>CM061555.1:281662576-282272000 GCA_030864225.1 Capsicum baccatum var. pendulum | reverse complement strand
ATTCACATAAATAATCATTATAATATAACAAAAATACCACATTCATTATATAATAAATTCTTAAGAAATGGAGACTGTTCAGATGCCCAATATTAAGCACACAATAATAAAGATATAGTTCGACATTTTATTTATAAATAGAAAAAAGAAAAAAAAAGAATATTTAAATCCATTTTATATAATTTCTAAAGCTATTGTGAATATTTAAATCCATCTTTGCATAAACATATAAATAATTTTTGTTATATTTTTGTTGTTCATCTTCCAACATCAAATCTTTATTTTGAATCTCTCTTTACGCGATATCTTTTTCATTCTTGTAAACACAATTTACTTACATGTAATCCGAATAATATTCTTAAAAATATGTTTATCATTTCAATTAAAATCAGCATAACTTCACTATACATAAACAAAATACAATAATTAAAAATGATGTATACGAAAGAAATACTCAAAAGAAAATACTTAAAATCTCAACTTGAGAAGTTTTGATCACTTGCCACAATATGGAGACTGCAATAGGGTTCATTTGACTCTATACAATATATTATCACTAAAAGTTAAAAATATTTTTTAGAAATCAAAAATTAAAAACATCCATAAGAAGAGGGGAAACAAAAACATGATATACTCATAATTAACTAACTAATATTAATTTTTTCACGTAAAATTAAATTTGTAGATGAAACTTTTTTTAGTCGAAAAGAAAATAACTTGTAGATTCATACACTATTTTGATCAATTAAACCTTTATGAGAAAAGTAATGACATATATATTTATCATTTTTTCATGATTCCAAGAAATATCAATTAAAGATAACTTAATAATATCTCCATAATTCAAATGATGTAACTACGCACATCAATTAATTCAATTAACCCGCAAAAGAAGTACAAAATTAAAATCAGTGAGACACGAAAAGAAATATTTTCATACACTATACACAATTGATATTCTTGTTTCTTACATCTTAAGTCAAAAATAAAAAAGAACTTCAAACACAATTCAATGGCACTATATTTCCAACTACAATCAACAAAATTAAGAGAATAAGAAAAAATATAAAATAAATAGTAGAAAAAACAAAATGATAGGGAAAAATATAAATAAATAATAACATCTAGTAGAAAGAAAATTAATAAAATTTTAAAATTGGTGGTAGCAAAATGAGTACCTATGCTAGCCATAAAATTAACGACAACAATCTTCAATTAGTAGAGTTTATATATTCATCACATGGAGTGAGAATTAATTTTTTGTTATTTAATTATATATCTTTTTATTGCTAGAAGATAAAAAGACATATATATTGTGACGGAAAGCTTTAAAAGTGGAGATTAATAGCATTGATGTAAAGAAATTAAATATGAATCTTTTAAAGGAGAAAAAATATAAAAAAAACATAAAAAACATAAATAAATTTTCAAGCCTTAGAGAGCGTCACATCACCGATTTTATATTTCTCTTTTATTATTATATATTGATTTATTTATTGCATTTTTTATATCATCATTTTTGTGATAGAATTTCTTTTTATTGTCCTCATTTTTTATGGCAGATGAGTGATGGTCATGTTACAAGCTAATGAATTTCATACAATATCCACGTCTGAATTCAAGTAAGGTAGAGGAGGAGAGGGTGGAGATGAGCTTGGGAAAAGTATGGTGTTTGTCTTATCCAGCAACATAAAAATTATTATGATTGACTATTTATTAAAAGAGCAGGAAGTTTTTTGCATTATTAGCAAGGCACTTCGTTTGTTTGGTTGTGAATTTGAAGTAATTATGTGCATGGTATTTTAGTTTCAAGTTATACTCTTTTTTTATTTTAAAGACAATTTATGTTAATGAATATGAAAGCTTTAATTTTATTTACCAATGTTAAGATGATTGATAAATGAGGTTTGACAATATGAATTTGAGACATGATGCGTTTAATATAAATCAATCTCCTGTAATAATAACAGTTGTTATACTATAATGATTAAAAACTATGTAAATTATCATCTTTAGCAACCATTCTATGTTTTTTGGGAAATATGTCAGGTTATTAAGTGAGAATAATAGAGGATAATATAAATGGATATGAAATTTTGTCAAGTCAATGGAAGTTGATTTGTTCCATCTTGAGTATGGGGTTGCAGAGCATTGTTCCACTTTGCTATAAAGATTAATACTTTGTTTTGTTTAACGGCTTACTTCTCCAAAAGTAATGATACATTCATATGAACTGGTCTTAAGTATTTACGAAGGTGAAGATAGATAGATTTTTATGAATTTACATGTTCTTATATTTTGAGATATGAAAGAATATTATTTTTTCCCAACATTATGTCATTTTTTGTTTCTTATATAATAATAAGTTAATTTGTATAATTTCATTTATTATTTATATGATTGTTTTTCATTTAGAATAATTGTACATTTCTACAGAATTTTAACCAATTCTCACAAGCTTTTTTTTTTTGAATCATATGTTGTGAGTTTGTTTAAAAATTTGACATATGATAAAAAATTGATAAGTCTAAAATCATTCATAGTTTCATGAAATGTTTTATGAGAGGAAACGATGAAATATGAAAGCAACAATTAAGAATCCTAGAGTCAAATGTATTACTAATATAACAATTGAGATTCTCATGATTAATATTTTCAATCAAGAAGACATTAACCTTTCAAAATAAACCATAAAAGAATAAGAGTTTCTGAACATTAGATGACAATTGATCAAATTCTATGAAAATTCAACTTTAACTTTTCAATGAACCTTCACTTGACCAAAAAAGATAATATAAATGCAATTCATTGGAAACACAAAGAGAGTCATATTCATTACATGACTAGAGATTTTTTTTTTTTTGGTAGATACTCAGAAAGAGACATTGGAATATAACTTTAAATACAATTCACAAAACGAGATGAAAGAGAAGCTCTATCAACTTTTAAATTTTTGCAATTCTATTTAATTATATCAAATTGTAAGATATTTACCATTTTGATTTGTTATTATTTTATTTCTTTATGATTATATATAGAATTATCTAAATGAACTCTTACTATTAGTAAACTTATCCTTTTCAAATACTATTTTAAATATGTTCAAACATTAAATTAAATACAAAATATTAACCTAAGTAATAATCATAATAATAATATAATAATATATGACGATAATAATAATAATGATAACAATAATAATAAAAATATAATAGTAATAGTAGCACACGTAGTAGCGATACTTTTAATTTAAAAAGAGTAGTAGTATAGTACAAAAACAACAACAACAACAACAACAACAACAACAACAACAACAACAATAATAATAATAATAATAGAGTATAAATTAGTAGTTGTAGTAATAATTATAAGAATAATAATTAATAGCAATGAACATTATCAAGATCGTTATTTATCATACTAAGGAGTTTTAATTGGACTCTTAATGTTAACAAATTTTATAAGAAATATTTATTTTATTAATATTTTTGAATTTAAATTTAAATTAAAAGTATTTGAATTTGAAAATAGTAGGCTTTGAAAATTTTAAAAATTAATTCATTAGCTTAAAAAAATCATAGTTGAAGAGACCTAAAACATCTCTAACTATATCATAAACTTATTTCTTTCAAATATATTTAAATATTAAATAAAATATTATAAAAGTAATAATAATAATAATAATAATAATAATTAAAAGATCACTTATAATATTAGTATTAGTAGTACATACGTATCTAATAACAATAATAATAATAATACATTATTTACTATAAAAAATATGCAGTTTGATCTCAAATATTTCTTTTAATTCAATTATAGCATTATAAGATAAATTTTCATTATATTTGCAAAAAAGTAAAATAGCAAAGATAATTAAAAGTAATAAATTGTTGACTTTAAATTTAAAATAATATTAAAAAATATTAAATTACATATCATAGATAGTTATTATGCTAAACAATTTTAATTGGATTCTTATTGTTATATAACTGCTCCTCTAAGATATTGGTTATTCTATCAATTTTTTTCAAATTTGAATTGGAGTTAAAATATCCTTTCAAAGATAAACTTATAATTTTTTTTAAAAAATAATTATTAGATGTGCTAAATTAGTAATCATGGTGCACGATTTTTTTGCTACACGATTGATCTTAATATTTATCTCAAATAAGAATGAACAAATAATAATAATAGTAGTAATAGTAATAGCAGTACAATGTAATAGTGGTAAAATAAAAATAGTTAAAAAGTTATTATTAGTATGAGTATTAGTATAAATATTAGTATTAGTATTAATATTAGCATTAGCATTAGCATTAGCATTAGTATTAGTATTAGTATTGTCTCATTGATTTCAATATTTATCTCAACTCAAATATATATTGATTTTAAATGTGTATTATATTTGAAAAATGTAAGGATAGAGATAAGGAAGAACAATAAATTAATCTTTTTTGACAATAATATGCGATATTGAATTTGAATTTAAATAAAATTTGAATATGAATGAAATTCTATCACTTAGTATCTCTTATATATACTTTTAAATCATTAGCTTTATTCATGAATTTATTTACTACAGTTTTTTTGTTTTTCATTTAAAAAAATTATTCTTGATTTGATAATTTTCTTGAAGGATATAATATTTTCATCTTATCTTACTCTTTGAATGTTCAAGATCTATCAATTTAAATTGATATAAGTATCTTTTTTTTTTCAATGATTCAATATAAGGGAAAATATTGTTGTGACTACTCTTTTTTATCATCATAATCATATATCCCTGCCATCATCTCTTTCTATTATTTTCATATTTGTTAAAGTTAATTATAACATTTTATTTATACGAATTCAAGTATCAATATTCTCACAAAGGTTTCTTTGAAATATATTACTGAATGTTTACACTTAATCTTTGTATATGTTTTCATCATCATCTTTAATGGCGTATACTTATATATTTTATTTTATTTGGATGATGAATTAATCCCCTACGTCTCAAATTATTTTCAATAGATAACAAAAAACATAATTTACTTGGAGGAATATAACATGCTTGAACTTAATCAATTATTTAAAAAAAAAAAAGAAAATTAGGATAATGAAATTAATAATTAGTAGTTATTGGTTGATTTTGAGCTTAAAAAATTGATAATTTTATTTGATGTGATTATTTGGCATTAGTAATAGCATATCTGCTAAAGTAAATTGGTACTTGATATTTTATCAATAAAATAAGAGATATATTTCTAATAGCATTAATGTATATCTAACACAAAATAATAAATTGCAGAAAGGCAGAGTGATGAATAAGGGAAAGAATAGGAGATTATGGTGGTTGGGGCGGGGTTAGGGTGAGCTTGGTGGGTGGGGTAGGCGGGGTGGTGTAGTAGTTGGGAGTTAGAGTTGCAGAGTAGGAAAAAAGATTTTTAAAAGGTAAAAAAAAGCTTTAATTTTTTTTTGTTGAGGGGTAGGGTTGGGTGCGATAAAAAAATTATTTTAAAAAAAATAAAATAATTTTTTCTGTTGGCGGGGGCCAGGTTGGGGATAGGAGGTGGGTGAGATGAGAAAAATATTTTACAAAAAATATTATAAAGTAAAAAAAAAACAGGAAGGTGCGGTGGTGGTTGTGGAGTAAGGCTAGGAGGTGGGCCTAGTATTTGGTGGGGTGGTTATTTTGTGAGTTGTTTGAGAGACCTTAATTAAATAATTTAGCAGATACAATAAGAATTATAAATAAAACAATTAAAGATATTAATCATAAAATTGAACATTGTAAAAATAATGAGCAATAGAACAATATCTGAAAATTTAAAATAAAATAATAAATTTTTGGAAAAAGAACATGGGCTGGTCATTTTAAAAATAAATGTATAAACCACATAAATTCCTTTCCTAGTAAAAGTATTTACTTAAAATCTCGGCTGACTTTCTCTCTCCTAAATTTGTAAAATATACTTATACATTAGGTCGACCCTCATACATTGCTGGATTGTATGAGAAAACTGATTAGCCTATATTTATGGAAAGAGAAATCAAACACTATCTTTCTCTTCCTTAATTAATGTCATTAATTACCTATCATTATGTGGTGTATGATTAAATATAGTAACTGAAATTTAGATTCAAAAAAATATCTTAAACATCATAGTTAATTTTCTTCTTTATTGAATTACGTTTATAAGAAAAAGGTCGTCATTTGCTTTTTTTAATTATCCAAAAAATCAATATTAAGATCCCATATTATTGTGTCATTCGGTTATTTGAGGGTCGGAAATTATTTATCAATCCTACAAAAGTGACGCCATTATTATTTCAGAAAGTATAACCTTCTTGAAATTGATTGCTACGATCGAGATGGAATTGAATATTGACAAAGTTCATAAAAAAATGATAGTAAATACATTCTTGAAGGTAATTCTTCTCCAATTATCATAAGGAATGACAATGGAGTGAGGGTTTACATTGAGTTGAAGAATTTTTTTTCTGGATTTGTTAATTTTTCGCTGTGTATTTCCACTTTCAACAAATCGAATAAGGACATCGAGTTTGATAGTGAAATAGGGGTTGTACATTGTATTGAAGGTAGTGAATTTGATTTTGTTGCATTAACGATCATTGAAATGCAAAATCAGCATTCATTATACATTTCAGAATTTGAAGTGAAAAACTTCATTACTGGTTGCAAGAACACCGAAATAAAGGTTGATCAGCTTTATAAGGATAAGCAAACTCTAGTTGCAGTAATGACAGAATATGAGATAGCAAATGGCTTCAACACTAAAGCTAAACGATCTGACAAACAAAAGTATAAACTGAATTTTTATTTTAATGTATTAAAGGTTTAATGTATGGTATAATCTAACAAATGTTTTGTACGAATTGTTGTTTTGATGTTGTTTTTTGTTTGCTAAATAAAGTAGTAGTAACGTATAATATATACTCATACATTCGAACGGATGTATAATGAAATCGTAGCAGATGCAAATTCAGCATTGTAATTAAAATCATGAATTTTATATCTATATTATAATACATTAACTACCTGTTTATATTTGATGCAACTATGTACTGCACTGTCGTAACAAAGACTGTAAATGGGTCCTCAAGGCGTTTTGTATGAATCATTCGAAAATATTTGTGATAAAAATATTTGATTTGGAATATACATGTAGTCTTAGTGATAGAGTACTAAATAACTTGGTTGCGACAACAACTTTTATGAGTGAATTTACAGCACCAAAATTAATTAATCACAAGAGAATACACACACCCGCTGACAGAATTGAAGAGATGAAGGTTGTTTATGGAGTTGATATTAACTACATAAAGGCTTGGTGCACAAAAGAGAAGGCAATTATGATGCTTACAGGTGGACCAGCTGATGGATATCGGAAAATGCCCTGTTATATCTATATGTTGAACCAACTTATCTTGAATCGCACATTTGGATACATAAGGCATTAGATAATGAGTTTAAATACTTGTTTATTGCCTTACATCCTATGAAAAGGGGTTTCGAGATTTGTCGATTTGTTGTAGTTGTTGATGGTTCTCATTTAAGCGGTCCATACTAAGGAACCTTTGTATCGGCAAGCACACTTGATGGTGCAGGTATTATTCATTACTTTTATTTTTAACTCTATGATCATATGCAGTTTTCTATGTATTGGATGTGCTTATACATTGTTGTTATATGTATAATGATTTTTATACTTGGAAAATCAGTACCTATATTATTGACCTACACCTATTTGGTTGGATTATTTTTTTTATTTAAGCTATATTTTTCCATTAGCTTACGGTGTTGTGGATTCGGAGAATGACAATGCATGGATTTAATTTTTTCATCAGTTTAGGGAAGAATTTGGAGAACGGGACAACATGTGTGTTGTATTAGATAGAATTGAGAGTATCATAAAAGGTGTGAGCATTGTTTATCATAATGTCCCTCATCTAGCATGTATTTAGCATTTATGGAAAAACGTTTACACACATTTTAGAAAAAGTAAAGATAGACTTAGTGACCTTTATTATTCTATGGCTAAAACTTATAGAAAAGAAGATTTTGATTACATTATGTCAAAGGTTGTTAAGGTTGATCATAGGGTTAAGGAATACCTGTAAGAAGCTGGATATGAAAATTGGTCTCGATGTCACTTGCCTGTTAATAGAGGTAGAATGATGACCTCTAATATAGCCGAATGTATTAACGGTTGTTTGGTAGAGGCTAGAGAACTTCCTATTCTATGTTTTCTTGAAGAATTCAAAATTTTATTTGCCGCATGGAATTGTAAGAACAGTGAAATTGTATCTTATAACAACACAACACTCGGGCGAAGAATTAAAGAAATTCTGACTGTTAATGGGGCTAAGGCTTTGCGAATGACGGTCTGTATTAGAATATTTATGAAACTAATTTTTTTTTATTCATTATAAATTTTTATGTTAGCATATGTATTTAATAATTTGTTTCTAATACGTAAAGGCGGCTGCTAGTTATCTTTACTATGTATATGAATCAGGAAGGAGGTACATTATTGATATTGAGCGTGGCATGTGCAACTGTGGCCGGTATCAAATTGATTAAATACCTTGTCCATACGCAATTGCTGTGTTAAAGAGTAAAAATGTAGATGTAAAGAATTATAGTTGCTATTGCTCTGAATTATACAGGCCAAACACCATTGTGAAGACGTATGAACTCCTGATAGTTCCAATACTAGACATGAAGGATTAAAATTTTCCTCAATTTGTAGAAGATGAAGAAGTTGTGCCGCCCAAATACACAAGACCTCCGGGTAGGCCAAAGAAAGGAAGACATTTGAAATCAAGCGAATCATTTTCTTCAAGTTCGAACTGTTGCGGTAAATGCGGATGTGCAGGTCACAACCGAAGGACGTGCAATTTTTTTCCAAAGGAAACATGAAGAAGATAATTAGTTTTTCTATATGCTGATGCTTAGTTTGATTTCGTTTGAATAATCATTTTACTTAGTTTATGTTAATACTCTGAAATAATTTTGAACTATATTTTATATTGTTATTTGAAGTTTAGTTCTTAATAACAGTTTGAGATTTTCACAACAATGTTCTACATTATACATAGATCATATTCCATTGCCTTATTATTTACTTTTAGAATGTACTTATAGGTGTACAAATACAATCTAATTTGGCAGCTATAACACTAAATATTCATTCATATGTATTGTATAACAAACAGTTAAACATTAAACTATCATATCTATATAATGTATAACTTTTTTTATAACTGGACACATGTATAGTTTTATGTTTAAACAACAAAAGAAAAGGCACACTCATGTATCGTATTTTATTCAAATTTAAGTTGCCATTGTATAATGTGCTATGAGTATGATAATGTATTATACTTAAGTTTATATGTAGGGAAAAAACATCGTTTCCACCCCATACTATACAAGAAAAGTCGAAACCACACCTAAACTATCTAAGTGACCTATTACACACCTTAACTATATAAAAGTGACATTATTACCTCCCCGTGACCCCCATGCCCAAGTTTAATGAGTGGAGTGCACTCCACTCGCCCTCTTATGGTGCCATGTCTCTAATCTTATTTTCCTATTTTATTAAAAACCTAACCCAACCCATTACTCTTTTAACCCATCCGACCTGACCCAACTCTCATATTTTACCCTAACCCTAACCCGATTAAAATATTCATTCATCCATCCAAACGAAAAGTCATCTGATGAGAGAAAAAACCCAATAGAAGATTCACCACTATTTTTTTCAACCCTTTATCAAATTTAAACCCGATAGAAAAGATAAATAATAATTTTGCCATGTTTTTCGTTGTTAACAAGCAAAAATTATTTTTTATATTTTTTCAATTGAAGTTGCTTGGGTTGATTTCAACGAACGTGGTACGATCTAGGATAAAAACTAAAGGTTATGATCGTTTATGTAGGAACTACTGATTTTCAGTTCAAAGGTTAGCTTTTTTCTTTCCTAAATATAGTAGATCTAGGATTTATTTTTGTTCCTAAATTAGATCTAGGGTTTTTTGAGTTAGGGTCTTGCAGTCTTTAATTTGTCCAAATTAATTTGTTTTATTTTCATTTAGATACTCAATATGTGATAATATAACCCTTGACATTTATAATTGTTCAATTTTACTAGGGTTTTGAATTAGGAGTTTTTGCTATCTTTAATTTATCTTCAAAATTGATCTGTTATAATTTGTTTATGTGCTTCAATCTATAACAATATGAGTTGTGAGGTTCAATATGTGATAAGTAACCTGTGATACTTGTAATTGTTGCATAAATACTATAATTTTTTTATTTTTGTGTACTGTGAGACTTGTATCTTTATTGTATTTTTGTGGTCAATGATTTCAGGTTTATAAAATGAGTTTTGAACTGATCACTTAGAGATTTTACCATGGCGGAGAACTTAATAAGGGTAAGGTGAAGGAAAAAAAAGGAAAAAGATATGAGGGTGGACAAGTTACTGAATTTTTAGATGTTGATGTAGATAGGTTGTCTTTATTTGAATTTAGGGATTATATAAGGTATTTAGGGTATATTCCCAAACAATGTGTACTATATGTTAGACTACCTAAGTGGTCTAATTTAAAAAAAATTAGGTCGGACAAGGACACAATTGAAATTTCGAAGAAATTGGGTAATGGGCAAGTTTTGGAAGCCTTTGTGTGTCACATGGTTGGTGAACCTGAGTTGGCCCAACTTTTGGAATTTGTAAGTGAGGGGAAAGGTCATATGGAGTGGTAAAGTGGTGTTTATTTTAATGAATACATTGAAAATGACATTGGGAGTGTTGACCGGGCATCTAAAATAGTAAAGATGCCCCTCATTTTGACCAACCTACTATCATACTTCTTCTCCTCCTACTGTCCAACCTACTGCCCATACTTCTCCTTCTTTTTTCCAACCAACTTTTTATATCTCTTCTCTTCCTACTGACTAACCTAATGCTCATGCCTCTTCTCTTATAGCTGCTGCTCTTAGTACTTCTACTGCTGCTCGTACTAATTCACATGATGCACCTTCTAAATATGTTATAGATTCAGATGTAGAATCTATTGATGGAGGTGTAGACATTTGGAGTGATGTGGATAAATATGTGGATGAAGATTTAAGAGGTCTTAGGGAAGAAAAGAGGAAAAAAGAAAGAAAGAGGGGAGAGAGACCAATAATTCCTTAACATATTAAGTTAGGAACTAGAAGAAAGGGACTAGATATTGGCTATGATAAATCTGTAGGTGGTGATAGAAATAGTTTGGAGGGTAAGTTAGCTGGTGATGAACCTATTTACCCATCTGATGAAGCTGCTAGTTTTGAAACTGATTCAGATGATGTAACAGATGAAGAAGATGAAGTTGAACAGGTTGAACATAGAGATAAGGCTAGAAGGAGGAAAACAGGTAAGAGAGTTGCATATAGTTCAGGCTGTCAGAAAGTTGTGTGGGAGTTAGGGCTTGTTTTTTAAAGTATTAATGAATTTAGAGCTGTTGTTACTAAATATGTTGTTTCTGAATATGTTGCAATTGAGAAATGTATTAATGAACCTACAAGGGTAAGGGTTAGGTGTACAACTGGTTGTCCATGGCTTCTTTATGCTAGCATTGATTCTAGATCCATGAACTTTGTTGTGAAGACCTACAATCCAGTTTATAAGTGTGATCCTATCAATAGGAACAAACTTTGTAATACCAAGTTCTTAGCCAACCACTTCAATGAGAGGATAAAGGAATAACCGGAACTATAAAAAAAACCGCGTTTAGCAATGGATTTCTAGCAACAAGGTCATTTCTGTCGCTAAATAACGACGGAATTGAAACAAAATAGAAATTTTGTTGCTAAAAATAAAATTAAAATTTATAGCCTAATTAGTGACGGATTAGCGATAGAATATAAAATTCGTTGCTATATTTTGACGGTAAATATTGGCACCTTTATTTTGGTGACAAAATTAGCGACATAAATGGTGGAAATTTTTTTTTTGACATGATGGAGACGAAATAGCAACGAAATTTTTGTCACTGGAAGTATTTTAACATTTTTAGAAAATATATTAGGTATATTTTTAATAAATAACTGGCAACACATTTAACATCCGTTGCTGAATCCGCTACCCGACCAACTAATAGTATATTTTTAATAAATAACTCGCAACGAAGTTTAAATCCGTCGCTAAATACGTTACCCGACCAAATAAATATTAGGGCTAAGTCTTTTATTTCACTTTATTCTCAAAATATTGTATCATCCGCCTCTCTCCAAAAATAGTCTCCTTTCCCTTTTCTCTCCGTTTTCTCTCAATTGAGAAAAGGGAATCACTCAATATCAGTGGAAAAGGGTGTCAATCGGTGAACTTTGAATTTATATTAGAGGTAAAATTCTATATCTCGTAATTTTAGTTGTTTCTCAACTTTTAATTTCTTAATTTCTATGTTAGAAGTCAGTTGTAAATGATAGGTTTAGGGTTTTTTGAGCTCTTTCACTTAGGGTTCTTTGATTATTATGTTAAAAAGTTCGATAAATGGTTATTTACTCGAAATGGGAACCAGATTTTTTTCTCAGAATTTCTATTTATGGGATTTTTGATATTTTCTGTTGCATGTTTACTAATCTGAAATTTCTTCAACAAATTTTCTGATTTTGTGATTGAATTTTAACTATTTTGCGTACACTGATTATGTTAGGGTTTTTGATTTTTTCGTAGAAGTTCCATTTGTGGTTTGTTTGAGCTTTTTCACTTTCCTTTGTTCGATTATTGTGTTAAAAATTTGTGTAAGTGGTTATTTAATCGAAATGGAAATAATATTTTTCCTTTTGTATTTGTGATTTTTTTTGTATATTCTGCTGCTGGTTCACTAATCTCAGATTTCTTCAACAAATTTTTCATTTGTGTGGTTTAATTTTTTCTTTTTTATGCATAGTGTTTTTGTAAGGTTGTACTCAGTGTGTTGCATGTTGAAAAAACTAGAAAACATGGAGCAGTTTGAGTCATTTTTTCTTATTGTTGATCTAATTTTGTGTAAACAACAAAATGTAGTATGTTTCATGTTCCTTTGAAATTGTGTAATTGTCATAATCATTTTCTATTTTGTTTTGTTTTGTTGACTGTTTATCCTTTATCATTCCGCATATTTCATTTGTGGGATCACACTTGGTATATGTTGCTATTTTTCTTAATCTGATTGTGATGTTATGCTTTTGATTTTCATAGAGATCCACTAAGGATACCAGCAAGTGCCACAAAGTGAGGTAGTAGCTATCTGGTACTATAACATTCTCCCTTTTAAATGATTTTCGATCAGTTTTTCATATGTTTCTCTATTGCCGTTTGTGTTCTTGATTATTCATGAAACTGTCTCTATTTTCTTTTACTTACCAATTGCTTGAAAAGGAGCAACCATGAACATTCTGATGCCCTAATAGTCTACATTTAATTGAGGATTTGTTTTTAATCTGATTCACCATTGAAATACAATTAGTTCATTTATTCTTAACTTTTGTGATGTAACTTTGTGTTAAAGTTGTAAACTTTATTTGTTTATTTTTTCCAACAAAGTTGCAACTTATTTTTAGGTTTTGTTTAATGTTCAGATTTTAGGTATGTACTTTGCTAAAATTTGATGTTTTAATCTTGTTGTTGGGAGCTTTTGCCTCATGCCTTGTGATTGTAATGATAGAAGTTTCAGTTTTATATGTAATTAAACTTTTTCGCTAACCTTATTAAGAAGGACAATGAATGATATGTTGTATTCTGTGATTTCTTGTTTATTTAGCAAAAAATGACTAATATATTCTATTTTCTAGTAAAAATAGAAAGAGATATTCTAGTTTGTTAAGATATTTAATTTTTTCTTCTCTTTAGTGATAATCCTGGATGTATGAAGTATTAAAATATAAAACTCTAACTATGTTGTTTATGTCGACATTAATATGAACATAACTGATCTAGAGCGTGGATGGATGTATGATAGGTTGGATGGCCGAGGGGCTATAAACTCTAGATTCGTTACTGGTGTGAATAACTTTATCCAGTTTACATGTTCTCAACAAAATTACATGAGTGGTAACAATATTAGATGTTCATGTAAAAAATATCGCAACATTAAATATAAGGATGTTGGAACTTTAGATATCACCTTCTTCATGATGGATTTGTTAAGGACTATTTTGTTTGGAAACATCAAGGGGAAACAGATGTGATAGGTGATATTTCTTTCGGTAATGATTTGATCAATTTTACTAAACTTGAATTAGGATATGATAATCCATATCAACAAATGATTTTGGATGCTATTGGTCCCAACTTTAACCGTGGTTTGAGTTGGCAACCTTACAAGAATAATGAATCTGGGCTATCTCATCCATATGAACCTTCAATTGGGGAGGAACATGAAACTTCGATGGAGGAGGAGCCTAATTTAGAGTATAAATTTTTTTATAAATTGTTGCACTCTGCTGATGCAAAATTATATCCTAGTTCTTCCCTCTCTCAACTTGCAGTAATCTCTCAAATGTTAAATATTAAGATGGAAAATACTATGTCACAGAGGGGTTTTAACCAAATGATGCAATTGTTTAAAGAGGCTTTACCGAAAGTATTATCAGACTAAGAAGCTAGTGTGTAGCTTAGGTTTACCAGTTGAAAAGATTGATTGTTGTGAATCGGGATGTATGTTGTATTGGGAAGACCATGAACATCTTACCTCTTGTAAATTTTGTGGAAAAGAGAGGTATAAACGTCGAGTTGGCTCTCGTAAGAGGAAATTGGTCCCTTATAAAAGGATGTATTATTTTCCTTTGATTCCTAGATTGAAGAGATTATATGCATCCCATACTATAGCAGCTGACATGACATGGCATCATGAATATATGAAAGAAGATGGAGTAATACGTCATCCATCAGACTCTGAAGCTTGGAAGAACTTCAATGAAAGTCATCCTTTTTTTGTCGATGAACCAAGAAATGTTAGGTTGGGGTTATGTACTGATGGTTTCCAACAATTCAATCAAACTGGGAGAAAATATTCTTCATGGCCAGCAATTGTCACTCCATACAACTTACCTCCAGGGATGTGCATGAAAGAGGCTTATTGATGATAGGCGAATTTACGCGCCTATATCAATATATTTTGCCCATATTTTAGCCTAGTTTTGAGAACTAATTATCTATTTCATGCACTTTTAGTCCTTTTTCCTGTAAATGAGCTAACAAACATGATTAGGCAAGTTTCAGGTATAAATGATGCAAAATACAGCATTTTATGGCTCACTTGACACAAAAGAAAGCTCACAAACGAAGTAGAAAGGAGCTGGACGCCTAAAGGACCAAATCTGCTGCATGGAAAATCTGTCCCGGGCTAAAACAGCAATTCTGAAGACTTTGGGGACTTACAGATACAAAGCTGGATTTTTACAAAGATAGATTAACCTAGTACAATTAGGTTATGTATTTCACTATTCTATTTGGATTATGATATTGTAACCTTACCCTAGTACATTTGGGTCAAGGATTTCATTAGTATATTAGGATTTGGTTATTTATTTCATTAGCTTAGTAGGAGTAGGATAGGAGTATTATAAATACCCTATCATGTTAGAGATTTTTAATACATTCTGCACTTAAGATATTCTTCACTTAATTCAACAATTAATTTTCTTCCATCTCTCTCATCCTCCACTACAAACACGTCTAATCTACTCTTCTATTCTTAAATTCCACAACAAGAGAATCGTTACTTGCTAGGGAATCACCAAAACCACACGCCTATCACCTACTTCTCACGCCATCAACCATGCAAATCGTGATATCCTTCGCATTCATGGGTAACTAAACCTCTTAGTTGGGGTTATGGAAGCCGAATGAGTTACTATCTATTGCTGTGAGTTTGTGAGTTCAAGACAAGTATATTGCTTATATCATTATTCTCTTCATCTTAATCTACATTCTTTGCGGTTGCAAACGCAAGAATACGCCAATCTAACATTTAACTTGTTCGCGAGAAAGGTTATTTGTCTGGAAAAGAGATAATGTCAAGGTAGTAGGACACCCTTTCCTATTAAAAAGCTAGTGCCGTAACTGGACTAACCTCTTGGAGAATTCGTACCGTTAGACACGCTTTAAGCTCGCGAGAGTTAAAGTGAAATAGTCCTTGTTTAGGTCGCGAGACGTTTGGATTTACCATCGACTACAATTCTCTATAAGCAATTGCATGTCAAGACTCTACACACTCATAGCCAATAGAGACGTATACCTCAGAAGGTGGACATAACCCCAACGCCTCAATTCTCATTGTTTCACAACCTACGAAATACTCTCTTTTTACTTTGCTATTTTCAGCTTTTATTTCATTACTTTGGTTACTTATTACAATCCCCCCTTCTTACGAGACTTGCACCAAAAGTCTATTAATTTTGCTTACTTGTTGGCCAAGATATTCCCTGTGGGATCGACACCCAACCCAGGTTGGGTTCTATATTTGCTAACGACCGCTTTACACTCAAACGAGAGCTGTAGATTGAGCGTTATCAAAAATTGGCGCCGTTGCCGGGGAATACGAGTGTCAATCAAGTTTGTGATAATTACTAGACCCTTTGGTCAAAGATTCTCGTACTTTTACGTTTAGTTTTTGTTTTTGTTTATTGCAGGTTTTTCTTTTAGTGCATGCCCCATACTAGAAGTTCTGGTCAACCGTTATTACCAATCAATCCGGAACCACAACGAATTAGAAGAATGGAAGCACAAGCTGAAATCGACAGGATGGCTGCTCAACACGAGCAAGCAAGATTAGCTGCTCTTGCCGCTGCCCAAGTCCAACAACAAAACATTGATAATCCTGGGCGAGCAACAAACCCTGACGATGAGGATTTAGGCGATGACGAGTTGATAAACCCAAGGCATGGCGCTGAAACTGCAATACCTGCCAATCGAAGAGGTCGACAAGCTCGGTATAGGTATGACCGCCAACCTTTGCAACCAACTTTCGACGATGATGATGATGATCTTGATGGTGCCGGAGCCACTGGAGCTATAATTCCACCACCATTAGCACCCGGAGCTAAGTTCAACATCACAAGCACCATGATTCAGTTATTGCAACTCAAAGGATTATTTGGTGGACTAGCAGGCGATGATCCGAATATGCATCTCATCAACTTTATTTCTACATGCAAGTCCTTTGACAATCCTGGTGTTGGTCAAAATGCTATTCGACCACGCCTATTTCCATTGTCTCTGTCTGGGGAGGCAACACTATGGTTGAATGGGCTGACTCCTGATTCAATTACAAATTGGAGGCAATTAGAGACGCTTTCCTAGAAAGATTCTTTCCGCCATCCAAAAGGGCTCAATTGAGAGATGAAATCAGTAACTTTCGTCAGCTTCCCTCTGAAGCTCTTCATGAAAAATGGGAGAGGTTCAAGACAAAGCTAGCGAGATGCCCAAACCATCACATGACTAATGTTCACCTTATGGAGATCTTGTATAGAGCCTTGAATTCAGTAACTAAACCAGTGGTGGACAACGCAGCTGGAGGTTCTTTTATGGACCTTACCTTTGGTCAAGCAAGCAATATACTAGATCGCATGACAAAGCAAAGTAGAGCTTGGCATACCAGGGATTCTGAGGTAGCAAGCCCCACTTTATCTATTGGCATGTCTGCAGACCAAAGAAGAAGAGAAGAAGAACGTGAGCAAGACATGGCGCACATGAAAACACAATTGGATCTTCTGACAAAGCACTTATTATCAGGGAAGACCGAAAAAGTGAAAGCTGTGTCGCTGAAAGGAAGAGACGAATCTGATTCGGAAGAGGAGGCCAACTACTTGAACAATCAGGGGGGTTTCCGTGGGAATGCCCAAGGAAACCAAGGTCGGAACAATTATGATAAATCTGGAAGCAAAGACCAAAGTAGTTGGAAGAAAAATAATGAAAAGAGTGGTTTGTACGTTCCCCCTGGTAGACGTGATACCACCACATCTAATTCTATGGAAGACATGATGGCTAAGTTATTGAAAGGAGTGGAAGCAACGAGCGCAAGAGTGAAGGAGGTAATTGATGATTTGGCCTCCATGAAGCAATTAGTTGATTCTCATTCCACTTCTATCAAGCAAATAGAGCAACAATTGAGCCAACTTTCAGCAGCATTCAATCAAAGAAAGGCTGGCACCTTACCGAGCGATACTGTGCAAAACCCAAGGAATGATGGGTCATGCATGGCCATCACTACCAGAAGTGGTAAGGTGCTGGAAACTTCAGAAAAAGGCAAGCAAGTTGTTGACGTAGCTGCAGACATTGACGCCACACCTAGTGACGTTACAAGAGAAGAAGCCGCAACAACTACTTCAGGCGTCAAGGATGTTTTACCTAGTGACGTGCACCCTGAAAAAAATGATAAACGGAAGCAAGAGGAGAAGAAAGCCATGGAGAGAACACTTCCATACCCACCACCACATTTTCCACAAAGATTGAAGAAGGTGGCCGATGACACTAAGTTCAGCAAATTTATGACTATGTTGAAGCAGCTGACCATTAATGTCCCATTGGTAGAGGCACTTGAACAAATGCCTGGGTATGCGAAGTTTATGAAAGATCTTTTGACTAAGAAGAGGGCAGCAAGTTATGAGCTGAAAGATGATGTGCATCATTGTAGTGCAATTGCTACCCGATCGATAGTTCAGAAGAAGGCCGACCCCGGAGCTTTCACGATTCCTTGCACCGTCGGATCTTTGGACTTTGCTAAAGCATTGTGTGACTTAGGAGCCAGCATCAACTTGATTCCATTATCGATCTACAAGAAGTTGGGGTTAGGAGATCCTACACCAACTAATATGAGGCTTGTTATGGCGGATAGGTCGGTAAAATGACCGGTTGGTATTCTATGCGATGTCTTGGTGAAGGTATCTTCATTCATATTTCCAGCAGACTTTGTCATCTTGGATTGTGAAGCATATTCAGAGGTTCCCATAATCTTGGGACGCCCTTTCCTTGCTACGGGAAGTGTGCTCATAGATTTGAGAGCTAATGAACTCTCATTCCGAATCAATGACGAAGTGGTTCGTTTTGACGTTTGCAAATCAATGAAGCAACCCAAAGATCTGAGTGTATTTTCTGTGGCTGATGTTGTCGTTGATGACGAGGAAGAACGACTTGAAGAAGAACAAATTCTTGATGATCCTTTGGAGGTTTTGCTCATGAAAGGTGAGAATGAGGATGCTGAAATTTCTGAAGAAGCTATTTGTGCTCTATCGGGATTAGGAGCATATCGTTATACTCCCAAGAAGCTGGTTATTGATCTCAAGAATCAACCCACACCACCAGCTAAGCCATCTATTGAAGAGCCACCCACGTTAGAATTGAAGGAGCTGCCAAGCCATTTGAAGTACTCATTCTTAGGAAGCGGAAATACTCTTCCAGTCATAGTGGCAGCCGATTTGGGTGAGCAACAAGTTGCAGCTCTTATCACAACCCTACGCAAGTATATTAGAGCCATTGGATTGACCATTGCGGATATTATTGGTATACCACCTGGGATTTGCACTCATAAAATTCAGCTTCAAGAAAAGTGCACACCCACCATTGAACATCAAAGACGTCTAAACCCACCAATGCAAGAAGTGGTGAAGAAGGATATTATCAAGTGGTTAGACGCAGGAGTTGTATATCCTATCTCTGATAGTACATGGGTGAGTCCTGTGCAATGTGTTCCCAAGAAAGGAGGTATGACGGTGGTCGCGAATGCAAAGAATGAGCTTATTCCACTCAGGCCCGTTACTGGATGGAGAGTATGCATGGACTACCGCAAGCTGAATTCTTGGACACTCAAGGATCACTTCCCCATGCCATTTATGGACCAAATGCTAGATCGATTAGCGGGGAAAGGATGGTTTTGCTTCTTGGATGGTTATTCAGGTTATAATCAGATTTGTATTGCACCTGAAGACCAAGAGAAGACAACGTTTACATGCCCATATGGTACGTTTGCCTTCAAACGCATGCCATTCGGGTTGTGTAACGCACCAGCCACCTTTCAACGTTGTATGATGTCTATTTTCTCTGATATGGTTGAAGATACTTTGGAGGTATTTATGGACGACTTTTTAGTTGTTCGTGAGTCTTTTGAAGCATGTTTGGCAAACTTGAGCATGGCATTGCAAAGATGTGTAGAGTTCAACCTTGTGCTGAATTGGGAGAAGTGCCACTTCATGGTAAAAGAAGGAATCGTTCTTGGGCACAAGATCTCCGAAAGAGGAATAGAGGTTGATCGCGCAAAAATAGAGGTAATCGAGAAGCTACCACCTCCAATTTCGGTGAAGGGAGTTCGTAGTTTTCTTGGCCATGCTGGGTTTTATCGTAGATTCATCAAAGACTTCTCCAAAATTTCTAGTCCATTGTGCAAACTATTGGAGAAAGATGCGAAGTTTGACTTTAATAACGATTGCTTAAAGGCATTCGAATGCCTTAAAGGAAAACTCATTGAAGCCCCTATCATGGTAGCGCCAGATTGGACGCTCCCGTTCGAAGTCATGTGTGATGCTAGTGGTGTAGCCATTGGTGCTGTTCTTGGACAAAGAAAGGAGAAACTATTTCATCCTATCTACTATGCGAGTAAGGTCCTAAATGAAGCCCAAAGGAACTACACTGTTACTGAACAAGAGCTCTTAGCGGTTATGTATGCGTTTGAGAAGTTTCGTGTCTATCTATTGGGTACTAAGGTGATCGTTCATACAGACCATGCAGCTCTTAGGTACCTAATGACAAAAAAAGATGCAAAACCAAGGCTGATTCAATGGGTGTTGCTGCTGCAAGAGTTTGATTTCGAAGTCAAAGATAGAAGAAGTTGCGAGAACCAAGTGGCTGATCACCTATCTAGACTTGAGAATGAGTATGTGGCGCAACCAGAAAATCAGATTGATGATGCATTCCCTGACGAGGAGATACTAGCGACAACAATGGAGAAATTACCATGGTATGCCGACTTTGCAAATTTCGTGGTGAGTAATGTGTTACCTTCCAATTTATCTTACCACCAAAGGAGGAAGTTTATGCATGACGTTCAGCACTACTATTGGGATGAGCCTTATTTGTTTTGGAGATGTGCGGATGGTATCATTCGACGATGTATATCCCATGAAGAAGTGCCTACTATATTGGAAGCATGCCACACTTCGCAAGTTGGAGGA
Source organism: Capsicum baccatum var. pendulum (assembly GCA_030864225.1). Classification (NCBI taxonomy): domain Eukaryota; kingdom Viridiplantae; phylum Streptophyta; class Magnoliopsida; order Solanales; family Solanaceae; genus Capsicum; species Capsicum baccatum. Next base: position 282,250,789 of record CM061555.1, on the reverse strand, counting down.
CATCATGCAGGGAATCGAATGGCAAGAAAAGTCTTGCAAAGTGGTTATTATTGGCCTACAATATTCAGAGATGCATACGACTATGTGAGAAGGTGTGACCAATGCCAACGTCAAGGTGCTATTTCAAAACACCATGAAATGCCCATATCCAAAATTTTGGAGGTAGAACTCTTCGATGTGTGGGGTATTGATTTCATGGGGCCATTCGTAAATTCGTTTGGAATGAAGTACATCTTGGTTGCTGTGGATTATGTGTCAAAATGGGTTGAAGCTGTAGCATTGGCCGATAACGAAGGAAAGCGTGTTGTAGCATTCTTAAAGAAGAACATCTTCTCTCGCTTTGGAGTATCTCGTACTATCATAAGTGATGGAGGATCTCACTTTTGCAACAAGCTATTCAAATCTGTATTGGCCAAGTATGGTGTCAAGCAACATAAGGTAGCCACGCCATATCATCCCCAAACTAGTGGACAAGTTGAGGTTTCCAACCGCGAGATCAAGCAAATCCTTGCAAAGACGGTTAATGCAAATAGGAAGGACTGGTCTCGAAAGCTAGATGATGCACTATGGGCGTATAGGACTGCATTCAAGACACCCATTGGCATGTCACCTTATCAGCTAGTTTATGGGAAGGCTTGTCATCTACCCATCGAGCTTGAATACAAGGCATTGTGGGCATTGAAGCACTTGAATCTGAATTGGGATGATGTGAAGAACCTGAGGTTGGAGCAGCTGAACGAACTAGATGAATTTCGTCTCCATGCATATGAAAGATCAGATTTATACAAGGAGCGGATGAAGAAGTATCGTGATCAGCGGATTGTTCGACGAAACTTCCAAAAAGGTGACATGGTACTACTCTTTAACTCCAGACTCAAGCTCTTCCCAGGTAAGTTAAAATCAAAGTGGTCTGGTCCATTTAAAGTCATTCAAGTCTACTCGTCTGGAGTAGTCGAATTGGAAGACAATGATGGTGTTGTCTTCAAAGTGAATGGCCAACGTGTTAAGCCATATATCGGTCCTCTTGACTCGATGAATGATATGGCCATCACTTATCTCGACGAAGTCTAAGTACTCGAGATTACTACGTCGAGCCAAGACAATAAATAAGGCGCTAGATGGGAGGCAACCCATCGTTTTATTGTTTTATCGTTTTATCGTTTTATCGTTTTATCGTTTTGTCGTTTTAGTATTTTTTCTTTTTGATAAATGAAAATCCAAAAATAAGAGTCGTGCCACGACCAAAACTAAGGCGCTTGGTGGGAGGCAACCCATCGTACTAATCGTTTTTGTTTGATTTTGAGCAAAAATAGGTGCAAGAAGTATTCAACGAGGAGATCGATTTCAATTGACGATTTGGACGCATTGTATGGTAAAGTTGGTAAGTTAGGAATGGTGATGCATAAGGCTATGGATTGAGCCTTTTCCTCGTCAAAATAGGATTCGAGGAAGGCTAGGCCTTGGTAAAAAAATAGGCCACGAACGATGCACAACCTATGCTATAGCCTAAGGACTCGGAATCTAGTGTGCTATACACTATGCGCCGCCTATTCCTAGGTATGCTTTTGACTATGCGCCGCCTATGCTATGGCATTTGGTCTCAGTATCTCATGTGCCATAGACTATGCGGCGCATATGTCTACAAATGCCATAGACTATGCGGCGCATATGTCCCATTATGCCATAGACAATGCGCCGCATATGTCATTGATATGCCGAGTGATATGCGCCGCATATGTGGTGTTTTTGTCCCCAAATCCGATTGCAAATGGGTCATAACCCGACCCATACTCTTCCTATATAAAGGGAACTTAGTTTCATAACACAACCACATTAGAAACAACCCTAAAGGCGCCGCATAACCCTCCAAATCTTCTCAAAATTTTCTTCTTTTGCTCTTCCAATTCACAACAACTTCTCCACAAGCTTCAAGCAAGTAAGTACTCTCTTATTCTTCATCTATTTATCGTAAGTACTACATTGCTATGCTTATTATAAATTGCTAAATCATGTGAGATTGGTGGTGATATTCATGTGTTTGGATTGTTGTTACCAAATCATGTGAAGTAAACATATACGTAGGGAATTCTTAGCTTGTTTCCGATTTGAATTTGGTTTCAATAGCATTGTTATGATAATTGCTGAATTGATATGGCTATGAATATTGCTTAAGATTGTTGTTTGGATGCTTACATGATAGACTATCCCGGCCATCGGGATAAGGTTATAGTGCCTATCGACTTAGGAGGTTGTGCTTGTTGTAAGAATAACGATTCTATGTGGTAACCCCTATGTCGTAGTGTTGCTATATCTACCATGAAAGTAGTTCAATGGCTGCAAATAAGTGATGCAATGCTGATTTTCTTGTCAGAATACAATCCTAAAACGTATGTCGACGAAATCTGAGTACTCGACCACTTTCACTTCATTGATTTGTGTTAACAAAACTAAGTGTGGGGTGGTACCCCTAGTGCTTGCATATAGAGTGTCTCAAGTGAGATTGTGTTGCAACTAACATTATTTCTAGTCTCAGGTACAATGGCACCTAAAGCGAGGCAAGGCAAGGAGAAGGCTACCACGTCCCAAAAGGGCAAAAAGAGAAGTCGAAAAGACCAAGGAGAATCATCCTCAGCGCACCTACCACGCAGAATGTTCGGAATAAAATAGGTTCTTGAGGAAGAAGCCAAAGCATGGTACAGCAACAACAAAGAAAGAAAATATGTGCACGTCGACTTGATCAACAAGGAGACCTTAGCAAAGAAGGAGCCGCGAATGTTGGCAAAAATAATGGCTTTGAAGCTGGATTTCATCTTCCGCGACATGGGAGAGTGCAATCTTGACTTAACAAGAGAGTTTTATGCCAACTGGTCGCCGAACACAACAGGCAATGAAGTCAAGATTCGGGGCCAATTGTTACAGCTTACAGCGGATTGGATCAACTCTTTTCTTGGCTTACCTTCGGTCGACACTGCACTATTCAAAGAGTTGTACAGCAGGCCTCCTTACAGAGCAATACGACACATGCTTTGTGGAAGCAGATCGATGGCAAGATGGGGCAGACATAAGGAAATAGGCCGTCACAACACCTTCCCCTATGCTCCACTAAATAGGGAATCAAGAATCTGGATGCGCATTATCAACTCATGCCTTATTCCTGGGACTCAATACACCAAGATATCGAGAGATAGAGTGTGTTTGGTCTATGCATTGATGACAAATGTCCCTATTTGGGGCAATCATTCGATCTACCATGAGGAAGGCCAGACTCCACAAAAGGTCCCATTTCACATTTGGCAATTTGTTGACAGCAATCTTGCGAAAGGAAGATATCAAAAAGGAACCCGCTGACCACAAACTCCCACATAACCCAAAGAAGGTTGACCTCACCAAGGTCAAAGATGCTGAAACATCTCATGGAGTCAACCTTACTACTGCGGAGAGACATGCTCGTGATGAGAGTTTCTTCCGTCATCTCTATGGCATGACACGATTTACTATGATGAGTGGTGGACGTATTCCAACTGCTGAAGAGATCCAACAGCTGGACCACGACTACCAAATGAACATGCATGCCCGGGAGATGTGTGGAGTGGGCATATATTTTGAGGAACCTCTAGACGATGACGTGCCGACTGATGATGATCGACGCTTGCCTGATTCTGATGATGAGGAGAACTCTGACGATGACTCTTATGATGATTCCGACGAAGGGGGTATGACCCCCGACATTGATGAAGGGTCCGACTAACCAGGTTCTTCGACTTTATTTTCCACTGAGGGCAGTGTCCCGTCTAAGTGTGGGGTGGCAGAATCGCATGCTATACTTCTTTGTTTGCACCTATGTTTGTATGTTTGTTTGTTTACTTTGTTTTTTTTGAGTCCGTTTTTTTTAGTTTTTTTTAGGAGTCAAATTTTTCTAGCTACGCATGAAATTATTTTGATAGGCAGCATGAGATTAGAACAAGAGTATGTGCTACAATTGCGACTATTGAGGCATTTAGGCTCTAGTTGTGACTTATTATGTGATATTGTGTGATTCAATTCCTTCACTTGTTGGGTCAAGAGTCTATATTACTTCCAATCAAGTCAACCATGTGCCTTGTGTGTGTGAGATTAATAGTATCTTCAATGTATGTGGCTAATGCCAGAACTTGCCTAGTATGTACGCAAAGCGAAAATAAGGAGTGTAAGTTTAGGATATGATTTAGGCATTTCTTTGGCAACCTATACATGTTTACCTTCAGTTTTACCTACCCATAAACATCATCCTAGTTAACCCTTTTTGAGCCTTTAGCCTATTTCTTTGACAACCTTGTATGTAAGCCTAATCCATTTCTTTCAAGACCATAATTTGATCCAAATCCTGAGTGCTTTAAAGTGAAAAAGTCATGTGACAACATAAGAGGAAATTGAGTGAGTATAATGCTTTAAATTGTAATGGTGCTTGAATGTGCTATGAAAAAGAAAGTGCTATCATAAGAGGTATGTTGTGAAAAAAAAAGGAAAAGAAAGCTGAAAAGTAAGTAGTGCTTGAAATTGAAAAACAAAATAGGAGAACAAGGGTGGTAGAATAAAAGAGTGAAGAAAGGTTGAATGAAAAAAAAAGTGTCATTGATACAATGTGATGTATTAAAGCGCTTAGGAACCTAGTCACTATTCTTGGCCAAAATAGTCCTACCCGTCCCTTAGCCTACATTACAACCATCAAAAGACCTACTTGATCCTAATCTTAACATTCTGACATTTAGTGGAGTACTACATTAAGGGCAAGCCTATGGTCATCAGTTGCTACATATGAATTCTTTGTGAGAGTGAGAGCAAGGATATGTTGATACCCATGTTTGAAAAATATGCTACACTTATGAGTGATTATGGGTAATATATTGTGAGACACACATGGTTGATAAGTTTTGGGTAGTTATATATGATTCCTTGTACCATAACGTTTGCATGTGAGTTGATCACCATCACGAGTCTATGCTTTAGGTTAAATTGTTTCTACTTATAATCAGAAAGCTACTCTTTGTTGATAATTGTTGTGCTTGTCTTGATAAATGTTTTGTGTTGTTGCTGTAAAAACCTTAAGTCGATGCTTAGAAGGACATGATATGTTGTTCGAGGACGAACAAAGCTCTAAGTGTGGGGTGTTGATGATAGGCGAATTTACGCGCCTATATCAATATATTTTGCCCATATTTTAGCCTAGTTTTGAGAACTAATTATCTATTTCATGCACTTTTAGTCCTTTTTCCTGTAAATGAGCTAACAAACATGATTAGGCAAGTTTCAGGTATAAATGATGCAAAATACAGCATTTTATGGCTCACTTGACACAAAAGAAAGCTCACAAACGAAGTAGAAAGGAGCTGGACGCCTAAAGGACCAAATCTGTTGCATGGAAAATCTGTCCCGGGCTAAAACAACAATTCTGAAGACTTTGGGGACTTACAGATACAAAGCTGGATTTTTACAAAGATACATTAACCTAGTACAATTAGGTTATGTATTTCACTATTCTATTTGGATTATGATATTGTAACCTCACCCTACTACATTTGGGTCAAGGATTTCATTAGTATATTAGGATTTGGTTATTTATTTCATTAGCTTAGTAGGAGTAGGATAGGAGTATTATAAATACCCTATCATGTTAGAGATTTTTAATACATTCTGCACTTAAGACATTCTTCACTTAATTCAACAATTAATTTTCTTCCATCTCTCTCATCCTCCACTACAAACACGTCTAATCTACTCTTCTATTCTTAAATTCCACAACAAGAGAATCGTTACTTGCTAGGGAATCACCAAAACCACACGCCTATCACCTACTTCTCACGCCATCAACCATGCAAATCGTGATATCCTTCGCATTCATGGGTAACTAAACCTCTTAGTTGGGGTTATGGAAGCCGAATGAGTTACTATCTATTGCTGTGAGTTTGTGAGTTCAAGACAAGTATATTGCTTATATCATTATTCTCTTCATCTTAATCTACATTCTTTGCGGTTGCAAACGCAAGAATACGCCAGTCTAACATTTAACTTGTTCGCGAGAAAGGTTATTTGTCTGGAAAAGAGATAATGTCAAGGTAGTAGGACACCCTTTCCTATTAAAAAGCTAGTGCCGTAACTGGACTAACCTCTTGGAGAATTCGTACCGTTAGACACACTTTAAGCTTGCGAGAGTTAAAGTGAAATAGTCCTTGTTTAGGTCGCGAGACGCTTGGATTTACCATCGACTACAATTCTCTATAAGCAATTGCATGTCAAGACTCTACACACTCATAGCCAATAGAGACGTATACCTCAGAAGGTGGACATAACCCCAACGCCTCAATTCTCATTGTTTCACAACCTACGAAATACTCTCTTTTTACTTTGCTATTTTCAGCTTTTATTTCATTACTTTGGTTACTTATTACAATCCCCCCTTCTTACGAGACTTGCACCAAAAGTCTATTAATTTTGCTTACTTGTTGGCCAAGCTATTCCCTGTGGGATCGACACCCAACCCAGGTTGGGTTCTATATTTGCTAACGACCGTTTTACACTCAAACGAGAGCTGTAGATTGAGCGTTATCACTTATATATTCTTAACTGTCATTGTTCCTGGGCCAAACAATCCCAAACATAAAATTGATGTTTATCTGCAGCCTCTAATAAATAAATTGACCTTGTTGTGGGAGATAGGTCTAGAAGCATTTGATATCTCCAAAAAACAAAATTTTCAATTGAGGGTAGCTTTGATGTGGACAATCAGTGACTTTCTAGCATATTCTATGTTATCAAGATAGAGTACTGCAGGTAAGTTTGGTTGTCCTTATTGTATAGAGGAAACACAATCTTTTAGATTATAACATGGTCGAAAAACATTATGGTTTGACTATCAAAGAATGTTCCTTGACCAACATTATCTATTTAGGAGAGATCGCAAAAATATTCTTAAAGGTCGAACTGTCAAAAGATCACCACCACCCTACAAAATCGGAGAAGAGATATTGAATCAAATTTATGATTTGGGGATAAGAAAAGTAATAGAGTTAGATGCAGAAGAAGTTAATCAACGAATATATAGTTTTAGTAGATGTAAAAAGCGAAGCATCTTTTGGGATTTACCTTATTGGAGTTCTAACATGATTTGACATAACCTTGATGTCCTGCATAATGAGAAGAACTTCTTTGAATGTATTTAATACGATCCTCAATATTGATAAGAAAATCAAAGACAATCCACAGTCTCGTCTAGATATGGTCAACTACTGTGATCGACCTCAGTTGGCAAAGGATGCTTCTGGAAAGTATCCCAAAGCTATATATACCATTGACAAGGAAGCAAGCATTATCTTGTTCAACTGGGTGAAAGGCTTAAAATTTCCAAATGGGTATGTTTCAAATTTGGGTAGATGTCCAGACACAACTGCGAAAAGGTTATTTGGCATAAAAAATCATGATTGTCATGTGTTCATGCAATGATTTATGCCTATTTCTTTTTGTGAACTACTTCCAAGTAATGTATGGCAGGCACTTACAGAATTGAGCATATTCTTTAAAGATCTTACATCGACTACTCTCCGAGTGGATGATATGCAGAGATTACAAGGAGATATTCCACAAATCTTGTGCAAGTTAGAACATATATTTCCTCCTAGGTTCTTTGACTCAATGGAACATCTGTCTGTGCACCTTCCATATGAAGCAAAGATTGCTGGACCTGTACAATATCGATGGATGTATCCTTTTGAAAGGTAATGTAAAACTTCAAGTTGAACTTATGACAATTATGTTAATATTAACTTTTCACATATGATGGTTTATCCATTTTTCTATTTAGGTATCTTGAAAGTCTTAAAAGAATGATTGGAAATAAAGCAAGCATTGAGGGTTCTATATGTGAAGCTTACTTGATAACAGAGTCAACACTATTGTTTTCTCATTATTTTGAACCACATGTCATGACACACAATCATAATGTGGATCGAAATGATGATGGTGGTATTTTGGAAGATGTTGAAGGAAATTTATCAATATTCACCCATCCCGGTCGATTATGGGGAGAATAAAAAAAAGAAGAATCTTACTCTTCAAGAGATCAAGGCTGCCCAAACTTACATTTTGCTAAATTGTGATGAGGTTGAGCCATATGTGAGGTAACAAAGTTATTTGCATCAACTTAATTTTATAAGCATATTCATATATCAAGACTTGAAATTATTTTTTTTTCCTTTAAATGAAGTATGTTTGTGCAACGTTTGTAAGAAAAATTTCCAAATGTCTCTCAAGATCAAATAAATGAGAGCCTTGAAGCCAATTTCTCTATATGGTTCAAGAAATATGTAAGGCTTCAAAAATTAATATCTTTTATTCAATTATGCACTTAAATTGATTTCTGAAATTGAACTAATTTTATAATCTTCTAAATAGGTCCGACTCAATCATATTGAGAATAAATTCCTGTGTAGTCTTGCTCGTGGACAATTGATAGGAGCTACATGTCATTCAGTGTATTTTGTTAATACAAGTTTCATACGGATTTTCATGGTAGTGCAAGATCAATAATAAAAAGTGGAGTTTGTATTTCAGATCCAAATTTTGGTGATTCCTATGGGTTGATAAAAGAGATTATAGAAGTGGAATACCGTGAAGCACCTTTAAAGCAAACTATACTATTCAAATGTGAATGGTTTGACCCAACTATGGATGTTGGTGTTAAAAAACATAATCAGTATAAATTGGTTGATATTAAGCATCATCGCCGATATAAAAAATATGAACCTTTTATTCTGGCAATGCAAACAACTCAAGTGTGTTATGTGTCTTATCCTAGCAAGAAAAAAGACAAGGATGATTGGGCAGCTGTATTGAAGATCAAACCTATAAATGTTGTTGAATTACCCGATGAGAAAATTGAGACAACTGCAGAACTAAATGTTCTATTTCAAGTTGAAGAAGTTCAAGTCTATGAGATAGACATGAATGTTGCCATGGATTAAAGCATACAATTACATGATCCAAATGGTGGTTTAATTGAAATGGATAAACTCATTGATGATGGTTTATTGCAAGAGCATCATGAAATCCAAGAGGATGATACAGAAGAAGAGTATGAAACTGAGGAAACTGAGGAAGATGAAGAGAAAGATTTTGAAGAAGACACAGATACTAATTAGTGCTTGATAAAAAACATGCTATTGTATCAAAATTTTATTTTGGGAGCAGTCATTTTGTCGAACTAGTATCATTTTCTTTGTCTCTACTTGTTGTTTACTCAAAACTTGTTGCTTCAACTGGTTTTATGCTCTACTTGTCAATTTTTGACTCTTTCATTTCTCATCCATGTTTTTAAGCTACAACTATGCTTTTACATTTTTTGATACCTTATCTACATATTGTTGTTTGATTCTCTTGGTAATATTAAGTTTGTATATTATCTCCACTTAACTAATACCATTTTTTTATAGATATGGCTAGAGGTAGAGGTCGAGGTCATGGAAGCACAGGCATAGAGACAGGTCTACAGTTACGAGTAATAATGATGTTACTGCAAGCATACCTACTGTTCTCACTCCTACTTTTGTTAGTCCTCAAACTGATGGCATAGGTGGTCAAAATGATACAAATCAAGTTCTACCATTAATTCCTCACATTACATCAATGGTTCAAACTTCTAGAGATGGTAGAAACCATACAACACCTAAATCATCGCCCACTGCTCCAAATCAGATCAACACAACAGCTGCAGGTACATCTACTTTAAGAAACCAAATAGATGAGGGTCTTAACCAATCTACTTCATCCTTGAAAATGGATGAATATAATCAACTTATGGTCTGCTTTCTATGTGTATATATATATATATATATATGTATATGTTTTATTTTTTATGGTTGATGATCTATTGTTGGTTCTTGATTTGAGAGTTTTTGTGGACAGAATTACAATGGAAGTATTTTGTAGCATTTTGGTGGTTCTGTTGGTAGTTCTTGATCTATTGGTGGCTCTTGTTGTGAGTATTTTGGTGATTTTGTTGGTGGTTTTTGTTTTGTTGGTGGTTTTTGTTCTATTGTTGGTTTTTGATTTGAGAGGAGTTCTTGTGGGAAGAATTACAATGGGAGTATTTTGTAGCATTTTGGTGGTTCTGTTGGTGGTTCTTGATCTGTTGGTGGTTCTTATTGTGAGTATTTTGGTGGTTCTTATTATGTTAGTGGTTCTTGATCTGTTGTTGATTCTTGTTATGAGTATTCTAGTGTTACATGGGATTCTAGAATAACAGTGAGGTATGTTGTTGTGACTGCTTGTGCAAAATTTGCATCTTATCTCTACTTTAACAAGTACAATTTTTTAATAGATATGACTCAGGGTAGAGATACAGGTTGAGGAAGCATAGGGCATGCGGGAAAGTCAGCAGCTAGGAGTAATATTCCTGTTCTTGCTGCAAACATGCCTACTATTCCCATTACTACAGTTGCACCTCAAACAGCTGGTGGCATAGGTGCTCCAACTTCTAATCATGGTAGCACATCTCCTACTACTCCAAATCAGAGCAACCCAACGCTGTAGGCACGTTTTCACAAACCAACCAAGTAGGTGAGGATGTATCTCGTAGCAACACAAATAGAGAAGATAATTCCAGTAGGAGCCATGTGCAGACCCTTGTTACTATAACTTTTGCAGGGTTAGTCTATTTTTGGTATATTATTATTATTATATATTATTTTTTTATAATAAACCTCTAAATCATGTCGTTATATTGATACATATTTCAACCTTCTAAAGCATATTCCAATGGCAGACACGAGTCTTTCAAAAGTGAGCTTGATCACAATGGAGTCAATTGGAAAGGTGTCTCATGTGATATAAAAGATGGCTATTTTGGGGAATTCAAGGTATACATCTTCATCATAATTGAGTTTTTAAAGTGTATTCACTTTTATAAACACATTATTAATGTGTTATTTTGGAAATTTATTTCAAAAACACTTCTATTGGGATTCTTCCATTAGTGATTCTGCAATAAAGAAACAGTCGCAAAGTAAGGCAGCAACTGTGTATACAAATTTCATTGTTAAAATCAAAGAGAAAGGGATTAGGCAAGATTTTATACCTGAAGATGTCTGGGAAAGCTAGCAGTGACTTTGGGCAGATCCAAAGTATGTTGAAAAGTCAAAAATAAATGCTCAGAATCATCGTGGCGGCAAAGAAGTCGCTGTCGGAACTCACACAGGAGGATCTATCTCAATTAGAGAGTACCGAAAGAGACTTGTAAGTATATATTTCAAGTATTAAACTATAATTTGTTATGAGACTGTCTAAACTTAGTTCAAGGTTATGTTGTTGTTGCGTTTCTGCGGATAAATATAATTTAGGTTCTAAATTTCTATTTGCATGTGTTAATATATGTGTGAATCTGTGTATGTGTGCGTCTATTTATTTTGGGGCTGGTGGTGGTTTCTTGTTGCAAACCAAGTGCGTGAATGGTTAATTGCGATAGTGGAGGGACTATATTGTATTGGTTTTTTCTTTTTTGAAAGAGACTACTATGTTGTATTTTTGCATTGTTCTAACCTTCAGTGACTATATTGTAGTTCCTACTTCCTGTCTATTACTTCTTATAACTTTGTGGTTATTGTACATGTTCTACTTTTTTACTTTAAAATAGTCCGAAAAAAGTGATCACTCTTTACTGTTTCTGTCTCCGTGTAGTATTTTGTATGTTCTGTTTTGTTGTTGTTTTGTAACCTAAAATTTTGTGGTGTAAACTGTGCTTATATATCGTAGAGTGGCGTATTACTGAGGATTCTTATATTTACATATTCTTCGAGATGTATTGGATAGAATTAAGACCTTATATACTTTTAGTAGTACACTTTTACAAATGGGATCGAGGAGACATCCATAGAATGGCTGAATAAGCATTCTCAAGGGTCAATTCATTATGTTTCTTTTGGTTCCCCTAATACGATCTCTACTTCTCGAATGAAGGCATTAGCTTTAGGCATGGAATATAGTGAAATACCATTCGCTTGGGTCGTTAGGCCTCCTTTTTGGTTTTAACCATAGACATCGTGATGAGCTCATTTTTTATCAATGGCTGAAAATGGTATCAAGTAAGAATTGAAAAAAGAAACGGAGGATTGCTAGTTCATAAATTGGGACCTCAGTTGGAAAATTTATGTCATAGTTCCATAGGGGCATTTTCATCATAGCATTTTTACTCGTAGGGGTAAGTTTTCCGTATATCCCACCCTCCCCAGACCCTACTTTCGGGATCTGATTGGGTATATTGTTGTTGTTTTCGTAGTCAAATAGGGACATTTTTAAGCAATGAATGATTTCGTATCTGAACTTTTATCTTATAGAATTGCAGCAACATATCTTAGATAGTTGTTGATTTTGTAACTGCAGGTAAGACTATGCATATTATTTCTCCTATATGTTTTATTTTGGTAGATATCACTGAATGAGTAGTGATCTACTTGCTCCCCATATGTATTTTATCAAATAGTCCCCAAGGATCAGGGACGGAGCTAAAGGAGAGATTTATTCAAACTCTGTTAGTTGGGAAATTACATTATGTATATAACCAAATGTTCATTAACATATGTTCTCAGTGATTTGGTTGAAGTAAAATGCAACAATCTCTTTCCAGTGATTGCTTAGTATGAAATATGAAATTGGCTAACATAGTTTTAACCACACAAATAATAATATTTACCTGATGACCAACTAGGTTCTAATTGAATTATGATTTTAGAAACATTTCTGGCTTACATAAAATGTTCCAGCAGTTTCGTTGTAGTACAATGCTCAACAATTCTTTTTTACAGGCTGCTGAATTGGGTCAAGATCCGACACTAAATGAGTTACATTTGTATGTTCACACACATGGTCATGATGGGAAATCTTTTATTGATGAACGTTTCCAAATCGTCCATGTAAGACTAAATCTTAATGTAGTAGTTTACTTAATTCTTATTTTTTTAGTTTAAAGTAGTTTTTGGTATCTAATCATTTGTAAGTATAATCCGTTATAATTTCACTTCCACTATTACAGGAAAGATTTGAAGAAATACTGTGAGAAAAAATATTATCAAAATCTGTTATTGATCAAATTAAAGCATATTACCAAGCTGCCGGAGGAGAAAAGAAGTGAAGAGTATTTGGTCTTGGATCTGAAGACCAAGGCTACTACAGGCAAAATCTTTGTGTTTCTTTTGGAAAGACTTCATCTTCAGCTTCACATGAATCGGTACCAGTTGCAGATTCGAGATTGAATGCGTTTGTGAAGCAATTGATTCCCGCACTTAAAAATCAATTTATTCCCATTGTCACTGAGAAGGTATAGAAGTTGGTTTCTTCACCATCAGTTGTCACACCTTCGGCTACTACTTTGGACGATCTTGATTCCTTAGATAGTGATTGCAATGATCTGGATCAGTTGTGATACTTTTGACGATCAGTGAATTGATTTTTGATGGTCTATTTTGTTGAAATGTTTAAAATTGTGCAACAATAAATTACACTTGATGGATGTAGGTATTGAGAATGTTTTGGACATACTAATGTTTTTACATGTTGCTATGTTTGCTATTGAGGATGTTTAGATTTTTCTATCTATATATGTGGATTCTTTTATATGAATGTTGGATATTATAAGAAGATTTTGCTATCTATATATGTGGCTTTTTTTATATGAATGTTGGGTATTTTAAGAATTTTATAATATGCTTTTAATATTCAAAATACAAATAAAAAAGGCATTGGAGGAAAAGTAATGACGACAGATTTAGCGACAAATTTAATCATTGCCTAACAAAAAACATTTTTAAAGAATTGAGGAACATAATTTTTGTCACAAAAATTGGGGACTAAATAACAAAATTTTTAGCGACGGACTAGAAATGAAATATTTGGTCATGAAATAATCAAAACTCTGAAATACAACATGAAATTAGTAATGATATTTATAAATATAACAACGAATATATTCGTTGCTAAAAAATGACAACGGATATATGTCGTATCTACGACGTTGAAAATCTGGCAACATATTTTATTTTTTTCATTGCTAAATCGTTAGCAACGCGCAATATAGCTACGACACTTATTCCGTTATTGATCCGTCCCTAAATTGCTTTAGCGACGAATATATGTTGATTAGCAACGTTATCGGTCAGTTGCTAAACATGTTTTTTTTTGTAGTATGGATATTAAAATTTTTTAGTTTCAGCTGCTTATTAAGAATGAACTGGATTTACATGTTGGAAGAACAGTGTGTAGGAGAGCAAAAAATAAGGTGATTGCAGAACTGATGGGTGACTATAATCTGGAATTTGAGAGAATTTTAGATTATAGAGATGAGTTTTTAAGATTAAATCCAGGTAGTACATATGTAGTGAAGCTTCATGAAGAAACATTTAAAGATGGTACAAAATTGTTTCAAGGCTTCTACTTATGTTTTGATGCAATGAAGAAGTCTTTCCTAGCTGGTTGTAGAAAGTGCATTGGTTTGGATGGATGTTATTAAAAGGATTGACTAAAGGACAGTTATTAGTTGTTGTGTGTAAAGATGGTAACAATCAAATGTTTCCACTGGCATGGGTAATGGTTGAGATTGACAACAAGACCACTTGGAGTTGGTTTATCGGGATTGTAAAAGAAGATCTTTAGCTGAGAGATAGGACACATTTGATAGTGATAACAGACATGCAAAAGGTAAAGAATTGATGTTTTTGCTTCTGTTTTTGTTTTTGTTTCTATTTATATTGTAACTATTTCTGTTTATGTATATGTTGTAATTGTTTCTATTTTTGTTATAGGGATTAGAAATTACTGTAACTGAATATTTATCAAATGTTTAACATAGAATGTGTGCAAAGCATGTCCTTACAAACTGGTCAAAAGATGCTATGTGTAGAGGTATTGAGAAGAAAAAATATTTTTATAGGTGTGCAAGATCTACCTTTGAGGCTGAGCTTAGGGACAACATTAGTTATATGAAGATGTTGGGGGAGAGGGGGAAAATACTAGATAAGTTGAAGTATTTTAATCCGGAGAGATAGAGCAAGGTTTACTTTAGCTTTGGAACAAAGTGTGATGTTACAGAAAACAACATGGCAGAATGTTTTAATGCATGGATTTTAGGAGCTAGGCATAAGACTATAATTACAATGTTAGAGGAGATAAGGGTAAAAATGATGAAAAGAGTGGGACAGATGAGGGATTTTTGTGAAACTTGGATCAGTGACATTTCTCCGATGGCTATGAAAGTACTAAATGATAATAGAGCAAGGTCTATGAAGTGCAATATAGAATGGAATTCTAATATAGGGTATGAGGTGCTTGATAGAGGATATAGGCATATTGTGGATCTTTCTAGACAATATTGTAGTTGTAGAGCATGGATGTTGAAGGGTATACCTTGTCCTCATGCAGTGGCTGCTCTTCACCATTAAAAACTGGAACCAGTAAACTACATCTCTCACTGGTACAACAAAGAAACTTACATGAACACATATAGCTTCTTTATTTAACCACTTTTGAATATAAAAATGTGGCCACAATCACAAAATATCTCTATTATGCCACCTCCTGTTAGGAAGATTCCAGGTAGGCCTGGAAAGAGTAGAAAGAAAGAAGAAGGTGAAACTAAAAAGAAAACTGGAAAGTTGTCCAAGAGGGGGATTGAGATTTCATGTGGCACTTGCCATAGCAAGGGTCACAACAAAATAAGATGTCCAACAGGTGCACCTGCTGTTGGCACTAATGCAAATCCTAGCCCAAGTTCATCTGCTGGTGCAGACCCAAGTGCAGGTCCAAGTACAACACCTATTGTTGGAAAAGAGAGAGGTTCAACTGGAAGAGAAAGGGGTAGATCACCAAAGAATTCTATAGAAAAGGTATTTCATTTAATTTGACAATGTTGTGAACTAATTATGCTTACCTTATACTAAATATCCTCTTCTTTTTCTTTTTAGTGTAGTGGTAGATCAAGAGTGGTTGGAATGGGATTACTTCACCCACAAAGTGGATGCACAATTCTTAATATAAGTTTACTACTGCATTTACTATCTAAATTTTATTTACTAAATTTTAACACTTTTTTCGTTTGAGCATCCCGGAATGCCAAGTGAGAGATTCAAAACTACCAAGTCTTCAGCATTTGTGACTGAAAATCTCGGATATACACCAAAAAATGGTGTAAAATGGAAAGAAAAAAATCTATGACCTCCAGGCAACTACAAAAAATGAGAGGCAAAAAACAAATGCAAACAAGGTCCAAGGCAGCACACTTGAGTCAAGAAAGCTCCAATGTTCAATCTCTATGAGAAGTTGGCGTAGACTATATTTAAGACTGTATTTACTGATGTGACTGGATTTCTTTGTATAAAGTTTGGTAGTTGTGACTATATTTATGACTATGTTTTTGATAATTCACTGATGTTGGCAACTAAGACTGCATTTAAGACTATTTTTTGGTAGTTCACTGATGTTGGCAGCTGTGATTGCTTTTTGTAATTGTAATTAGTTCACCGATATTGGTGGCAGCTTTAACTGCATTTTGTAACTATAATTAGTTTAATAATACTGATCTTTTTGTAAATGTATTTGGCAATAATATGTAATTGGCACTCATTTTTGGTTAATGATTATGCAGTTGTAAGTTCATTGTTGCTGAAATTTGTGTTTGTGCTTGTGCAGCAGTTGTGCCTACATTTATTAATGTTAAATTTGTTTGTGATATTGTTGAAATTTGTGTTTGTGCTTGTACAACAACTGTGACTACATTTAGTGTTGTGATGTTGTACAAATTACAACATAAAGAACCACTGAAAATAAAGCCAAAACTGTCAAGTTCAACCTTACAATTTCATTACACAACAATTTAATTACACAGCCTGACAGTTTTGTCAAAGGTAACACCTAATAATTGATACAAATTTCAGACCCTTAAAACATAACAAAAACAAAGCAACTTAATTTAGGGCAGCCTTCTTGGAGCTCCTTTTAAGAACATGAATTGAAATAGAAAACTAACACCCAAAATACATACACAAATAAGAGTAGTCCATAGTTGTTTTTTCCTTTTCTTGGACTTAGCCAACTTGATCTTCCATTTCTTCTCATTTGCCTTCATCATCTTCAAATCATCATGAAAATTGTCCCTTTGCAACTCTATTTTGTTCATGTCTATTTTGCTCTCCACAGATTTGGTTGTCCTAGTAGTCTTGTCATCAACTATTTTGTGTTCATAAAATGCAAAATTTGCTAAATATTCAACTCTTTCCTCAAGCTCCCCAATTATTTTTAATAATTTAGGAATAACAAATTTCGATCGTTCATCAATAGAATCATCCTTCCAAAGCCAAAAATCGCATGATCTAGCATTCTAAAACATAAGTAATTAGATTCGTATACACTATTCAAGATCAATGTTTAAAGGAAAAACTCACTTACCCCATAGTAAGGACAAGTCCAATATCGTCTACCCGGATTTCTTGAGGTCCATGAAGTCATCAAAGGCAAAAGATGTCCATGCTTACATCGAACCTCGACCAACTCATGATCTTTTTCTTGCTTACAAAGTCTACTCAAACTTATCTTAGCCATTAAAGTACCTTGATTAAGAAAGCAAGGTTTAAGAGAGATTGAACAACACTTGAGGGAAGAAAAAATTATGAAAATGGCAACAAAATAAGACAAGATAATCATAAATATAGCAAGAAATCGAAGGATTAAAAAAATTTAGTTACCAATTCTTCAAACAAATGCTCTTCAATTTGATTTTGAGAGATAAATTTGGGAATTAGGATTTCCTAGTTTTGAGCCCCAAATTGGCGTAAATAAGAATAGATCCGTTGGAAATTAAAGATGATGTACTTTTAATGTTTTTAGCCGTTTACTTTTGTTATTTAATAGGCTGGACGCGCCTAAAACAAGTGTAACATACGCGCCTTAGAATGGGGTTCGTGGGGAGGTAATAATATCACCTTTACATAGTTAAGGTGTGTAATAGGTCACTTAGATAGTTTAGGTGTGGCTTCGACTTTTCTTGTATAGTATGGGGTAGAAACAATGTCTTTTCCCTTTATATGTATGATACAAATTCTTTTTGGTATAACATACTGTTATTTGCGTATAAATCATACATTTAATATTAGAAACAATCACAAAGTAATAACTATGAAATACACTAACAGTATGTTATAAATGTATGATATAGTTTTGTACTTTAGTTATATGTATGATGTTAAAATTTTTGTTATTTTCGTTTAAGTTATTAAATTTTAACAATTTGTATGATAATATGTTATACATAACTCTAAATGTATGAGACACTTGTTCAATGTATTAGTCCCATTATGTATAATCCAAACATTATATGTTATTGACTTATAAAAGAACTTATGTACCGGAACAGAGTATACATTAGTTATACAATAATGTATTATACTTAAGTTTATATGTTTGATATAAATTGTTTTTGGTATAACATACATTTATTTGCGTACCAATCATACATTTAATATTGGAAAAAATCACAAAGTAATAAATGTAAAATACATTAACAGTATGTTATACATTTATGTTATAGTTTTATACTTTATTTATATGTATGATGACAAAATATTCGTTATTTTCATTTAAGTTAGTAACTTTTAACAATATGGATTATAATATGTTACACATAACTTTAAATGTATAAGACGCATGTTCAATGTATTAGTCACAGTCTGTATAATCCAGACATTATATGTTATTAACTCATAAAAGAATTTATGTACTGGAAAAAATTATACGTTATATATATAATAACACATTAATGTGTAATTTATTTTTATACGTTATATATAATATAATGTACGACAAACGTAATATCTACAAAATTATATAGTAATTATACAATATGTTGTATGTCATTGCAATACACTTAATTAAAAGATATGTATGTATAAGAAGATTAAGGGCATCAATAAAATCTAAATTAAAACCCAACACCAAAAAATAACAAGTATTGTAACTGTTTAACATCAACTACTAGAATAACAATTAGATGTTTCCATGCAGAATATTATAAAAAATTGCTACTCTAAACTAACAATTTAACTTTCATCAGTTGATTGAAGATAACTATTCATTGGATGAGGAGGATCGACATTATCACTTGTGTATGCTTCATTAGCCTTTCTCACTCCGTAATGCCATATTAAAGAAGCATAGCGTGTGCGTTGATTTTCAGCATCAAAATGTTACGACCAAAAAATGAGGGTCATGATGACACTTGTCGCGGCGTGCCTTGATAAGTAAGCCTATTACCCAAACTAATACAAAAAGAGGAAAAGACAGAAATTTTCCAAGGTAAGGCTTTTAGAATGAAGCCGAACCATATAAGTAATCATAACAATGTGCAAAGAACTTATCCAAAATACCAATCATGCTCAAAACCAGGTGTCAATTGTGTATGAACTACTAATACAATCCAAGAGTCAAATACATCAAAAAAATAACCATAAAGGAATAATATCTGTCACTGAATACTAATAAAGAAACAACTACTGTAGAAAGATAGAGGTGAATTTTGGACGCATGAATGTCCAACCGCTACTTTGGTAGCTCCAACAATCACCCGAGTCAATCAAGTTGAGGTACACTCGAGCTAGGATCTGCACCGAAAGGGCTCAGTAGGCAAGAGTACGATCCATTTGTACTCAGTAGGTATCATAGGCCGACCAAGCAAAGTAGTAAATAAAGCATGCAAAATATACACTAAGGGCACATCACCTGCAATCAGAAAATGTCCCACAATGATAGCCCACACCGCTAGCACTAACAGTTCTATAATATCCATATATAATACAACAACACACAAGATAAGGATACAAATATACATAATATCACATACAAGTAAAAAAAAAGGGACATGTATAATCAAGATCATCAAGTACAATTAAAGGAAGATAGAACAATTAGACGTTAACAAGTCAAGATATAAAACAAATAGGTAGATGACAAGTCAATATGACAATTCAAACACAACATAAACATAATAAGCGAGTGCAATGTATATGATGATGATGATAATGCATGGTATTGGCACACAACCTCAAGTTTGGCATACAATCTCAAGTTTGGCACACAGCCTTAAATTTGGCACACAGCCTCAAGTTTGGCACACAGCCTTAAATTTGGCACACAACCTCAAGTTTGCCAAACAACCTCAAGATCACCAATATCCACAACTCTTCCCCGGTATGATCCTTCAGATATGATCCATAAAATCCAATATCTGATACCAATATCCAGTATTCCAGTATTCCAGTATTTCCAGTATTTTTAAAGCACATACATAACATAAGACATAAATCAAGTACGCATACATGACAACAAGTATATATAAAGCAATAAA
Organism: Capsicum baccatum var. pendulum; assembly: GCA_030864225.1. Taxonomy (NCBI): domain Eukaryota; kingdom Viridiplantae; phylum Streptophyta; class Magnoliopsida; order Solanales; family Solanaceae; genus Capsicum; species Capsicum baccatum. The sequence continues at coordinate 282,230,382 of CM061555.1, read as the reverse complement.
ATAAACAAGTGAAATGATGTGTATGATGACATGAGAATGACGATGCAATGTTCACAACCATTCAAAATGAGTATTTCCACAACCAATCCACGTGATGTATTTTCACACCCAATCCATATGATGTATTTCCACAATCAACCATAATATTACAATTCTACAACCACGTGAGCCAATATCCACTCATTACTTCCATTTCATCCATGAATTTCCACATGTCTCATATACTAATAAGTATGGATATATCACAATATACCAATGAAACCACATTAGGCATTTCAAAAACACAATACAATTATTCACATGTATTTAATGCTATCAATGTCATATAGGACCCCATACAATCATACATATTACATAATATCTCAATTTCGACAATTACATCATATATAAGCCCCCACACGGGCACAACACATAGATAGACATTTTTCATGATTAGTTCCCACTCTTAACATACATTTTGTATCATCATTTACTACTCAGCCCAGTCTGAAAGAGTTAAGCCATAACCTACCTCAAAAGCCGAAATTGGTCCGCTACACTTCGAACCTACGACCTTACTTTTCACGAACAATCTTGAACTCCACTAAAAACATCAAATATAAAATCTACGCGTAAAAAATCAAAACTTTACTTCAAGAATGTGTTCCTTATATTTTTTTGAAGCTACAAGTTAAAAACCCAAGTCAAATCGAGTTAAAAACGTGGTTCAAATCGAAGAAAAACCATTTTTGAACTTTACCAGGTAAAATCTTTAAAATCAGGGTTAAAATCAAGAATCGGGGTTGTTTTGAAGGTTAAATTGATGAAAAACTAGTAATTATAAGATAAAAATATTATTCAAGAGAAAATGAGTGAAAATGGGATTTAAAGTCAAGCCTTGGGGTTTTGAGAAATTAATTAACAAATTACTAAGAAAAGGATGAATTCTTACCTTAAATTCGTAATAAAACAAATAAATAGATGTTAATCTAGATTCCCAAGCTCCCACAAGCTACACTTTTAAGCTCCCACGCTATTTTAGGGTTTAATTCTCAAGAGGCAAGATGAAAAATGAGAAAAAATAGGTCCAAAACTGATTTAATGGTGCAGCAAAAATCTGCACCAACAATATAAAGAAAAAACTACAGTTTTTTTCTTTTTTCCAAGTCCAATTCGGACTTCGATGGGGTGTCGGTGATTCATTCGGAGTCTGATATATGCAAACAAACTATGCAACCATACTAAATTTGACATTCCGGATGCGTTGGGAAAGTCAAATTTTTGAAAAAAATATTATTTTCATAAAGTTTACCCCCGAAACCCGAAATCATAATTTTCCAAACCGAGGATCGAAATGAGATTTAAAAGCTGTAAAATCATACCAACTATGCTAAAACCCTAGATTTAATACTTCAGATCTGCTGGCGAAGTCAAATTTTTCATCTGAGTTCGTTTTGATCAAATGTGGGTCCCACACTCATATTTTTAATTTTTCCAACTTTCCGATCAATAGGTCAAAATAAGTTCGGGTGCATCGGGACCCTAACCAAAGGTCTACCTAGCCTAAAATTAATATTTCAAAGCTGCTGGTGCAGTTCGTTTGGCCATCCGTCGTATGGATCAAAAGATATCCCTATAAGTCTAAAATAAGGCTCTCAAATCCATTAAAAATCACAATATCGCATAAATGATACCAAAATGCATCGAAAATCATGTCAATCACCCCCACACCCCAGAAATACCAAAATGTAACTATAGGGTGGGGTAAAATAGTTAAATAACAAAAAAATCACAAATTTCACATATTTCATCAAATTTTTAGATCGTTACATCATCCACCACTAAAAATCTAGTTCGTCCTCGAACTAAGGTAAAAAATACCTGAATTAATGGAGAGCTGAGGATAAGAACTATGTATATCAGACTCGACCTCTTAAGTAGCTTCATCTATAGGTCGATGTCGCCTAACATCCCTAGCGAAAATGGAAAATGGCTCCTCAGCAAAGGACAATCGCTTATCTAACTGAATCGACTCCCAACGAATGACATGAGACTCATCAGGAATATAGCAACGAGGCATAGAAACATAAAAATCTGGATGAACAGCTGATAGATCAGTGGACAAAGCCAACTTATAAGACACATTACCAATTGTCCGAAAAATCTCAAATGGACAAATATACCTGGGGCTAAGCTTGTCCTTTTCCCCAAACCTCATCACACCCTTCATGGGTGGAACTCAAAGGAAAACACGATAAATAATACAAAATCTCAAGGCACGAAGTCTACGATCAGCATAGCACTTCTGCCTACTCTGAGCCGCTCTAAGTCTATCTTGAATGACCTGAACTCTATCAAAAGACTCATGAAGCTAGTCCATACCTCAAGGTCTCACCTCTAAAACATCAAATCAACCTACTAGAGAGCGACAATGCCTACCATACAATGCCTTAACAGGAGCCATATCAATACTGGAATGGTAGCTATTACTATATGCAAACTCCGCTCAAGCCACATGTTGCTCCCACTGGCCACTAAAATCCATCACGCATACGTGGAACATATCCTCCAAAACCTAGATAGTCCGCTCTAACGGCATCAATCTAGGCATGAAACGTCGTACTAAGATCAACCCAAGTACCCAAATCATCTTGAAAAGTCTTCCAAAAGTGAGATATGAACACAGGACCTCAATCTGAAATTATGGACACCGATACACCATGAAGAGGCATAATCTCACAAATGAAGATAGGGATTAACCTCTCAATACTAAATGAGACCTAAACCAAAATAAAATGAGATGACTTCGTCAATCGATTAATGATGACCTAAGCACTGTCAGAACTATGACATATACAAGATGAACCAATCACAAAGTCCATAGTGATCCATTCCAACTTCCACTCGGAAATGGGTAACCTCTAAAGCAATCTACCGGTCTTATATGCCCGGCCTTCACCTACTGACAACATAGGCAATTAGCCACAAAATACTCTATATCTCACCTCATATCACCACACCAATAGTATTGTCTCATATCATGATATATGTTAGTCACACCTGGATGGATAAAATATCTGGAACAATGGGCCTCCACCAAGATCAACCTAATTTAATCACCACTCTCAGCACAAAAACTTTGCCCCCAACCCTCAAAACTCCATCTGAATTAAGTGAGGTTTCCTTAGCCTCCCCATTCAATAACTTATCTCGAATCAACCTCAATCAAACATCATCAAATTGATAAGCTTGAATCTGCTTCATCAAAAAAGATCGAGCCTCTACAAATGCAAAAACATGCCCCGATGTTGAAATATCAAGCCTAACCATCTGTTAGCCAAAGATAGAACCTCTAAGGCCAACAACCTCTCTTGAGTCAAAAGATGCTCTAAGCTACCCATGCTAGTCGACTTTCGGCTTAAGTCATCCACAACCATATTAGCCTTGTCCGGATGGTAGAGAATAGTCAAATCATAATTATAAAGAAACTCAAGCCAACGACACTGCCTCATATTAAAATCTCTCTAAGTAAAGATGTACTGAAGGCTACGATGATCTGAGAAGATCTCACAATGAACTTCATACAAGTAGTGCCTCCACAACTTTAAGGCAAACACAACTACACACAACTCCAAATCATGGGTAGGATAATTTCTCTCATAAGGCTTCAACTGACGAGATGCATACACAATTACCTTGCCCTCCTGCATCAATACAACACCTAACCCAACACCCAAAACATTACAAAAAATGGTAAATCCCACGTCTTTCTTGGGCAAAGATAATATAGGAGCTGAAGTCAATAAATCCTTGAGCTTTAGGAAGCTCGTCTCACAATCATCAGACCACTAGAAGGAAATCTTCTTCTGAGTCAACTTAGTCAATGGATCTGCAATGGATGAAAAACCCTCAACAAAACACCGATAATAATCTGCCAAGCCAATAAAACTCCAAACCTCGGTGGGCGAAGTAGGTCTAGCCCAATCATGAACTGCAACAATCTTGGATGGATCAACCATAATACCCTTTTTAGTCACCACATGACCCTAGAAGAAATAGACTCCAACCAAAACTTTCACTTAGAGAACTTAGCATACAACTTCTCATCCCTCAATATCTAAAGCACAATCTACAAATGCTTCTCATGCTCAACCTCACTCTTAGAATGAACCAAGATATCATCTATAAATACAATAACAAAAGAGTCAAAATACGATAAAAATAACTGATTCTTAATTCTATGAACGCGGCAGGGACATTGTTCAACCCAAAAAACATGACCAAGAACTCATAATGACCCTATTAAGTCCGAAAAGCTTTCTTCAGAATATGCGAAGCTCTAATCCTTAACTAGTTATAACCGAAACTTAGATCAATCTTTAAAAACACCGCAACACCCTGAAGCTGATTAAATAAATCATCAATGCGAGGAAGACTATACTTATTCTTAACTGTCACCTTATTCAACTGTCAATAATCAATACACATCCGTATAGACCCATTCTTTTTCTTCACAAATACGACAGGCGCACCCCAAGACGAAATACTAGGTTGGATAAATCCTTTATCCAGCAACTCCTACAACTAATCCTTCAGTTCCTTTAACTCTACTAAGGCCATTCTATAAGGAGGAATGGAGATGGGCTTGGTGCCCAGTTCAACATCAATAGAGAAATCAATATCTTGATCCAGAGGTATACCAGGAAAGTCCATAAAAAACAAGTCCATAAACTCACGGACAACACAAACAGAATCCAAGGAAGGAGGCAAAACAACACTAGTATCACGAATATAGGACAAGTAAGATAAACATTACCTCTCAACCAATTTATGAGCCTGAACATAAGATATAATCCTCTTAGAATCCGAATGAAGTGCACCCTTTTAAGCTATCCTTAGAACACCCAACAAAGCTAAAGTCACAGTCTTAGCATAACAATCTAAGATGACATGATAAGGAGCCAACCAATGGATACCCAAAATAATTATCAAAATCAACTATATCTAACACAAGCAAGGCTACCAAAGTCTCATGCCTAGAGAAAGTCACAACACAATATCGGTACACTCGATCCACCATTAAAGAATTACCTACTGGGGTAGATACACGAATAGGCATAGTAAGAGGCTTACTAACAAAATCAAAATCCAAAGCAAAATACAAAGACACATGAAGAAAATTGATCCGGGATCAAATAATATAGATGCAGGTCTAAAATAAATGGGGACGATACCTGTAATCACAACATCAGAAGCCTCTGCCTCAAGTCTGGCTAGTATATCATAACACTGACCACGACCACTAACTATTTAAGTGGCCCCACGACTACCCCCACAAGATCTACTACCTCTGCCCCTCACACCTCTAGAAGTACCCTACCCCTTACAGCAGGAATAGACGTAGTTCGAACCACTTAGCAAGGATAGTCCTTGGCCACATGGCCAATCTCATCACTTACATCGCAACATCTACGACCATTCTCAATAGAAGAAGGTACAACTAAGCCCGAATAGCTACCTTGAACTGCTGAATTAGAAGATCCACCACCTGAACTCTATAAAGCCACCACTGGCCTACCATGGTATCCATAAGAACCTCTAAAATCTCAATCTTGAGAGGTCTGACTTCTGAGATCACCAAAACATCATGCCTTTCTGGTGCCTGCCTGATATGCACTAAGAATACCCTCTGTTATTTTAGCATGATCCACTATACTCTGGAAAGAAACCCCAAACACAACTATCTGAGAAGTAGCCAACTAAAGAGAAATATCCAAACCCTTCACGAACTTTCAAATCTTCATAGACTTAGTGGAAATATTATCATGGGAATATATGAATAGGGCATGGAAGCGTGCCTCATACTCAGCAACTATCATGAAGCCTTGCTCCAAATGATCAAACTCGTCCCGCATTCGATCTCTCAAACTGTAAGGCACGAATCTCTCTGTAAAGGCATCAACAAACTAATCCTATGACAACTCAAGACCATCAATAGGATTATAATCGACAAATAATCTCCACCAATCTCTCATAGTATCTCTCAACTAATAGCAGTATAATCCACACTATTTACACAGAAAGAGTGAAACACAACTCAGAACACAAGGTATGAAAGGATTTCACATGATAAAGAACAAAATAAGAAAAGTTTCCAAGAAATGTCCTATAGACTCTCGAAGATAGATACAGACATCTATGTACTGATCCATGAGACTCTATTAAACATCTGATTCTTACACCGTTAAGATCAATGAAACCTGGCTTCTCTGATATCAATTTCTCATAACCCAAAAATGAGGGTCATGATGGCACATGTCGCAGCGTACCTTGACAAGTAAGCCTATTACCCAAACTGATACAAAAAGAGGAAAAGAAAGAAATATCCCAAGGTGAGGCTTCTAGAATAAAGCCGAACCATAAAAGTAATCATAACAATGCGAAAAGAACTTATCAAATATATCAATCATGCCCAAAACCAGGTGTCAATAGTGTATGAACTACTATTATAATCCAAGAGTCAAATACATTAGAAAAATAACCGCAAAGGAATAATATCTGTCTCGAATACTAATAAAGACATAATTATTGTAGAAAGATAGAGGTGAACTTCAGATGCATGAATGTCCAACCGCTACCTTGGAAGCTCCAATAATCACCCAAGTCAATCAAGATAAGGCGCGCTCTAGCTAGGACCTACACCGAAAGGGCGCAGTAGGCATGAGTACGGTCCATTTGTACTCAGTAGGTATCATAGGCCGACCGAGCAAAGTAGTAAATAAAGCATACAAAATATACACTAAGGGCACGTTACCTGCAATTAGAAAATATCCCACAGTAGTATCCCACATCGCTTGCACTAACAGTTCTATAATATCCATATATAATATTAAAACACATAAGATAGGGATACAAATATACACAATATCACATATATATAGAACAAAAGAGGGACATATATAATAAAGATCATTAAGTATAATTAAAGGAAAATAGAACAATTAAACGTTAACAAGTCAAGATATAGAACAAATAAGTAGAAGACAAGTCAATATGGCAATTCAAACACAACATAAACACAATAAGCGGGTATAATGTATATGATGATGATGATGATAATAATAATAATGCAAGGTATTGGCACACAACCTCAAGTTTGGCATACAACCTCAAGTTTGGTACACAACCTTAAATTTGACACACAACCTCAAGTTTGGTACACAACCTTAAATTTAGCACACAACCTCAAGTTTATCACACAGCCTCAAAATCACCAATATCCGTAACTCTTCTCCGGCATGATCCTTTGAAGATGGTCCATAAAATCCAATATCCAGTATTCCAGTATTTTTAAATCACATACATAACATAATACATAAATCAAGTACACATACATGACAACAAGTATATATAAATTTGTAAAACAAACAAGTAAAATGATGCGTATGATAACATAAGAATGACGATGCAATGTTCACAACCATTCAAAATGAGTATTTTCACAACCAATCCACGTGATGTATTTTCACATCCAATCCACATAATGTGTTTCCACAACCAACCACAACGTTATAATCGGCAACCACGTGAGCCAATATCCACACATTACTTCTGTTTCATCCATAAATTTCCACATGTCTCAAAGACCAATAAGTATGGATATATCACAATAGACCAATGAAACCACATTAGGAATTTCAACAATACAATACAATTATTCACTTGTATTTATATCAATGTTACATTAGACCTCACACGGTCACACATATCACATAATATCTTAGTTTTGACAATTACATCACATATAGGCCCCCACACGGGCACAATACATAGATAGACATTTTTCATGATTATTTCCCACCCTTAACATGCATTTTGTATAATCATTTACTACCCAGCCCAGTCTGAAAGAGTTAGGCCATAACCTACCTCAAAACCAAAACTGGTCCGCTATACTTCGAACCCACAACCTTACTTTTCACGAACAATCTTGAACTCCGCTAAAAATATCAAATCTGAAATCTACGCATCAAAACAAAACCAATGACTCCCATATTGATTACTTTTGGTTTGGGGTCAAAACGGACCCCCGAAATGGTTTTCTGAAAAAGAAGAGAAAAATCAAAACTTTACTTCAAAAATGTGTTTCCTATATTTTTAGGATCCTACAGCTGAAAATCCAAGTCAAATCAAGTAAAAAAATGAGGTTCGAATCGAATAAAAATTATTTTTGAGCTTTACCGGGTAAAATCTTTAAAATTTGAGTTAGAATCAAGAATCGCAGTTGTTTTGAAGGTTAAATTGATGAAAAACTAGTATTTATAATATAAAAACATTATTCAAGTGAAAATGAGTGAAAATGGAGTTTAAAATCAAGCCCTAAGATTTTTAAAGTTTTGAGAAATTAATTAACAAATTACATAGAAAAGGGTGAATTCTTACCTTAAATCCATAATAAAATCAAGAAATGGATGTTAATCTAGCTTTCCAAGCTCCACAAGCTTCACTTTTAAGCTCCCACACTAATTTTGGATTTAATTCTCAAGAGACGAGATGAAAAATGAGGAAAAATAGGTCCAAAACTGATAATGCTGCAGCAAAAATCTGCACCAGCAATATAAAGAAAAAGCTACAGTTTTTTTCTTTATTTTAAGTTCAATTCGGACTTCGATGAGGGTATCGGGGATTTATTTTGGGGATTTATTTAGAGTTCGATATATGCAAAAAAACTATCCAACCATACTAAATTCGACGTTCCGAACATGCTGGCAAAGTCAGATTTTGAAAAAAAATATTATTTTCATAAAGTTGACCCCCGAAATTCGAAATTATAATTTTCTAAATTGAGGATCAAAATGAGATTTAAAAGTCATAAAATTATACCAAATTTGTTTACATCCTAAATTCAATATTTTAGATCTGCTGGCGAAGTCAAATTTTTCATCCGAGGTTGTTTCGATTAAATGTGGGTCCCACACTCACATTTTTAATTTTTCAACTTTCCGATCAATTGGTCGAAATGATCTTGGGTGCATCAGAACCCGAACCAAAGGTTTACCTATCCTAAAATTGATATTCCGGAGTTGCTGGCGCAGTCCGTTCGGCCATCCATCGCATGGATCAAAAGATATCTCCATAAGTCTAAAAAAGGCTCTCGAATCCATTAAAAACCACAATATCACATAAATGATACCAAAATGCATCGAAAATCATGCCAATCACTCCCACACCCCAAAAATACCATAATGAAACTATAGAGAGGGGTAAAATAGTCAAATCACATAAAACCAAAAATTTCACATCTTTCATCAAATTTTTAGATCGTTACACAAAACCACATGAATGCACTTCCAGTCCTTCACTTAATATTTTTGCATATGCAGCCACAAAGACGCCGTTGTCCCTGATTTGAAAAAAATTATGAAATAACTGGTCATTCAATAATTATAACATGATTATACATGTAAAGAAAATTTAAACCAAAATCACTTACAAATTATTAGACGCTTGATGTGGTATATTTTGAGTGTAGTCAACATCAAATGGGTTTTGATTAATTAGTTGAGTGTGCTGACCAAGCTCTGAACTTCAGTAAAAGACATGTTTGAAGTCGATCACATATCTCAAAATCTTTAGTAAAAGAGAAATCCAACCTCTGAACTTCTTTACTTGTAGGTTGTAAATTCTTGTAAGAAAACTGAAAAAGTGAATTTCAAGATGAAATATTAGAACTTCAAGAAATTGAATTGAAAAAAAAAATAATTAAAAGGATATACAGTTGCCTTACTGAACATGCCATCTATAAAAGACTCATACTTAGGCCTGGTACACCCCACAGACCAGTTAAATATTCTTGGGATGATGTTTCTTTGACGAACAACAATTTTTTTATCCACCTCAGAGCAGTACTCAAACATCTAAACATTGAGTACGTGTGGCATTCCACCCAAAGTATATAAATATTTTGCGACAAAGAAATCCTGCCTCCAAGAGTTCATCAACTTGTCAAATGTAATCTTTCCCCATGAAAAGTGTCTGTAACAACCATCCTCAACCATCTGAAAGTAGGCTAAACTGATGGATGATTCACGATGTTGATTAAATAGGAATGTATGAACAAAGTATAATCGCAAGGTTCGGCGCATCTTCAGAGTTATCAAAGTTTCCCATCTTTACACGTTGTATCAGTTTTGACCTAGGTATTCCATCTATAGCGTTGGAAAAATACTTCGACATCAAAGATGATTTTGGTGATGAAGTACACATATACTCATCAATAGTATCGGTACATTTAAGATTAGTAATAATGACAAAATCAAGCATCGTAAATTTTAGGATATTTCCCTATACCCATATATGAATCTCATCCTTATTATTCTACTGGATTTCTAGCATCAGGAGATATTTTGATATCTGTGCTATCTAGTTTCACTGAGGCATGTCGAGAAATACCCTAAAAATTGCATTTCTAAATGCCCCAAAAATATCTTCACCAAAATACATCTTTATGTCTTCGCTAAAAACACGGTTACATAAGCTACCCATATCCAATGGGTGAGTCGAGACTTTGTCAATACGGTATTTCATGCCCTAAAAAATAAAAGTAGACTCTAATTAGGAGAGAAAAAGATAGCAGCAAACTGATACAATATTAAAGAAAACATTATACAACAATTGAACATGTATGTGCGCACCTTATACATTTAAAAAATAATCTGCAAATGTATAATGCCATACTATACATATAAAATATTCACCTTAAACAAGTATGACCTATAAGTTTATCAGGAGGTATAATGTAACCTTATACAATATTAAGACTTTCTAACTGTATAATACCACATAATACATAAAATGTCTTTTACATGTAATAAGAACTTCTTAATGTATAACATAATGAATTATATAGCAGAAAACTTATATTATACATTAGTCTTCCAAAATAACTAATGTATAATGCCTGATAACTTATACATTAAAATATAATCTTCCAAAATATATAATGTCACACTATAAATATAAAATATTGACCTTATACATGAATTATCTACAAACTTATCATAATGTATAATGTAACCTTATACAATATTCAGACATTTGAAATGTATAATTCCACTTAATACAAAAAGTATCTCTTCTATGTAATAAAATTTCTTATTGTATAATATAATGAAATATAAAACAGAAGACTTATATTATACATTAGTCTGATAAATAAAGTAATGTATAAAGTATGCACAACTGAATTGACTGAACACAATATTCTTACAACCTATATAAGGTATGCACATTGTATGATCCTGCAATATGATTATCAATGTATAATTAACCATTTACTGTATTAAATCAAATAATATAAAATCTACACCTTTGGAAGACGTGATCGTTTGGAATCATCAACCTTCTTCTTAGTTGTCGATTTTGAAGCTGACTTCTTCGAACTAGAACTGGCTACTTCCTTCAATTTCTTCATGGTTACCAGGTTGTTTTGGTGCTTGGAACGGTTCTCTGCGAAATTGGGTTATTCATAATCAAATGTTCCAGGAACAAAACCAACAACGAGAATATTTTGTTCTTGAGCATCTAACTGACTAAGTCCTAAACTAAAGCTAGGACGAGAATCCATTACCAAATTTATACTATCTTGAGTAAGCACTAGCAACTACAAAACAAAAAATACAAAGATTTGACTTGTAATATATGAAAATATGAAAAAATTGAACTATCAAACTGGAATAAGATTGCAAAAGAAAGTAATTTCATAAAACTAAAGATGCAACCAAAAAAGAATCAGAAAATATTCTGATTTGGTAAAGTTGAAAAAAAATTAAAAATTAATGAAGAAAATCAGTAAGTTCAATTAATGCTTGAAAACTTACAAATTCGTAACCTCTAAGTACACGTTGCTTGAATTTGAGCATGAAAAATGGGTTTCAATAATGGAGGAAAAATCAGATGTGTAATGGGAGCAAAAGATAGGAGCAAAAGGCGGCTTATTTTGGATGTATAAGGGATAGGAGAGAGAAAGTAAAAAAAAAAGGAGATTCAGTAATTACTTTGAAAATTTATGTAATTACTTTTCCAATATGGGATTTTATATAATAAGCTAAAGTTACCTTGTGTATATATGTAAATTTTAGTAACATTTATAGATATTCTCTAAAATAAGGTTCCACTCTTATTTCTTTGTTTGTGTGATAGCAGTTTAATATTTTGCAATGGATTCTAAAATATTAAAGTACTAAATAGTATCTGAAGGTTAATGGATAGTATTTTTATTTATTTATATATTATGTTTTTTAAAAGAAAATTTAAACAAATACATACAAGAAAGCTAGTTTCTATTTTACTATTTTTTTTTTAGATTATAATCTCTAATGATTCAATTTTGATCTTTATCATAAACTGTTTGAAGATCAAATGTGTTTTATATATCAATTTTAATATAATTATTTATTAAGTAACTATTATATTAAAAGTGCATGCACATAAAATTAGATCCATTAATTATATTCTAAAATTTATTTTTGATTGAGATGGAATTACTATAATTTACTTTGGCACCTTTTAAAAATATTTACCAATGAGAGTATTTGTTGTGTTTACTCTTTTAAGAAAACTTAATCCTATATTAAATAAAATCTTTGTTAATTGATTATGTTTGTCTGCATGTACACCATAAATTATAAGAGAACAAAATTAATAAATTGCATGTCTAATCGGCAGATAAATATTTAAAATATCAAGTTTTAAATAGCATCAATAACCTATAAATAATATTATAATAATAATATTTTATTTTGATAACTAAATCTATATTAAGATATAAACTGAGTGAAAATATTATTATTACGTGTTTATAATAAATTCTCAAAAAAATTATGTTTAATTAATCCAGTACTTAAATATTAAAAATTAGATATCCAAAAGTATATGAAAATTTAAAGTTAGTGTGTCTTTTTCAAAATATTGATTAGAGTTCATAATTTTTCATGAAAATTGAAATGTGACAAATAAATTATGATGAAGAAAAAAATAATAACAAAAAAATGATATTGACTAATTACAAATATTCATATGTGAATTGTTAAAAAGAGAATAATGGCCAAGTAATATCCACATGTAAAATTTTACACCACCAATTTGTAATATGAGGACTACCAGAAACCTCCATTCTTTCTTACCAAACTCAAGTGAATTGATATTTTATGAAATAACACGATTTAAAATAATATAAAGTAATTGTAATTCGCAAAGATTGTAAAATTTTTAAAATACTAGCATTTTTATGAATTTATGAACATATAATTTCTTTGGTTATAGCTAGAAATATATTTATTTAGAAATTTTGATACCTTTTCCTTCCTTTTCTAGTATTCTCAGTTCGAGTTCTTCTCTACAACCAGGAAGTGAAGGAAGCAGTCATCAAAAGGATTAATTGGTTTCCTCAAGTCTTCTTGTCTGTGGTGGAAAATATATAATTTTATGTATAATTTCATAAGGCAAGAATTTATGCTAGTTAAATGTTGTGCTTCAAGCTTAATTATATATTAAATTAAGAAAAAAAATAAAATCATCAAAATAAACATCGCGAATAAATTAATTTTTATATACACTTTATGCTAAACAATATTAATTATCAATTAACCAAAAAAAAGAGACTTTAAAAATAATTTGATTTTTATTCATATCACTACCTTAATTTTTAACATTATCAATAATTTTAATTTTTAGTATATTAAATATGCCAAATATTTTCAATAGCAATGAATAAAATTGTCCACACAAAAATTATATTCATATCATAAAAAAAAATAATTAAAAAATACATGAAAAGCATACTCAATTCGACAAAATAAAATATAATCCCATACAATAACTAATTCTAACCTCTTTCTTCATTTAAGGTATTTGTACAAACTTATTTTATAGAAAAAATAAAATTATTAAATATAAATACTAAGAAAGAAGGAAAAAGGTGATGGAAGTTCTCCACAATCATAATATATTTTTCAGTTTTAAACTATGTTAAATAAAAGCTCATATAAAATATTAATTTTGTTAATACTACTTTAATATTTTAAAGTTAATTAAATAATAAATTTTGATTAAAAACTAACAAAAATTAGTCAAAATCAAAGCTTATGGGTCTTTCTTAAAATTTTAAGGCCTCCGTTTGATTTTCTCCTTAGTCCATGAATATACTTGAGCCGCCCCTGAAAATAAAACATTATAATGAAAGCTTCAAAGAATGATTTACCGATTAATTAAACAACATGAAAATTTAAATTGTTCAATTGATTGAGAATCTGAATTTTCACTTTATTGATAAATGTTTGATTTTTTGCTTTGTAATTCCCTCCTTAATTTCCCTTCCTTTACTCCTAATTATTATTTTTTTCAAAAAAAAAAAAAATAGTTGAACAATAGAAATTACATGAAAAAAATTAAATAATTGTTTCTAATTTCATGACATATGTACCTAGTGCAAATGTCCATATGGCAAAAAAGAAGATAAATAACTTCATCTTTATCATTTAAAGTATCACAATTTTAGAGGATTAGAAATTAATTTAAATTTACTATAATAGCTTTGTGAGGACTACCAAAAATTGGTATTCTCTCTTATATATACAAACTAGTCGCATTTGGCCCATGCTAAGCCCGAGTCCAAATTTAATATTAAATTTTATATTTGTAAACTTTTTTTTTATCTTATTGCTATTCTTATTTTTAATTTTTATTTTATTTTTCTTATAGCTAGTTCGAACATATCTCAATATTTCTAATATTAATCAATTTTTTTTTGTTTGTGAATTGAAAGAATATTTTTTTCCACAGATTTTATTTTTTATTTTCGTTTTAGAACACAAGCATGCACCAACACTATTTTTCTTTTTATTTTAGTGGTAGTTTTGGAGATTAAAGTCTTTTATGATCCAAATCAAGTTTTATCTTATGTTGAATTAACTTTATCATTCTTTTCTCAATTCTTTTTCATTAAATTTTTCCTAATTAAACTTATATTAATTAAATCATTTATTACCAAAAAAATCTACATTCAAAGTAATTTAATAAATATTTAATGCCGCAAATTGTTGTAGGATAACATCAATAAAGTTAACTTATAAATAATGATAGAATTTAATTTAAATAATTAAAAGACTTGATTCAACAAAATACTTTTGTAGATGTTCCTTCATATAAAAATAGATGCTTTATTCTGCTGGTCCATTTTAACAAATTAGCGAGTATTATAGTACTTCTTTTATCCATATTATTCTTAGTATTAAATAACTATATAAGTAATCGTTATTAAATTGTGCTCCTTTTGGTTTGGACACACCCTTTAATAAAATTTTCACTTCTAAAAAATTAAAAATTACTTTACCAACTCACTCATAATTAAATTTCGTCTCTTTTCAAATTTACATTGATTATTAAATTTAAACTTAGAGGTATATTCAAAAAAATTATGATCAAACTACTCTTAAAAATTTAAATGTATATTTATTTAGGAACAAAATCACAACCGAAAAAAACACCTATAAAGAAATGGACTAAGTAAGAATTGTAGTAGGATATGAATGTAAATGGAGGAGGAGCAAGAAAATATAACAAAAACCATATAAAATATCAATAGGATACACCAATTAAAAATGTCCACTTAGAAATGAATTAAAAAGAAAAATAATGCAAAATGAGAATAGGCCACCTATAGCAATTTGTACCAACACAAAAAATTTAATATTATTATATTCATTGTGAGGACTACCAAATTTGGCCATCCTCACTTATATATAATAGTAATATACAAAATTAATTTATACAAAAAAATATATATAAATGACAAATTAGCTAAATCATATTTTCTTATATGAATAATAATTAGGTTAAAAATTATTACAAGAAAGTTAAAATAAGAGAGATACGCATAATTAGGAGCAGGCGTTCAAACCATTTGAATTAGATATAAAAGTTTTGATTTTAATCTTTATTTTTGGATTGAATAAATTACAATTCAAATCTAATTCATATTTTTAAGTTCGATCATAGATTAATCTATTTGGATATATCAGATTTTTTATTTTGACTTTTAAGCCTTTAAGGCGGCCACAACAATTGACAATCTCAATTTACTTAATAATTTGCTTCTTAAAATTTATAACTTTCTATAGTTAACAGTAAGCCTGTCAAACGGGCAGGGATGACGCGGCCCACTAAGTAAACCCATCCCCGTATAACTCGGCCCGATCAATCCATGGGCTTTAGGGTATCGGATCCCGGGTTGGATTATTTTTTGGTTTTGGCCCCGTTAAATCGGCCCTGACCAAACCCGGTCCGGGTCCATCGGTTAACAAGCCCGGATATTTTTTTTAAAAAAAAAAAATTGGATTTGGTCAGATTTGACCGTTGGACCCAACGACTATATTACTGTTTGGGCCCTTAAAACGGCTCAATTGGCCTTTTTTAATAATGATAAAAAAATTATTTTAAATATTATTTTAATCCCAAAAAAATTTCTATAAATACCCTACACTCTCAAATCATTTTTCACACAAATTTTCATTCTCTCATTTCTCAAATATTCTATATATTTAAATTCCTAAAGTGCTCACTTTATTTTTTAATTTTGCGATTATAAAGTACTAGTGAAAGTTTCTAAAGTCGCAACCTTCGGATACTTCTAAAATTTGTTATTATCGTTCTATCTCTTACATTTAATTTTTAATTAGTGTATTAATTGTTGAATATTTCATTTTATTATATTTGTGTTTTGAATTTTTTTAGTTTAATTTATATTATGGATAAATTAAGAAAACTCGTCACTAAAGGTGTTAAATTTTTTTGTCCCGGAAGTGGTAGTGGTAGCAAAAATCGAATTACTAATGGTAGAGGTACTTCAAGTAGTAGATATACCCGTGTGTCTTCGCCTCCGGTACCGCTTGGTACACCTTTTGTGGAAGAAATAGGTGTAGGTGCTCACGATATGGATTATGTAGAAGCTCAGAAAAATTATGGTATAGAAGAAGAAAATGTAGATGCGGTTAATTTAGACGAAGATGATAAAAATATTGGTGAGACACCCGCAGTAGGAAATACTAACATTAGATTTGAATCGGTTAATCTCCCTTCCCGTCCTACCCGTGCCCCAAGAGCTCGTAAAACAACTAGTATTGCATGGCTATTTTTAACGTATATCAGATACTGAGGTGCAATGCAATATTTGTCAACAAATATATAAGGATAAAAACAGAGGCAAGCAAGAGGTACGGGTACGTTAATGAGACATATAGGTGATGCTCATGAAAGAGAGTTAAATATTGCACGAGATGGTGCGAATATTGGTGGGCCAACGCAAACTAGAATGGACCCAACAACCGGTGAGGTAACGAAGAAGTATAATAAATTGAGGGACCGGGAAGGAATAGCTAAAATGGTAGTTGTGGTTGTTTGCCTTTTAGTTTTCCTTCTTCTGATGCATTTATTCATTATATTCAAGCAATTTATAATCCTATGTTTAATGGTATTCCTAGAAGTACTTGTCGGCCTGATATTTTTAGACTTCGTTCATAATATTATTTTTATTTATCAACATTATTAAAAAATATTCAATGTAGATTGTCCCTAACTTCTGATCTTGGTTGTGCTATAAATAAAAATAATTATTTAACCGTTACTTGTCACTGGATGGATAACAATTTTGTGATGCAAAAACGTATTCTTGCTTTTTTATATGATGAAGATCGTAAACATACTGGAGATTTTATTGCTGATTCGATTGTTAAAGTTGTAGAATTTTATGGTATCGAAAATAAAATCTTATGTATTGCTTTTGATAATGTTTCTAACAATAAGAATGCTATAACAAAGTTAAAATCTAAGTTATCTCCACTGTTACCTGAAATTTTTCATATTAAGTGAGCATGTCATATATATAATTTAATTGTAAAAGATGGTCTTGAGTTTTTTGAGCTTTATATTGAAAAATTCGTCTTGCTATTGGTTTTATTCAAGGAAATAATCGAAGAAAAAGAATTAGAGAATTTAAAGTTAGATGTCAATAAAATGGACTTACATTGATATTGATGCCTGAGGAAATTGATATTAAATAGAATTCTACGTATGATTTTTTAAAAACTTGTTATAAATATAGAATTCCTATTACACTAACTTTTAACCAACATTGTGGTTCATTTGTTGATTTTCCTGATTGCATGCTACATGATTCTGATTGGGTTGTAATTAATGATCTTGTTAATTTTTTAGAAAAATTTTATATAGCTACGGTTGAATTTTTCGGTGCTTATTATCCTACTGTTTGTAATATTTTGGCATATATAGCCGATATTTCTGATTTGCTCAAAGAATATAAAAGTAAAGAAGGTTATAAAGAAGCTATTGGTGCCATGTTTACTAAATTTAAAATAATTTTTTCCGATTTCCCTTATTTACTTGGTTGGTGTATGCTAAATCTGTGCATAAAATATAATACTATGTGCTACTTTAGTACTCTTATTTATGCTAGCTTAGAAATAAATACTAACAATGCTTCTTAACAAGTACAACCTGATTTGTGGACGGCTATGGGTGATGCAAATGAATACATAGAAGAAGTATATAATCACTATGCTGATTTAGTTGATTTAGCCGTACCAACAAATATCACTCCAACTATCGCTCCTCATCCTCCCGAGGAGCCATCATCTTCTAAAAGGCCGGCACATAGTAGTTTTCCTGATTCCTTTTATGATTTACCTTGTTGGAACAGTATTGATGAGAGAGCTTACACATCAACTTATCGGGAAGAGCTTAAATATTATCTTCGGTCACCGTCAGAGGATCGCAGAAGATGGATCAACACGTCGGATTGATGGAGGAGTAATGAAACATAATATCCTGTGCTTTCAAGATTAGCTAGAGATATCTTGAATGTTTCAATGTCAACCATTGTATCAGAGAGTGTTTTTAGCCAGGGACGACAACAACTTGGAGACAACAGACACTCATTGGGAAGCAATGCAATGAATGTTCTAGTTTGCCTCAGAGATTGGATTAGAGCGGAAAGAAGAAATCAAGGAATGGAAGCGGAGCCGAATGACGAGCAGAAACTTGAAGAAATTATGTCTTCACAGGAAAACTCAGCAGAATCAAGTCCAATACATGATTTTGCCTCCGTTGACTTTGACTATCCTATGCAAGTTCCTGTTAATATTAACATGAATGAGTTGGAAAAAATGATACATAATTTGTAGATTTTTCATTCATGTAAATTATAAATTTTGGATCATTTTGCAATCAATAAAATTCAACATTCATTTACTCCTTAGTCCTTACTTTGTAATTTTTTTATTTAATGATTTAAATTGAATTTATAGCTTAAATTAAAAACTTACTTTTAATATATTATTAATTTACGGTCAAGTATTATTAATTTATTATATTAAGTAGCATATGTTTTGTATATTTGTGTCTATATCTTCTATAGATGTGTATATTTAATGTATAAATGTGTATATGTTTTATAAATTGTATATATATTGTAGTATATATATATATATATATATATATATATATATATTATAATATATGTTTTATTTAAAGTAGTACATATGTATTGAATGCTGTGTATAGATCTTCTATAGACGTATATATTTAATGTATACATGTGTATATGTTTTATAAATTAGTATATAACTATATATATTATAGTATATATATATATATATATATATATATATATATATATATATATATATATATATATATTGTAGTATATGTTTTATTTAAAGTAGTACATATATATTGAATGATGCATATATATGTGTATATATCTTTTATAGACGTATATATTTAAAGTATACATGTGTATATGTTTTATAAATTAGTATATAACTATATACATATACATATATATATATATATATATATATATATATATTGTAATGTATATATTTTGTAGTATATTTTATTTAAAGTAGTACATATATATTGAATGGTGAGTATATATGTGTATATATCTTCTATAGACGTATATATTTAATGTATACATGTGTATACGTTTTATAAATTAGTATATAACTATATATATATTTATTATAGTATATATATATATATATATATATATATATATATATATATATATATATATATATATCGTAGTATATGTTTTATTTAAAGTAATATATATATATATTGAATGGTGCGTATAGATGTGTATATATCTTCTATAGACGTGTATATTTAATGTATACATGTGTATATGTTTTATAAATTAGTATATAACTGTATATATTGCAGTATATGTTTTATTTAAAGTAGTACATATATATTGAATGATGCGTATATATGTGTATATATCTTCCATAGACGTATATATTTAATGTATACATGTGTATATGTTTTATAAATTAGTATATAACTATATATATATTATAGTGTGTGTGTATGTGTGTGTATATATATTTAAAGTAGTACATATATATTGAATGGTGCGTATATATGTGTATATATCTTCTATAGACGTGTGTATTTAATGTATACATGTGTATATGTTTTATAAATTAATATATAACTATATATATATTGTAGTGTATATATATATTTTAGTATATGTTTTATTTAAAGTAGTACATATATATTGAATGGTGCGTATATATGTGTATATATCTTCTATAGACGTGTATAATTAATGTATACATGTGTATATGTTTTATAAATTAATATATAACTATATATATATTGTAGTATATATATATATATATTTTAGTATATGTTTTATTTAAAGTAGTACATATATATTGAATGGTGCGTATATATGTGTATATATCTTCTATAGACGTGTATAATTAATGTATACATGTGTATATGTTTTATAAATTAATATATAACTATATATATATATTGTAGTATATATATATATATATTTTAGTATATGTTTTATTTAAAGTAGTACATATATATTGAATGGTGCGTATATATGTGTATATATCTTCTATAGACGTATATATTTAATGTATACATGTGTATATATTTTATAAATTAGTATATAACTATATATATATATATTGTAGTATATATATATATATATATATATATATATATATATATATATATATTAGTATATATTTTATTTAAAGTAGTACATATATATTGAATGGTGCATATATATGTGTAGTGTATATATCTTCTATAGTCGTATATATTTAACATATACATGTGTATATGTTTTATAAATTAGTAATTAGTATATAACTATATATATAATTATATATATTTAGTATATATATATTTTAGTATATGTTTTATTTAAAGTAGTACGTATAGTCGTATATATTGAATGTTACATATATATGTGTAATTTTGTATATGTGCATATATTTTTTAAATTCTAATGTAGTTTATACTATATATATAGTGTATATATATCGTTTAACATATTTAAAATATATATATATGGGTATATATAGTGTATATTGAATTTTTTTATTTTTTTAGACTGAATTATTAACCGGGTTTATGTGGATTTGATCGGGTTGGGTTAAGTGGATCGGGTTAGGTTATTTTTAAAAAATTTACTGTTGAACCTAGACCCGGCCTGACCCACTTAACCACAACCCGGCTAAATTTAATGGGCCGATCCCAGGTTGACCCAGCCCGACCCACTTAACACCCTTAGTTAACAGTGATTGAAGTCCTTCTGTCTTGCATGTGTAATTACATATTGAATACTATAATGGGTAGGGCTTAGGATACTAATCATTGATCTTAGAAAATTAAACTTATCTGTGTTGAACGTGTGTGATATGGGTAGGGACGACTATAAGTTAGGAAACGTTCCAAATTTTCATGTATAAAAAAACCCATAGTACTAATCCAATATTGAATTCAAAATGCATAAATTATAAAAATAAACTTTAATCCAAAAATCCAAACTGTTTGAATTTTGGGTTGGCCCAAACTGTGCCACCCTTAATATCACAATATAGGTAAGTTTATAGAAAGAACTAAAATTTACATATATATATATATATATACACAAGGTAACTTTACCTTGTTACATAAAGTCACATAATGAAAAAGTAATTATATAAATTCCAAGGTAATTACTGAAATCTCCTTTATTTTTACTTTCTCTCTCCTATCCCTTATACATCCAAAATAAGCCGCCTTTTTCTCCCATTTTTTTCTTCCATTACACATCTGATTTTTCCTTCATTATCGAAACCCATTTTCACACCCAAATTCAAGCAACGTGTACTTAGAGGTTACAAATTTGTATGTTTTCAAGTATTAATTGAACTTACTGATTTTCTTTATTAATTCTTGAATTTTTTTTTTAACTGTACCAAATCAAAATATTTTTCGATTCTTTTTTGGTTGCATGTTTGTTTTTATGAAATTACTTTCTTTTGCAATCCCATTCCAGTTTGATAGTTTGATTTATTTTCCCATATATTACAAGTCAGATATTTGTATTTTTTGTTTTATAGTTGCTAGTGCTTAATCAAGATAGTATAAATTTGGTAATGGATTCTCGTCCTAACTTTAGTTTAGGACTTAGTCAGTAAGATGTTCAAGAACAAAATATTCCGGTTGTTGTTTTTATTCCTGGTACATTTGATTATGAAGAACCCAATTTCGCAGAGAATCGTTTCAAGCACCAAAACGACCCGGTAACCATGAAGAAATTGAAGGAAGTGGCCAGTTCTAGTTCGAAGAAGTCAGCTTCAAAATCGACAAGTAAGAAGAAGGTTGATGATTTCGAATGACCACGTCTTCCAAAGGTATAGATTTTATATTATTTGATTTAATACAGTAAATGGTTAATCCCGTTCCCCAAATACTTCCCTAAAGTGATAAAAAATCAAGTTCACACATTGTCCTCTGAATCCACAACATCGTAAGCTAATGGCAGAAGACAACCTAAATAAAAAAAACAATCCAATAAAATATATGTAGTTCAGTAATATATGTACTGATTTTGCAAGTATAGAAATCATTATACATACAACAACAATGTATACACACATCTAATACATAGAAAACTGCATATGATCACAGAGTCAAAAATAAAAGTAATTAATAATACCTACACCATCAAGTGTGCTTGTTGATACACCTAAATTACAACTCTCCTACGAGAGAGTAAGCGGTCACTGTCTTATATAGAACCCAACTGGGTTAGGTGTCGAATCCCACAGGAAATACTTTGTTCACTAAGTATTGTGGTTTTTATTAGACGTTGATCTAAGGTTCCGAAATAAAAGGGGTTTGGAAATGTTAACAGTGTTCTTTTGTAGGGGTGTTACACAAAAGCCCATCTACTGAGAGTAAATGTATATGTAGTTCCAATGAGAATAAATTAACTAGAGTTATGCTCACCAAGATGTTCAAACAATTAGGGTTGTGAGTTTGTGCTCGAATTCTAACTTATGTATCCAATTGCAAGAATTATTGCATTCTAAAGATTACCTATATGTTTCTCAACCTAATGAGTATTTCACCCTTTACTTCTCTCGAACTTAAAGGGTTCATGCATTATTCAATAACACTCTCACGAGGGTTGATCATGTTAAGGCATCAACCTATTAACCCAAAGGGTAAACCTATGGAGTTCATGTGAATCAGTTCTTTTTCCAAAAACCACTTTCTTGTCAGACAAGTGGAGTTCATGGGCTCACTTCTCAAGTTTGCAACCAAGTGATGTCATTAAAATGAAGAAAGAATCATGCAAATTCAATAGATGTTAGAAGACAAACCCATTCACAACCCCAAAATAGTTCTCTACATCAAGGCTCCCATAACCCTAGTTATGGAAGTTTACCTACTCATCTCCATGTCAGAAATTAAAGTTATATTGATGTTCATAAATAACTTCAGAAGAGTACTTACAAAAGTCACAATATTGATCTTCTCAATCTTCTATAGAAAAATATGAAAACTAATAATCACCACTTAATCTCTAGGTTCCAATCTCAATGACAAGTAGTACAAAGCTCTCAATAGAGGAGTTAGTATGAAACTGAAGACAAAAGATGAAGAATAAAGCCTAATACTTGGTATTTATATGATTCCAGAACTGGGGTTTTAAAATTCACACTTAGATTCTTCGCATTTTGGTCGACGGGTCAAGCAACAGTCCATCGCAGGTCCAACGGTTCGTCACCTACATCATCGCAGGGTGTCCATTGACTCCATGTTCTGCTTTTATATGATGGGTAGTGTGACGGTACATCGCAAGGTTGACAGTTTGTCGCAGGACTTTCAATGATTGTGTCTTCTATTTTAAGGCGATGGCTCACATCGACGGTTCATCGCAGGTCCGACGGTCCCTCACTTGGACCGTCGTAGGCCATCCAGAGTCTATGCCTTCTATTTTTTGTCGACGGTTTAGACCGATGGATCGTTGCAAGGTCGTCGGTCCATCGCATGAGCCGTCGCTGCTCAATTTGCCGTTGTTTTGCTTAGATTGTCCAAATTATCGTTCACACTCAGTCCTTACCCTGAAAATACTAAAATACCATATTAAATACAACCATGGTTGCTAGAAAACATACAATTATCCTAAGAAAAAGGCCTAAAATGTTCCGTCAAAAGCCAGAACATCAAACACCCTCAACTTAAGGTAATTGCTTGTCCTCAAGCAACTCAACACCGGGATACATATATGAACAACATCATGATGGGCAGTTTACCATAAAACTAACACAATCATACAATCATTCCACTACCTATTTGGTTATGCCATTTCAACACACATGGATCCACTATTGGCATTAACTACTAATCAATATAGTTATAGCTACAGATACGATACCCCAAAGAACTAAATAGAATAGATATAACTCAACATGCACTCACAACCAAAGAAGTCCACCTCACATCACACCATTAAATCCTGGATAAAACTAAGCATCTCAGTCTCTGAAAAGAAGTTGCCAACACAGTGTACACCTATAAACTTGCCCTTATTATCTAATGTTCTCTTATTATTGACTCGCTAAGATCGAGTAGGACTTGCTAAGGGTTGTAATAAGGTTTTAGGCTCAGTGAAGGTTATTTATTTGGGTAAGTGACTTGAAGTGCAAGAATTTCACTCTCTTTACCCTATTTGGTAGTTACTTACAAAAATAAAGGACTTTCTCATTCAATCACAGTTATTCTTCAATGCTCTTATCATAACCCAATTTTTTTCATACACAGCATCAGCCACCCTCAACTTACGCTGATACAGGATATTGAGATGTACAATATTTATTTAGATTGCTAACTAGACCAGGGCCGGATGCTACTCTTCACATTACTTTTAACTCAACCTCCTAGGCTACTAATAATCCAGTAGTAGCCACACTCAACTTAAGCGATTTGCCTAAGTTAAAGTGCACAATATCCATAATTAGACAGGGCCAAAGCTAAATACTTAACACCTTCTAGAGAGTGAATCAAACTTATTTGGACAGAAAAACACTACCACAGCTCAAAAGGGTTGACAAAGGGAACACAATGTTTTTGGTGGGTCAATCATTTGGCTAAGTGGACTAACAATACAAGAAGGCCTACTATCCTCTCTTATTGAGTCAAAACACATGACAACATCTGATGAACCGGGCAAGTTCTAGGTGTAACACTTATGTCAGAACTACACAAATACTCACCCACACAGGCACTGAGTTAATTTCTATCCTACTAATTTTTGGGATCCCGATTACATAGTTAGGCCTTACTTTATTACTAACTTCTAATGCCATTAACAGAGTCACACACAGTTTCACAACAATTTGCCACTTGGTAAGAGGAATTAATTACACAAAAAATAAAAAACATATTTTTTTTTTCCACCAACAGTTGTCATCCACATATGTACAATAAGGTTCCACCAGGAATGAAACTTCTATTTCATGCAACCATATTACCAACCAAACATGAAACTGAAAATTCAATAAACAGAACATGAAAAAAAATTAACACTTAGACATGCCGATAATATCGGAAGCACATCCCCCCAACAAGCACACCACCTACCCTACATAAAAAATGCTTTGTCCTCAAATGCATAAAAGTTTAAGTACAAAGGATGGGAAAATAGTTGTCGTGCCTCTTATTGAATCTGAGGCATCAGTGAAGTGTAGAGAGGTGCCGGTGTCCTCACCAGGTGCAATGTTAACTCCCATGGTGGTCGGAGTACTCAAAATCTCTCCCTCTAGAGTCAGAGGTGGTACATCTCTAACAGGGTCTGAAATTTCCCCCTGATTAGGGCCGAACTAGTGGATACTTCAGCTGCTTTGTCTTGAAGCCTTTTCTGTTGCTTCTCTTCCTCTTTTCTTGACTTCTTTACTGCTCGCCACATTTGGTAGCCTTTGAATTATTTAGGTGACATGGCTGCCAGTTTTCGCTTCTTCTCTTCTTTCTTAGCAGGTTTTTTAGTCTTCTTGTCTGATTCTGCTACCTTCTTACCGTTTTCCTTGATCGGATGCCCAAATAAGTCTACAAAACCATCGTTCTCATCACTAGTAACCTAGACTGGATCGAATGTGGTCTGCTAGGGCTGCTGAATTATCTTATCGACATTTTCCCAAAGCTGTCTAACCTCTTTGATTACTTTAGCAAAATTAGGAATGGACATTTCATCCTGCTTTTTATTTATGCGCTCTTCCATGTTGTCCATGCATAGCTGGACATTTCTGAAGGGGCGCAATGCATCCTCCACAATTTTCTCCAAAAATGGTCTGAAATCTTTCCCCCAAATTGCTATCTGTTTTTCAACCTTTTTGATGGTTCACACAGTCTTTGCGAAGTTATCAGGGATCATCCTGTACTCAAAAGTTTAGGGTGGAACAGACGCAGAGTCTGGGGTCCCGCCCATCGGCATAGTAGCTGAACTTGTAGAGGTGGTAGGAGGCATATACACAGTCAAAGACAACAATATACCTGCAGGAAAATCTGGTGGTTTGGGCACCGGTGTTGACTAAGTTTATTGGGCTGGAGGTCTGTTGATTCGTAAATCAAATCTCAAGTTATCTTTTGTCTTTTCAATGTCCTGCTTGTGCAGTACTGGGACCTCATTGTCTACTCTACTGATCAAAAGAACTTTGGCCTTTATGCATAACTCAGTGATAAGGCATGGAAACGGCAGTGCAGTGTGAGTCTTGTGAACACGAAAAAATAACTCATCGAAAATAATGTGCCTAAAATCTACTGCCAACACTTTTATCAAATCGACAATAATCACAGCTTTGGTGCTCTCTAAACGATCATCACCACCTGTTGGCATAAGCCTCAATCGCCCAATCGCCCACCAGAACTTGGCCCTGAAACTTAGTGATTTCTTTGATATTTTTTCATGGGGGTCAAGCAACCATGCAGGCTCGCCCCCGTCTATCAGTATTCTGGATAACCATGGCCTTTGTTCAGCCCGTGAAAATATTCGATGCTCTACAGCCCATGAAAATATTCGATGCTCTAAATCTGGAATAGCCCCTGGTATCTGATAGTCAGGCCCAAATAGAAATCTGTTCAAAGTTCTCTCTGAAATATCAATGTCAACTCCTCTCACAGGAACCATATCAAGCTTGTTTATATCGGTAGACGATGAACCTTTAGGTAATTCCTTCTCTAGCAATGCCAAATAGTTGGCAAAAAATTCACAAACTAAGTTTGGTTAGTAAGGTCCAAGTGGCTTACCCATCTAGGAAAACTCATATGTATTGAAACGACGCTCAAGTTTTGAATACTTATACAGGGTTGTTGTGGTGATCTAGTGCTCCTAAAAAATTATTCTTTTGATAGGCAACCTAGCCATTGGTGCCATTCCTTTGTAGAAAATATCACGGGCATCCGCTACTTGCCATCTGATGGCTTTCCTTAGTTATTGATCTTTGCGTCGAATCACATTTAGATCCTCTTATTCTGGAACCTTTTCTTGAGTGGGGTTAAAAGTTTCAACCCCCACCTCGAGTGGAACTGAAATGAAGGTACTGCTGCTGCTACTTTCCACCACCTCATCAGATGAGGAGGATGAAGAAACCACTCGTTGACTTCGCCGAGTGTTATGGGTTGGTGCGTTAGACCGGGATACTTGGCCTCTACCTCAGCCTCTAATTTATGGTAATTTGGGAGACATGGTACCCACAAATGCAACATTTATTAATATACAGTTTTAAACTCGAGAAAAGAAATTTTTTTGACCAGCGATGGTTAAAGGCGATGGTTCATCGAGTATGCGATGGTCCGTCAACTTCAATCGTTGGGATCGTTCCAGTAGCTCCTTTTTAGTAAAATGTGCGATGATCCAATGCGACGGTCCTTTGTGCATACCGTCGACTGTAACTGGCAGATGCAACTCTCATTTCGGTATTTTGTCAAATACTTTGCGCCCATCTTATGTAAGGGTGATTTTTACAACCTTTTGATCGATAATATCTCACCCTAACTTGTCATTCTTGGTCCATGGGTTACTCAGACTTCCCCTAAGATAGTATATGCAACGCTTTGACTAACATCAATACCTTACCAATAAAAGTTGCAAAAGAAATGACTTTGATACACCGGGTTGTTTTCACCTCTTTGATTGCTCATCATATTGAAGAAAAGAAAAGGAGAATTCATACCTGATTGCTGCAGTATTGAATTACTACTTGGTCTTGCACAATACACTTTGAACAGTCGGATGAAGAATTGATTTAGTGAAGTGAGCTTATGACTTGTAATGAGAAAATGAAAAAGGAGGGAGTAGCATTTAAATAGAAAGGAAAAAGAGGGAGTTGAGAAGTTAGAAGGGAGAATGAAAAGTCACAGATGCATTGAACAAGTGGGAGTTACTTAACTCTTCAAATTCTCAATCTCAAACCATTTAGATCAGATAAGAATAAAAAAAGATTGGCTATTTAAACTTATCTGACTTGACCCACATAACTAGGGTTAAGTGCGACGGTGAAATCGACAGTCCATCGACTATGTGACTGTCTATCGGTTTGAACCAAAATTTGCACAACCCTACATACACGAGGGATCTTTTACTTCTACCTTTAAACAAGACTGAATACTCTCAATATTCAAGGGAAATAACCTCTTTGAATTTATTTTCGCAACAATAATAACTCATCTAGTTGGACTATAAATCTCACAAATATCTTACCCGATGAAAATAGAATATCCTTTTTCTTGCAGTTGTCCAACACTCAATAAGTTGCTTTTTAAAGTAGGAACATAAAGCACAATTGATATTATTACTTCAAAACCATTCTTGGCTTTAGTTTTAGTATCACCTTTTCCCCATTGCATCCACAGTAGAGCAATCACCAAAACTAACTTTAGAATGAAAGCCTTTATTTAAAGAAGAAAAACAAGACTTACTCCTACTAATGTGATTACTGCAGCCTATATCTTACACGGGTTTGTCTTCTGTGTCTACTGCCATCAACACGGTCTCGGTTTTGTTGCTTTCAACAAAATTTGACTTCTTGTCCTTGTCACTAGGCAGCTTAGTTTAGCACTCAGACTGATAATGAACAAATTTATGACATCGATATCATTCAACTTTTGATTTATCAAAATTCCTCCCCCTGCCTTTGCCATCATCATTGGCTCTAAAATTTTTTCCGCCATCTCTATTTCCTCTATATCTTCTCCCTCTTCCTTTACCTCTACCTCTACCTCTACCTCTACCCCTTCCTCTAGAATTGGAAGGAACAAAAGTAGAAGCCTTCAAGGCTTGCTCCTCAAAATTTGAACTGCAGTTCATCTTCTATTTATGCACCAATAGGGAGCTTTGTAATTCATCCAGTGATAACTCATATATATCTTTTGATTCCTCAATTGAGCAAACAACATAATCATACTTCGGCGTCAAAGAGCGCAATATTTTCTCAACAATTGTGACATCAATCATCTTCTCACCATGGAATCGCATTTGGTTGTTGATCTCCATTGTTCTAGCGCAATAACTTATTACAGACTCTCCTTCCTTCATCTCCAGAGTCTTGAAATCCCTTCTCAAGGCTTAAATTTATGCACGCTTCACTCTAGCAGTGCCTTGATATATCTTATTCATGAAGTCCCAAATATCCTTAGAAGTTTCTTTGCAAAGAATAGTTTCTAGGATGGGACGATCGATAGCCTGAAAGATATAATTCTTCGCTTCCAACTCTGATTTTTTAGCATTCTTCAAAATTTCACCTACTGCCGGAGTATCGATGCCATTCTCCACGATTGGAAAAATACTCCTTTGACTGTAAGAAATTCTCCATCAGCATGCTCTAATGGTCATAGTGACCATCAAAGTGAGGAATTACTGCTTGTACGAAATTACTATCTGATGCCATGTGTGATGCCATGAGTGTTACAAAATAGAGAAGAGAGGTTTAGCTGTTGATGTATTTTTTTTCTTCACTGAAGGATCTCACGCTCGCTCTGATGCCACTGTAAACAGATGCACTATAGAGAAGTATATGCAGAAAGTAAAAGACTAAAGATGGATTCAATACACTGTAAGATTTAATGGAACTTTCTTGTCTGTTATTCATAGTCTGTGGCCTTTATAGGAAGAAAGGAGTAACAAGATAAACCAAAAAACTGGAACGACTAACTAAGATAACTCTTAAAAAATAGCAAATAAATTCACGATAAACTACTCTCCTAAAGACTAGGATGACAAAGCTGGAAATAAACTTTATTTGCTAACAGGGATTGCATAGGAAAGTTGGTGTATGTTTTCGTAGTTGTTGCTTGTCAGGTTGGCTTATGAATTATAATAGGGATCATTTTTGGGATTATTTTTTTCTCGCAGGACCCTTTGGTTTCTAAAGGAGCAAATTTGGTACCCCTTCTAGGTATAGACGTTTGGAAACATGCATACTACTTACAGGTGATCTGATTATTCTGTTACAGTGCTTTAGTACCCAAAAATGATATGTCTACACTACTGTGACGATATTCCTGATACTACCAATGTTTTTTTCTAAAGCATGTTTGACATTGCTATTCTTGCAGTTAATTACTATAAGCTTTCGATCTTTATATGTTGCATACAATTGAAAAAAAGGTTTTATAATGAATATATTGAAGAGTTTGATGTCCTACGTAACAGTTTATGGACATATGCTTTTTAAAGATATTTTTTATGAGGTCTGGTCTTTTATTCAATTTAAGAATTCTTATTGAACTTTATCTGATCTGCCTTTGCTTTTTTATAAGGCAAAATGGTTCAGTGATCCTTGTACTATGTCTGTTTTCTAATGTGGATACTCCTACTTACATGTTTGTCATCTGGACTCTTGAACCCACTAAAAAATAACATTTTAAACATTTTTTTAGTGAGTGTAACATACTCTCACCACGTCAGCTGCGACGTCATCTTCCACGTCATTTTTATATATAAAAAATATTAAATATTAAAATAAATAAAACTAACTAACTAAATAAATAAAAAAAAAACATTCCTTTTCTTCCTCTCTCTTCCCCCATTTCTTTCTTTTTGCTGCTCTTCATTCTCCATTTCTTCTTTTTTTTTTTCATTCTTCTCCCTTCTCTTCTCCTTTTTTTTGATAGAAATTATGTGTTGGCTTTGCAAGAAATAACTATGGCGGCGTGAACAATGCTTCAACTAAATTGTCAGAAAGAAATCTTTAAATTCGAGCAACTGTGGAGCGAATTGTTTGTGTTTTTTTATTTTTTTTAATCTTTTCTTAATTATTGGATCATGGAGAATTTGTTTGTGTTTTCTTTCTTGTAGAAATTGGGTTTGTTGGTTTGAGATAAAGACCAAAAAAGTAATTTTTGACCGATTTTGAAAATTTTAAGGATTTGGGGAAGTGGTGGAAAATGGTTCGATGGAAAAAACACGGTAATCCCTTTTGATTAGGAACATCAAATCTGACTCCAGTCAGTCCCCAAATCCAACTTTTACTCAAAACCAAAAAATAATTTTCTATTTACAGAGTCCTCATCTTCTTAAAAAGGAACAACTTTTCCCAGAATATCTGCATCAACCCTGAAGATGGCATCGCTAAAGCTTCACCCTAGAAGCCATTCATTGATTTATGTAAACAAACCTAATCCAATTTCGGATTTGAACTTGAACACTTGTCTCTCAGTTTCTAAGCAAGTTATGAAAAGAGCATCCTCTCATCGTGTTTTCGCTTTCCTGTCCTTATCAAATTCAAGCGGAGGACTTATCAATGAGGATAAGAAAATGAAAGGTGTGTTATCGAGAAAGACTGATGAATGGATGAAGGAATCAATGGTGGATATTGTGAAGAACTTGAGGCGTCGTTGTCTGCTATTGCTCCACACCAATTGATGTTGTGAGTCAGAGGTTGATGGTTCAAGGAAGTGGAAATTCTAGTTGTGGTGTTGTTGGATTCAAGTGTTATAATGGTGATGGCTAGACAAATTGGTGGAGAACGGAGAAATTGTTGATGATAGTGGTGCTGGTGGGTTTGGGGTGTTTATGGTTGTGGTGGCAGGTGAATGGAGAAATTGGTGGAGAAATTCTTATTTTTGCTGATGTAGGTGGACGGCATGGAGGGACGGGTTGACGGTGATGGACGGTGTGGCGATGGGGTGGGAGAAGGTGGTGGATGGGGTGGGATGGGGTGGGAGACGGTGGTGGACGGCACGGGGGATGTGTTGGAATGGTGGGGGGGGGGGATATTTTTTGTTTTCTTTTTTAATTTACTATTTTTTTAATTATTTAAATATTATAAATAATTTTTTAATTTAATCATGCGCTCAAAAAAATGCATGTGATCACGTGTTGTCCAACTCAGTATTTTAATGTCACGAAGTGTTTAAAATGTTGTTTTTTAATGGGTTCAGGATTCAGATGACAAACATGTAAGTAGGAGTATCCACATTACAAAACGGACATGGTACAAAGGTCCATCGAACCACTTTGCCTTTTTATTATGCAGTACAAGAATGTAAGACCAGTTTACTTGAAGAATTTGAAGAATATATGGAAAGTTATCAACTGGAAATATGCCAATGATGTTTATGAAAAAGAATGCCCTTGAACGGGGATATCTGACGCTGTTTTTGACTTTCGAGAACATGTTTGTAAAAGTTTTTTACTGCAAAATAATTGCCGAGTGACATGAGCATCCTATTTCTCGAAAAATTTTATTTTGTATAAGATGCGTCAATACTTGTACAAGGGATTTATTATTTGACATTTGGAATTTATTGGATCCAACTTTCATTACTTTGCGATATTCTTTTGGAATAACTACATATCTTAGCAAATATAGACTCATAATTGTCATATTTAGCGTAAGTTTCAGTTAATTACAATTCATAGTCTCTCTTGGCTATTAATTATTTCTAATTACAATTCATAGTCTCTCTTATGTATTTTGTATTTTTTATTATTCTCCTTTTTTTTATTTTTCAATTATTTCTTTTCCTTTTTTTTTGTTGTTTTCTCGTTCGTTTTTGTCTTTTTTCACTTTTTTCTTAAAGTTTTTTTTTTATTTTCTTTTTTTTTCTTTTCATTTTTTCTGCTTTTTTTCCCTTTTTCTTTTGTATTTGTTTTTCTATTTTCTATTACTCTGTTTTTTTTTTGTATTTCTTCTCCTTTTTTTCTTTTTGTCCTTTTCATTTTTTCTCCTTTTTATTTGTGCAAAGTAGCAAACACAAATACAAATGCGAATAATAAAATACAAATATAAATGCGAACTATAACATACAAATGCAAGTGTGAACTACAAAATACAAATATAAATGCGAACTATGATATACAAATACAAGTGAGAACTATCATTTGTATTTTTTAATTATTGAAAAGGAGCGATTGATTTTCTTTCTATGAATACTTGTTTGTATTTATTGATACAAATAAATACAAATCAAATTTTTATACAAATACAATATATACAAATACATATCGTATTTGTATTTGTAAAATCGTTTGTTTCATTTGTTTGTAATTGTATTTGTATCAAGTGAGATAATTTTGATATATAAATACAAAATGGTACATTTGTATCAAATGATACATTACATATTTAAATATTTTAGAATCAAGAAAATACTATTAATGCATTTACTTGTTTGTATAAAAATATAAATGATAAATTGTATGCAGTCATGGCTAAATACAGTATGCAATCAACTTACAAATACAAATATAAAATAATTTTTTAAAAATAAAGAAGTATCGACGAAAATAGAATACAAATACAAGTATGATCCAAATATAATCTAAATATACAAACACAATAAAATCATAAGATAAATATAATTCAATATAATATGCAGTCAATTATAAATATAAATACAAAACAGTTCGTTAAAATACAAGTGTGAATTATATAAAATATAAATTATGGTGCAAATTAACAAATACAAATACAAGTGTGAACTATAAAATATAAATACAGATGTGAACTATAAAATATAAATACAAGTGCGAACTTTAAAATACAAATATAAATACAGTTTTATCAATAAATACCAAAATATAAATGACGGTGTGACTACAAATACGATAAACAATTGTGGTATTTACGTTATCATCCATGACTTGTGCTCGACTAGTTATATTTTTTAAAAATTCAAAAAATATAAAATAGAACAAAAAAATGATAAAGAAAATAAGTACAAAAAAGAAAATAAAAAAAATCAAACAAGAAAAGAAAAGAAAAGAAAAGAAGAAAGAGAAATAGAAGTTAGGGATTAAAGAGAGAAAAAAATTAAAAAAAATAAAAATAAAGAAATGAAAAAAAAAATAAAATAGGAAAAATAGAAAAAAGAAGAAAAAATGGAGAAAATACGAAAACGAAAAAATAAAAAAAATAATGATAGTGTTTTTGCGAGATTAAATATGTAAAAGTGAATACAAGGTCTGAAAATTGAATACAATGGCTATAAAAGATAATTATGTAAAATGTGGCTATGAAATAGGGGTTTTAAAGCAAAATGAAGCTATTTCTGAAAGATCCCCTATTCTTTTCTTCATAACCATCTCCCTCTTCACCTTTTTATTTTAACTAGTTTAAGGTACATGCTTTACACGTGTATAAAGCAAGTCAAATATATATATATATATATATATATATATATATATATATATATATAAATTGTAATTATGTATATGCTATATTATTAAGAAAAAAACTATTTAAAAGAAGCATAAATTTATAAGATAAAAAATATACTTAAAGGACAACATGATGATCTAAAATAACATGATAATATACTCTAAAATGACACTGATATTCGTTCTAGACTTAATCTCTAAACAAAATCTGCATGACCAAGCTTATTTAATTTTTAAAAGTGGGATGTTAATCGTAGCTTTTTTAGAAAAAGTATGAACTTAGTGACACATAATTGAAGGCAGTATACATATGGCACACCTTTTTATAGCTTATCTCATATTGTTAGGTAAATGACAAATTGGAAAAGATATTGTGTTTATATGAATTTAACTGACAAGGAATATATTTTTCTTTAATTTGAAGGCAATCGGTGCTGATCTTTCATAATATATATATATATATATATATATATATATATATATATATATATATAATAGAAGGCAGTATACATATTAGCTTTTCTTTGCATGTTATATAACATACAAAGTTGATTAAGCCTTTGATTAAGGAAGGTAATTTTTCTTTCAAGAAAATATATATATGTCTATTCTATTAGCTTTTCTTTGCATAACATGTTATGTAACATACAAAGTTGACTAAGCCTTTATTTAAGGAAGGTAATTCTTCTTCCTAAAGAATCTTGCATTTGATCTTCCTTCGCATATTCATTTCTAAAATAGCTAGCCCAATATGTATAGACAATAGATATCCTATGCAAGTTAAAAGTCGATGTCATTAATTTTTTTAAAGAATTTATGATAATTCCTAAAACATGTTATGCACAAAGCTAAGGAATGCTGAAGTAATAAAGAAATTAGTTCATAAAAGCATTCATAGGTTCAAAATAGAGCATAGAGTAAAGTGTGGATGATGGAGAACTCCACTTTGAAAAACTTCATATCAGATGGAAGCATGAGCACACTTCAAAGGTAATAACAACGTGATTTTTCACATATATCTTATACGAAAGCCTAACAGCTTGAACATCAACATTTAAAGTGTTGAGTTGACTTCTCTCTCCACAAGGCTAGGCTTTTGTTTTAAAATTTTTGAAACCCTTAATTTTTTATGTACATCTCTTACCATATTCTCCATAGCAAAAATTTATCCTCTCCCTTAAACTTTCAACAAGGAAAAAACATTAATCAAATCAAAACTAATTTCATATTTCGACAAAAGGAAAAATTTGACAATCAAAAATTGATTATACAAATATCTAAGCAACAAACGACAGAAAAATTAGTGTAGATTATCATGTCTTTATCACACCAAATCATATAATATCACTAACCCAATAATTTTAAGTGAATTTATAATATGTATTAGCATTTTAATCGTGTCAGTATTAGACTATACAAGTTGCGATGAATAAGATGAGTATAAGACATTGACCCAAACTCTGAAAACAAAGCTCGCATGTTTCACATATGGACCAATATGTTGAATAAGATAAATAAATCGAACCACTTGAACTCAAACCAATATGTTCAGACAATACAAACGTATATAAATTCCACATATCATTGCGAAATGTAAGATCACCATTCTCAGCAGTAGTGGAGATATCTTTGGTGTCTATAGTGAAAGTATCCTGGAAGTTGAATCTGAAGTTCAAATGCTTAGGATGTTAAGTCTTATTTTTCAAATTTAAATTTTCCTTCCACATCTCAAAAAAATAAATTTAGTCGCCAAGTTACTCAAACCAAAAAAAAAGAGGAATCTAGGTAGGTTTCACAAATAAGAATGCAAGATACAAGATAACTAAGGGATAATAGCGTCCAATAATTTGATAAGGGTATTACAATAATCAAAGTACATGAAACAACATATAGTAATGAAAAGTGAAGTACAAGATATAGGATTAATACTATGACTATTAATATGAACGAACAAGAAAACAATGCACAACTATCTACTAACCTAATTCGTATCAGTACAGTTTGGGATACGTCAATCATTAGTAAAGAGAGCAGATGTGGCTAAACCATTAAATCATCAAACTTGTCGGTCTTGCCCAACATTATTTCACTCTTCGCTTTTACCATTGGTTGAGCTCCTGGTTCGTCCCTCATGCCCCTGATCTTCTCAATAGAAAATCAATATTGCACTGCTGGATGGAACTTTTGGAGAGGTTAACATAAAAAAACTGGAATGTTTTGGTCCATAGTAACTTGAATTATGTTTTATTTTGGGGTCTTGGAGACACTCAACAAAGTAGCAATATAATCTTCATATATACAAAACATGCATATTTGATATAATATCAGATCAAACCGCAAAACTCACCAAAACCAGTCAGAAAAATAACTTCAAGAAAAAAAGTAATCATTCTACTTGAACCAATACAACTTTAACACATGGATTCATATGTGATTTAACATAGCTGAGGCAAATTACATGAAATTTAAGTAATTCCACATTCCTATTACAAACTTGTAAAGGAGAAAGGTAGCTAAAATAAGTTCGGAAAGTGACACGAGCATAATGAAGAGAATGTGCACGAGGACTGTTGTGATCGGATTCCTCCACATGCAGATATCTCTGAACCATCTGCCTGCTGCAAATAATCCAGTGAAAATTGACATCAGGCGCCAAAAATTTGCCTTGCTATGCCTCATGCGCTAGAGAGGTGACTCTACATCCGACATGTACTCTACCACCTCCTCCCTCAACGAGTTTCTGCTCGTCCCAACCTCATTGACACTATGTTGATTGCTTGGTGTCTCAACATGTCATGTTGCATAACAGTGAAACGAATTACGTAATACATTTTTGGCAAAAGAGGACGCGAGTATTTGTACAACATATACTGAACAAGGTTACTTACCTAGACGTCAAAAGTAGGAGGCACCAAAACTGAAAAGAAAAAAAGAAGAAATAACAAAAAAACATAATGTTTGAATCACCTACCCCAGATTCAAAATGAAAAAAAATGACTTTACTTACTTTCATCTCTACATTTTTTTAGGCTACAAATAAAACAAACAATATTAAAATTGAAGAAAAAACGTAACAATTTAATAAAAAAATAAATTAATAATGCTACAACATACTTTGTCCCTCTCTTCGTTTTTCATCTCCTTCAAAGCATATTCTTTCTCCTTCAAAGAGCGTATCAGATCATCCATGTGTAAATGGTAGCAAGTGGCAAGTAGCTCAATATGTACAATATTAAGCTTCGGTTACTTCTCCTCCCCATCTTTTCTCATGCACATTCTGAGATTAATAATTTATCTATTCGTATTAGCAACACTTTTGGAACATGAATATCAAATATAGATGTTAAGTACCCAATCAGCAATATGAATGTATGATTACTTAGAAGAAAGAGAAATTAACAAAATCAAATTAAAAGAAATTAAGATACAAACCTCGAGTTAATTTATGTAAACACGCGGAGAGTTGCAATAGCCGGAGAGAAATTAGGGTTACATAATGATTATTTATACTACGTGGTTTTTTGCTAAGATCCCAAACCAATATGAATTAGGGAAGCCCAATTCAAACCCAATAATATAATAATTGAAAGAAATCACTGAAAAGACGATTTTATCTAAACAGAGAATTTCAATAAAGGATAAAATGTTCAAATCATTTTTCTAATGGGCTTCATACCATTTTTTTTATTTTTCAAAAATTTGACTCGTTTTGTTTTCTTTCTTTGAATTCTTATATTCTCTTTCAGCGTCTTTCAGAGAAATTAATTTTGAATTTTTATTTTATTATTTTACAAAACTTTTTTTGTGTATATTAATTAATGTAATTTAAGATTTATAATATGCACCGAAGAATTGCACTATGTCACCATATTGACATACTCATTTCATCTCAAGAGAAAAATTAGAGTTGGCGTTGTGTTTGATCATGAATGTAACTTGGAGTTATTTTTGAATTTTTGTGAGTGAAGTAGGCGTTTGGCCATAAATATTGTTGACAATGTTTTGTAATACGTTTTTACTTTATTTCGAAATACTTGTTTGGCCATAAAAATCAAATATGTATTTCGAAATACGTTTTCATAATTTTTGATTTTTTGAAAAGAAAAAATTGAATTCAAGTTTTTGTGTCACTTTTAAAAAAAGTACATTCAAAGTCTAAATATTTTTAAAAATACTATGACCAAACACAATTTCAACTCTATTTTCAACTTCAAAAATACCAAATAATTAAAGTGAATACATTTTTTATTTTCATGGCCAAACGGGTCCTAAGAGTGAAAAAGGTTTACTTGTTTACACTTTTCTAAATACAACTCTAAATTGTATTTGAAATTCTCATAGTTAAACACCAACTTAAAATTGTATTTAAAATAAAGTAGAACAAAAATTCAAGAAAAAGGAAAAAATTATCATGATCAAATAGACACTTGACAAAGAATTAATTAGTGGGAACTAGAATTTCTGTAAATGTTGCAATATTTCAGCAAGGAAATTCTGGGAAAAATAATACTCCCTCCGTTTAAAAAAGAATGACTTACTTTTCTGTTTAGTCCGTTTAAAAAAGAATGACCCCTTTCCCTTTTTGACAATACTTTAATTTCAATTTTCCACATGACATGTTTAGGACCACAAGATTAAAGGGCATTTTAGTACATTTGAATCAACTTTAATTGAAGGCTACAAGATTCAAAAGTCTTCTTTATTTTCTTAAACTTTGTGCTAAGTCAAAGTAGATCATTCTTTTTGAAACGGAGGGAATATAAAGGAGGAAAGACAGAAAATATTTGCAAATAATAGGTTGCACAAAGAGATTATATTTAATTTTGGCGGCATTGACATTGAATTTGAAGAAGAAAAATGAGAAGATGAAAAATGGTGAAGAAGTCACAAAGGTAAAGAGGTAAAGAAGACTAGTGGACCCCACAAGCCACATGTCAATCAAATATTAGGGCCTTATACAACTTTTGTTGGTTGTATGAGACTCAAAATAAAATTTTTCCAATTTCTCTTATTTTTAGTTACTGGTTGATATAATTGATGTATGGATATGAATAAAACTACTCTTATCTTGTGAGCCCAATTTCTTAAACGAAAATTATAGTTGACTCGAAGAATTTTGACTCGAATGATAGGAAAAACACTATTTGGCCGGTATTTAGATAATTAAAGTGGCAAGGGAGGGTTCAATTGTCACTTCATAATTTTTTGATACCCAAATTACCCTTCCACAATGAAAATCACCCTTATTATCTATCCGATTTTGGACAAATCATTATCCTACACCTAAATTTAGGCTGACACAACTCTTTTTGAGTTGTCTTTGTCTCCCACTCTCTCCTCAAGTCTTTTCATCTTCCCACTAATTATAAAGGTCTAACTATATGTTTTAGTAAACATGAACTCTTAATTGCTCTATTTAGCCTAAATTTTAATTAATTACAGTTCATAGCTCTCTCTTGTCTATTAATTATCCTTAATTACAATTCATAGTCCCTTTTATGTATTTTCTCTCTTTCTCTATTTTCTATTACTTTGTTTTTCCTTTTCCAGTTTTTATCCTTTCCTTTTTTTTGGTCTTCTCGTTCTTTTTTTTTCTTTTCACTTTTTTCTTTTTCATTTTTTTTTTCCTTTTATTCCTTATTTTTTTCCCTTTTTTTTTTCTCTATTTCCTATTAGTCTCTTTTTTCTTTGTATTTTTTCTCTTTTTTCTCCTTCTTTTTTTTTTCTTTTCATTTTTTCTTCTTCTTTTTCATTTGTGCGAACTAGCAAACAAAAATAGAAGTGAGAACTATAAAATACAAATACAAATGCGAACTATAACATAAAAATACACGTGTGAACTATAAAATATAAATACAAATGCGAACTATAACATACAAATACAAGTTCAAATTATAAAATACAAATATAAATACGAATTATAATATACAAATACAAGTGAGAACTATAAAATATAAATATAAATACGAACTATAACATACAAATACAAGTTCGAACTATAAAATGCAAATACAAATGCGAATTATCATTTGTATTTTTTAACTATTGAAAAGAAATGATTGATTTTCTTTCTACGAATACTTTTTTGTATTTATTGATACAAATAAATACAATTCAAATTTTTATTCAAATACAATATATACAAATACATATTGTATTTGTAAAATCATTTGTTTGTAATTGTATTTGTATGAAGTGATATTTGTTTATTTACAAATATGAATGATAATAAAAAATGGTACATTTGTATCAAAAGATACATTACATATTTATATATTTTAGAATCAAGAAAATATAATTAATGCATTTACTTGTTTGTATACAAATGCAAATGATAAATTATACATAGTCATGGCTAAAATCAATATACAATCAACTTACAAATACAAATATAAAATAATTCTTTAAAAATAAAGGACATCGATGATAATAAAATACAAATATAAATATAATCCAAATATTATATAAATATACAAATACAATAAAACCACAATACAAATATAATCCAATATAATATACAGTCAATTATAAAATACAAATACAAAACAATTCTTTAAAATAGAAGTGTGAATTATATAAAATATAAACGATGATTCGAACTAACAAATACAAATATAAGTGCAAACTATAAAATACAAATACAATGTGAATTATAAAATACAAATACAAGCGCGAACTTTAAAATACAAGTGCAAATATAGTTGTATCAATGAATACAAAAATATAAATGATGCTGTGACTGCAAATACAATAAATAATTGTGATATTTACGTTATCATCCATGACTTGTGCTCGAGTAGTCATATTTTTTGAAAATACAAAAAATATAAAATAGAACAAAAACAATGATAAAGAAAATAAGTACAAAAAAGAAAACAAAAAAATCAAAGAAGAAAAGAAAAGAAGAAAGAGAAATAGAAGTTGGAGATGGAAGAGAGAAAAAAATAAAAAAAATAAAAAGGAAGAAACGAAAAAAATAAAAATAGAAAAAAGAAGAAAAAGGGGAAAACACACAAAAAAATATAAAAAAATATAAAAAAATAAAAAGAAAAAAATAATAGTGTTTTTGGCGAGATTAAATATGTAGTGTATTTAAATATTTTATGAATACAAACTACTGAGTAAAAGTGAATACAACAGTTGTGAATCGAATACAACGACTATACATGGTAAATATGTAAAGTGTGCTATGGAAGATGAATTTCGTGCCAAACTTTTGCTATTTTTGAAACTTTTCCTTATCTAAAAGTAATGGATGAGAAGAATAATGTTTCATATTCTCAAGTTTGGGCCGTTAATGTTCCAATTGTCCTCAAGTTTGGGCCCAATATGTTGTGCATATGAAAAGTTTTCATGGACCTTTTTTTGGGGCCTGAAATACAAATTAGGATTGTGGTGATGTTTTATTTAATATGAAAAACGTATACTTAAAAAAAGTTGATTGAAGTGTAAATGTACAAGTTAGAATTATGCCACAAATAACACCCCATTGATTTTATTAATTTAATTCATTTATGTGTAATTCATTATTTTTCATTCATTTTGAACAATATGAAAATTTAATTCAAATAATAGTCTAATATTTTTGCTGTTAACTTTTGAAATTGTTGCACTGATACTAGTATGTGATGCGTAGTGACAGTGTTCCACCCCTCAAAGTTTGTTGAATACTTTTATTCATTATTTTCACTTCGTGAATGGAAGCATAACGTGCATAAACGTATTGTAAAGTTTATAAACGTTTGTGAATTCACTAAAATTATCACAAACATATTGTAAACACTAAAATTGTTCATGCGTAGTGACGTGTTTACAATACGTTTTGTGATAATTTTTGTGAATGCAAGCATGAATAATTTCAACTTTATTTAGCATATCTTTGCAGTATGAATTAACACTTTTATTAAGTAAATAGTGAATTTTTTAAAAGATGTTGAATAATGCTTCCTCCATTCTTTGTTACTTGCTCCATTTTGAAGTGTAATATCTTTCTAATTTCTCCTTCCATCTTCAAATATAATTTAATTAAAAACTTACTTTTATACCTTTGCTCAATTTATCAAGACTATTAGTTGAGAATCTAATCATAAATGTATTTGTTAAGCCATGCCAATGTATGACCATATTTACTTCTTTCAAGTTGTGCTTGGACAATAGGACTTGTAGAGCTGAAGATGTTGACATTAAAGAGACAATTAAAGTGTCAAACATAATGATAATTTTATTTTATTTCAATGCTCCATTTGAAGTGACTTTTTGTTATAGGCATATTATTTGTTGCAGTTCCTTATCCATGTGAAGAAA
The DNA here is from genome assembly GCA_030864225.1 of Capsicum baccatum var. pendulum. Taxonomy (NCBI): domain Eukaryota; kingdom Viridiplantae; phylum Streptophyta; class Magnoliopsida; order Solanales; family Solanaceae; genus Capsicum; species Capsicum baccatum. The sequence goes on along the minus strand of CM061555.1, from coordinate 282,187,061 downwards.
AGATATTTTTAATGGGTTTGATGAAAAGTAATTTTCTCCAATAAAAATTTTCTTTCTTCATTTGAAACTTCTACTTAGAAATTGATGGAACTAGATAAATTTTTATGTACCCAACTAGTGAAAATACGAATTGAAGTAGAATGTGATTCGAAAAAAGTGTTTCCATAAATTACTTCATTTAAATATAATCAATGTTAAATGTGTTTAAAATATAATCTAGGGTTTGTACTAAAATTTTTTGATAAGTTGTATAAATCGCTAGTCCATTAATTAATTTGTGTGTTTCGTCGTTTGCATAAAGTTAAAACAAGTGTAATAATAAAACAACCATTGATTGACTGAAAATTGAAGAACAACCATGGACACCACACAATGGAAAAAATAAACTTAAATTAAAAAGACCAAAAAAAAAAAAGAAACAACAACCTAAGCAGCAGGATCAACTCCCTCAGTTGCCTCACCACCTTCTTCAATCTTGTCATTGTTAACCTCTCGTATGTAGGTGTTAAAACGATATTTCAACTTCCATAAATCTCGCTTAAGCTATTACAGACATTGATTAAGGTCCCTCACCTCATCTTTCAATAGCTCAATCTCCTAAATAGTGTGATAACGTCTTCTTCTTCAGACCACACAACCATTCTCATTGGTTGATGAAGATATATTGTTTTGTATTTTTTTGGATAGTTGTCTAGCAAACTCTCTATGGTAATAGATGGACAATATTGCAAAGAAAAATGAATTTTTAAAAGGAATAATAGGCTAGGGTTGTGTTGGAGAATTAAATGAGAATTAAATTGTTACACCCTTTTCGCAACCTACGTGCCCATCCACTTACATTACTCAACAAAAGAAAATCTAAACATTGATACTGGTAACGTCATATCGATTCTAGAAAAAGATGTGAATAGTATTAAAATTAGTCTTAATGTTCAGACTATAAGTTGTCATTGTCAAAGATTTTCTACTCTTTACCAGATCCTATTAAAAATCAACCAAATTTGTCAAAAGGATTTAAAATTTTTTCTCATCTTTCTCATCCAAAATCTAGCAAAAAAAGATTCGTTAAATCTAAATGACTTGTTTTATAATTTTCAATCATCATCATTCTTTCTTCCTGCTAATTAAGCAAAAAATTGCACAAGAAAATAAAAAATAATTATGAGAGTTTTACTATGCAGTGAAAATAAAGGTAACTACAAAAAAGGTATTAATGGAATGGAAAAAAAACTAAAGAGTAAAGATATGAATTCAACAAAAAAAGACATTCAAACCAATTAATAATTCAAGTACTAAAACTCCGGATCTTCTCCCTTAATTTTTTTTGAAACCTCTCCTACCCAAAAACGTCTTATTTCACACATTGATTACATGTTGAACAATAAATATAACACATCCTTCACAACTATGGCTGATCAAGATATTCAAAACGTCTTTTATCCTGAAACCCATTTCACAAATGAAATTTCTCCATCCATCATATATTCCCTGCCTGTTCTGAACCCCGAAGGAGGCAACTTTAGCCTTATACAACTTCTTATTACTCATATGAAGGATTTTTATTGCCGTCGGGTTTATGGGATGGTATTGACTTATGACTTATGGAAGCCACTAAAAAGGGGGAAAAAGATGGACGAATTACAAAAATTTGAAAGAGAATGAAAGTTAAATGAAACTAACAAAGAAATAAAGAATCATCATTGAAGATAAAATTAAAAATTACCACTCCATCATGCGTCATATACGATCTGTGCATTATAATATTGAATGTTGATCGGATAGTTCTGTGGGAAAGTACTGGAGTGGAGGTTACCAATTTCTTTAGAGAGGGGTTGTAACACCTCACATTTTTGAGCTAGAAATCGAATCATCGTTACTACGTGTGTAAACTATAATACCATGATTTGGATATTAATAGAAATATCAGGATCATTATACTAGTGTGTAAAGTGCTATCGAGGTAAAAAATATTCATGGGAATCACTTAGAGCAAAATTGAGCTAAGAGCCTTTGATTTGGCCAAAATTTGGTATTCGATCCTACAAGGATCAACTTTGAACTTGTATAAATTTTTACATATGTGAAATTTTGCATCTTAAGGCCCACCAAATTGTATATAATTGAATTATCTTTTCAACGATATCAATTTCTCCTTAATTTGATACCCGAACGAAAAATTATGACTATGCTAAGGTCGTGCGTTGCATGACAATCGCAAATAGCCACTAGATGAGGTATGCTATTGGCGTGCGCCACACAACCTCATGTGTGCTATTTGCGCGCGATTCATAATTTTTACCACACAGTATCTAAATGAGAACAAAACAATCCACAATCTTCACAAAATAGTCCACACGACAAGACACCAAACGGAAACAACAAACACAAACTTAAATGAAAAAGAAGATAGGTAAATTGACACAAAGAGAACACATAATATAGAAACTAAAGAGTATATTAAACTATAAAAACTCTACAAAATACGTTAACAAGCACCAAGTTCTTACGCAAATCCAAGAGGAACTCGGTTCACTCAAGAACTCACGTTTCTAGCCATTTCACAACACAAGTGGAACCTTTCACTTGTGATGTTCGTATGTTGGTGGTCTACTCTATTTTGAGAGGAATGATGTTCAATATTACAATCTTGAATCAAAATGAGCTAACTAAGGAACAAGACTAAAGGAGGTTCTTTAAATAGTTTATTACAAAAGGTGAAGCAAAAAGACTCCTTTACCCTTAATGAAGAGTGGCAGGTTTGGAGTGTATTTGGGAAACCTTGGGTGTAATTTTGAGCACCTAAGGACAGCCCTCACATGTCAAGGCGTACACTCCCTTGGGCGAGTTCACAATAAGCTCAAACACATCTATTTTCATAAATGCGCCTTGAAGTCTTTGTAGTTCTCGAGCTTGGCTTCTAGTAAATGGTCTCGAGCCCATGATACCCATATCATCCTCTTCATCTTGAGAGAAGTTTTACCTAAAACTCATGGGTTCTTCATCTTCAATGGTATCAATCCATGAGAGATCACACACGTTGAACGTGTTATACACTTGGTATTTTGAAGGCAAGTTGATCTTGTAAGCATTATTATTGATTCTTTCAAGCACTTGGAAGGGACAATCACCTATAGGTAGCAACTTTCCCTTTCTTTGGTTGGGAAATTGGTCTTTTCGTAGGTGTACCCACACCCAATCTCTCAGCTCAAGCACAAGACGTCTTCTTCCTTTGTTGAACCATTTAGCGACCTCTTGCTTCTTCTTCTCAAGCCACAACCTCACCATCTTATGCAATATTTTCATATATTCGTTCCTCTTATTTCCATTTAAGCTAATAACAATATCACTTGGAAAAGGAGTTATATCCAAGGGGGTTAGGGGGTTGAAGCCGTAGACACATTCAAAGGGTGTGATGCCCGTGCTTGAATACATACCCGATTGTAAGAAAATTCAATGAGAGGTAGGTGATCTTCCCAAGAAGTCAAATTACCTTTAAACATTGAACATAGCATAAAACATAAGGTCCTATTCACTACTTCCGTTTGGCCATCGGTTTGTGGGTGGCAAGACGTAGAAAACAACTTGTTACCGAGCCGACCCCATATTGAATTCCAAAAGTGACTAAGGAATTTGGAGTCCCTATCACTTATAATGGTCCTTGGTATGATGTGCAACTTACAAAAATTTTCAATAAACAAAAAAGCTACACTAACCGCATCTTCACTATCTGAGCAAGGAATAAAGTGTACCAGTTTAGAGAAGCGATAAACAACAATAAAGATGCTATCCCTACCCCTTCGAATCCGTGGAAACCCCAATACAAAATCCATAGAAATATAAAACGATGAACGTAATGGAGTGGGAAGCGGGGTGTACAACCCTTGAGGAAGGAGCCTAGACTTAGCACTCCTACAATCCACGCATTAGCCATAAACTTTTACAATATCTTTGCACACCCTTAACCAATAAAATTGTTCCTCCAATATTCTGAGGATCTTATCAATTCCAAAATAACCCATGAGGCCTCCATCGTGTGCCTTCTTCACAAACAACTCTCTCTAAGAGATAGAGGGTACACACAACTGCCTTCCCAAAAATAAGTAACCATCAAACCTAGCATAAGGATTAGAATCCTTAGCCGAATTCTATCTCTCCCTTTCCAATGCTTCACTTTCCCTATAGATAGGAGCAAAGTAAGGGTCCTCGGGATACAATGATTTTAAGCTCTCAAAACCCATCAATTTTGAAGACAAAGTAGACACAAGAACATATTTTCTAGACAAAGCATCGGCTACCACATTATACTTGCCCTTTTTGTATCGAATAACATAAGGGAAGGTTTCAAGAAACTCAATCCATTTGGAATGACATTTGTTAAGTTTGTCTTGTGCCTGAAGGTGATTCAAGGATTCATGGTCCGTTCGAATCACAAATTCTTTGGGCCACAAGTAGTGTTGCCAATTGACCAATGCTCTAATCAAGGCATACAACTCTAAATCATATGTGGAGTAGTTCAGAGTGGCACCTTTGAGATTTTCACTAAAATAAGCAATGAGTTTTAAATCTTGCATCAAAATAGCCCCTATGCCTACTTTACTAGCATCACATTCAACTTTGAACATTTTATCAAAGTTGGGCAATTGTAACAAAGGCGCGGAAAGGAGCATAGATTTCAAGGCTTCAAAAGCCTTAGCATGCTCTTCACCCCACTTGAAGGGTTGGTCTTTCCGAATGACCGCGGCTAAGGGGGCGGCTATGGTGCTAAACCCTTTGACAAACCTTCTATAAAAAATAGACAACCCATAGAAGCTTCTTACTTTACCAACGGTTTATGGGATTGGCCAATTTTTGATAGCATCTATCTTGGATTCATCCACTTCGACCCCTCTTGAGCTCACAATAAATCCTAAGAAAATAACTCCATCAACACCAAAGGAACATTTATCAAGATTGGCAAACAATTTCTCTTTCCTAAGAACTGATAACGCTCAATCTACAGCTCTCGTAGGAGTGTAAAGCGGTCGTTAGCAAATATAGAACCCAACTGGGTTGGGTATCGATCCCACAGAGAATAGCTTGGCCAACAAGTAAGTAAAATCACTAGACTTTTAGTGCAAGTCTCGTAAAAAAGGGGGGATTGTAATGTGTAACCAAAACAATAAAGTAAAAGCTGAAAATAGTAAAGTAAAAAGAGAAGGATATTTTGTAGGTTGTGAAACAATGAGAATTGAAGCGTTGGGGTTATGTCCACTTTCTGAGGTATACGTCTCTATTGGCTATGAGTGCGTAGAGTTTTGACATGCAACTGCTTATAGAGAATTGTATTCGATGGTAAATCCAAGCGTCTTTCGACCTCAACAAGGACTATTTCACTTTAAATCTTTCGAGCTTAAAGCGTGTCTAACGGTACGAATTCTCCAAGAGGTTAGTCCAGTTACGGCACTAGCTTTTTAGTAGGAAAGGGTGTCCTACTACCTTGACACTATCTCTTTTCCAGACAAATAACCTTTCTTTCAAACAAGTTAAATGTTAGACTGGCATATTCTTGCGTTTGCAACCGCAAAGAATGTAGATTAAGATGAAGAGAATAATGATATAAGCCGTATACGTGTCGCGAACTCACAAACTCACAGCAATAGATAGTTACTCATTCGGCTTCCATAACCCCAACAGAGAAGTTTAGTTACCCATGAATGCGAAGGAGATCATGATTGACATTGTTGTTATACCACAAGATTGAGTAATTTTCGTGTAGCTTAGGTGGTAGGCGTGTGGCGTGAATTCCAAGGCAAAAGTAACAATTCTCTTGTTGCGGTAAATAAGAATAGATGAATAGAAGAAGAAAAATAGAATTAATGGAAAGATTAGAAGAGTAGATTAGAAGATGAATTGTTAAGAGAGGAATGAATAGAAATCTCTAGCATGATAGGGTATTTATAATACCCATATCCTACTCCTACTACGCTAATGAAACAAATAACCAAATCCTACTAGGCTAATGGAATACTTAACCCAAATGTACTAGGTTAATGTAACATTATCATAATCCAAATAAACTAATGAAATACATAACCCAATTGTACTAGGTTAATGTATCATTGTCCAAATCCAGCTATGTGTCTGTAAGTCCCCAAAGTCTTCAGAAATGCTGTTTTAGCCCGGGACAGATTTTCCATGCAGCAGTTTTGGTCCTTAGGCGTGTACACTCCTTTTCCTTTCTTCGTGAGCTTTCTTTTGCGTCAAGTAAGCCATAAAATGCTGAATTTTGCATCATTTATACCTGAAAATTTACTAATCATGTTCGTTAGCTCATTTACAGGAAAAAGGACTAAAAGTGTATGAAATATATAATTTGTTCTCAAAACTAGGCTAAAATATGGGCAAAATATATTGATATAGGCGTGTAAATTCGCCTATCATCAACACCCCACACTTGCAGCTTTGTTTATCCTCGAACAAAATATCATGTCCCTCTAAACATCAACTTAGGGTTTCACAGCAACAACACAAAACATTCGTCAAGACAACCACAACAATTATCAACAAAGAGTAGTTTTCCGATTATTAGTAGAAACCATTTAACCTCTAGCATAGACTCGTGATGGTGGTTAACTCATATTCAAAAGTTAAGGCACAAAGAATCATACACAACTATCCAAAACTCATCAACCATGTGTGTCTCACAATATATTACCCATCGTCACTCACAAGTGTAGCATATTTTTCAAACATGGGTATCAAACTATCCTTGCTCTCGCTCTCAAAGAATTCGTATGCAACAACTGATGACCATAGGATTTCCCTTAGTGTAGTACTCCACTAAATGTCAGAATGTTAAAATTAGGATCAAGTAGGTCTTTTGATGGTTGTAATGTAGGCTAAGGGACGGGTAGGACTATTTTGACCAAGAATAGTGACTAGGTTCCTAAGCGCTTTAATACATCACTTTGTATCATTGACACTTTTTTCTTTCAACCTTTCTTCTTTCTTTTATTCTACCACCTTTGTTCTCCTCTTTTGTTTTTCAATTTTAAGCATAACTCACTTTTCAGCTTTCTTTTCCTTTTTCTTTTCATAACATACCTCTTATGATAACACTTTCTTTTTCATAACACATTTAAGCACCATTACAATTTATAGCATTATACTCACCCAATTTCCTCTTATGTTGTCACATGACTTTTTCACTTTAAATCACTTAGGAATTTGGATCAAATTACGGTCTTGAAAGAAAATAGATTAGGCTTGCATACAAGGTTGTCAAAGAAATAGGCTAAAGGCTCAAAAGGGTTTAACTAGGATGGTGTCCATGGGTAGGTAAAACTGAAGGTAAACAAATATAGGTTGCCAAAGAAATGCCTAAATCATATCCTAAACTTACACTCCTTATTTTCGCTTTGCATACATACCAGGCAAGTTCTAGCATCAGCCACATACATAGAATATACTATTATCTCACACACACAAGGCACATGGTCGACTTGATTGGAAGTAATATAGACTCTCGACCCAACAAGTGAAGGAATTGAACCACACACTATCACATAATGAGTCACAACTAGAGCCTAAACGTCTCAATAGTCACAATTGTAACACATACTCTTGTTATAATCTCATGCTGCCTGTCAAAATAATTTCATGCGAAGCTAGAAAAAATTTACTCCTAAAAAAACTTAAAAAAAACAAAAAAAAAACGAACTCAAATAAACAAAGCAAACAAACATTGGTGCAAACAGAGAAGTATAGCATGCGATACCGCCACCCCACACTTAAACGGGACACTGCCCTCAGTGGAAAATAAATACGAAGAACCTGGTTAGTCGGACTCTTCCTCAATGTCGGGGGTCATACCCCCTTCGTCTGAATCATCATAAGAGTCGTCGTCAGAGTTCTCCTCCTCGTCAGAATCAGGCAAGCGTCGATCGTCATCAGTCGGCACATCATCATCTAGAGGTTCCTCAAAGTATACGCCCACTCCACATATCTCCCGTGCATGCATGTTCATTGGGTAGTCGTGGTCCAGCTGTTGGAGCTCTTCAGCAGTTGGAACACGTCCACCACTCATCATAGTAAATCGTGTCATGCCATAGAGATGACGGAAGAAACTCTCATCACGAGCATGTCTCTTTGCAGTAGTAAGGTTGACACCATGAGTTGTTTCAGCATCTTTGACCTTGGTGAGGTCAACCTTCTTTGGGTTATGTGGGAGTTTGTGGTCAGTTGGTTCCTCTTCGATATCCTCCTTCCACAAGATTGCTGTCAACAAATTTCCAAATGTGAAGTGGGACCTTTTGTGGAGTCTGGCCTTCCTCATGGTAGATCAAATTATTGCCCCAAAGTTGATAGGGACATTCGTCATCAAAGCATAGGCCAAACACACTCTATGTCTTGATATCTTGGTGTATTGAGTCCCAGGAATAAGGCATGAGTTGACAATGCGCATCCAGATTCTTGCTTCTCTATTTAGTGGAGCATAGGGGAAGGTGTTGTGTCGGCCGGTTTCTTTATGTCTGCCCCACCTTGCCATTGATTTGCTTCTACAAAGTACGTGTCGTATTGCTCTATAAGGAGGCCTGCTGTACAACTCTTTGAATGGTGCTGTGTTGACTGAAGGTAAGCCAAGAAAAGAGTTGATCCAATCCGCGGTGAGCTGTAACACTTGGCCCAGAATTTTGACTTCATTGCCTGTTGTTTTCGGCGACCAGTTGGCATAAAACTCTCTTGTTAAATCAAGGTTGCATTCTCCCATGTCGCGGAAGATGAAATCCAGCTTCAATGCTATTATTTTTGCCAACATACGCGGCTCCTTCTTTGCTAAGGTTTCCTTGTTGATCAAGTCGACGTGAACATATTTCCGTTCTTTGTTGTTCCTGTACCATTCTTTGGCTTCCTCCTCAAGAACCCATTTTATTCCAAACATTCTGCGGGGTAGTTGTGCTGAGGATGATTCTCCTTGGTCCTTGCGACCTCTCTTTTTGCCCTTTTGGGAAGTGGTAGCCTTCTCCTTGCCTTGCCTTGCTTTAGGTGCCATTGTACCTGAGATTAGAAATAGTGTTAGTGGCAGCACAATCTCAATCGATACAATCTATAAACAAGCATTAGGGGTACCACCCCACACTTAGTTTTGTTAACACAAATCAGTGAAGTGAAAGTGGTCGAGTACTCAGATTTTGTCGACATACGTTTTAGGATTGTATTCCGACAAGAAAATCAGCAATGCATCACTTACTTGCAGCCATTGGACTACTTTCATGGTAGATATAACAACACTACTACATAGGGGTTACCACATGGAATAGTTATTCTTACAACAATCACAACCTCTTATGCCGGTAGGCACTATAAGTCTTATCCCGATGGCCGGGATAGTCTAACATGTAAGTATCCAAGCAACGATCTTAAGCAATGTTCATAGCCATAGTAATTCCGTAAATACCATAACAATGCTATTGAAACCAAATTCAAGTCGGAAACAAGTCAAGATTTTCCTACGTATATGTTCACTCACATGATTTTGTATCAACTATCCAAACACATAAACATCACCAACAATCTTATACGATTTAGCAATTAATACTAGACATAGCAACGTAGTACTTACGAGAAATAAATGAAGAATAAGAGAGCACTTACTTGCTTGAACCTTGTGGGGATGGTTTTGTGAATTGGAAGAGCAAAAGAAGAAAATTTTGAGAGGATTTGGATGTATATGCGGCGCCCTTAGGTCAATTTTTAGTGTGGTTGTGTTGTAAAACTAAGTCCCCTTTATATAGGAAGAGAATGGGTCGGGCTATGACCCATTTACAATCGGTTTTGGAGACAAAAATCCCACATATGCGGCGCATAATGCTTGGCATAGACATGACATATGCGGCGCATTGTCTATAGCATAATGGGACATATGAGCCGCATAGTCTATGACATTTGTAGACATATGCGCCGCATAGTCTATGGCATATGAGATACTGAGACCAAATGCCATAGCATAGGCGGTGCATAGTCAAAAGCACACTTAGGAATAGGCGGCGCATAGTGTATAGCACACTAGATTCCGAGGCCTTAGGCTATAGGATAGGTTGTGCATCGTTCGTGGCCTAGTTTTTCCAAGGCCTAGCCTTCCTCGATGCCTATTTGGGCATGAGAAATGCTCAATCCATAGCCTTATGCATCACTATTCCTAACTTACCAACTTTACCATACAATGCATCCAAATCGTCAATTGAAATCAATCTCCTCGTTGAATACTTCTTGCACCTATTTTTGCTCAAAACCAAACGAAAACGATTAGTACGATGGGTTGCCTCCCACCAAGCGCCTTAGTTTTGGTCGTGGAACGACTCTTATTTTTGGAGTTTTCATTCAGCAAAATAAAACAAGTACTAGAATGAAAGGAAAAACGATAAATGATAAAACGATAAAACGATGGGTTGCCTCCCATCTAGCGCCTTATTTATTATCGTGGCTCGACATAGTAATCTCGAGTACTTAGACTTCATCGAGATAAGTGATGGCCATGTCATTCATCGAGTCAAGAGGACCGATATAAGGCTTAACACATTGGCCATTCACTTTGAAGATAACACCATTATTGTCTTCCAATTCGACTACTCCAGACGAGTAGACTTGGATAACTTTAAATGGACCAGACCACTTAGATTTTAACTTACCTGGGAAGAGTTTTAATCTGGAATTAAAGAGTAGTACCATATCACCCTTTTGGAAGTTTCGTCGAACAATCCGCTGATCATGATACTTCTTCATCAGCTCCTTGTATAGGTCTGACCTTTCATATGTATGGAGACGGAATTCATCTAGTTCGTTCAGCTGTTCCAACCTCAGATTCTTCACATCATCCCAATTCAAATTCAATTGCTTTAATGCCCATAATGCCTTGTGTCCAAGCTCGATGGGTAGATTACAAGCCTTCCCATAAACTAGTTGATAAGGTGACATACCAATGGGTGTTTTGAATGCAGTCTTATACGCCCATAGTGCATCATCTAGCTTTCGAGACCAATCCTTCCTATTTTCATTAACCGTCTTGGCAAGGATTTGTTTGATCTCTCGATTGGAAACCTCTACTTGTCCACTAGTTTAGGGATAATAGGGCGTAGCTACCTTGTGTTGCTTGACACCATACTTGGCCAATACAGATTTGAATAGCTTGTTGCAAAAGTGAGATCCTCCATCACTTATGATAGTACGCGGTACTCCAAAGCGAGAGAAGATATTCTTCTTTAAGAATGCTACAACATGCTTCCCTTCATTGTCGGCCAAAGCTACAGCTTCCACCCATTTTGAAACATAATCTACAGCAACCAAGATGTACTTCATTCCAAACGAATTCACGAATGGTCCCATGAAATCAATACCCCACACATCAAAGAGTTCTACCTCAAGAATTTTGGACATGGGCATTTCATGGTGTTTTGAGATAGCACCTTGACGCTGGCATTGGTCACACCTTCTAACATAGTCGTATGCATCTCTGAATATCGAAGGCCAATAATAACCACTTTGCAATACCTTTCTTGCCGTTCGATTGCCTGCATGATGTCCCCCAACTTGGGATGTATGACATGCTTCCAATATGGTGGGCACTTCTTCATGGGATATACATCATCGAATGATACCATCAGCGCATCTTCGAAACAAATAAGGTTCATCCCAATAGTAGTGCTGAACGTCATGCATGAACTTCCTCCTTTGATGGTAAGATAAATTGGCACGTAGAACATTACTTACCACAAAATTTGCAAAGTCGGCATACCATGGTAATTTCTCCATTGTTGTCGCTAATATCTCCTCGTCCGGGAATGCATCATCAATCTGAATTTCAGGTTGCGCCACATGCTCATTCTCGAGTCTAGATAGGTGATCAGCCACTTGGTTCTCGCAACCTCTTCTATCTTTCACTTAGAAATCAAACTCTTGCAACAGCAATACCCATCTAATCAACCTTGGTTTTGCATCCTTCTTCGTCATTAGATACCTAAGAGCTGCATGGTCTGTATGAATGATCACCTTAGTACCCAATAGATAGGCACGAAACTTCTCAAACGCAAACACAACCGCTAGGAGCTCTTGTTCAGTAACAGTGTAGTTCCTTTGGGCTTCATTCAGGACCTTACTCGCATAGTAGATAGGATGAAATAATTTCTCCTTTCTCTGACCAAGAACAGCACCAATGGCTACACCACTAGCATCAGACATGACTTCGAACGGGAGAGACCAATCTGGTGCTACCATGATAGGGGCTTCAATGAGTTTTCTTTAAGGCATTCGAATGCCTTCAAGAAATCGTTATTGAAGTCACACTTTGCATCTTTCTCCAATAGTTTGCACAATGGACTAGCAATTTTGGAGAAGTCTTTGATGAATCTACAATAGAACCCAGCATGGCCAAGAAAACTACGAACTCCCTTCACCGAAATTGGAGGCGGTAGCTTCTCAATAACCTCAATTTTTGCTCGATCAACCTCTATTCCTCTTTCAGAGATCTTGTGCCCAAGAACGATTCCTTCTTTTACCATGAAGTGGCACTTCTCCCAATTCAGCACAAGGTTGAACTCTACACATCTTTGCAATGCCATGCTCAAGTTTGCCAAACACGCTTCAAAAGACTCACCAATAACTGAAAAGTCATCCATAAATACCTCCAAAGTGTCTTCAACCATATCAGAGAAAATAGACATCATACAACATTGAAAGGTGGCTGGTGCGTTACATAACCCGAATGGCATACGTTTGAAGGCAAACGTACCATATGGGCATGTAAACGTTGTCTTCTTTTGGTCTTCGGGTGCAATACCAATCTGATTATAGCCTGAATAACCATCCAAGAAGCAAAACCATCATTTCCCCACTAATCAATCTAGCATTTGGTCCATAAATGGCATTGGGAAGTGATCTTTGAGCGTCCAAGAATTCAGCTTGCGGTAGTCCATGCATACTCTCCATCCAGTAACGGGCCTGAGTGGAATAAGCTCATTCTTTGCATTTGCGACCACCGTCATACCTCCTTTCTTGGGAACACATTGTACTGGGCTTACCCATGTACTATCAGAGATAGGATATACAACTCCTGCGTCTAACCACTTGATAATTTCTTTCTTCACCACCTCTTGCATAGGTGGGTTTAGACGCCTTTGATGTTCAATGGTGGGTGTGCACTTTTCTTGAAGCTGAATTTTATGTGTGCAAATCCCAGGTGGAATACCAATAATATCCGCAATGGTCCATCCAATAGCTCTAATATACTTGCGTAAGATAGCAATAACAGCTGCAACTTGTTGCTCACCCAAATCGGCTGCCACTATGACTGGAAGAGTGTTTCCGCTTCCTAAGAATGCGTACTTCAAATGGCTTGGCAGCTCCTTCAATTCTAGTGTGGGTGGTTCTTCAATAGATGGCTTAGCTGGTGGTGTGGGTCGATTCTTGAGATCAAGATCCAGCTTCTTGGGAGTATAGCGATATGTCCCTAATCCTGATAGAGCACAAATAGCTTCTTTAGAAATTTCAGCATCCTCATTTTCTCCTTTCATGAGCAAAACCTTCAAAGGATCATCAAGAATTTGCTCTTCTTCAAGTCGTTCTTTCTCATCATCAAGGACAACATCAGCCACAGAAAATACACTCAGATCTTTGGGTTGCTTCATTGATTTGCAAACATCAAAACGAACCACTTCGTCATTTATTCGGAATGAAAGTTCATTAGCTCTTAAATCAATGAGCACACTTCCTGTAGCAAGGAAAGGGCTCCCCAAGATTATGGGAACCTCAGAATCTGCCTCGCAATCCAAGATGACAAAGTCTGCCGAAAAGATAAATGAAGAAACCTTTACCAAGACATCGTATAGAATCCCAACAGGTCATTTTACCGACCTATCCGCCATGACAAGCCTCATATTAGTTGGTGTAGGATCTCCTAACCCCAACTTCTTGTAGATCGATAATGGCATCAAGTTGATGCTGGCTCCTAAGTCACATAGTGCTTTGGAAAAGTTCAAAGATCCGACGGTGCAAGGAATAGTGAAAGCTCCGGGGTCGGCCTTCTTCTGAACTATTGATCGGGTAGCAATTGCACTACAATGATGTACATCATCCAGCAGCTCATAACTTGCTGCCCTCTTCTTTGTCAAAAGATCTTTCATAAACTTCGCATACCCAAGCATTTGTTCAAGTGCCTCCACTAATGGAACATTGATGGTCAGCTGCTTCAACATAGTCATAAATTTGCTGAACTTAGTGTCATCCGCCACCTTCTTCAATCTTTGGGGAAAAGGTGGTGGTGGGTATGGAAGTGTTCTCTCCGTGGCTTTCTTCTCCTCTTGCTTCCGTTTTTCCACTTTTTCAGTTTGCACGTCGTTGGGAGTGACGTTAGTAACGTCATCCGCGGACTCCTCACGTTTCGCGTTGTTATCCTTGTCCGCAACTTCGTCAACTACTTGCTTGTCTTTTGCTGAAGTTTCCAGCACCTTACCACTTCTGGTAGTGATGGCCATGCATGACCCATCATTCCTTGGGTTTTGCACAGTATCGCTCGGTAAGGTGCCAGCCTTTCTTTGATTGAATGCTGCTGAAAGTTGGCTCAATTGCTGCTCTATTTGCTTGATAGAAGTGGAATGAGAATCAACTAATTGCTTCATGGAGGACAAATCATTAATCACCTCTGTAACTCCCGCGCTCGTTGCTTCCACTCCTTTCAATAACTTAGCCATCATGTCTTCCATACTTCCAGAATTAGATGTGGTGGTATCACGTCTACCAGGGGGAACGTACAAACCACTCTTTTCATTGTTTTTTCTCCAACTACCTTGGTCTTTGCTTCCAGATTTATCATAATAGTTCCGAACTTGGTTTCCTTGGGAATTCCCACGAAAACCCCCCTGATTGTTCAAGTAGTTGGCCTCCTCTTCAGAATCAGATTCGTCTCTTCCTTTTAGCGTCACAGCTTTCACTTTTTCGGTCTTCCCTGATAATAAATGCTTTGTCAGAAGATCCATTTGTGTTTTCATGTGCGCCATGTCTTGATCACGTTCTTCTTCTCTTCTTCTTTGGTCTGCAGTCATGCCAATAGATAAAGTGGGGCTTGCTACCTCAGAATCCCTGGTATGCCAAGCTCTACTTTGTTTCATCATGCTATCTAGCATATTGCTTGCTTGACTAAAGGTGAGGTCCATGAAAGAACCTCCAGCTGCATTATCCACCACTGGTTTAGTTATTGAATTCAAGGCTCTATACAAGATCTCCATTAGGTGAACATTAGTCATGTGATGGTTTGGGCATCTCGCTAGCTTTGTCTTGAACCTCTCCCATGTTTCACGAAGAGCTTCAGTGGGAAGCTGGCAGAAGTTGCTGATTTCATCTCTCAATTGTGCTCTTTTGGATGGCGGAAAGAATCTTTCTAGGAAAGCGTCTCTCAATTGCCTCCAATTTGTAATTGAATCAGGAGTCAGCCCATTCAACCATAGTGTTGTCTCCCCAGACAGAGACAATTAAAATAGATGTAATCGAATAGCATTCTGACCAACACCAGGATTGTCAAAAGACTTGCATGTAGAAATAAAGTTGATGAGATGCATATTCGGATCGTCGCCTGCTAGTCCACCAAATAATCCCTTGAGTTGCAATAACTGAATCATGGTGCTTGTGATGTTGAACTTGGCTCCAGGCGCTAATGGTGGTGGAATTATAGCTCCAGTGGCTCCGGCACCATCAAGATCATCATCATCATCGTCGAAAGCTGGCTGCAAAGGTTGGCGATCATACCTATACCGAGCTTGTCGACCTCTTCTGTTGGCAGGTGTTGTAGTTTCTGCAACATGCCTTGGGTTTATCAACTCGTCATCACCTAAATCTTCATCGTCAGGATTTGTTGCTCGCCCAGGATTATCAATGTTTTGTTGTTGGACTTGAGCAGCGGCAAGAGCAGCTAATCTTGCTTGCTCGTGTTGAGCAGCCATCCTGTCGATTTCATCTTGTGCTTCCATTCTTCTAATTCGTTGTGGTTCAGGATTGATTGGTAATAACGGTTGACCAGAACTTCTAGTATGGGGCATGCACTAAAGTAAAAACCTGCAATAAACAAAGACAAAAACTAAACATAAAAGTACGAGAATCTTTGACCAAAGGGTCTAGTAATTATCACGAACTTGATTGACACTCGTATTCCCCGGCAACGGCGCCAATTTTTGATAACGCTCAATCTACAACTCTCGTAGGAGTGTAAAGCGGTCGTTAGCAAATATAGAACCCAACTGGGTTGGGTATCGATCCCACATAGAATAGCTTGGCCAACAAGTAAGTAAAATCACTAGAATTTTAGTGCAAGTCTCGTAAAAAAGGGGGGATTGTAATGTGTAACCAAAACAATAAAGTAAAAGCTGAAAATAGTAAAGTAAAAAGAGAAGGATATTTTGTAGGTTGTGAAACAATGAGAATTGAAGCGTTGGGGTTATGTCCACCTTCTGAGGTATACGTCTCTATTGGCTATGAGTGTGTAGAGTTTTGACATTCAACTGCTTATAGAGAATTGTATTCGATGGTAAATCCAAGCGTCTTTCGACCTCAACAAGGACTATTTCACTTTAACTCTTTCGAGCTTAAAGCGTGTCTAACGGTATGAATTCTCCAAGAGGTTAGTCCAGTTACGACACTAGTTTTTTAGTAGGAAAGGGTGTCCTACTACCTTGACACTATCTCTTTTCCAGACAAATAACCTTTCTTTCGAACAAGTTAAATGTTAGACTGGCGTATTCTTGCGTTTGCAACCGCAAAGAATGTAGATTAAGATGAAGAGAATAATGATATAAGCAGTATACGTGTCGCGAACTCACAAACTCACAGCAATAGATGGTAACTCATTCGGCTTCCATAACCCCAACAGAGAAGTTTAGTGACCCATGAATGCGAAGGAGATCACGATTGACATTGTTGTTATACCACAAGATTGAGTAATTTTCGTGTAGCTTAGGTGGTAGGCGTGTGGCGTGAATTCCAAGGCAAAAGTAACAATTCTCTTGTTGCGGTAAATAAGAATAGATGAATAGAAGAAGAAAAATAGAATTAATGGAAATATTAGAAGAGTAGATTAGAAGATGAATTGTTAAGAGAGGAATGAATAGAAATCTCTAGCATGATAGGGTATTTATAATACCCATATCCTACTCCTACTACGCTAATGAAACAAATAACCAAATCCTACTAGGCTAATGGAATACTTAACCCAAATGTACTAGGTTAATGTAACATTATCATAATCCAAATAAACTAATGAAATACATAACCCAATTGTACTAGGTTAATGTATCATTGTCCAAATCCAGCTATGTGTCTGTAAGTCCCCAAAGTCTTCAGAAATGCTGTTTTAGCCCGGGACAGATTTTCCATGCAGCAGTTTTGGTCCTTAGGCATGTACACTCCTTTTCCTTTCTTCGTGAGCTTTCTTTTGCGTCAAGTAAGCCATAAAATGCTGAATTTTGCATCATTTATACCTGAAAGTTTACTAATTATGTTCGTTAGCTCATTTACAGGAAAAAGGACTAAAAGTGCATGAAATATATAATTTCTTCTCAAAACTAGGCTAAAATATGGGCAAAATATATTGATATAGGCATGTAAATTCGCCTATCATCAAGAACAGCAAAGACACTTCTCAAATGAAGCACATGTTCGGATAAGCTCTTGCTATAAACCAAGACGTCATCAAAACATAATAATAAATTTTCCAATAAATGGATTCATCACATGATTCATTAGCAGTATGAAATTACTAGGATCATTGGTTAGGCTGAATGGCATAACCATCCATTCATAGAGACCAAATTTGGTCTTGAAGGCAGTTTTCCATTCATCACCGAGTTGCATTCGAATTTGGTGATAGCCACTCCTAAGATCTATCTTGCAAAATACACAAGAACCATTCAACTTATCAACCATATCATCTAATATAGGGATAGAATGATAATATTTTATTGTAATCTTGTTGATGGCCTGGCAATCCACACACATGCGCCAAGTTCCATCCTTCTTAGGCACTAGTAATACCGGAATCATACATGGGCTCATGCTTTCTTTGATGTACCCTTTGTTGAGATCTTCATATTCCTGCAAACCATTAGAAATAGAAGAAGGGATAGGGAAAGTGGATGGGTTAGTGTTAAAATTTTAAGCCAAAAGTAGCATAGGAGTGGTGTCATCATACTCTTTGAAGAGGTCTCCCTTTCGAGCCAACATTACCATTGAATCCCTACCTGTCAAGACCAAAACTCCTTCTTCTACCTTACCCTTCCCACTCTTAGGTTCAACACCCTTATCCTTGGGTTCCATTTTTTTTTCCCTTCTTTTTCAAGCCCTTCATTTTTTGGTGAACCTCAGACACTTGTGATGGTGAAAGTGGTTGGAGGTGGTGCTTAAGACCCTTGAACTCAAAAGAATAATAATTGTTCCGACCATCATGTTTGGTTGACATATCATATTGCTATGCTGACCCAACAAGAGATTACAAGTTTGCATTGGAATGATGTCACAAAGTACCTCATCTTTATAGTTTCTAACTTCAAACCGAATCATTACATGATGGGTTGCCTTCAATTCTCCACATTTATTCAACCATTGGAGCCTATACAGACTTACATGGGGAGTAGTTGGTAACTTTAAGTGTTCCACCATAGAGACACTAGCCACATTGGCACAACTTCCATTATCAATAATCAAGGAGCACACACTCCCCTTAATGAGACACTTAGAAAGGAAGAGGTTTTCCCATTGGCTTGGATCATCCAATGCTTTCCTAATCATAACTCTCTGTACCATATAATTAGGTACTTCAAGTTCACCCTCTTGAGGATAATCCTCTTTCTCATTATTGTTATTAGGCCCTTTGGCTTCCCCCCCTCTCCATCTTGAGAGGCTTTTTCATTATCAATCATTTTAAGCCCCACTTCTTCCCCCAAGAAATACAACTTCTCTTCTCTTAATATAACATTTATATAATTAGGACACTCACTAGACTTGTGTACCCACCCATGACATTTGAAACATTGGAATCCCTTGGAATTGGAAGTAGTATTCGATTTACCTTTAAACCTTAGATGTGGGTGTTTGGGATCCTTGTTTGCGGGTTGTAGAGCATTGGTTGGATGGTTTTTGGACTTGTTCCACCCCGAACTTGTTGGATTCACTTCTTTTATCTTGGTCCAACCCAAGGACCCTTGGTACACCTTTGTTTTGTATGTCGACCTCTCTTTGTTCTCTCTCTTAATCTCCAAAGCCGCTTGAAAGATTCCTTCAGTAGTTTCAAACTTATAAAGGGTCATGTGCGTACAGATTCCCTTATTTAGGCAAACCTTGAATAGGATGATGTCGTGGCTCACTTTCTCTCCTCTATGATCATGTTTCAAGATGAGTTGTTGAAACTTATCATATTAAGCCACCATACTCTTATTCCCTTGCTTCAAGTTATACAATTTTGAAAGCAGTTCATGTTGATAGCTCTTGGGGAGATATTTTTGTCTCATAAGATACCATATCCTAAACCAATAAGGGGGTTTCCATTCAATCAAGATATTTCCAAAACATTTGACATACTCCTACCATATGGTAGCATATCCCTCAAAATGGGCAATGGTGTAATGACTCTTCTCTTCCTCCATGAGATCATTCACTTGGAAGACCCTCTCACATGTGGATTCCCACGCAATAAATTCTTCGGGATCACTTTCTCCTTTGAATATTGGAAGTCCTATTTTGATAGTGTTAAGAGCAATATCCCTCTCTCTAATACCTTATCCGTCTTTTCCTTCAAGTCCTCAATTTTCCCTTGGCTCCATCCTTCTACCTCTCATCCCACCATCCACCAAATAAGAATCATCATACATTCCATACTCTCTCCTTTTATATTTCTAACATACCCCTCTTCTTGTATGGGCAGGTTTGGGACATCTGGAATTTGGTACGGTGGATTAGAATTTAGTGGAGATGGTCTTTGGATCGGAGGGTTTTGATTTGGAGGATTCGGGTTTAAGGGTGGCATTTGGGTTCCAAGTCCTTCATGTGGTACTTGGTGGAGTAGGGTATGGCTAGGTCCATCAAGGACTCGGCTTGGTGAGTAAAAGTTGTCTTGATGTATGAAATTTGATAGATATAATTTTTGGTGCATGGCTTCAGGGGTAATGGTTGATGATGTGTTTGAGGAGTTGAGGGTCGACAACTCCATTAGCTTTCCACCCTATCTATCCAGCCACTAATAGAGACCATTTTCGATCCAAACTTCTCAACCGTAGCATTCACCCTAGCCACGTCCCGAGACAAGGACTCAAGACTAGCCACAAGGACATTTGTAACATTAGTGTCCACGGTTGGTGCATTGAAAGTTTTGGGTTCCATGTGTGGTTCCATTTCAATTGTACCTACAAAACGAGCAAACATTATTTTAAAATACTCTCACACACTCTTTGCACTCGACTCCCTTACTTGGCCCATCAAAAAATTGTAAATTGGCTTTCAACTTGTGAGTACTTGTGAATGAGCCTACTCTTGAGTTAGAATGGATTTCGGTTTGGAAGACTCAAGGAAGTTTTGTACGCACTTGAACCAAAAACAATTACGAATTATAAATGAGCAAAGCACCACAAGGAATGCTAACACGAAAGAAGGACTCAAAAACTATTTCATAACTTGGTAGGTTGTTACTAGTTGTCAACTAGTATAGGAGTCAAGAAAATAAAACTATTAGAGTCAAGGAAATAAACTGGGAATGTCCAAGGACTTGATTCTAGTTTGTTGGTGTAGCCCATAAATTTTGGCCGTTGGTATTGTTGTTTTTGTTGAAGTTTGATGTTTTCCAATTTAAGTTGTTCAATCTTGTTGATTTGGTGATGATTTTCGGTTTTGGAGTAAAGATACAAGACTTTGGACTCTCTTTCCAAAGGTCAAAAGGTGCCCATAAAATTTTCACCAACTTGCACTAATTTGGCAGAAAACCTTTTTGCTTTGTCCCTTTCCTCTTTTGGTTTTCCTTGAAAAATGTTTGACACTCTTTTGGTAATTATGCTTTTTGGAGCCCTTTTGTTGCTTTACCACTTTGGTGTTGTCCTGAAAGTATTTCGAAGACAAACACAAAGCTTTGCCTCTCTCTTCTCCTTTTCAAATCAAACAAGCCTTTTGTTGAACACTTATCTAAAAAACAATATGAACTACAACAAGAACACTTATGAACAACAACAATCTCTAAACCATTAAACCCTTCAACAATAACTTGACAAGAGATCAAATATTGGACTTTATACTCAAGCGTGTTAGTGAACCATAAGCCAACACACGAAACTACCAAGACAAGCAAAAACACATCTAAATTTAGATAACTTCTCGGCCAAACACAAGACACCCAACAACACTTTTTTTTTTCAACTAGAAGAGCCCAAGATTGGTAGTGTAAGAAGACGACCAGCATTCGATCTAATACTAAATTATACCAAACGGTATCTAAATGAGCACAAAACAGTCCATAATCTTCACAAAATAGTCCACATGACAAGACACCAAACAAAAATAACAAACACAAACTTAAATGAAAAAGAAGATTGGTAACTTGACATAAAGATAACACATAATGTATCAACTAAGTAGTATATTAAACTCTAAAACCTCTACAAAATTCATTAACAAGCACCAAGTTCTTACGTAAACCCAAGAGGAACTCGGTTCACTCAAGAACTCACATTTCTAGAAGTTTCACAACACAGGTGGAACCTTTCTCTTATAATGTTCAAATGTTGGTGGTCTACTCTCTCTTGAGAGGAATGGTGTTCAATGTTACAATCTTGAATCAAAATAAGATAACCAAGGAACAAGACTAAAGGAGGTTCTTTAAATAGTCTATTACAAAAGGTAGAGCAAAATGACTCCTTTACCCTTAATAAGGAGTGATGGGTTTAGAGTGTATTTGGGCAGCCTTGGGTGTAATTTTGAGCACCTAATTCAAGCCTTCGCATGTCAAGGCATACACTCTCTTGGGAAAGTTCACAACAAGCTCAAACACGTCCATTTTCATAAATGCACCTTAAAGTCTTTGTAGTTCTCGAGCTTGGCTTCTAGTAAATGGTCTCGAGCCCATGATACCCATATCAACAACAAAAAAAAAGTGTCAAAAGTTGCTCCATTTTGACTTATATTAAGGGCATTGAGGTCTTTTCACACCCCTAAACCATTTCTAATCATGCTTAAATGAAATAAGGGGTCTTTAAACACATTATTTGTATTCCCTTAACCCTAAACATTCAGTATGCACTTAAAAACCCTTCCCCTCTCCCTTTAACAAAATTCAAGTTTCCTCCCCCAAGAACTCAAGAAGTTAAGCTCCAATTTCAAGCTTTCTCCAAGAATTCGTTCAATCGAGGTATGTGGGGTTTATAAACAAGGTTATTTTTCCTTCCTTGTGTCCAAAGTGCATGGTTTTAATATTGAGTTTACTTGTTTTTAATTAGGTTTCATACCTAAATTTCTATATTTTTTAAGTATGATACTACCATGAGATTTAAAGCTTTACATGTATCAAGGTTTACATATATTCATGTTTTGATTTATAAGATTCTTATTGTGATTTGAATTTCATTATCTTGACTAGATATTGTTGAAAGATTTCAAGGTGATTATTGAGCATTATGTTTCATTAGGGATTTCTATGAAATAAAGCATTAATTCAAAGTCTAAGTACAAGCATTAAGTTTACAAGGAAGTTTAATCTTTTGAAACTTCATTCCCATACATTATGGCATGATTCTAGAAAGACTGATCTTTCGATCCTAAGATAAGATATGAAATCCACAATTATTCATCCTGATTATGATTTAAAGAAAGAGAAGCATAATTGGTTTTCAGTCTATAAACTGTTATTCTATCTTAAGGTGAATTTTTTAAAGTATAAATATATACGTATTCTGGGAGCAGTATTTAGCACCGAGAAAGGAATGCGGATGAGCCTATCATAAATTTATGGAAACTACAAGCCAACATAGGTTAAGATTTTTTCCAATAAGGATGAAATATAGTGATCACCTAAGATTAAAGTTCTATTCTGATGGCGAGGGTAGAACAACTCTTCCCAACGTGCTTAAGACATTGGACTCCATGGTAGCTCACATGATTTACGTCGGTTAGAAAAATCTCCCACAAGATAGAATAAAAGTGAATATTTTAGAAACTAAGTGTAAAGACTCACAATTTTATTCAGATATTATTTTACATAAGTTATTATCCATGAGATTTCAGCTTTTAGTTTACGTATGATCAAGGTGAGTCTGTTTTACACTTAGCTTGCATGATTTGAAAGTATACCTAGCTTCTGTTCTACTTATTCTACAAAATTAATGACTTCAGAAAATAGATGTAGTGATTCACCAACTTATCAGATTATGTTTGTTACTCATGTTTTAAGATACTTTAGCTTTCAGTTTATTCTAGTCTCTTGGTGAGTCTACTTGAACTTAGCATGCATGTTTTAAGATTATGTATCTATTCAGGTTTACTTATTGCATTCTCCCCACATTCTCAGTACATTCTAGAAGTACTGACCAACATATATGTCTATGTGCTACATTGTCTTATAATGTAGGTACCTGTTGTAGGCACACATCATAATCAGACAGTTTGCAGCTTTCAGTCAGCAGGTGATTAGTTTTTTTGATTTGAGGACTCGAGTCAACTATATTTTCAGTAGTATTCTTTATTCAGTCATTTTGATTAGGGATATCTGGGGTCATGTCTTGACTACCTATAGTCAGTATTAGTAGAGGCTTCATATATGGTCATTCAGAGTTGATGTATTTGTTTTTAGTTTGTTTTGTATAACCAAAGTGTAAATATTTTAAACAGTTTTGTATTGAATATATTCAGCAAATACATTTCTTTCGCTTCTTTCTTTTATATTTATCAAGCACATTCAGGTACTCACAAGTTATGCAAGTATCATGGGTTAGCTTAGGATCACTTGTGGTTTTAAGTACCATGTGTCATCCAGGGGTAGTCTCAGGACATTACAAACTTGGTATCAGAGCATAGAGTTCAAGTATTCAAGGGTGTCTATGAAGGTGTGTATAGTAGAGTCTTACGGAATGGTATAGGATGTCTATACTTTTCTTTGAGAGGCTACAGGGCATTTAAGAAATGTTTCCCTTCTTTCATATCTTAGATCATACAATAGAAGTGTTTTCTAAGGAACTTATGTAGATTATTACATTAATCCATTCGTGCCAATTCTTCCTTATTCTTGAGGCAACTGAAATTGTAAAGCTTAAATCCTTACAGATAGAGTTTTGTCAGACAATCCCCACAGATAATTATGGGATTGCACGCAGGCTCAAAAGTGTCTCAACAGTGCTTTTAAGTTCCAAAGTATGAAAGATTTCATTCTTGATTTTGAAAAAAATGTGCATTGAGCCAAAGTCAGATGTGCTTTCATATCTCTTCTTAGAATCCTATGATAGCATACGATCTAAAGTTAGAAACTTGAACCTAGAAGTTTAGCAGCAGTAAAGTGGGGATAATGTTTATCTGGATTTAGTTGATTATGTATCCATGGGAATAGTTGTATGAAAGGTGAATCGGTAGGCTTAAAACAATATATGCAAGAATTTAAGTTTATTGATTCAGAATTAAGTATGATGGTGTGGGTGTGATTTAGAGGTATACCCAAGGTGATATGGGATTATAGCATTTCTAAGTTTTTAAAGTGTGTGTACTTAGATAGTACCCTTGATTTGATAAGTGTAAATGAGGCTAGTAATGTAGTATATGATGTTCTTACCAACTAAGTTCTATGTTTTAGGCTGATGATATTAGGTATGCTGGTGTAATGGTAATGCTCATGGTTTAGGGAAAGGTATAAGTTTAGAGGTGAGATATTAGTAGGCTATTAAGGAAATTATTATGGTTCATTAAAAGTTTGGGAATATCCATGTCAAGTGTTAGAATCTAAGTTTGAATCTTGGATGGTTTATCTGTAAAAAGAAGAGTAAAAATTCTAGATGGCGTGAACTCAGGGTATGGTGATACTCATGAAGATTCTAAGTTAGTAAGTGTTCAAGTTCTTATATGATTACTAGTGGTGCTATAAAAAGTTAAGATTTGTATCTCAGAAAAAAGTACTAGCAGCGAATTTTACACTTTCTGGTGTAGTTTTTTAGGGTGAGTTTATTATTTATGTGTATTGTTATATATTTGAATCTAGAGTAAAGTGGTTGCAGTTCAGCTTAGAGTTTATTGTCCATAGACTTAGAATGATGGCTTAAAGTTAAGGGGGAGATAATAGAACAAGGAACCAAGTTAGGCTCTCAGATTCTAGTAGTGATACCAGTGTATTTTAGAACAATAGTAAGGGAGGAAGATTCCCGAACCATTCTTATCTCGGTATAAATTTTTACACTTCAATCATCACGACATCTACTCATGCCTCACAAGTCAGCTCCATGATCATAGCTCATATTCATGCATTTGCTATAAAGTCATGTACGCTCCCAGTTCCTAGTATGAGGAGTTCCAATTCACTCAGAAGTACAAATCATATTCCATGAATTCTTGAACTTAAAATCAGGTCATGCAACTCATTACTCATGTTCCTATGCTTTGCATTATGTTTAATTTCAGGTACTCATGCTACACTTTTAATGATCAGGGAAATTCAGATTATGACATGTATATCCTCAGTTTTAATCTCTGTAATAAATTCATGTTGTTGATACTCTATTCCTCAAGCCTTAGTTAAATGTCAAGTTATGTATAGTATTCTTTTACACTTCAGGTCTTCATGTTTTAACCTTTTAGTGACCTCTCCTTATGTCAAGACAGTGGTGATAAATAATGGTTTAGATAGGACAGAGTAAATGATTCTTGATGAGGAAAGATTGTGGTATGCTTGTTTAGTTTAAGGCTATAAGTGTGAAGGAATATTGAGGCAAAGATTTTGGTATATCTCATGGTTAGTTGAGAATTTTGTGTGTGTTTTCTTGGGGATAGTGTATGGAAGTTGTTATTGATAGAGGTATTAGAGAATTTGGGAAAGATGCTTTGGTGGATTGTTTGCCTAGAAGTTCATATGTGGTTAAAATTATAGGCTTGAATGTCATGTTGGTATATAAGTGGATGGGTGCATGTGTGTTGGTAAATTCCTAGTAAGAGGTTGAATTCAGTTTTTGAAGTGGTAAAAAAATAAAATAAAATATTTTTGGGATGAGAGATGTGAAACATACAGGGGGTATTGAATTCATGGTTCAGACTAGTGTTATGGTGTTATGTGTAGTACCTTGTGATTTTGGGTTTGGCTTGAACATGGTGAGGGTATGTAGTTCAATTCATACTTTGGCAAGAATAGTTATATGTATCCATGAGAGAATTATAAGTTGCATCAGATGAGCCTAGTATTTGAGAGGAAAAGTTTAGTTGAGTGAGTATTTGATATGTGTGGCTAAGCTTGAAAAATAGCAGTTGCATTGTCTAAGGCCTAGAAATTCTATCCTAGCTTATATTTTATAGGCCTATGTTCCATGTTGCAGAGTTATAGCCATATTGAGATTTCTTATTCTGATATCTCACTCAAATCATGCCCAATAATTCTTTTCTCCCTAATGTTGTTAGAATTTCTTAGAAAAGTCTTGGATAAATACTTCAGTTGAGTATAAACTTTCAGTATGATTCAGCCCGTATGGCCATCAATTCAGTTTTGCAATCAGATAAGTTAAGCTCATATAGTTTTCTTTCTTTCCATCTAGTCTTACTATCCAAAGTTTCATGAGTATAGCTATTCCATGAGGTAATTAATTCACGTCCATGCCAATTGTGAATTCAGTTCAGTCCATGCATCATGTCTATGATTCAGATATTTAGTCACAACTCAGTTCATAAGTGTTCACTGAATGATCTTAGTTTTCCAAGTATCCCAGCTCAAACAAGGTAATACCCCTTGTATGACTTTGTATTATCGTCTCATGATTCATGCTAACATAATGTATTTGGTGATGCCATGAAGGCTTTTTTCTTTTGATTCCTACATATGTTTTGTTGGGAATAATTCCTTATGAGAAGTTACGTACTTTATCCCCTCCTTACTAACTTTGGGAATTTATTGAATTAGTTATCACTTCAAAGTTCTATATGTATGATCATATCATGAATATTTTAAGTGAGTTCTAACCTCTCAGCATAAATTAGCTCCGTATAGTTAATAAACTAAAGTCATCTCAGAAATCAGTTTCATGATAGGATTTTTAATGTTTCAGTTCAGCTACATCCTTCATTAGAAGATATGTCATATATACCTTATTCCATACTTCTAAAGTTTCAATAATTTCTTACCCATCATTTGAGGTCGAATGGTTCTAAGGGGGAGATAATGTAACACCCCACATTTTTTAGATAGAAATCGAACCATTGTTCCTACATGTGAAAAATCTAATCTCATGATTTGGATATTAATACATATGTCATGATCAATATCCTTGTGAGTAAATTTCTATCGAGGTGAAAAGTGCTCATTGGAATCACTTAGAGTAAAATTGAGCTAAGAGCCTTTGATTCGGCCAAAATGTGATGTTCGATTCTACAAGGGTTAACTTTGAACATGTATAACTTCTTACATATGTGGAATTTTTCATCTCAAGACCTGTCAAATCATCTATAATTGAATTAGTTTTCCAACAATATCAGTTTCGCCTTAATCTGATACTCGAGCAAAAAGTTATGATCATGCTAAGGCCCTGCGTTGCATGACAATCACAAATAGCCACTAGATGAGGTGTGCTATTTCCGTGCTCCACACAACCTCGGGTGTGCTATTTTCATGCGCCGCACAACAAAATCAAAGTGCCAAAAGTTGCTCCGTTTTGACTTTTATTAATGGTGTTGATGTCTTTTCACACCCCTAAACCATTTTTAATCTTCCTTAAATGAAAAAAGGGTCTTTAAATATGTTATTTCCACTCCCTTAACCCCAAACATTTAGTACTCACTTAAAAACCCTTCCCGTCTTTCCTCTAACAAAATTCAAGTTTTCTCCCTCAAGAACTCAAGAAGTTAAGCTCTAATTTCCAGCTTTCTCCAAGAATTCATCCAATCGAGGTATGTGGGGGTTATGAACAAGGTTATTCTTCCTTCTTTGTGACCAAAGTGCATTGTTTTAAAATTGAGTTTACTTGTTTTGAATTAGGGTTCATACCCAAATTGCTATATTCTTGAAGTATGTTACCACCATGTGATTTAAGGCTTTACGTGCATCAAGGTTTACATATATTCATGTTTTGATTTATAAAATTCATATTGTGATTTGAATTTCATTATCTTGAATGGATATTGTTGAAAGATTTCAATTTATTTTAGTCTCTTGGTGAGTCTAGTTGCACTTATCATGCATGTTTTAAGATTATGTATCGATTAAGTTTTACTTATTGCATTCACCCCTACATGTTCAGTACATTCCAGAAATACTGACCCACATATAGGTCTATGTGCTATATTGTTTTATAATGTAGGTACCAGTTGTTGCCCACATATCATAATTAGATAGTTTGTAGCTTCCAGTCCGTAGGTGATTAGTTCTTTTGATTCGAGGACTCGAGTCAACTATAGTTCTACTAGCATTCTTTATTTATTCGTATTGATTAGGGATAGTTGAAGGTCATGTCTTGGTTATCTATAGTCAGTATTATTACACGTTTCATAGATGGTCATTCAGAGTTGATGTATTTATTTTTAGTTTGTTTTGTATAACCCAAGTGTAAATATTTTAAACAGTTTTTTATTGAATGTATTTTGCAAAGACATCTCTTCCGCTTATTTCTTTTTTATTTATTAAACATATTCAGTTGCTCACGAGTTATGCAAGTATCATGGGTTAGCTTAAGATCACTTGTGGTTCTAAGCACCATGTGGCATCTAGGAGGTAGTCTCGGGGCATTACAGGGGGGAGGGGAGGAGAACAGAGTTTTGTTTGAGATTTTGTTGTATATTGTGGAGTGTTGATTATAATAAATAGGAGAGTAGGGATATTTTCAGTTTCCCTCTAAAGAAATAAATATTTCAGTTGAAATAATTTTTTGAATTTTCAAATCAAAAATTTTGACATGGGGGATCGCCTAAAAAAATAAGAGTGAAAAACTTTGATTTCAAACTAGGAAGCTATGAAATTTAAAGTTGATGGTTGACCAAATTGCTGTAATAGTATTCATTTCTTTCATAGCATGCATTATATTTTTATTGACTCTTTATTTAGGTATATCATTAAGGAATAGTATGATTTAAAATAATACACAAATTAAGTGACTCGTTTTAATAATTTAAATATTTTATATGTAGATTCCGTGTCTGTAACCCTAAAAAGCATAATTGAATATTCAATTGATTCTCTAAATTGTGACGAGAATAGTGAAGACAATTGAATGACTTATAATTGATAGTTGTTGATGTAATATATTTGTGGAATTACTTTGAGTATGAATATGACACGACAATAGTGAACCGAATTAGTTGAGACGAAGAGTATGACAATGTTGATTAAATCAAAGTTTTTAATTGAATTAATTCTTTATTGATCCTAATTATAGTCAACACAATTACTTGATCTTTAATGGACGGTTTTAGTTTTACTCTTTTACATTAAATAGTATCATTTTAAAAAGTTTCACGGATATAATGAACATAATAAATGTACTCCCGAACGGGTATTGTTGATTCAATTTATGTTTTGTAATTTATTTTCTTGTCAATTATTGACATCTACTGGAAAAATTATGGTTTAAGTTGTTATTGTTGTTGTTGATTCAATGTATATTTTGGAATTGAATTGATTTTCACTTTGTCGCGACTATGTTCAACACGATGACTCAAGTTGTTAACATAAATTCGAATTCAATCTATTTTGTAATTGAATGGATTTAGATTTGTCATGTCTGGATGAACACGATGAAATGACTTGTAATTGTAAATGTTGATTCCATGCATTCTTTGTAATTTATTTGTTGTTAATTCCTAACAACTAAATTCTATACGTTGAATTTTATGGATTATCAATTTGTTATGACAATAGGGAACAAGTTTAATTGACGTAAAATAATAAATGTTGACTCAATCTATGTTTGGTGTAAGCATAATTGTTGATTCAATGTGTGTTTGAAATTGAATAGATTTTAATTTTTTCATGGACATAGGAAACACGCTGAATGTTTTACTTAACACAATTTATTATTGGTAACAATTACGAAATTAGTTTCAATCCTAAGTAGGCATAGGTCACAAATATTATCCATGTTATTTCAAAGTATTGTTTTAAAATATTGTGAAACATGATTTTAATCTTTTACGTAGAACATGTGGCCGTAAATAATTCATTGAATTATGAATATTTGTAATTTTGAATAACACCTCTTAATATAACTCAAAATCAATACGTGATTTCCGAACCAAAATACTATGACTATACTAAACTATTGTATTGCAAATTAAAAAAATTTAAATTTTTACCAGCTTAGTGGGTGTTTGAATTGACCTATTTTTAGATATTTTTGGCTTTTAAGAATTTGTTTTATTAAAATCCAACCCAACCACTAATAAAGGTTCATTTAGTTTCTGTTTTTTAATCCATGCATTTGCAATTCTTTTTTTCACGAGATAAAATTTTGTGGGCACCATGAGGTACTTTAAAGAGGAGAGGAAGGGGAGAGATGACCTTGATTTTGACGATTTGTATTCTTAGAGGTGACCTAGGTAGTTGGATTCGAAACGGTCAATATTTAGTCCACATAAAAAACATAAAAAAACAAAAGTACGCGGCTGGGAGAATCAAACACACGTCCTAAGGAATATGAACATAACGTTTGATCAAATTTGCTACCATAGCTTTCAATACATTGCATAGATATAAAAAATAAAACCATCACCAAACTTGTCTCATATCCCCTTAAAACATTATTTGTTGTAATTGCAATTATTATAAATTTGTTGTTATTGTAGTCACCATTACTAATTGACAAAGAATCGGGGATTATTGAATCAATCTACTTTAATTGTGTTGGTTGTCGATTTGATACGTTTATTTCAAAACCATATCAAATGACTTTTAATGGATATTGTTGAATCAAATGTACGTTATGAATTGCGTCGCTTCTCAATTTATTAACATTATATCAAACATTATTAAATTCAGTTGTTACATCGTATTGTTGAATGAATGTACGTCATGAATTGCATTGATTCTCAATTTATCAACATTATATCAAAATTTATTAAATTTACTTGTGACATGAGATTGTTGAATGAATGTATGTTCATGAGTTGCATTGACTCTCAATTTTGTCAATATTATATCAAACTTTATTAAATTCACTCGTGACATGGAATTGTTGAATAAAGGTACGTTATGAATTGCATCGATTCTCAATTTATCAACATTATATCAAACTTTATTAAATTCTCATGACATAAGATTGTTGAATGAACGTACGTTATGAATTGCATCGATTCTCAATTTATTTATATTTTATCAAACTTTATTAAGTTACTCGTGACATGGTATTGTTGAATGAACGTACGTTATGAATTGCGTCGATTCTCAACTTGTCAACATTTTATCAAACTTTTTTCAATTCACTCGTGACATGATCTTGTTGAATGAATGTACGCCATGACTTGTGTTGCTTCTCAATTTATCAATATTATATCAAAATTTATTAAATTCACTCGTGACATGGTATTATTGAATGAATGTACTTTATGAATTGTGCCGATTCTCAATTTATTAATATTATTCAAACATTATTAAATTCACCCGTGACATAAAATTGTTGAATTAATGTACATTATGGATTGCGTTGACTCTCAATTTATCAATGTTATATCAAATATTATTAAATTCACTCGTGACATGAGATTGTTTAATTAATGTACGTCATGAATTACGTTGATTCTCAATTTATCAACATTATATCAAACCTTATTAAATTCACTCGTTACATGGGATTATTGAATAAATGTGCGCTATGAATTGCGTTGATTCTCAATTTGTCAATATTTTATCAAACTTTATTAAATTCACTTGTGACATTGAATTGTTGAATGAAGGTACGTTATGAATAGCGTCGATTCTCAATTTATCAATATTATATTAAACTTTATTAAGTTCACTAATGACATGGGATTGTTGAATGAATGTACGTCATAAATTGCGCCGCTTCTCAATTTATCAACATTATATCAAACATTATTAAATTCATTTGTGACATGGTACTGTTGAATGAATGTACATCATGAATTGCGTTGATTCTCAATTTATCAACATTATATAAAAATTTATTAAATTCAATCGTGACATGAGATTATTGAATGAATATACGTTCATGAATTGCGTTGACTCTCAATTTATCAACATTATATCAAACTTTATTAAATTCACTTGTGACATTGAATTGTTGAATGAAGGTACGTTATAAATAGTGTCGATTCTCAATTTATCAATATTATATTAAACTTTATTAAGTTCACTCATGACATGGGATTGTTGAATGAATGTACGTCATAAATTGCGCCGCTTCTCAATTTATCAACATTATATCAAACATTATTAAATTCACTTGTGACATGGTACTGTTGAATGAATGTACATCATGAATTGCGTTGATTCTCAATTTATCAACATTACATCAAAATTTATTAAATTCACTCGTGACATGAGATTATTGAATGCACATACGTTCATGAATTGCGTTGACTCTCAATTTATCAACATTGTATCAAACTTTATTAAATTCAATTGTGACATTGAATTGTTGAATGAAGGTACGTTATGAATAGCGTCGATTCTCAATTTATCAATATTATATCAAACTTTATTAAATTCACGTATGACATGAGATTGTTGAATGAATGTACGTTATGAATTGCGTTGCTTCTCAATTTATCAATATTATATCAAAATTTATTAAATTCACTCATGACATGGTATTGTTGAATGAAGGTATGTTGTGAATTGCGTCGATTTTCAATTTATCAACATTATATCAAACTTTATTAAATTCACTCGTGACATTGATTCACAATTTGTCAATATTATATAAAAACTTATTAATTTCTGTTATGCCAAGAGATTGTTAAATCAATCTACACAACGAATTGTATCGAATACCAATTTGACCTGACTATTTAGACTTTATTAATTCACTTATAATGTTAATTGTTAAATCAATTGGCTTTATGAAATGTGTTTATTTAAAATTTGTCAATATTATATGAAAATTTATTAAGTGCAGTCATGACAGGGGATTGTTGAATTAATCTACGCGATGAATTGATCTGACTACCAACTTGACCTGATTATGTAGACATTATTAGTTCTCTTATAATGGTAATTTTTGAATTAATATGAGTTATGAATTGATTTGATTCTCTATTAACATTTTATCAAACTTTATTAAATTCGCTCATGACAGGGGATTGTTGAATCAATCTGGAATACAAATTGCGTGGATTTCTAATTTCTCAATATTACGTCAAACTTTATCAATTGACGTGTGATCAAATTTTTTGAAATAACCTACATTATGAATTGTGTCGATTCACAATTTGTCAACATCATATGAAAATTTCTTAAACTAAGTCATGACAGGAATCCCCTTAACAAATTGTATTGTTTATCAATTTGGCTCGATTATTTAGACTCTATTAATTCACTTGATTGATAATTATTTAACAGTCTTCCATGTTAAAAAATATAAATGGAGTTTGAAAGGGCACACTTTTTTATTTTAATTACCCTTTGATTTTATGACAAAGCATTCCAACTTTGTTTGCGGATTTCTTCAAAATTTTGTAATTTTTTGGCATATCACAAATTTATTAAACGTTATCTTTCTCTCCTAATTTGTTTTCTATGTCGTAATTATTTTTATCTTTTTTTTAATGAGAAATAAAACATAAAAGGTTGGATGAGAACGCCAATGCTCTGCGTGAGAAGAACATAGAGCAACGTTTAGTGGATGTTGACAAACATTACTTTAAAGGCCTATTAATATTGTAAAAGATGTCGATTGTGCAAGTCCTAGTTGAATGACGGGTGGATGAGATCGAGGTGAAGACGAGATTAAGTGTCAGTGCTGACATCGTTGACGTTGCTGAAGTGCAACCACCTCCACCCCTCCCCTCCTCCCTCCTAACAAAGATTAATGTCTAATTTTGTATAAAAAATTTCTTTATTGGAACTTTTTTATGAAATCATTGTTGGATCTGAATAACCGTTTTTAAAATTTTTAAATTATTGATAAAATGTCAGTTTTAATTTCCTTGCTCTTGATCTTTCTAATTTTCATATATATTTTACTTCCGATTGAAAATAAAAAAAGAAGAAGTGCAATTCTATTCGATTTTTTTAATTTGAGAGTACTTGGTATTATTTGATAGACAAATTATTTGATTTTATTAGAGTTACTGAATTTTTTTATACATTTGGTGTCAATTTAATTACATAAATTTCATGATATTGGAAATGATATGAGTTGGAATTGTATATTTAGGGATTAAAAAGAGTTGATTAGCATAGTAGAATTGTAGAGATCATACTTGGATTTGAGCTTACTTTTCATTTCAGTAATCTAAATTTGATCTGAATTAAATGAAGGGCTATAAAACTTTGTTATGGTTCGTTTTGGTTGCCTTAATGTCCATTGTTAATAACAAATCAGTGGTTTAGACGTAAAAAGTCACTCAACAATAACAAGTGTGAGTTTTGGTGTGCTTTCACTCAATCAAGGTTTAATTAAACCTATGAACATGCTTAAAAGAAGGAGCAACATCTAATTGGTCAGGTTATGTAAGAGATAGGCATGAGGGTAGCATGTTGAATGCTTTTTTTGGTCATTGATCACTCCAACTACTCCCTAAATTAAGTGTCATTG
Source organism: Capsicum baccatum var. pendulum (assembly GCA_030864225.1). Taxonomy (NCBI): domain Eukaryota; kingdom Viridiplantae; phylum Streptophyta; class Magnoliopsida; order Solanales; family Solanaceae; genus Capsicum; species Capsicum baccatum. Next base: position 282,152,133 of record CM061555.1, on the reverse strand, counting down.
CGTTACAAGATATATTTTTCTTTACTGACTTTTTATTTTGATCAATCTAATAAGTAGGCGTTTGATCATGAAATTTTTTCAGTTTTTTGGAATTTTTTTTGCACTTTAGTGAAAAAGTGAAAATAGTGGTGTTTGGAAATAAAAAGTATTTCATTTTAGTCAAAAGTATTTTAGATAAAGTGAAAAAAAGTTTTACTTGTTTTCACTTTTCCCACTCTTATTTATCTCACAAAATTTCGAAAACAACTTCAATTTTTATTCATGGACAAATACGACACCAACTTTGCTATATGTAGTTTTGATGATGAGCAGCTAAACTGCAAGGGACTAGGTCCCTAGACGTGCATGGTATAGTACAACTGGCATGCATCATCTGCACAATTTTATCCTCTTGTGTAACAAACTTGCAGATGCTATTTTGTACTGACTTGGACAGCTAGTCCAATGACCTTTCAACCCTAATCATCGCTTAGCTATAAAAGGGAAGAGACGTCTCTTTATCAAGTGAATTTTTTGCACAAATCTAATGAGTGAAGTGAGGCAGCAAAAACTCCATTTTAAGATTTCTTAAACATTGCTCATTTTCTTATCTTTGTAATATTCTTAAAAGTGAGTGGGTGTTCTTGAGTGTTGATTTATAATCGAACTACTCATGCTATAAGAGAAGTGCTTTCTTTTGTGAGTGCTTAGTAGAGTTACCTAAGTTTATAAGACTGATTAGAGTTAATCAGAAGAGAGGGTCCTTGGTAGAGTGTAATGTCCCGTACTGCTACCTAGCTTGAAATCATCCCAAGTATGTTAGAAACTTACTCTGAAAGATGAATTCACTTTTATATACATGAATTTTTTAAGATTTTCACTTTTAGTCATGTGGGAAATTAAATTAGCTTTCCAACGATACCAATTTCATCCAAATTCGATATCGGGTAAAAAGTTATGGCCATTTTTTAGAAAGCAGTCAAAATTTCCCAGGTGTGACGATGAGGGCCGACGGACCGTCGAGCTAGTGATGGACTGTCGTCCAATCCATTACAGTGGAGGAATGAGACCACCTTCTTCCTAAGGGCGATGGCTCAGGTCGATGGACCATCGAGCTGGCGAAGGACCATCGCCCAAGCCGTTGCAGCAGAGGCAGTGAACCCCTATTCTGCGCAGGTACGACGGTCAGGACCGACGGTGTAACACCCCGTACTTAATTACGTGCATTAGCCATTGTTATATGTGTTGGAGTATCTGTATTGATCCTAAGTTAGGTATATATGAGTTTAAGTATGAGTATTGATTATTTTGAGATGGTTTCAAGTGTATAGTTTGATTATATGGGTATAGGAATCGACCTTATTTATATCGGAATTTTCCCTTCGATGTTTCCATACGAAGGTTATTGAATAAGCTTTCCGACGATATAAATATTTTCAAAAACGGATAAGTTTCGGGTATAAGCGAGCACGCTCGAAACTATAAAACGGTGGCCGGGATGTGAACAGTAAAATTGCAAGGAAAATTTCCAATTTTTGGGTCAACTTTGAACGATCATAAATCCCTTAATATAATGAAATGGGAGAGCTACCATATATCAAAAGAAATATCTTTGAGTCTTCTTTCCAATGCAATTAGTTTCATCCAAATACAACATCTGTGTAAGGAGTTATACGCGTTTTACTTCAGCCTCTCAAAACAGATTTTTAGGGTCAACTTCAAACGATCATAACTCCTTATACAGGACGAAATGGGTGGCCTAATTTATATTAAATGAAAGAAATTTGAATTATCTTTACAATGATACCAATTTCACCCAAATCCGATATCGGAGCAAAGAGTTATGGTCTATCTACTTCAGCTTGTCAAAACAGTCCACCGGAGGACATATTTGACATTATTTAAATTTTAAGGGCACTTTGGTCATTTTCTATGGTATTATGGACGGGAATATGTGTATATATACATGTATATGAGTTCAAAAACTCATATTCATCATCAATTATAGGAAAGAACAAACCCTAGCCTAATTTTCAACTCTAATTATCTTGTGATTCAACCGTGGAAAGTCCAAATTGATTCCGTAGTTGTGTTCATCGTCTCAAGGGCTTCGAGAAGCACCCCTTATTTGTGCCAACAGGACTTCAAAACCCAAAGGGCCATTCTATGGTAAGGATGTAAATTATGTTGGTGTTATTTATATGGATATGTATATATATATATATGCATGTGAGCATAAGAAGTATGTTATTTGATTGTTGTTGAAAGATGATTGGAAATAATGTTGGATCATTCTTGTGCATGGTTGGATAGTGTTGAATTATGAAGGGATGATGTGGTATTGATGATGTGGTATTGAAATGATGATTATATATATATATATATACACATAAACCTATTGTTCAAGTTGGTTTTTGGAATGCTTTGCAAATATTGGTTGTATGGAATTATGGAAGAGAATTGTGGTGTTGGGTTGCTAATACTAGATGCCAAATATTTCATTGTAGATAAGTGATTTGTAAAGGCGGGAAGTTGTGTTGAATTGGTATCCGAATCTACAACGAGGTATGTAAAGCATACTCTAACGATGTTCTTTGGCATGAAAACACCAATGTTCCATCAAGTAAGATTCCGATGGTTATCCAAACACATGTATTGTTCTACATTACCAATGAAGTTGTTTCCATTCTATAAAGTGTCAAAATGTTTCATTGATATACCAAGAGGCTCCTATTTCATTGTTGTGATATTGATGATTCTGAAACATATTGTTGATGTACCAAAGAGTCCTTATTACATCGTTATTGTATAGAAGGTCTATTACTTGATTCCTATTGATGTATCATTGTTCCAAAGGTGCTATATTGGCATGAACACTAATGTAATAATCTCAAAGCTTTTGAACTAAGTTATTGGAAAAATCTTTTATGTGTTTATGGGTGGTATCCCAGGGGCATAAGCCTAGCATAGGTCGATCCCAATTGATATGTACTGGGAGCAGCCTAATGGTCACAGTACGGTACAGTATTGATTATTGTTAGGTGGTTGGAGGTTCGGGAGGAGGAGGTAATGGCGAATAATAATTGTAAAGAATGAAATGAACGAATGTATACCGTTCCACAAATGTGTTTGAATTCAAGAACCCAATTCAGATTAATAATAATGTACATGATCCTAAAAGTGTTTATGAAGTGTGGTTCACTTCTATTATGATTTATTCACATGCGTATGATTTTCTTGATCCCCCATATCACATATGATTATTTACAGCTTTACATACTCAGTACATATTTCGTACTGACGTCCCTCATGGGGGACCTGCATTTTATGCTGCAGGATCAGGTACTTCAGCTCATTCACAGCATAGATAGGAGCCAGGTCATACAGCTGTTGTTGGTGAGCTCCAGTTTGCTTCGGAGCTTTCCGATTCGGTTTCTTATATTTTGTTATTGTACAGGAGTCATGTGTGGGCGGGGGTTGGTCCCGACCCTAGTTATGTCATGTATATCCTAGAGGCTTTGTAGACATAAAGAAGGGTAAAGTCATGGAAGTTTATATAGTGATGTTATATTCGTATATGGGGTGGCCCCGACGGCCAAGTATTATATATATGTATATATATTTGTGCGTGTTGTGCTGATACAGGTAATTAGACCCTTTTATATGCAGCGAAGTGCTGCCCAAATTTTTGGTGACATGTAAGTGAAAGTATAGGTATTTGAACGGGTTGTCCCGGGCCTTCTCGGCTTCGGGTGCTAGTCCGGCCCGATGGGATTTTGGGCCGTGACAAAAGTGGTATCAAAGAGGTTCGTCCTAGTGAGTCTACAAAGCCGTGTCTACGTAGAGTCTTGTTTGTCGGTGTGTTGTGCACCACATCTATAAATAGGAGGCTATGGACATTTAGGAATTGTTTCTTTTCTTCATCTCTTAGATCATGCGATAGAGCTTATATTGTATATGAAGTCATAGTTGACCACTGAATCAGTTTGTTTCTCTTATTATAGTAATGATGCCGGTTACCAGAAGCAAGAATACCGGTAAGCAAGTAGATGTGGCTGCCGGAGAGGGGACTAGTAAGTCACCCACTATACCAGCTAATCAAAGTGAGGCTCCAGCTGAGCATGCATCAGAAACTTCCCCCAGTCCAGAAGAAATAAGGGGGAGAAGAACTATATCCCCAGAGCCACCTATTAATGTTGTTGATCAAGATCTTAGAAATGCAGTGCAACTTTTGACTCGTATAGTTGCTGGGCAAGTCCAATTGAAAGCCATTCCTGTCACGGGTTCTAACAGTACTGATAGGGTGGCTAGTCTTCGGACGCAAGATTTTCTTAAGATGGATCCGCCTACTTTTACCGGATCCGATCTTAACGAAGATCCGCAGGACTTTATTGATCAGATCCAAAGGGCCCTAGAGGTGATGCATGTATCGGGCAGAGAGACAGTGGAGTTAGCCGCGTATAGATTCAAAGGTGAGGCTATATATTGGTATGAAGATTGGAAACGGTCGAGGGGAATTGATGCACCCCCATCTACTTGGAAAGAGTTCAAAGAGGCATTTATTGATCATTATCTTCCATATGAGACTCGTCAGGCCCGTGCAGATCAGTTCTGAAATCTTCGGCAGGGTAATACTAGTGTAAGGGAGTATAGTCTTCGATTTAATTCCTTGTCCAGATATGCTCCTAATGTTATAGCTACTATGGATGACAGAGTTCATCGGTATGTGAACGGATTGGATCCGTATTTGGTTAGGGATTGTACTATTGCTGCACTGAATAAAGATATGGATATAGCTAGGATCCAAGCATTTGCACAGAAAATGGAAGATCAGAGGCAAAGAAGAAGAACACAGGAATTTGAAAGCGGATCTTCTAAGAGGTCCAGATCTACAGGGCAGTTTATGGCTCCACAGGGAGGTTTTAGACCTCAATTTTCTGCTAGACCACCTAGGCCATTATTTTCTTATTCTGCAGCTAGTGCTCCACCACAGCATCAGGGGTTCAGAGGCAGTCAAATTGGGCAAAGAAGTGAGGGTCATAGTTCGCGATTAGCGGGTTATCATGGGCAAAGGAATATGATCCAACTGAGACCTCCTCGAGAGCCATGCAATAAATGTTGAAGGCATCATATGGGCGCATGTCGAATGGGAACAAATGTTTGTTATTGGTGCGGTATGACGGGGCATATGATGAGAGAATGCCCACGAAGGGGCGCAGGTGGTGTAGTACGACCTTTGGGATCAGCTGTTGCATCATAGTCACCGGTAGCTTATTCTGGTAGAGGCGCACGACCCGTGGGTCACGCTAGAAACGAAACAAGAGTCGCCAGTTCCAGTGGGACTCAGAATCACACTTATGCTTTAGCGGATCGACAGAATCTAGAGGCTTCCCCAGATGTGGTTACGGGGTACGTTGTCCATATTTTCATTTGATGTATATGCTCTAATTGATCCCGGTTCTACATTATCATATGTTACTTCTTTGGTTGCTGGAAAGTTCAAAAGAACCCTCGAATTGTTAAATAAGCCGTTGGAAGTGTCTACCCCGGTTGGGGAATCTATTATTGCTAGAAGAGTTTATAAAGATTGTGTAGTAACTGTGTGTGGTCGAGACACGATGGCCAATCTCTTGGAACTAGAAATGGTAGATTTTGATGTTATAATGGGTATGGATTGGTTGGCATCTTGTTATGCCAAAATTGACTGTTGTACAAAAAAGATGTATTTACATTTTCCGAATGAAGCAGTTATTGAATGGCAAGGTAAGATCGGCGCACCAAGAGGTAGATTTATTTCTTATTTCAAAGCAAGAAAAATGATTTCCAAGGGATACCTATATCATTTAGTTAGAGTAAGGGATACAGAAGCGGAGCCACCAACTCTTTACGTTGTTTCGGTGGTAAATGAATTTCCTGATGTATTTCCTGAAGATCTTCTAGGTCTGCCGCCTGAACGAGAAGTAGAGTTTGGTATTGATGTAATACCAGGCACCCAACCAATCTCCATTCCTCCATTTAGAATGGCCCCAACAGAATTGCAAGAATTGAAAGAGCAATTGAAAGATTTGCTTGAGAAGGGATTCATAAGGCCTAGTATGTCCCCCTGGGGAGCACCAGTGTTATTTGTGCGCAAAAAGGATTGCTCGCTGAGGATGTGTATTGATTATCGGCAATTGAATAAGGTGACTATTAAGAATAAATATCCTCTCCCAAGAATTGATGATTTATTTGATCAGTTACAGGGCGCCAAGTGCTTTTCTAAGATTGATTTGAGGTCAGGTTACCACCAAGTGAGGGTCAAAGAAAAAGATATACCCAAAACAGCTTTCCGAACAAGTTATGGTCATTATGAGTTTCTAGTTATGTCATTTGGGCTAACAAATGCACCTGCAGCTTTTATGGATTTGATGAATAGGGTGTTTAAGCCATTCCTGGATGTATTTGTGATAGTTCTTATAGATGATATTCTAGTTTATTCTAGATCAAAGAGGACCATGCCAATCACTTACGACAGACATTGCAGACTCTTCGTGATTGTAAGATTTATGCAAAGTTCTCTAAATGTGAGTTTTGGTTAAAGTCGGTCGCATTTTTGGGTCATATTGTATCTAGTGAAGGGATAAAGGTTGATGCTCAAAAGATAGAAGCTGTGAAGAACTGGCCAAGGCCCACAACGCCGATGGAGATTCGTAGTTTTCTCGGGTTGGCCGGTTATTATAGGAGGTTTGTTAAAGACTTTTCTTCCATTTCAGCACCTTTAACCAAGCTAACGCATAAAGCATCCAAGTTCCAATGGAATGATACGTGTGAGGAGAGTTTCCAAGAATTGAAAAATAAGTTGACTTCTACACCTGTGTTGGTACTTCCAAAAGGTACAGAAGGGTATACAGTGTATTGTGATGCTTCTAGAATTGGTTTAGGATGTGTATTGATGCAGCATGGTAAGGTAATAGCATATGCTTTTAGACAATTACAGCCACATGAGAAAAATTATCCTACACACGATCTTGAGCTGGCAGCGGTTATCTTTGCTTTAAAAATATGGCGCCACCATTTATATGGGGTTCATGTTAATATATATACTGATCACAAGAGCTTACAATATATTTTCAGTCAGAAGGATCTAAATCTGAGGCAGCGAAGGTGGATGGAACTATTAAAAGATTATGATGTCGATATTTTGTATCATCCAGGGAAAGCGAATATAGTAGCTGATGCGTTAAGTCGTAAGGCTATGATGATGCCTATAGAAAGGCAAGGGATGGTTAAAGATCTTCACCAGTTAGCTAGTTTGGGAGTTCGCCTTCTTGAAACTCCGGACAAAGAGCTTATCGTACATAATGCTGCGGAATCTTCATTAGTAGCTGAAGTGAAAGAGAAGCAATATGCAGATCCTATTTTATTACAACTTAAGGAGAATGTTTAGAGTGGTGCAACCAAGGCATTTGAGCTTACGCGAGATGGAGTACTTCAGTGCCAAAACCGATTGTGTGTGCCGAATGTAGATGGGCTAAGAAAGAAGATTATGACAGAGGCACATTTTTCAAGGTATTCCATTCATCCAGGATCAACCAAAATGTATCAAGATTTGAAAGATATGTATTGGTGGAATGACATGAAAAGGAACATCGCAGAATTTGTAGCTGGATGTCCAAATTGCCAACGAGTTAAAGTGGAACATCAAAAGCCCGGAGGCTATATGCAATGCATAGATCTTCCAACTTGGAAGTGGGACATGATCAACATGGATTTTGTTACAGGTTTGCCTCGTACAGCTTGGAAATTTGATTCTATATGGGTGATTGTGGATAGGCTTACTAAATCCGCACATTTCTTACCCGTTAAGACCATTTACACAGTTGAAGAATATTCGAAGCTGTATGTTAAAGAAATAGTCCGATTACATGGAGTGCCAACTTCTATTATATCAGATCGGGGAACTCAATTTACTGCAAACTTTTGGAAGTCTTTCCAACGGAGTTTGGGAACACAAGTGAATCTGAGTACAACTTTTCACCCTCAGACGGATGGGCAAGCAGAGTGCACCATTCAAATACTTGAAGATATGCCTCGAGCATGTGTTATAGATTTTAAAGGCAGCTGGGATGATCATTTACCTCTTATTGAGTTTGCCTACAATAATAGCTATCATTCAAGTATCAAAATGGCACCATATGAAGCTTTATATGGGAGGAAGTGTAGATCACCAATAGGATGGTTCGAAGCGGGTGAAACTCTTATGTTCAGACCGGATCTTGTGTATCAAGCCATAGAAAAAGTCAAGGTGATTCAGCAATGGTTGAAAATAGCCCAAAGTCGACACAAGTCATATGCGGATAGTAGAAGAAGAGGGCTAGAGTTTTCGTTAGGCGATTGGGTATTTTTGAAGGTATCGCCAATGAAAGGGGTGATGAGATTTGGTAAGAAAGGAAAGTTGAGTCCACGATATATAGGCCCGTATAAGGTTATTCAAAGATGTGGGCAAGTTGCTTATGAATTAGAGCTACCCCAGGAACTCTCATCAGTGCATCCAGTATTTCATGTATTGATGCTTCGAAAGTGCATCGGAGATCCGTCCCTTATTACTTCTACTGAAGATGTGCAAGTAACAGAAGATCTTACCTATGAGGAGATGCCTATCGCTATATTAGATCGTCAAGTTAAGAAGTTGAGAAATAAAGAAGTAGCATCGGTGAAAGTACTTTGGAGAAATCAACAAAGGGAAGAGATTACATGGGAAGCGGAGGAAGCAATGAAATCGAAATACCCTTATTTGTTCAAAGGTGAAAAAGAAGTGCAAGGAGTGGAACTGGGACACTAACAAGTAAGTTTTTACATATGCATAACATCTATATGATGACGTGAATATCAATTATGAATTCGAACTTGTTTCGGCTAAATAACTACATTCACATTCGAGGACGAATGTCCTTAAGGGGGGAAGGATGTAACACCCCGTACTTAATTACGTGCATTAGCCATTTTTATATGTGTTGGAGTATCTGTATTGATCCTAATTTAGGTATATATGAGTTTAAGTATGAGTATTGATTATTTTGAGATGGTTTCAAGTGTATAGTTTGATTATATGGGTATAGGAATCGACCTTATTTATATCGGAATTTGCCCGTCGATGTTTCCATACGAAGGTTATTGAATAAGATTTCCGACTATATAAAGATTTTTAAAAATGGATAAGTTTCGAATATAAGCGAGCACACTCGAAACTATAAAACGATGGCCGGGATGTGAACAGTAAAATTGCAGGAAAATTTCCAATTTTTGGGTCAAATTTGAACGATCATAACTCCCTCAATATAATGAACTGGGAGAGCTACCACATATCAAAAGAAAGATCTTTGAGTATTATTTCTAATGAAATTGGTTTCATCCAAATCCAACATATGAGTAAGGAGTTATACTCGTTCTACTTCAACCTCTCAAAACAGATTTTTGTGAACAGTAAATTAGCAGGAAAATACTGAGGCCTGCCAGTTTTTGGGTCAACTTTGAACGATCATAACTTCCTGAATACAATGAACTGGGAGAGTTACCACATATCAAAAGAAATATCTTTGAGTCTTCTTTCCAATGCAATTAGTTTCATCCAAATACAACATCTGTGTAAGGATTTATACGCGTGTTACTTCAGCCTCTCAAAACAGAGTTTTAGGGTCAACTTCAAACGATCATAACTCCTTGTACAGGACGAACTGGGTGGCTTAATTTATATTAAATGAAAGAACATTCAATTATATTTACAATGATACCAATTTCACCCAAATCCAATATCGGAGCAAAGAGTTATGGTCTATCTACTTCAGCTTGTCAAAACAGTCCACCGGAGGACATATTTGACATTATTTAAATTTTAAGGGCACTTTGGTCATTTTCTATGGTATTATGGACGGGAATATGTGTATATATACATGTATATGAGTTCAAAAACTCATATTCATCATCAATTATAGGAAAGAACAAACCCTAGCCTAATTTTCAACTCTAATTATCTTGTGATTCAACCGTGGAAAGTCCAAATTGATTCCGTAGTTGTGTTCATCGTCTCAAGGGCTTCGAGAAGCACCCCTTATTTGTGCCAACAGGACTTCAAAACCCAAAGGGCCATTCTATGGTAAGGATGTAAATTATGTTGGTGTTATTTATATGGATATGTATATATATATATATGTATGTGAGCATAAGAAGTATGTTATTTGATTGTTGTTGAAAGATGATTGGAAATAATGTTGGATCATTCTTGTGCATGGTTGGATTGTGTTGAATTATGAAGGGATGATGTGGTATTGATGATGTGGTATTGAAATGATGATTATATATATATATATATACACATAAACCTATTGTTCAAGTTGGTTTTTGGAATGCTTTGCAAATATTGGTTGTATGGAATTATGGAAGAGAATTGTGGTGTTGGGTTGCTAATACTAGATGCCAAATATTTCATTGTAGATAAGTGATTTGTAAAGGCGGGAAGTTGTGTTGAATTGGTATCCGAATCTACAATGAGGTATGTAAAGCATACTCTAACGATGTTCTTTGGCATGAAAACACCAATATTCCATCAAGTAAGATTCCGATGGTTATCCAAACACATGTATTGTTCTACATTACCAATGAAGTTGTTTCCATTCTATAAAGTGTCAAAATGTTTCATTGATATACCAAGAGGCTCCTATTTCATTGTTGTGATATTGATGATTCTGAAACATATTGTTGATGTACCAAAGAGTCCTTATTACATCGTTATTGTATAGAAGGTCTATTACTTGATTCCTATTGATGTATCATTGTTCCAAAGGTGCTATATTAGCATGAATACTAATGTAATAATCTTAAAGCTTTTGAACTAAGTTATTGGAAAAATCTTTTATGTGTTTATGGGTGGTATCCCAGGGGCATAAGCCTAGCATGGGTCGATCCCAATTGATATGTACTGGGGGTAGCCTAATGGTCACAGTACGGTACAGTATTGATTATTGTTAGGTGGTTGGAGGTTCGGGAGGAGGAGGTAATGGCGAATAATAATTGTAAAGAATGAAATGAACGAATGTATACCGTTCCACAAATGTGTTTGAATTCAAGAACCCAATTTAGATTAATAATAATGTACATGATCCTAAAAGTGTTTATGAAGTGTGGTTCACTTCTATTATGATTTATTCACATGCGTATGATTTTCTTGATCCCCCATATCACATATGATTATTTACAGCTTTACATACTCAGTACATATTTCGTACTGACGTCCCTCACGGGGGACCTACATTTCATGCTGCAGGATCAGGTACTTCAGCTCATTCACAGCATAGATAGGAGCCAGGTCATACAACTGTTGTTGGTGAGCTCCAGTTTGCTTCAAAGCTTTCCGAGTCGGTTTCTTATATTTTGTTATTGTACAGGAGTCATGTGTGGGCGGGGGTTGGTCCCGACCCTAGTTATGTCATGTATATCCTAGAGGCTTTGTAGACATAAAGAAGGGTAAAGTCATGGAAGTTTATATAGTGATGTTATATTCGTATATGGGGTGGCCCCGACGGCCAAGTATTATATATATGTATATATATTTGTGCGTGTAGTGCTGATACAGGTAATTAGACCCTTTTATATGCAGCGAAGTGCTGCCCAAATTTTTGGTGACATGTAAGTGAAAGTATAGGTATTTGAACGGGTTCTCCCGGGCCTTCTCGGCTTCGGGTGCTAGTCCGGCCCGATGGGATTTTGGGCCGTGACAGACGGACTATCGACCCAGCGTTGAACCATCACACCCACCGTCGCATAGTTTATTTAGTTATTTTAAACTCATTTTTAAGAGGGTATTTGGGTCCTTTTCACCCGTTTTAACCTCTAATTATATCAGATCAAGGCTCATAGGTTCATTATCCATCTACAACATCAAATTAAGATTTTCTCTCAAAGATAATCCCCAAGATAAGGATCCAAATCCTCCTTCAAGAAACTAAGAATTCAAGTTCTTCAAGTCCAAGAACTTCAAGAAACTCACAACCTAGGTATGTTGTGTGTTGATTCATGGGTTCCTTTCACCCATGAAGCTCAAGAATCTCTTTTCAAAATCCAAGATTTGTGTATTTATGAATGTTCATGATTTAAATTAAATTGAAATTCATGTTCATGATGTTGTGGGGTTTTGATTTATGTTTGAAATTACATATTCCAATGATTGACCCTAGGATGTGGTGATTTGCATATAATCATGACAAACCCTTAAATTTACACGTTGATTGGTGTATCCATGATTGATGATTGTATAACCAAATCTTGCTCCCCATGTGTTCGATTAAATGCCTATGTGAAGGAAAAGTGCCATATTAGTATGATAATATGAAATCCCTATTTCTGTACAACTTTATGTATGTCCAGTGTTTGATTAAATGTCTTAGTAAATGAATTTTGTATATATATGTTGCCATTGTAGTGCTTTAGAACTTGTAATTCATGAAATCTCCAACTTATTATATTATGGATTGTTGATGTTGGTCATGTATTCAAGAAAGTCATGGTTTGTCAGTTTCTTTCCATTAAGTCCTGGGGGTACTTGTACCCAAAAATTTAGCTGTGTGCCTAGAATCAGTGTAATGTTTTCAAGATACTCTCAGTCAAGCCATGATCCATAGAATTCAGTCAGTCTCATGACTTAGAAAACTCAATAATCTCAGTAGTATTCCGTCAGTCAACGGAACTCATTTAACTTAGTCTAGTCAGTTCAGTTAATGATGTTCAGTTTCTATTTAGGTTGGAATAGAAATTAGAACCAAGCAAAACCAAGGATGGGAACCCACCAGTTATATGAGGGTGTGATTCTTAGAAGCAATCCTTTCATTCCAGAACTATGTAGCCAGTGTAGATTGAGACATCATAGCCTATTATATGAGGGTAGATGAGGTGGGTTAACCTGTTATATGAGGTCTCTCACTGTTCTCACTAGATTTACCTATTATATGAAGGTTACTCGCAGATTGTCTTTACTAGTAGAACGGTATTGTCACCCTTCCAATTGGGGTTACAGGTTGGACCCCAACTCAGCTATATTGCGTCATTTGGGGCATATTGGTTAGATGACTACTTCTCATAGTTTTAGTTATAAATCAGGACTATTAGATACAGTCGTTCAGTCTCAGTAATAGAACTCAGATAGTTCTACAGAATTCTGGGCTGTCAGATACAATCAACTCAGAATAGAGTGAAACTCAGCCAGTTCCATTAGAAACTAGACTGTCAGATATAGTCTCTCAGTATTAGTTATTTTAGTTATACAGTTATCAGTGTCTTATGTTATCAGTACATAGACTCAGTAATCATGTTATTACAAACTTAGTTACAGTTATTATGTATTTATGCATGTATTCTCACATTCATGTTATTCAGTCAGTTAGTATAGTTCATGTATGTGAACCCTTTGCATTCAACCTACCTCACATGCATACTAGTATATTCAAACATACTGACGTATTTGCGCTATGGTGTTTTATACCATAGGTTCAGAAGCACGAGCTCCAGAGGATCAATAGCATTCCAGTCTCTGCAGTTAGAGTTAGAAGTGAGTCCTCATCCTTCGAGGACATGACCATTACTTTATTATCTAATTAATTAATTTATTTCAGTAGTTATAGTTAGTTGGGGACATGTCCCATCAACTTCTTATTTAGATAGTACAGTCAGTTAGAGGCTTTTCAGACTATAAATGTTTAGATAGTTTATTTCAGTTGTTTTGGGTATTTCATACCCCATCCATATGTTATGTTTTATCACTTATGTTATAATTTTGAACCTTATGGCCTTTCAACCTTTATTTTCGCATTTATATAGTATATTATGCAGTGTTCAGGTACAAATATAAGTCATGGGTTAGCTTGTGGTCCTTTGGGGTCATGAGCACCATGTAACATTTTGGGTACCATATTCAGGGCATTTCATAGAGTTACCAAGATGAGGTTAGAGAAAAGTTGCTCTAAGCTGAAGGAACCTAGAGGTAGGTTCATTGAAGGTTGCAATTAAGAGTTTGATTATAGTGAAAGTTGAGGTATTTGTGAGGGCAAGTTATGGCTTTTCCCTTTCTGGGTTTCCAAGTAAAAATCTATATGTTTTTACTTTTCCTGCACTGTCTTTGGTTTTCCTGCACAATTAGTAGTTGTTTGCTGTGATTGATTCCGAGGGAGTGAGGGACCTGGTCCCTCACTATGTGGTACAACCCTAAGGGTTTCAATAGTTGGTATCAGATCAAGGTCACACTAAAAGGTTTACTCCTAGAGTGTCTTGGCTAGCATGGCTGCTCCACCTAATCTAGAAGAAGGGCAATCTAGCACTAGAACACCTTGATTCAATGGACAATACTATGGGTAGTGGAAAATAAGGATTCTTGACTTCATTATTGCTAAGGACAGTGTGCTAATGGAAATTATTATTGATGGTCCACATGTACCTGTAAAAGAAGTCAAAGAAATAGATGTTAAAAAAAGGTTATCAAAAGCATGATGGATTCAATGATAAAGGCAGAAAAAGAATTGAGAAAAGCTGCAAAGCAAAGAAACTGCTTGTCTGTGGCATAGGACCAGATGAATACAGTAGGATTTCTGCTTGTGAAATAGCTGAGGAAATTTTGGACTACTTGAAGATAAATCAAAAAAGGAACCACTGATGTGAAGGATTCCAAAGTTGACATGTTGACTATCCAATATGAAACCTTCATAATCAAAGAAGGTGAGATAATACAAGGAATGCACACAAGATTCACCTCCATCACAAATGAGCTTCACTGTTTACGTAAAGTGATTCTTTTATACAAACAAATAAGAAAGATTCTTGGTGTTGTATCAAAATCCTGGGAAATTAATGTAGATGCTATTACTGAGATAAGAAATTTGAAGACTCTCTCTATAGATGAGCTTACTGGTAATTTAAAGACTCATAAAATCAAGAAGCAACAAGAAAAAGTGAAGAAGGAAGGTGGGAAAAATATTTGGCACAGAGGGCACTAAATTAAACTCTTATAAATAAGACACTAGTGTTTCCTATTTAGAAAAAAAATTGTGAGAACTATGAAGAAAAATAGCCAGTTTTAAAGAAATAGAAGTGACAGTAAAAAGGGAGGAACTGTGGAGGTTTGTCACAAATGTGGAAGTCCTGAGCACTTCATTAAAGATTGTATAATTAATAAATTAGACTATCAATAATATCTCAAGACTAGTGGTGACAAAGGAAAAAACATGGACCAGGTCCTTGTAAAATTAAGCATAAAGGCTGCAACTGAATATATAGTAAGGCAGGCTCTAGCAATGTGGGGAGACTCCTGTAGTGAATCTGAGAAAGCTGGGAAGAAGGAAGTTATTTCCATGTTGGCAGTGGAGGATGAGAAAGTGACCCTTGATTCCTTATTTACTTTTATGGAAAACACTAAAGTTGAAGTAGAAAATAAGGTAATACATTTTGATATTAAAAAAACTTAGAAAATTACTGTACTAGAAAAATAAACAAGCTTTCCAATATGTTGATTGATTCCATGTGTGAAATAACTAATTAAAAGAATTCTCAGGAAGAAAAAGTAGAAAGTTAAGAGCTTGAGTTGATATCTCTAACCCTTCAGGTATCTAAAACTGAGGAACTGGTTACAAAGCAGAAATATGAAAATTTAAGCTTAGTCAATCAATAAGAGAAAGAGAATATTACCTATGATAAAAAGAAAAATAATGCTCTAGAAGGAAAGATAGAACATCAGGAGTTGGAGTTGATAGCTTTGACTCTCTAGATATCTAAAATCGAGCAACAGGTTTCTAAGATCACATTTGAAACTTTGAGCTTGGTGAGTCAAATGGAGAAAGATGGTACTTCTGAGAGTAAAAGAAAGAAAGAAACATCAAAGTTTTAGGTTGAGCTTGAAGAAAAATTAGAGGATTACCAAAAGAATCTTATGCCTGCACTCTTAAAAAATGAGGAGTTGGAGGGAGACCTGGTCCATCTGAAGGAAGAACTTAAAAAATCCCTACAATGGACTAAATCCTCTCAGATCCTTTTTAACTTACACAGTTAAGGTGCTAATAATGGAAAGAGTCTTGGTTATCAAGAATGAAACCAACTTCGTGGGTCACAAGGAAGGGTTTCTCATGATACTAAGAACAAGGTCCACAAGCCTCTATGTACTCATTGTGGAAGAGATGGTCATACAAAATAAAATTGTTAGAGCCGGATTAGAGCTAAAGTTAATGGTTCCAGATACATTCAGCAAGGGAATGCACATTCTATGCGCTTCAATCCTTAGAAAATTGTGAAAAGGAACTCTTTACCTAGATGGACCAAGAAAGATTTAATCACTCCATTGTCCTACTATTTGGAACTCAGACTCAAGTGGATTCCAAAATCTGACAAGTGATTATGGTCTCAAGAATGAGGAAGAAAATTGCAGCCAGGAATGATCTTTAAAAACGAGTGATAAAAAGGCTCAATGTTGAAAGGTTTAAATGTACTCTCTCTCATGAAATTTCAAGATGGAAGTGTCTCTGGTGAAATATTTGATTTCAAAGCACCTGATCCATGGCAAAATATAACTAAAAATCTCAATAACAAGAGGGAAATCCTGTGGATTGAAGAAAGAGGGGTGATATTACTGAAGATGAGAGGCAAAAGGCTAAAGAATTTAGATGAGAATTATGATAATTGAAAGTACCAATCATTAATCTCCGCTTAAGTAGCTGATCAACAAGAAGGGTGTGCAGAGGCAAAAGGTAAAAGCAGGATGGATCTAATCAATCGAACCTATCTTGTGATTCAGTGTTTTCACTCAAAATTGGCTATGCTTAGGAGATAGGTATACTTGAAAAGGTAGGTACATTTTGGTCTAACTCAATATCATTCCTTCGCCAGTTTACACCTATGGGACAACTTTAGGAGAAAACAATTGAAGCAATCACAAGTTGAGAATTCACTTAAGAAAGAGAGGGACCTGGTCCTATCTCTCAGGTTAGTACTAAAATAATGTGCCTTAAAAATTCATAAAACTTTTTGTTTAAAAATTTCATATTTTCTCTCCTATCTGAACAAAAGTTGTCAATCCACGCCAAATCTGAAGAGTCACAAAATGCCTTACCCATCAGTCTTTATTTTGAAAATCCTGAGATCATTAGTGAAACCATTCCAGTTGAACCCCAAGACTCTTGTAAAAATCTTCTTGACTTAGCTTTGGATGGTGGTTAAATCAAGAATCTGACTCATAAATTGAACAAAAAACTTCTCCTTTTGAAAATTTCCCCTTTATCAGAAAAACAAAATCCTCTAATTCTCCTCAAATCCATGCTCCTTTTAAGAAATTAAAAGGTATAAATTTTTTTGAGAATTTACAAGAACCTAGTTCTCCTATCCCCTCTAAGTCAAACCCCATATTTGCCCTGCTAGTTGATGAAGAAATTCCTGTAAAGAAGTTTGATCCATTCAACAACATAAATTGGGTAGCTGAATTTTTTTTGTACTTGGACATGATTCCAAGAAAAGTTATGCAATTCAGGAAGAGCAAATAGCAGGAGAAAAGAGTGAGTTGTAAAGGAATAAGGAATTTGTATTACTTTCAAATAAGGAAAATGATTCTGATATTGCTATCACATCTAAGAGTAAAACACTTGAAGTTTATGATGATGAAAGGACCAGTTCTTATGATTCAAAATCTGGAAGTCCAAGTGCAAGCAAGAAATAGCACATAGATGTGAAAAAAAAGGAAATCTCTGAGGGACCTGGTCCCAAGAAGAGAAAAACTAATGAGAAATAAGAGCCAAGTAGTATTTGAACTAATTGATGCTCAAGAAAGTTTAACCAAGAAAATAAAGGAGTTGAGGATTGTGCTAGTGATGAATTTCAAATGACACTTCCTCTCATATGATGATACTATTGTTGTCAAAATATAGTTACCCAACAAAGGTTGGGGTCAAATCCCAAGGAAATATATGGACTCATGGCGTTTAGATGATGTAATTGATGGGCAAGAACTGGAAAGTAAATCAGGGGTATGGAATGGAAATATCGGACAAAAGATCAGATATCAACTTCAGTTATGATCAGTATTGGTGAACTCTAGGTTTGTGTTCCCCCTGGCCTCTTAACTTTGTAATCTTATCGTGCTATGTTGAACCAACCCGATAGCTTGCATGTAGAATCAATAAGTTATGTACCATCTATAGTCTTTTAGATGAGTAGACAGGTTTCACCCTTTACCTTTTGAGTCTCAGGATATTACCTTAATAGACCTTATCTTGATCTCAGTTAACTATTACCTTTTGAGTCTCTAGTTATTAGATGATAGTTAACGACTTTATGTAGATAATACCTAGCAGTGTGGATGGACCGTTAAACTCCAAATTACCATTGTCATTATCTTTTTGTAGTCACTACTACTCTGTTGGAGTAAGTAGCAATAATCTAGGAGGTATCTTATCATTGTCCACAACTAAGAAATCTGTTATAGTAAAGATAATGCAATGCATGCCATGAGTATCGATTTAATTCAACCATCGCACTTCCCCTATTTTGTCAATCCACCAGGGTTTCCACGACCCTAGCTATGGGTTTTGGCAGCTCAAACTTGTGAAGACATCAATATCATTCATAGTTTAAAGCATAGAAGAAATCATAATGATAAGAAGTGTAAAAACCCACAACCGTTACTAAATTAATCAACTGAAGTCAATATAAGATAATCCCAAGATCAAAATCGAATCTTGGAATCAAAATATATTTGTGAATATCAAAAGTACATAATCTTACTGAAAAACACATAAAGGGTATTTATAGTACATACGGAAACCTTAAAACCAAAGCCTAAATGAAATAGGAGAAAATAGGATCGGTGGCCACATGTGGTCTGTACCCGCGGTCTGGCATCGGGTACAGGTAATACTTGCGGTCCTGGCCTTGGGCGTAGTTACAAACTGTAGGTACTGAGAGGAAAGATTCCTACAAATTCAGCTCTCATGATTTTGAACTTCAGTACTTGATTTGCCTACATGTGGTCCGTAGGTCCTACATGCGGCCACATCTTCACGTAGTAGGTGCTGAGAGTCATCTTTTTAGATCTTCTTCAATTCTCGAACATTCTTTGATCACAAATAAGATGGAAAACATCCCAAATATTCATAATAGACCTAAATATATCTAAAAATACTTTTTTTCACCTTCTTCATGACTTATAATCCAAAATATGATTTCAAGTAAAACATACCCAAACGGCATCATATCTAACAAAATAACCTTAGAAACTTACATCTATTCCTTATTTTAAGCATCGAAAGTGCTATATTTCTATAGCACATAAAAAAACTTAACTAAGAATGTTTGCATGTCCTCAGGCAACCAAACACAATAAAAACAAAAATGATGCTTAACAAGAAGAAACTAAGCTATTCAAGGCAACCAATCAATCACTTAGACTAAAAATAACATCCTCATCGATGTTATTTTTCTAAACCAACTATCTTTGAACATGAAGCACAACAATATGACACAATGGGATCAAGGTATGACAATTACATTAGCAATAGATAACCACTTATATATACAAGTTACTTTCTCCGAAACAAGCAAATTGCTAGAAACATGTTTCAAGTGTCCTCACAACAATGATGTCCCGCTCACTCATATGAAATAATGCATGTCGATGCAGGGATAGTCAAGAGAAACTCATACTTTAAAAGAAGTTCCAATCAATGCATGTCAAATACCATAGGATTTCCCTGATTTTCTTTACCTTAGCATTCAGATAGTCAAGTTAGGATCACTATAGGACTTTTCTCATCTTGTAATGTAGGCTTGGGGGCTGGTATTGTACATATGGACTTTTAAAGTGACCAAGCCTCCTTGACACTACACTAACCTTGGGGTCTCACTTACTAGACAAGTTCCTATCTATTCCACCTTTTTTCCTCCCTTTTTATTTTGTTATGCATATTCAGGCTGGATGTGGTTCCTTTATTCTTTATTTTTATCTTTTTCATAATTTTTATCTTTTTTTTTCTTTCACACCCAATCCTACTAGCTTTTTTTTCTTATTTTACCCTCCTTCATACCCATTTTACACTACACACCCCTATGATAGACAACCTCAACTTAAGCATTTTGCCTGAGTTGAGGTGCACAATGTCCATAGAGGAACATGGCCAAAATAAGTTTATTATAATACAAATGGGAAGGTGAATGGTGAAATAAAAAAAATAGTCATTCAGGCTCAAAATTGGGATCAAGGGATATAATTCACACATGGAAGATCATGTAGGCTAAAAGTGGAATAATATAAACAATGACCTATGATCATTTCCTAACCAACTATCCTTCAACCTAGGCAAGACCAACCAGACAAGTTTTGAATTCTACATACAAAGGGAACTAGGTAGTACCTCACTCACACATAGCACAGAGTCAATCTTACCAACTACTACCTATCCAGTTCATGCAATTGATAAAGTGATTATCAAATCCCTAATCCTAATGCCATAATAAGATCCATAGTATTCACACATATATACATTCAAACAGTTCTAAAACATAAATTTTGGAGGGGTATCAAAAAGGCAAAACATTATTACTTCCCTAAATACTTAAAAATCTCCTAATTAAACAAAAAGACAATATGAAACAAAACATAATATGCCTAAACATGACGGATCTACTAGGAACAAGACTCCGAGGAAAAGAGGCACAACAACCAAAAACCTAAGAGGACATCAAGACCCATAAGTAGAGCCTCCAAACCTCTACAAAATAAGAGAGTTAAGAACATACTTGTGGCACCATAGGTGGATAGATATGGCATCAATAACGAACACAAATACAATAACAAAATACATTGGGTTGCCTCCTAAGAAGTACCTAATTTACTGTCATGGAACAACTCAGTTCCCTTGGTTACTCAGACTTTGCCAAGGTCCATTTCAGCACAAACTCTGATTTCTTCCAGGTTTCCTATATAGTTTTTCACTCGTTGCCCGTTCAATTTAAATGGGACATCACCATCAAGATTTATTTCAATATCACCATATGGGAACACCTTAACCACAGTGAATGGTCTAGTCCATCTTGATTTCAACTTGTAGGAAACAAGTATAGTCTTGAATTATACAACCAAACCAAATCATCAAGTTTGAATATTCTTTTCTCGATCTTCTTGTATGATACAACTTTATTATTTCTTTGTATATGGCCGAGCTCTCATAAGTCGAGAGTCAAAATTCATCCAACTCATTCACCTTTCTAAACCTCAAGTTTGCTGCATTACGTCACTCAAAATTTAGCCTTTTCAATGCCCGTAGTGCCTTATGCTCAAATTTAAATGATAAATGACATGCTTTTCTATGAACAGGATGATATAAATAGACACCTATGTGGGTCTTATAGGCTATCTGATAGACCCACAATACATCATCTAGCTTTCTAGACCAGTTGGTCCTATTAGTATTCACAGTTTTCGCAAATATGAACTTTATCTCTCTATTGGAGACTTTTACTTGTCCACTCATCTCAGGATGGTAAGGTGTTGCCACCTTATAAAATACACTATATCTAGAAAGTAGTGCTCTAAACAAGCAGTTGCAGAAGTATGACCCACCATCACTGATAATTGCACGTGGAATGCCAAATCAAGAAAAGATGTTCCTCTTTAAAAAGATGGTGACACTCCTACCTTCATTGTCTAGAAGTGTAACTGCCTATAATCACTTTGTTACATAGTTAACCACTACCAGAATGTAACCCATACCACAGGATCTCACAAATGGGCCCATGAAATCAATCCCCCATACATCAAATGACTCCAACTCTAGAATGGGTGTCATGGGGAGTTCCTGGCACCGCAAAATGTTGCCTGGACGCTGAAATTGGTCACAAGCTTTTGTAAAATCATGAGAATCCTTGTAAATTAAAGTCCATTAGAACCCACACTATAGGACTTTATGGGTTGTCCATATGCCACTGTTGTGACCCTCATCTGGTAAAGAATGATAAGCTCCCAGAACGCTCATTATCTCCACCTCTAGAATGTATTTTTAAATCACACCATCAACACAATTCCTAAAAGAATATGGCTTATCCCCAAAATACTTCCTTACCTCATGCATAAATCTCCATCACTTCTAGAAGGATATATCTTCTAGGATGATATCACTTGCTAAAAAGTTAGCTAAATCAGCAAACCAAGAAATCAAATCATGAGATACTGCCAAGACTTGCTCATCAGGAAAAACATAATTTATATCAAGATTATCCCCTAGTTTCTATATGGTCTCCTTTGCAAGTCTGGATAAGTGGTCTGGAACCTGATTTTCTTTCCCTTTTCTGTCCTTGACTTTAAAATCAAACTCTTACAATAAAAGAACCCGACAGATCAATCTGGGTTTGGCATACTTCTTCACCATCAAGTACCTCAAGGATGCATGGTCAGTGTGAACTATAACCTTAGTTCCAATCAGAAAGGATCAAATTTTTTCAAAAGCAAAAACCAACACAAGTAGCTCCTGCTCTGTAACTGTATAATTTTTTTTGTGCGGGGTTTAAAGTTTTGCTGGCATAGTAGATGGGATATAGTATTATTTCTATTTATTAGATGAGAATATCTCCCAAGTCCACTCCACTCGCATTACAAATTACCTCAAAAGGTGAATACCAATCAGAAGACAGAATGATGGGTGCTAAAATCAACTGCTCCTTTAGGCATAAGCCTTGAGACAATTATGATCAAACCAAAATTTTACCTCATTTTATAAAAGCTTGCATAGAGGACTTGCAATTTTAGAGAAGTCCTTGATGAGCCTTTTATAAAATCCTGCATGACCCAAAAAATTCCGTATGCCACTAATTGACACTGGCAGTGGTAACTTCTCAATTACTTTAATCTTTTCTTTATACACCTCAATACCATGTATGGAGATCTTGTTCCCTAGCATGATACCTTTTTTAACTTTAAAGTGATATTTTTCCCAGTTGAGTGCCAAGTTGCACACTTCATATCTCTGTAATGCACTAGTCAAATAGGCTAAACAGTCATCAAATTAGTCCCCAACCACTAAGATGTCATCTATGACAACTTCAATAGTATCTTCAACCACTGAGAAGTCATCCATGATGACTTTAATAGTGTCTTCACCATGTCGGAGAATATAGATATCATATATCTCTAAAAAGTAGCTGGCGCATTACACAACTCGAATGAAATCCATTTTAATGCAAAGGTCTCATAGGGGAAAGTAAAAGTAGTCTTTTCTTGGTCTTCAGGAGCAATCATGATTTGATTGTAGCCCAAATACCCATTAATAAAATAGTACCAAACCCTGCCCGCTAATCTTTCCAATATATGATCCATGAACAACATAGGGAAGTGGTCTTTTTGTGTAAACTTGTTTGGATTTCTATAGTCCATGCATACTCTCCACTTAGTCACTAGCCTCATTGGTACTAATTCATTATTCTTATTTGGAACCACTGTGATTCCTCCTTTATTTTGCATGTACTAGCCCAGGCTCACTCACTTTTTATCTATAATGGGGAAAACCACCTCTGTATCTAACCACTTGATTTTCTCCTTTTTATTACCTACTGCATAAGAGGATTAAGTTATCTCTAATATTCAATACTGGGAATATTGTCCAGCTCAAGTTGTATCTTATCTGTGCATATACCCAGTGAAATCCCTATAATGTCTACAATGGTCCACCCAATAGCTCTCTTGAACTTTTGCAACACCAAGCTTCCATATGTGCTCTTGCCACGTCTATGACAATAATTACCTGTAAGGTTTTGTTGCCCCCCAAGAAACATACTATAAATGAGGTAGGAGGGCTTTTAATTCTAATACTGGTGGTTCTTCAATCGATGGTCTTGCAGGAGGTATGGTTCTATTCTTCAAGTCAAGATCCAGATTCTTAGGAGCATATTTGTAAGAACCTATGCCACACAATGCCTAAACCAACTCATCATACTCATCTATCCTATCACTCTCGAAGTTTATAATCACTGCTACCAATGCTTCTACCTCTAATCTCTCATTAATAGGTACCTCTACTATAACCATATCATCCTCTACATATCAATGATTACTACCACTCTTATATTATCAGGCTACTAAACTGTTATGTATTGCTTAACACTGTTTGATTATCATTCTATTTGAAAGTGATCTTCTCCTGGTCTCTATCAATCATCACTTGGCCAATAGAAAAGAAAGGTTTACCCAAGATAACTATAGAATTAGCATCCACTTCACAGTCTTAAATTATAAAATCTGCTGGATATATGGACGATGCCATCTTCACTTCTACATTGCGCACAATACCCACTGTCTCTTTTATAGATGAATCAACCATTAACAACCTTACAAATATAGGATTGAGTTTTCCTAACCCCAATACTTTGTATATGACCAATGGCATTACACTTATTCCTGCTTCCGTATCTTATAGAGCCTAATTAATCTCATTCAACCCAATAGAACATACGACATTGACTGCACTTGGGTCTTTCTTCTTTTTTACTAGATGTGCATAAAAATTTATGTTAAACTGCTGTACTATATCTTGGAGCTCTCCTACTACCTAGTCATCATCATCATTAATCCTAAAATCATCATCACTACAAGTCAGCTTCTCAAATTTAGCATAAGATGGCTTATCTATAATAATATTTTCCTTCTTTAGCTCATTAGTAGTAGGATAAAAGTTCTCATCAGGTAGGGAATCATTCATCATGTTAATATCCATTCAATGAACCAGTGTTGTTGGATTCGGCATATTACATCTAGGAAGTGCTCCTGACTGTCTCTCAGCTAAAGTAATAGAGATTTTCCCATATTGTACTCCAACTGCTTGATAGCAGTTGCATGTGACTCAACCTTATAGGACAACCCTGAAACATCGACCTTGAGTTCTTTAAGGAAAGCTTCTTAAATCTGTTGACCTTTCATCAACTTAGCCAACATCTATCTTATTCTCAATTTTGCATCTCGTCTGCTAGGTGGAATGTATTCCTCTTTATGATCATAGTTCCAACCTTGATTCCTTTCCCTTGGGCTTGAAAACCTACCAACCAATGATCCACGTACTTTGCATCCTCCTCTAACTCAGACTCATGCACCCTAGAAGCCACACTCTGTTCCCCTACTATATTAACATTTTAAGAATTTATTATTGAAAATTGCTTGGACAACTCACCAATGTCTATCCTTAATAGTGAAATATCCTAAGCTACAACATCCTCATCTACTCTCTACTCTCTAGAAGATCCAATGGCATAAATGTTAGAACCTCTTTCAATCTCCCAAATTTCCACCATCGATTAGTTAATATGATTTAATCCATAATACTTGAAGTCATCTCCATCATAATCTCATGAATGCTCCTCTAGAGACAGTGTATACCATTGGTCTAGAACTAATAGTTAGGGCTCTATAGAGGATCTCAATAAGCTTATCCCTGAAATTTGGTGGTTGGGCACTATGCTAAGATTTTTATTGAATCAAAACCATGCCTCATACATAGATTCTGATTATAGCAGTGTGTAGTTATAAATCTCATCCTTGAGCCACAATACCCTAGATGGAGGATAGAACCTGTTTAAGAATTGTCTACGTAAATCGCTCCATGTAGTGATAGACCATCTTGGAAATTCCCCTAGCCATAAAGATGCTTCTCCAGTAAGCAAAAAGGGAAGTAACCTCAGTTTCAATGCCTCCTGATCTACCCCATGGTATGGCATATGAAGTGTAGATCCTAATAAAATTCATAGATGCATGTTTTCATAATTAGCAAGAGACCCTGCAAACACGCTCTTCTAGTGTAAGAGCTGAATTATAACACTAGAAATATTGAACTTGACATCAGGTAGCAAAATAGAAGGAATGATAGATCTAGTCTCTACCGGCTTAACGTATCCTGATCCTCTTCATCATCTTCATACTGCTGAACATACTGATATGCTAGGATCATTTGAGGTTGGGCTCCTCTATTTTCATTCTGGTTTACACCGAGTACTACTCGACGGTCTGCTACTTGTCTTTGCTTAGCTAACTCTGCCTCCCAAGCTATACGTTGAGCTTCCTCTAATACCTTCTTCTCACTCTCAGCTTAAGCTAAAATATCACTAGTCTATCGATCAATAATGTCTTAAACTCCTTCAGGTGGAGGAAGAGGTACAATATCATGACCCCTTTAGAAAGTTCATCTCTTTTCTGCTCAGACATCCTACCAGGTGTTTGTAGGATCCTTTATGGATTTGGATTCAGTAGGATTAAAGGATTGACTCTACTTTTTGCTAGGCATAAACCGAAATATGCCTAACTATGAACAAAAACAAAAAACCCAAAGATTTCAACGACCTTAGTTCATAAATCAACACCATATTCCCTGACAATGATGCTAAAATTTTGATGATGTCTAAACAACACCTCCTATCAGATGATGATATAGTCTATGTCAAAATATAGTAACCCAACAAAGATTGGGGTTGAATCTCAAGGGAATAGATGAACTTGTGGATTTTAAGTACTATAATCGACGGGTTAAATTGGGGGGTTTTGAATGAAAATATTGAACAAAGATCAATTGTCAACTTCGATTGTGATTGGTATTGGTGAAAACTCGGATTGTGTTCCCCCTGATTTTTAAATCTGTAGGCTTATTGTTCTATGTTAAACCAACCCGATACCTTACATGCAAAATTGATAAGTTATGTACCATCTACAGTCTTTTGGATGAGTAGACAGATTTCACCCATTATCTTTTGAGTCTTAGGATGTCGCCGTACTAACCCTTATCTTGATCTCAGTTAATTATTACCTTTTGAGTCTCTAGTTATAAAATAATAGTTAATGATCTTACTTAGATAATACCTAGCAATATGGATTGACCGTTAAACTCTAAATTACAATTGTCATTATCTTTTTCTAGTTACTACTCCTATTTTGGAGAAAGTAACAATAATCTAGGCAGAATCTTAACGTTGTCCACCGCTAAGAAATCTATTATAGTGAAGATAATGCAATTCCAGCCATGGGTATTCGTTTAATTCAATAATCGCACTTCTCTTACTTCATCAATCTGCCAGGGTTTTCACAACCCTAGCTATGGTTTTAGCCACTCATACTTATGTAGAAATAAATATCATTCATAGTAGAAAGAATAGAAGAAATCACAATGATAAGAAGTGTAAAAATCTAAATCGTAACTGAATTAATCAATTGAAGTCAATGCAAGATAATCCCAAGATCAAAATCGAATCTTGGAATCAAAGTATGTTTGTGAATATCAAAAGTACATAACACTTACTAAAAACACATAAAGAATATTTGTAGTACATGAGGAAACCCTAAAACCAAAGGCCAAACTAAATAGGAGAAAATAGGGTCGGTGGCCACATGTGGTCTGTACCCGCAGTCTGGCACTGAGTGCAGGTAGTACCTTCGGTCTTGGCTCTGGGCACAGGTACAAAGTGCAGGTACCAAGAGTAAAAAATATACAAGTTTAGCTCTTGATATTTTGGACTTTTGGTACTTGCTTTTCCTATATACGATCTGTAGGTCCTACATGCAACCATATTTTGACTTAGTAGGTGCTGAGAGTTATCTTTTTAGCCCTTCTTCGATTCTCAAACATGCTTTGATCATGAAAAAGTTGGAAAATATCCCGAATATCCATAATTTCTCCAAAATAGCCAAAACACCTTTTTTCTCACTTTTTTCATTAACTCATCATCCAAAACATGATTTCCTACAAAACATACCCAAATGACATTATATCTAACAAAATAACCTTAGAAACTTACATCTTTTTCTTATTTTAAGCATCGAAAGTGCTATATTTCTATAGCACATCAGCTAGCAGTAAAAGACACTGAAATAGTGCATCTGAAGCTACAAAATCAAAAGTTGTCCTCAGAAGGACCTGGTGCCACTGAAGAACTGGCAGTAGAAAACACAAAGCTAAATACTAAGGGGAAAAGTTACAGAATTATCTAGTGAGGTTCAAGGGTTAAATGCTAAAGGTAAAACTTTTAGCAAATAATTATTTAAAGCTTATGCTACTGAGGCTGCTAGAATGTTATGTTTTTAAAATCACTTTCCTCTAAGCCCTCCTTTTACCCGAGTCTAAGTGTGTCAGTTTCTGGTCTTTGATTCTATTGTGGCCTTTAAAATACAGTTATTTGTTGATTTTTTAGTATATTTTATTGGTACTTAACTTCCTTAAATAAATGAATTCTAATATGTATGCTTGACCTGTTCTCTCTTTTACAAATTATTTTACATGCTAGTGTTTCCCAGTGGCTATGAGTTAGCTAATCTGAAATTATCTTTACTCTTGTTTAATGTCTATCCTTTTTAATGATGCCAAAAGAGGGAATACTAACTTAATGTGTAAGGACCAGGTGTGATGAGCAGAGACCAACTATTATGAAATAAGCTAAGAAGTATGTGTGTTCATGTGGTGCATACTAATTTGATAGGGAAAGTTAAGTGATGCATCGAATAGATAAATTAAAGAAGTATGTAAATGCACTAAAAGAAGGTGCATGATGACAGGAGGAAGAAATAAAAAGTTTTTGCTTCAAATGGCAACAAGGGACCAGGTCCCTGTGTTGCATGATAGAGAAAACATGATGATAGGGGGAACATTCATCTTCAGGTGGTAATCACAATGATTAAATATGATGAATATGCACTGATTCTCAAATTATATGGCTTGGTTAGTTATCATAAAAAAGTGGGAAATTTTTTATATATAGTTTTGATGATGAGCAGCTAAACTTCAAGGGATGAGGTCCTTGGACATGCAAGGTACAGTATAGCTAGCATGCGTCATCTGCACAGTTTTGTCCTTTTGCGGAACAAAATTGTAGGTGCTATTTTTTACTGACTTGGACAACTAGTT
Source organism: Capsicum baccatum var. pendulum (assembly GCA_030864225.1). Taxonomy (NCBI): domain Eukaryota; kingdom Viridiplantae; phylum Streptophyta; class Magnoliopsida; order Solanales; family Solanaceae; genus Capsicum; species Capsicum baccatum. The sequence goes on along the minus strand of CM061555.1, from coordinate 282,123,238 downwards.
TATTGATCTTTCATCCTTAATCATCACTTAACTATAAAATGAAAGAGTTTTTGGACAAATCTAAAGAGTGAAGTGAAGTGCAAAAATTCTATTTCAAGTTTGCTCAAACATTGCTCATGTTCTTATCTTTGTAATATGCCTAAAGAGTGAGTGAGTGTTCTTTAGTGTTGATTCATAATTGACCTACTCATTCTATAAGAGTAGTGCTTTCTTTTGTGAGTGCTTAGGTAGAGTTACCTAAGTTTGAAAGACTTATTAAAGTTAATTAGTAGAGAGGGTCCTTGGTAGATTTACCAAGATGAGTTTATAGTAGAGTTTCTATAAGTGTAAGGAACCTAGAGGTAGGTTCATTAAAGGCTATAATCAAGAGTTTGATTATAGTGGAAGTTGAGGTGCTTGTGAGGGAAAGCCATGTTTTTTTTCTTTCTAGGTTTCCATGTAAAAATCTATGTTTTTACTCTTCCTGCATTATCTTTTGTTTTCCTGCATGATTAGTGTTTGTTTGCCTGTGATTGATTTTGGGGGACTTGGTACCTCACCGTGTGGTGCAAACCCAATGGTCTCAACAAATTCCAGCTCTAATTATAGAAAATAATTATTTTCATGGACAAATAGTGTTTAAATTTGGAACAGGAACTCTTTTTCAAGATGGTGTTTGTCCACAAAATCAAATTTAGCAAGTAGGGTTTTTATCCATAGTTAACTGAAGTTCTTGGTTTTATTTGGTTGCATTTATGACTTTTGTTAAGATATAATCAGTGCTTGTGTCATGCAAAGTCGACTAGAAAGATATGTCTTCTCTTCAATGAACGAAACTTTCATCCAAATCAAAGTAGAGTAGACTAAATAGGGGTCAAATCATTCAGACTATCATATTTATACTATATAAAAAATGGACCATGGAACGACCAGGGGTAGAATAGACATTTTGCTCGGTCCAAGAAAATCTTGTACTTACTCTTGTTCTTTTCCAGGGACACAATATCTTTATCTAGAAACATATATTTATTACCATCTCTCTAGTAAAATCCCCAAAATGTCATAGTGTTAGTTCTAATTTTCTTCACTGTCAGTGAACTATTTCCCTTTCCCTTCATCTTTACAGCGGGTTACAATTGCAGGTTTGTTCATATCTCAATTTTTGGTCAATTATTATTCATTGTTTTCTTCACCCTTTTAATCTTTTTTAGTCCTTGCCTTTTTTGGTTTATTTTCATATAGGGTGATTAAGAGTTGTATAACTATGTGGAATTGTCTTCTTTTTTGGTACTATCTACAATTTTTTATCTTCTAGCCTTTGTTGCGTTCATTGCATTCAGTAAGTGTTATTCTCATTTTTTATTTCTTGCTCTGTGTTTTGGTCTTTGTTCCTACACTTACAATTTGTCTATTTTTGGTGTATATTAGATCTATAGTAATTTTTTTAATTTAAGGGGTCATATGATTTTTTGAAATGACAGTGGTTCATAGTTGCATTTTCAGGAAGTAAATGTTCTACATGGTGAATGATTAGGAGTGGATAGTGAAATATTTCATGGCTGGTGAGGAATTAAATAGATTCAAGGTAGCAAAGGCAGAATGAGAATGCCCTTAAGAAAAAAAAGTAGAATTAAATTAGGTGGCAATTAAATCGATTATAAGTTTTGAAACAAGAAATGAATTATTTGCTCAAGGAAAAAAATTATGTAGCCAACGAATAGTCTCATTCTGTAGTCTTTAGCACATAAGAATCAGACTGAACCTTTGATTCATAACCACAACTGTACAAAGATTCCACGACAAAGAAGTTTAATTAGATCGGCCTGCTATAAAGTAAACCATTTGCAAGTTGTTAAGAAATTCAACTTGAAAGAGGAAAAAGAAACAATCAACCAAAGTCTTGCTTAGCTAGCAAGAGAAAAGGTTCAATCCTACTTCAATTGATCTTGTTGGGTTGTATATGTAGTTGAAATTCTAAACTTGAATTAATTCAATTACTTAAACATACAAGATTTTCTTCTTTTTAACAGTTTCTTAGCAGAGAAGGAGAGCCTTAGAGTAATTGATAAAGTAGAATGGAGTTTGAGGGCTTAATCCATGACACTAGCCTCTTATAGAAATATACAAGCTAATTAAGGCTGCGCATAGAAATAAAGCCTTATGGTGGGACCTTCTCTAGATTCTGTACATAGCAAAAACTTTTGTCCGTCGGACGCCTCTTTGTAATAGTTCATCACAAAATATAAATATCATGCATAGTACTTGAGGATTTTTATAACCCCGGACGCTATATGGTTCTTATAACCCTGAAGGGCCACAAGCTAACCCATGACTGGCACCTGCTGTGAGTACTGAATAATAATATTGAAATAATACAGAAGTTAGGTTGAAATGCCATAAGGTTCATAAACTAAATACCATTAAGTATAACATCTGATAATAATATCTAAAACTAAATAATATCTGAACTAGTCTAATCTGAAAAATCCTCTAACTGAACTGTCTGAATGTGGAGTTAATGGGACAAGCCCCTAACAAAATCTGACTAATGAAATACTGAAGCTGCTAAAAATACTAAAATAAAAGCATATCCTCGATAGATAAGGACTCACTACTAAAACTGTTACTGCTATTTGAATTTGTCTAAGCACGATCAAGAGCCAGAGCGTCTTGACCTATGATATGAGACATCATAGCACAAAGAGAAAGTATGCATCAATACGTGGAATGTACAGGAATACTAAAACTACTATAAATACAGAGTATGTAATGCTGAACATATACATATATATACTGTATCTAAGAATATTACTGAAGCTAAGTCTAAGTTCTGACAACTGAGTTACTAATATCTGAGATTACTAATACCTGTATTACTGATAACTAGGTGACTATTTCTAACATTCCTAATTCTGTAGAACTAAACTAAGCTCTATACTATCTGAATCTAAATTTGAAACTATGGGAGGTAATTATCTAAAAGACATGCCCCTTTCTAAATGTATTGGGGTCTAATCTGTAACCCCAGTTAGAAGGGTGTCAGTACCATGCCATGGGTAAAGACAAATTAAAGAGTCACCCTCACCTGGCAGGGGCCCTGAATGAGAATTGTGGTACCCTCAACTAGCAGGTAAAACTCCTTATCAACCCTCAACTAGTAGGTTGATATGTTAACCTACATTGGCTACGTAGTTCTGGAATACAAGGACTGCTACTAGGGATAACACCCTCTACTGGCAGGTGAGTCCCCATCCTTGGGTTCACTTGGTGCTGAATTCTACTACCAACTGAATAGACACTGAGCTAATTTATAGATTGTAATAGGCTTGAATAAACTATTACTGATCGTGCTAACTGACTGAACTGGACTGAGTTCACTGAGTTCTGTTAACTGACTGAATACACTATTTATGATACTAAGCTGAACTGGATTGATACTTTGTTTCACTAAGTTCTGTAACTGACTGAGTACTACTATTTATGACATTACTAAGATTATTCTGTAACTACTGCAACTCTAGGTAAACAACTAGATTTTTTGATATTGAATATCCTCAGGGCTCAAAAGCATAGAAATTAAAGCATAGCATGATCTTGAAAAACATAACAATAAATACTTGTTAACAATACATTCAACTAGGGATCTTGTCAAACAATTGAGATACATGAACTTGTACATGAATAGGAACACATGATGACATATCATGATTTCACTATTTAATTTACATTGGCATTCTATCAAACACTTGGGGAGCATGGTTATTTCACATGAGGCTAGTCAATACATGAACATCATGGATGCAATAAACAATTGTAATTTCAAGGTTTTAACATGCAAATCATCTAATTCACCACACCCGCTCATTTAATTTCATGAAACTTATGGTAAATCATGGATTAAAACCTAAATAGTATCATGAACATGAATACAATCAAGTTCAACATAAAATTCATGAAAGCAATCAACTTGTAGTTTTAAAAGAGGTTCTTGGACTCCAAGGGTGGAAGGAAAACCTTAGATGAACACCTAACATTCCTTAGTAATCACTTTCATGAAGATTGATGGTGTGTTCTTAAAGATTGAATTTGAAATTGGATGCCCAAGGGTTTGTTCTTGAGAAAATTTGAGAGAGAATGAGTGATTTAGCCTTTAGAAATGCTTAATCTCGTATTTTAGGGGCTCATATAAGGTGTGAAAATGACCCAAATACCCCTCTGGATACGAACTTTTTACTTAATAAAAATGTTTCCAGCGACACATAGACCGAAATGCCACATTGATGGTATCGATACGATGACCAACGCGCTGTATCGAGTTTGCATTGGTTCACTGGAATTTGCATTGAAAGCTGGGGAAAATATCCATTGATGCAATGGGCGACATGATGCATTGAGATTGCATCGACCCACTATTTTGGTCACCCAAATATGATTCAAACGAGGTTTGAAAAATCCAAAACTTACCCAAAGTGACCTGTTGACACACTTGATTATGATTCAATCCAAGGATCAAAATTCTAAGGTCATAAGGGTCGTAAAATAAATTTGCCAAATTATGAAGGAAAAAATAATTCTAAGTATAAACACTTAGCTAAATTTTCTAAGTCTAGGAAGCTAAATTTTCTAAGTCTAGGACCTCTTTTCATACTCTAAATGACTGAGTTAAGCTTATGATTTTGCGGGATCTTATAATATCTCCCCTTAGGAATATTTGTCGTCGAATGAGACTGACTAAGCAGAGGATACTGATTGACTGACTTTACTTACTGAACATGCATAACTGAAGTATGATTTCATGACTGGAACTACTGATATACTGAGTTTTAATACTTAACATGGATAACTGAAGCATAGTTACATGACTGAACTGATTTATGAATGCATGACTATCCTGAGGATGATATGAAATGGTAATTAATCCCAAATCTGTAAAGGAAATTTGAGCATGGGATATTGTAATGCGGGGTGAATGCAATGAGTAAAACTAATTTCATACGGGATCTTAGAACATGCATGCTAAGTGTAAGTAGACTCACCAATAGGATGGAATAAACTAAAAACTGGAATATCCTAAAGCATGAACGGTAAACATACTCTGATAAGATTGTGAATCTCTGCACTTAGTTTCTGTAAGACTATGGTTTAAGGATATAAGTATAACTAAAATTGGGATATGGTAAAATATGAATACTGTATGAATACTGGGTCTGATACTACGTGACAGAGACTGACATAAATCAAGGATCTGAGTATACACTCACACTGAGCATGAATGCATAAATATCCTAATTTATCTGATTTACTAAATGATTGATAGCTGAATACTGGTCATGCAAGCCTGTACCATACTTAGTCTGAATAACTAAACTAAAACTGTAGAGTTTTATACCTATGAGGTAAGGACTGACTGGGTAATATGAGATAACTGAGTATGAATTCATGAAAATTGTATTATCTGAGAATGCATGACAAAGCATAGAATATGATTTTGAAGTAGTCTATAAACTGAGGTACTGAAATACTGATAACTGAATAGCTGATAACTGTACGCTATGGTCAATCAAACCTGTTACTGAACTAAGTTCTAAACTGATTTTCGTGAATACATGCACTGACATGAGAATAGTTGTATGACTGAGATTTAACATGAGAGTTAACTTATGAGTAACTATTACTTCAAGCTGGACCTGATTTCATGAAGAAAGGATAAGAGATTTAGTAAATGAAAAGCTTGGGATGCTTACAGATTTAATCCTGACAGACTATCTGGGATCTGAAATATGATGAACTGAACTAGATTCACAATTCACATAGATGCAAACAAATTATTTCTCGAAAGGGATATATTCATGAAGCTTCAGATAGTAAGGCTAGATCGAAAGATGAAAACACTATAGGAACCTGTAAGTTTGACTACCAATCTAAATCACTGATGGTATAGACTAACTCATACTGAAAGCTCATGATTAACTGGAGTATTTTTCCGACACTCTTTATAAGAAGTTCTAATTACTTTTAAAAAGTAAGGAATCTTGGGAATGATCCTAATCAGACTTCTGGATAGGAAATCCCAATAAGGCTGAAATATGGTAATATGAAATGCAGGCTTACAAAATATCAGCTAGGATAGAGCTACTAGGACTTATGCACTTTAACTACCATCTTTCAGGCTTAGACATACTCCTCAAATACGCTTTCAACTATACCTTCTACCTTAATACTGCACTTCACTTAAGACCACTAAAAATATTCACATGGGCACTGCTAACTCTTTCTACTGAAGTCTGAGCTGGACTGAATTCTCCCACTATGTATAAGCTGACTCAAATCTTTGAGATGCACACTTAACACTATAATACTAGCCTGAACCATTAATTTTCACATACCCTGTATTTTTTGCAACTTCTCATTTAGAAGAGGCCTGAGGAGAGGAATAGAATACCAACACAATGGGTTCACCAAAAGACCTAAACTAAGGATATCCATGACATAATCTAAATTTTGCTGATCATTTGGAGTGTGGAATAAATGTGGAAACTGAACATACTATAGATCATGAACACATGAGTCATGAGCTGTATGACCTGAGTGCTGGAATTATTGAATTCGTGGAATATGATTTACACTACTGAGCAAACTGGGACTCTTCATATGAGGGACTGGGATCATACATGATTCTATGGTAAGTGTATAAATATGAGTTATGAGTATAAGGTTGATGCGTAAAGCATAAGTAAATATCATAATAACTAAGGTACAATACCTTGAACTAAAATACAGCTGGATCGGGCATCTTCCCCCCTCTAATGATGTTCTAAAGTACCCTATATCGCCACTAGAATCCAAGAGACTGACCTGGTTACTTTTCCTGCAATCCCTCCTTAACTTAAAGCCATTATTCTAAATTTGTGAACCACTTACTCAACCACTCTAATTCCATCACCGGAAATTATATGACCAAGAAAAGCTACTAAACTTAGCCAAAATTTGCATTTACTGAATTTGATGAACAACTGATAGTCTCTAAGGGTCTGTAACATAATTCTGGGATGGTCTGCATGATCTTGTTCACTGCAGGAGTAGACAAGAATGTCATCAATGAAGACCATGATGACATGTACAAGTACTGCTTGAACATGCGGTTTATCAAGTCCATGAAAGCTGCTGGGGCATTGGTAAGACCAAATGACATGACTAGGAATTCAGAGTGACCATGCCTAGTTCTGAAAGTTGTTTTTAAAATGTCACATTCTCTGACTCTGAGCTGATGATAGACTGATCTGAGGTCTATCTTAGAAAAGTATCTGGCACCCTAAAGTTGGTCAAATAAGTCATTGATTCTGGAAAGTGGATACTTGTTCTTGATCGTGACTTTTTTCAACTGACGGTAGTCAATACACATTCTGAGAGAACCTTCTTTCTTACGCATGAATAAAAGTAATGGACCCCAAGGTTATATGCTGGGTCTAATGAATCCCTTATCCTGGAGATCCTTCAACTGTTCTTTTAGTTTTTTTAGTTTTTCTGGAGCCATTCTATATGGCGGGATAGAGATAGGCTAAGTATCAAGGAAAAGGTCAATTCTGAAGTCAATTTCTCTCTCGGGATGAATGCTGGGAAGATCTTCAATAAAAACATCAAGAAATTCATATGCTACTGGATCTGACTCAAGACTAGGAGTTTTGAGACTATTATCCTTGACTCGAACAAAATAGTAAACAAGCTAACCCCTAAGTGTTGAAGTACTACCCCCCCATCTAGGATAGGTTCATTGAAAAACTAAAAATGGACATCTTTGTTTCTTTAGTTAACTAAAGCATAGCATGAATGAAGCTAATTCCATACCGAGAATGACATCAAAGTCTATCATCTCTAGATTTACTAAGTTTGCTGAAATAACTTTCTAAGATATTATAACCAGACAGTTCCTATATACCCATCGGGCTATGATAGATTTACCCACTGGGGTAGAGACTGAGAAGGGCTCTGCTAGGATTTTGGGACTGAATCTAGAGTCAACAACTTTAGAAAGAGTTACAAAGGACAAAGAAGCTCCTAGATCTTGCAAACCATACAAAAGTAAATGATAAACTTACAACGTACCAATGGCCATATCATGAGAACTTTCTTTATCCTGTCGGGACTGAAGTGCATAGAGTTTGTTTGGGCATTGTCCATTAGTGGCACTGGAAGTGACACCCTATTGAGACGGGCGACCTGACTGAACTAGGGGATGATTATGATGACTTTGGGGACCTTACTGAGGACAATCTCTGATTCTATGGCCTGGATTGCCACACCTAAAACAAACATCACTACTAGCCCTGAACACACCCTGATGGTTTCTTCCATATTTCTAGCAAAGAGGATTTGTTTGGCCACTCTTTTTCCTTGACATTTTGGCCCTCTTCTTCTTTCTCCCCTTTTCTCTATGCCTCTCCTCATCACTCTGTAGAGAATGAGCCATAAGCCTGGATAGGATAATAACCAGTTAATTGTTTTGAGCAACTACTAAATAAGTTAAGGCAGTGAAAGCAATCCTGAGTTTGGAGTAAGAGACATGCTCATTCAGGGGATTTACCTGAACGGGTGGAGGTGCTTTCCCCTATTAGTCTTTTTGGGCGGTATATTCTATACATACAATTAAAACATGGATTAGATAGATAGTTTAACTTGAGCTTATGCTTACTCGCATGATATGAATACTAAAAGAAAGGGAACTTTTCCTAAAAATGTCTCATTACGTCTTGTCCATAAGTGTAGTGCGCTATACACACCCATGCACAAGACTCTACTAGATGCATCTACTAGACTCCCTAGGACTCTTTTGAACCTTAGGCTCTAATACCAACTTTGTAATGCCTTAATTTTCCACCCCAAATGCCACACAGTGATTACGACCTCGAAGGACCACAAGCTAACCCATGACTTGCACCTGCTATGAGCACTGAATAATAATACTAAAATAATATAGAAATTAGGCTAAAATGCCATAAGGTTCATAATCTGAATACTATTATGTATAACATCTGGCAATGATATCTAAAATAGAATACTGTCTGGACTAGTCTTGGCTGAAAAGCCTTTAACTGAACTGTCTGAATGTGGAGTTGATGGGACAAGCCCCCAACTAAATCCGACTACTAAAATACTAAAGCTGCAGAAAATAATAAAATAAAAGCATATCCCTAATAGATGAGGACTTACTACTAAAACTGTTGCTGCAATCCAAATTTGTCTAAGAACGGTCGAGAACCTAAGCGTTCGGACCAATGATATGAGACATCATAGTCTAAAAAGAAAGTATGCATCAGTAGTTAGAATGTACTAGTATGCTAGGGGAGGTAAGGCTGAATGCAAGGGTTCATATGCATGAGCAGTAACTGACTGAATGATATGAAGTAACTAATTGAGAGCACATGGAGTACTGAAAGTACTGTAAATACTAAGTATGTAATACAACACCTATACATGTATATACTGTATCTAAGATTATTATTGAAACTAAATTTGAGTTCTGATAATTTAGTTACTGATATATGAGATTACTGATAACTGGGTGACTGCAGCTGATAGTCCTGGTTCTGTAGAACTGAACTGAGTTCTATACTGAGTCTGAATCTGAATGTAAAACTGTTGGAGGTAATCATCTAACCAACAAGCTCCTCTCAGAATGGATTAGGGTTGTAACCCAAGTTAGAAGGGTGTCAGTACCATACCACGGGTAAAGATAAGCTGAAGAGTCACCCTCATTTGGCAGGTATCCTGAATGAGAATGGTGGTACCCTTAAATGGTAGGTAAAACACCTTATCAACCCTCAAATGGTAGGTTGATATCTCAACTATGCTGGCTACATAGTTCTGGAATGCAAGGAATACTACTAGGGATCACACCCTCTACTGGCAGGTGAGTCCCCATCCTTGGGTTCACTCTATGCTGAATCCTACTTTCAATTGAATAGACACTGAACTTATTTCTAGACTATACTAGGCTTGACTGAACTATTAATGATCGTTCTAACTAACAAAACTTGATTGAGTTCACTGAGTTCTGTTAACTAACTAAATACACTATTTATGATACTAAGCTGAACTGGACTGATATTGTGTTTCACCGAGTTCTGTAACTGACTGAGTACTACTATTCATGACATTACTGAGACCATTCTGTAACTATTATTGCTCTAGGTAAATAACTAGATTTTTTGGTATTGAATACCCCAAGGACTCGAAAGCATGAAAAGTAAAGTATGGCATGATCTTGAAAAGCATAACAATAAACACTTGTTAACTATACATTTACCTAGGCATATTGTCAAACACTTGAGATACATGAACTTGTACTCTGATAATATGCTGAATCTCTACACTTAGTTTCTGTAAGACTATGCTTTAGGAATATAAGTAGAACTGAAGCTGGGATACGGTAAAATGTGAATACTATATGAATACTGGGTCAGAAACTACGTGATGGAGACTGACATAAATCAAGGATCTGAGTATACACTCACAGTGAACAAAATGCATAAACATACTAACTTATCTGATTAACTGAATGATTGATAGATGAACACTGTTCATACAAGCCTGAACCTCACTTAGTCTGAATAACTGGACTGAAACTGTAGAGTATTATACATATGAGGTAAGAATTGACTGGGTAACATAAGATAACTGAGCATGAATTCGTGAAAATTGTATTATCTGAGAATATAAGACCAGGCGTAGAACATGATTCTGAAGTACTCTGTAAACTGAGGTACTGAAATACTGATAACCAAATAGCTAATAACTGTATGCTTTGGTCTATCAAACCTAATAATAAATTGTGTTCTGAACTGAATACTGAACTAATTTTTGTGAATACATGCACTGACATGAGAATGATTGTACGGCTGAGATATAACAAGAGAGTTAACTTATGAGTAACTATTACTTCAAACTAGAACTAATTTTGTGAAGAAAGGACAAGACATTTAGTACTTGAAATGCTCGGGACTCTTACGGACTGAAACCTGACTAACTATCTAAGATCTGAAAGATGATACATGAACTAAACTGGATTCACAATTCATATGGATGCAAACAAAATATTTTGTAGAAATGATATATTCATGAAGCTTCAGATAGTAATGATAGATTGGAAGACGAAAACATTATAGGAATTTGTCTGTCTGACTGGTAATCTGAATCGCTGGTTATACAGACTAACTCATACTGAAAGCTCATGCTTAACTGGAGTATTTCTTCAATACTCTTTCTAAGAAGTTCTAATGAATTTTAGGGAGTAAGGAATCTTAGGCATGGTATGAATTATAAATTTGGATAAGAAATCACAACAAGGATGAAATACGGTAATATGAAACACATGCCTATGAAAACATCAGCTAGGATAGAGCTACTAGGCCTTATGCACTGCAACTACTATCTTTCAGTCTTAGACATAATCCTCAAATACTCTTTCAACTATACCTTATACCTTAATACTGCACTTCACTGGAGACCACTGAAAATATTCACATGGGCATTGCTAACTCTTCCTACTGAAGTCTGAGCTGGACTGAATTCTCCTACTATGTACAAGCCTACTCGGATCTATGAGATACACACATAACACTGTAATACTAGTCTGAATCATTAATTTCCACACACCCTATATTTTTCACAACTCCTCATTTAGAAGTGGCCCGAGAAGAGAAATAGAATAATAACACCATGGGTTTATCATAAGACCTAAACTAAGGATATCCATGAAATAATCTGAATTTTACTAATCATTTGGAGTGTGTCATGAATGCAGGAATTGAACATACTATAGAGCATGAACGCATGAGTCATGAGCTACATGACCTGAGTGCTGGAATTTTTGAATTTGTGGAACATGATTTGCACTACTGAGCAAACTCGGACTCCTCATACGAGGGACTAGAATCATACATGATTCTATGGTTAGTGTATGAATGTGATCTATGAGCATAAGGATGATGCATAAAGCACGAATAGATATCGTAATAACTGAGGTATGATACCTTCAACTGAAATACAAATTGTTCAGGCATTATCCCCCCTCTACTGATGTCCCATAGTACTCTATATTGCCACTAGAATCTTAGAATCTAACCTGGTTACTTGCCCTACCATCCCCCCTTAGATTAAATCTATCATTCTAAATTTCTAAACCACTTACTCAACCACTCTAATTCTATTATCGAAAATTATATGACCAAAGAAAGCTACTGACCTTATCCAAAATTTGCATTTACTGAATTTGGCAAATAACTGATAGGCTCTGAGGGTCTGTAACACTATTCTGGGTTGGTCTGCATGATCCTATTCACTGTGGGAGTAGACAAGAATGTCATCAATAAAGACTATGACGAACATGTCAAAGTACTGCTTGAACACACAGTTCATCAAGTTCATAAAAGCTACTAGCGTATTAGTAAGACCAAATACATAACTAGGACTTTTGATGTGACCATATCGAGTTCTGAAAGCTATTTTTGGAATGTCATATTCTCTGACTCTGAGCTGATGATAACCTGATATGAGGTCTATCTTAGAAAAGTAACTGGCACCCTGAAGTTGGTCAAACAATTCATCAATTCTGGGAAGTGTATACTTGTTCTTGACCATAACTTTGTTCAACTGATGGTAGTCAATAACATTATAAGAGAATTATCTTTCTTATGCATAAATAGAACTGGTGCTCTCCAAAGGGATATACTGGGTCTGATGAATCCCTTATCTAGGAGATCCTTCAACTGTTCTTTAAACTCTTTGAGTTCTGTTGGAGCCATTCTGTATGGCAGGATAGAGATAGGAAAAGCATCAGGAAAAAGGTCTATTCTATAGTAAATTTCTCTCTTGAGAGGAACAACAGGAAAATCTTCGAGAAACACATCTGGAAATTCACAGGCTACTGGAATTGACTTAAGACTTGGAGTATCACAACCATTGGATATCATTTACCTCACCCTTAGGTAGGAAATAAGCTGACCCTAAGTGCTGAAGTACTATTCCTCCATTCTAGAATAGGTTCATTCAAAAACTGAAAATGGACAACTCTATTTCTACAGTCAACTGAAGCATAACATAAATAAAGCCAATTCCATGCTGAGAATAACATCAAAATCCATCATATCTAGCTCTGCTAAGTCTGCTAATATAACTTTATGAGATACCATAATCAAACAGTTCCTTTATAACCGTCGAGCTATGATAGATGTACCCACTGGGGTAGAGATTTAGAAGGGCTCTACTACGATTTTGGGATTGACTCCAAAGTCAACAGCTATAGAAGGAGTTACAAAGGACAAAGAAGCTCCTGGATCTAGCAATGCATAAATATGTAAATGATAAACTTGCAACGTACTAGTGGCCACATTAGGAGAGATTTCCTGATCCTGTCGCGACTAAAGTTCATAGAGTTTGTTTAGGCGTTGCGCACTGGTGGCACCCTGCTGAGACGAGCGACCTAACTGAGCTGGGGAATGATTATGCTGAATCCGGGGACCTAAATAAGGACAATCTATAATTCTATAGCCTGGCTTACCAAACCTAAAACAAACATTACTGCCAGCCCTGTAGATACCCTGATAGTTTCTGCCACATTTCTGGCAAAGAGGATTTGTTCGGCCACTCTTTAGCCTTGATGTTATAGCTCTCTTATTCTTTCTTTATTTTTCTCTACACCTCTCCTTCTCACTCTGCAAAGTATTATCCATATGACTAGATAAGATAATAGACAGTCAATTATTCTGGGCAACTATTGAATAAGTTAAGGCTGTAAAAGTATTCCAGAGTTAGGAGTAAGAGATATGCTTATTTAGAAGATCTGCTTGAACGAGCGGAGGTGCTGGCTGGTTTTTAGTTCTTCTTTCGTTTGTCTTTTTGGAAGGCATATTCTATAAATTAAAGGGAAACTTTGATTAGACAAAGAGTTTAACTTAAGCTCTTGGTCACTCGCACGACATGAATACTGAAAGAAGAGAAACTTTTCCTAAAATCATCTTATAACCTTTAGTCCAAAAGTGTGGTGTGCTACACACCCATGTACAATACTCTACTAGACATGGATTTTAGACTCCCTAGGTCTCTATTGAACCTTAGGCTCTGATACCAAGTTTATAATGCTCTGAGTTTGCACCTCGAATGGCACACGGTGTTTACCACCCTAAAGGACCACAAGCTAACCCATGACTTACACCTGCTGTGAGCATTGAATAATAATACTAAAATTATGCAAAATTTAGGATGAAATTCTATAAGGTTTATAATCTGAATACTATTAAGTATAACATATGATTATACTATCTAAAACTGAATACTGTCTGAACTAGTCTAGTCTGAAAATCCTCTACCTGAACTATTTAAATGTGCAGTTGATGGGACAAGCCCCCAACTAACTTCGACTACTAAAATACTAAAATAAAATCATATCCTCGACAGATGAGGACTCACTACAAAAACTACTACTGCTATTCGAATCTGTCTAAGCGTGGTTGGGAACCTGAACATCCGAACCTATGATATGAGACATCATAACGTAAAGTAAAAGTATGCATCAATACGTTAAATGTACTAGTATGCTAGGAGAGGTAAGGCTGAATGAAAGGGTTCATATACATGAATAGTAACCGTCTGAATGATATGAAGTAACTGAATGAGAGCACATGAAAAACTGAAACTACTATAAAATTTGAATATGTAATGCTGCACATATACATGTATATACTGTATCTGAGATTATTACTAAAACTAAGTTTGAGTTTTGATAATTGAGTTATTGACATATGAGATTACTTATAACTATATTACTAATAACTGGGAGACTATTTCTAACATTCCTGATTCTGTAGAACTGAACTGAGTTCTATACTGAGCTGGGTGATTATGTCTGGCAGTCCTAATTCTGTAGAACTAACTAAGTTATATACTAAGTCTGAATCTGAAACTTAAATTGTAGGAGGTAATCATCTAATTGACATGCCCCTCTCTGAATGGATTAGAGTCCAACCTGTAATCCCATTTGGAAAAGTGTCAGTACCGTGCCACGGGTAAAGATAAGATAAAGAGTCACCCTCATCTGGTAGGTGCCCCGAATAAGAATGGTGGTACCCTTAACTGGCAGGTAAAACACATTATTAACCCCCAACTAGAAGGTTGATATCTCAACCAATACTGGCTACATAGTTCTGGAATGCAAGGACTATTTCTAGGGATCACATCCTCTACTGGCAGGTGAGCCCCCATCCTTGGGTTCACTCGATGATGAATCCTACTCCCAACTAAATAGACACTAAAATAATTTCTAGACTATACTAGGCTTGACTGAACTATTACTGATCATGCTAACTGACTGAACTGGACTTAGTTCACTGAGTTCTATTAACTAACTAAATATAATGTTCGTGATACTGAGTTGAACTAGACAGATATTGTGTTTTACTGAGTTCTATAATTGACTGAGTACTATTACTTATGACATTACTAAGACTATTCTGTAACTACTGTAGCTCTTGGTAAACAACTAGATTTTTGGGTATTGAATACCCCCAGGACTCAAAAGCATGGAAATTTAAACAAGACATAATCTTGAAAAGCATAACAATAAATACTTATTAACAATAGATTCACTTATGCTTCTTGTGAAACACTTGAGATACATGAACTTGTACATGAATGGCCCCACAAGATGACATATCTTGATTACACTATTAAACTCACATAAGCATTCTATCAAACACTTGGGGAGCATGGTTATTTCACATGAGGATAGTCAACACAAGAACATCATGGATGCAATAATCAATTGTAATTTCAAGGTTTTAACATGTAAATCATCTAATTTACCACACAAGCTAATTTAATTTCATGAAACATGTAATAAATCATGGATTAAAACCCAAATAGTATCATGAACTCCAAAGGTGGAAGGAAACCCTTAGATGAACACCCAACATATCTTGGTAATCAATTTCATGAAGATTGATGGTGTGTTCATGAATCTTGAATTAGAAGTTGGGGACCCTAGGGTTTGTTCTTGAAAAAATTTGAAAGAGAATGAGTGATTTAGCCTTTAGATAGGCTTAATATCGTGTTTTTAGGGCTGATATAAGGTGGGAAAAACACCCAAATAACTCTCTGGATGCGGACTTTTTTATTACTTAAACATGGCCAGCAACACGTAGACCAATGCGCCGCATTGATGGTATCGATGCGAGGACCAACGTACCACGTTGAGTTTGGTTGGTTGACTGGAATTTGCACTGAAAGCTGGGGAAAATATATGTTAATGCGATGGGTGAGTCGATTCATCGAGATTGCATCGATCCACAATTTTGGTGACCCAAATATAATTCAAACGAGGTCTGAAAAATCTGAAACTCACCCAAAGTAACCTATTGACACACCGGATCATGATTCAATCCAAGGATCAACATTTTAAGTTCATAAGGGTCGTAAAATAAAATCGACAAATTATGAAGGTTAAAATAATTCTAAGTATAAACACTTAGCTGAAATTTTTAAGTCTAGGACCTCTTTTCATGCTCTAAAGGATTGAGTTAAGCTTAGGATTTTGTAGGGTCTTACAATATCACCTCCTTGGGAATATTTATCCTCGAATGAGACTGACTAAGCTAAGGATACTGATAGACTGAGTTTACATACTGAACATGACAACTGAAACATGATTTAATGACTAAAACTACTGATATACTGAGTTTTCATACTGACATGCATAAATGAAGCATGATTACATGACTAAACTAATTTATGAATGCATGACTATCACGAGGATGTTATGCAACAGTAATTGATACCAAATTTGTAAAGAAAATTTGAGCATAGAATATAGTAATGCGGGAGTGAACGCAATGAATAAAACTAATTTCATACGGGATCTTAGAACATGCATGCTAAGTGTAAGTAGACTCACCAATAGGCTGGAATAAATTGTAAACTGAAAAATCCTAATCCATGAATAGTAAACTCTGATAAGATGGTGAATCTCTACACTTAGTTTATGTAAAACTATGCTTTAGAGATATAAGTAGAACTGAAGCTGGGATATGGTAAAATATGAATACTGTATTAATATTGGGTCTAAAACTACGTGATGAAGACTGACATAAATCAAGGATCTGTGTATACACTCACACTGACCATGAATGCATAAACATACTAACTTATCTGATTAACTGAATGACTGATAGCCAAAAACTGGTCATGCAAGCCTGAACCGCACTTAGTCTGAATAACTGGACTAAAACTGTAGAGTATTATACATATAAGGTAAGGAATGACTGGGTCACATGAGATAACTGAGCATGAATTTATGAAAACTATATAACCTAAGAATGCAAGACCAAGTGTAGAACTTGATTCTAAAGTAGTCTGTAAATGAGGTACTGAAATGCTGATAACTGAATAGCTGATAACTGTATGTTATGGTCAAGCAAACCAGATACTAAACTGAGTGTTGAACTGAATAATGGATTGATTTCTATGAATACATGCACTGACATGAGAATGGTTGTATGACTAAGATATATAACAAAGAGAGTTAACTTATAAGTAATTATTACTTCAAGCTGGACCTGATTTCGTGAAGAAAGGATAAAATATTTAGTTCATGAAAAACTCAGGATGCTTACGTACTGAATCCTGACTGGCTATCTGGGATATGAAATATAACTGATGCACCCAAATTACACCTCCCTTACGAGAGAGTAAGCGGTCGCTGTCAATTATAGAACCCAACTAGGTTGGGTGTCGAATCCCATAAGGAATATCGTGTTCACTAAGTAATTTGATTGTTATCAGACTGTTGATCAAAGGTTCCTGCGCAAACGGGGTTTAGATTTACAAATTTTATTATAAATAATTATAACAGAGTTGTTCCAACTAATGATTCTTTTGCAAGTTTTAATTCAATAATATTAAACAAACTAGAGTTATGGTTACCAAGATGCTTAAACAGCTAGGGTTTTGAATTACTTTTGAGTTCTAATTAGTAACTTCTATTACAAGAGTAGCTGAATCCTATTTTTTTTACCCATTAGTTTCTCAACTTAAATGGATAGTTTATCCTTTAATTCTCAACTTAAAGAATGCATTGATTATTCAACTGTTTTCTTATGTAGGTCAATACTGTTAAGGCATTTGCCATTAATCCAAATGTAAAGGCCTCTAGATTCCATGTAAACCTTATTTCTCCCCAACAAACACTTTTTTATTCGAACACGGGATGTTCTTGGGCTCACCTTTCAAGTTTACAACCAAGAAAAGTCGTTAAAGTGAAGAAGGGTTTATGCAACGTCAATTATCCACAGAACTCAATTAGAATCACAACCAAAATAAATTTTTCACATCAAGGCTCCCATAACCCTAGTTATGGGAGCTTAGCCACACATCTCCATAGAAGAAAGACAAAAAATCTTTGTATTGTTCATAAATAAATTCAGAATTCACTTACAAAAGTTACAAGAATTAGTTCTTGAATCTTCAATAGAAATGGAATGATTTGATCCACAAATTTTGCTTGATTAATAGACTACTATGTTACAGAGTTTCATAGATGAAAAAATAAGGTAACAATATCCAAGATAAAGGAAATAAAATCCTAACTAGGTATTTTTATGCTCCCGGGTATAGAAGAATTAAAATTTAAACTCTGAAAAAGATGCGTCCTAGTTGACGGTCTAACTGATAGCCCGTCAGAGGCCTGACGGTCCATTGTACGGGCTGTTTTTTAATGTCCCAAAATATTAGGTTCTACTCCGGTATGATAGTTATGTCGGCTAACCATTGCTGTACTAACAGTCCGTTGCATTGGCCGTCACTGGGTCTTCTGAAATCTTGAGTTCTAGTTAGGCCTAATGGTAAAGTTAGCGGTCCGTCGAAAGTCTAATGGCCTGCCAGTTTGCCCGTCGTAGGTCTTTTTATACTATTTTTCAAAGTTTGTTTTGTGGCTCACTCTTTAACCTGAAAATACTGAAATCCAATGTTAAATACAATATTGTTTGCTTGAAAACATACTATTTTCCTAAGAAAAATATGTAAAATAATCCATCAAAAGCCGAAACATCAATGATGCTAGAATCTGAGAGCCCGACCTGGTTACTTTCCCTACCATCTCCCCCTTAGCTTAAAGCCATTATTCAAAATTTGTGAACTACTTACACAGCCACTCCAATTCCATCATTGAAAATTATATGATCAAGCAAAGTTACTATAGTTTACCAAAACTTGCATTTAGTGAATTTGGAAAACAACTGATAGGCTTTAAGCATTTGTAACTCTATTCTAGGATGGTCTGCATAATCCTGTTCACTGTAGGAGTAGACAAGAATGTTATCAATGAAGAATATGGTGAACATATCCAAGTACTGTGTGAACACGTAGTTCATCAAGTCCATGAAAGCTGCTGGGTCATTTGTATGATCAAATGACATGACTAGGAATTTGAAGTGACCATACCGAGTTCTGAAAATTGTTTTCAGAATGTCATATTCTCTGACTCTGAGCTGATGATAGCCTGATCTGAGATCTATCTTAGAAAAATAACTGGCACCCTAAAGTTGGTAAAAAAGTCATTGATTCTGGGAAGTGGATACTTGTTCTTGACTGTGACTTGTTCAACTGACTGTAGTCAATACACATTCTGAGAGAACCATCTTTCTTATGCAAGAATAGAACTGGTGCACCCTAAGGGGATACGCTGGGTTTGATGAATCCCTTATCTAGGAGATCCATCAACTATTCTTTTAACTCTTTGAGTTCTGCTAGAGCCATTCTGTATGGCAGGATTAAGATAGGCTGAGTATCAGAAAGAAGGTCTATTTCGAAGTCAATTTTCCTCTCGAGAGGAACTCTCGGAAGATCTTCAGGAAACACATCTAGAAATTCATATGCTACCAGAACTGACTCAAGACTAGGTGTAACGCCCCCAAAAATGGGCCCCGAGGCATCACACGGTGCTTAAGGGTACAAGTAGCCCCAAAATAACCCTTTTAGCCATTTTTCTACCATTAAACACTTATAATCAAAGTCATCATAATCAAAACATCTAAACATCCTCCATAATATCATACTATAATACGAATGAAATACGGAAAGTAACAAAATGCGACATCTTTGACAAATCTGATCAATCTATCCATCTAGTCTGACAAGCCTTTACTAAACTGTATATCCATGAGCCATTGGGACAAACCCCAACTGATCCGAACTCAGGAAATAAACTGAACGACTCAAAGTAAATGAGAAAATCTAAATAACTAGTCCTCGGACCATGAGGACTCACCACTGCAGAGGATGTAGATCAACGTGCTCAGATAATCACGGTCAAACCTGGGAATGAGCACCTGAACCTACATTATAGGGAAAATGTAGCCCACATGCGAATATGTGGGTCAGTACCATGGAATATGTACCGAGTAAATAGGGGTGCATTAAACATATTTCTATACATACATATATATATATATATATATATATATATATTTAAATAATCATTTCATAAGTTTTCTTTCCAAATCATGCAGGACATTTGTAAATGGCTCATAAAGCTTGAAAAAAATCTAAAATCTAAAATCATACACAATGAATAATAAAACATGCCAATCTGGATATTATGAGCTATTACACTTAATCCAAATATCAATATTCTTTTCTTATTCTCTCATCAAGCAATCTTAGTAAAATCTGAAATATTGAATACATCATAAATCTGCATTTCAAATCTTTTTTAAATTAGTCAAATCAATCTAAGAATGAGGGAAGATTCTTTGGGAGGTTCTTCTAACCGAAATATATATTATGTGAGCACCCATGATGTCCCACGACTTGCCCCCATAAGTTTAGGGCTGTCCTACCCTTGCCATCGGTGTAGAACAATCTCATCTTAGTGATTACTATCTCAATTTTCCACATATAGTGGAAGTCAATGTTTCAATCTATGGTGGCACGTAGTTTTGGGGTATGAAACTGTAGTAACATACCCAACTCGGTGCTAAATACTACTCCCAATACTATGCTCAAAAATCTCAAGAAAAATCCACTTTAAGGGTAATCTCATATTTCTTAAGTTAAATAAATGATAAAATCCGTAACTCATTTCATAAACTGGATTTAACTCTTTTGTGACCAAAAGGTCAAATCTTAAACTTATAAAAAATAGTCTAAACATGGGTGCATGTAGCACATAAATTCTCAAAAAAATAATCTCAGTGTGGGTTAATGACCCTTATAGCGATACTTAATCAAAACATTTCAACATTTATGCTTTACATCACAAGCATGCATAATTTATACGGAAATCTGAAACATTTCAGCCTTTAATCATAACAATAATCTCAAACTCATGGAGTTTATTTTCTAAACATTCAAAATAATCATAGTATCTTGAAGAACAACATAGGATAAGATTTATCACTTTAAATTCATGATAAAACATGTAAAAATCATGTATCTTTGTAAAATAATGCAAACTTTGGGCATAAGAACAAAAGGGTGTTCTTGTTCATAAACCCCCATACCTTTATGGTAATGGATTCGTTGAAAGTTTGGACCCTCAATGTTGATTGTGTAATCCTAGTTGTTTTTCTCCTTTAGTGCTCTTGGATGATAAACTTAGACTGATAATAGGATTATGATGTGTTTAGAATCTATTAGATGCATAAGGTTAAGTTTAGGGGTGTGTAAGGAGAGCCAAAAGACTTAATTGCCCTCAAAATAACCCAAAAACGGAGTGTTTAAGTCACTTGAAACCATAAGATATGCGCCGCATATGATATCGCATATATTTACATAGGCGCCGTATATGATATCGCATATATTTACATAGGCGCCGCATATGATATCACCTATATTTACATAGGCGCCGCATATGCTATTGTATATGTTTTCCAGTGGCCATGTGCGATTGGTTAGGCGGCATACTCTACTTCGCAAAGCCATAACTCCTAGCTCGGGTGTCGGATTTTGGTGAAATTAGTATCGTTGGAAAGCTAATTCGATTCTCTATAATTTTGTGGGTATAAATATGCAGAAATACCACATATTTATCAAGTTATGCTCATTCAAAGATGACCCTTGCGAATTCAAACACTAAAACTTGATGGATTTCAAAACTCTTAGCTTGTACTACCTTAAGTGACTCATATAACCACACTTAACACATCATAATCTCTCTTATAAATAGGGTACTCTTGGTAATTTAGGTGCCCAAATATGGCTTACAAAATTTAGGTTTTCACATATACGAACAACGGTTCGTTTTCTAGCTTAGGAAAGTACGGGGCATTACAATATCTCCCCCTTAGGGACATTCGTCCTCGAATGACGCTGGGTATACTAAGAGTAAAGAGAAAATAAAGGGTACATAGATGAAGCAACTTACTAATCTTGCCTCTATTTCATTCTACATTTTGGACACAACAAGGGGTGCATCACTCATGAAATCACAGCTGAATAGTATAAAATAACTGCTGAACTACTGCAATTCTGCATAGAAAAGGAATGATTTAAAGAAGAATGGTATCTTCCGCTTGATCGAAGCTTATGGAAAATAGGTGCGGGTACTTGGATCGCATATTCGCCTTAGCTTCCCATATTGCACCCTCAATGGATTGGTTTTGCCACAACACCTTGACCAAGGGAACTTCTTTGTTCCTTAGTGTTCAGACTTGGTGATCTAAAATCTCAACAGGAACTTCATCAAAAGAAAGACTATCTTGTACATTAGGGTTTTCTGAAGGAACTACAACAACATAATCACCAACGTGTTTCCTAAGCATGGCTACATGGAAGACAGAGTGAAAAAAAGATAACTCTGAAGGCAACTCAACCTCATACGCTACCTTACCAATACGACTAAGAACTCTGTAGGGGCCAATATAACGGGGACTAAGTTTCCCCTTCTTTCCGAATTTCTTCACTCCCTTCATGGGTGAAATCTTCAAATACACCAAGTCACCAACTTCAAATTCAAGGTCTCTTCTCCTTACATCAGCATACGACTTCTGACGACTCTGTGCGGTTTTTAATCTTTCTCTAATCACTTTGATTTTTTCCATAGCTTTAAAGACCAAATCAGGACCAATCATGGCCGCTTCACCTACTTCAAACCAATCTATGGGTGACCTATATTTCCTCCCATACAAAGCCTCAAATGGAGCCATGCCAATGCTAGAGTGAAAACTATTATTGTAAGCAAACTCTATCAATGGTAAATTCTCATCCCAACTCCCCTTAAAGTCAAGAGCACACGCTCTCAACATATCCTCTAAGGTCTGGATGGTGCTCTCATCCTGACCATCTGTCTGTAGATAGAAAGCAGAACTCAAATGCAATTGGGTACCAAGACCCTTCAGAAAAGCTCTCCAAAACTACGAAGTGAACTGAGTACCCCTATCTGAAATGATGGACAAGGGAACTCCATGCAATCTGACTAATTCCCGGATGTATAAACTAGCGTAATCCTCAGTAGTATAAGAAGTATGCACAGGCAAGAAGTGCCAAGACTTAGTCAATCTATCCACAACAACCCAAATGGAATCATGATGGTGTCGGGAAGAAGGTAAACCAGTCATAAAATCCATGTTTATCTCTTCCCACTTCCAAGTGGGAATACCGAACTCCTGCATTATACCACCAGGTCTTTGGTGTTCTACCATAACCTATTCGCACGTCACACACTTATCCATAAATGCTGCTATATCCTTATTCATGCCACTCCACCAATAGATTTCCTGCAAGTCATGGTATATCTTGGTGGCACCAGGATGAATAGAATATCGCACACCATGCGCTTCATCCATAATTCTCTGTATCAGATCATCGACATCCGAAACACATAATCTATCTTGCAATCTGAACACACCATCCCCCCTTGGGAGAAAACCTCCACCTTTTAGTCCTTGACTGATTCTTTTAGTTTGACCAAACTAGCATCTAAGTTTTGCTTCTCTTTTACTTCCGAAACCAAGGAGGATTCGGAGCTACTCCGTACTAACATACTCCCTTCAATGGAGTCAAGCAACCTAACTCCCAACCTAGACAACCTATGCACATCACAAGCCAACTCCTTCTTACCCTCTCCACTATGCAAAACACTACCCATAGACATCCTCCTAAGGGCATCCGCCACTACATTGGCCTTTTTTGAGTGATACAAAACACTCATATCGTAGTTTTCAATAACTCTAACTAGCTTCTCTGCCTAAGATTCAACTCTCTCTGGGTAAAAACATACTACAGACTCTTATGATCAGTGAAAACATCAAAATGAACACCATACAAGTAGTGTCTCCAGATTTTTAGAGCAAACACAACATCAACTAACTCAAGATCATGGGTGGAGTAATTCTTCTTATAGGGTTTTAGCTGTCTAGAGGCATAGGCTATAAAATTACCTCTCTGCATCAGTACACAACCCAAACCAACTCTAAAATCATCACAATATACCACAAAACCATCAACTCTATCAGACAGAGTCAAAACAGGGGCTGTAGTGAGTCGAGCCTTCAACTCCCGAAAACTATTCTCACAAGAATCGGACCACAAAAACTTCACTTTTTTTTAGGTCAACTGGGTCATAGGAGATGCTATAGAGGAGAAACCTTCAACAAAACGGCGGTAATAGCCAGCTAGACCCAAGAAACTTCTAATGTCGAACAGAGAGACAGGTCTAGGACAGTTTCTAACAACTTTTGTTTTCTGGGGATCAACTCTAACACCTTCGAAAGAAATAATATGACTCAGAAAAGCAACTGACCTTAGTCAAAATTCACACTTGCTAAATTTAGCGAACAAGTGATGATATCTATGGGTTTGCAAGATGATACAGAGATGATCTGCATGTTCATTCTCACTAGGGGAGTATACCAGAATGTCGTCTATAAATACTATGACAAACATATCAAGATATGTGCTGAACACTCGATTCATGAGGTCCATGAAAGATGCTGGGGGATTAGTTAGCCCGAAGGACATAACAAGAAACTCAAAATATCCATAACGTGTTCGAAAGGCTGTCTTCGGGATATCACATTCCCTAACTCTGAGTTGATGATAGCCACAGCGAAGGTCTATCTTTGAGAAGTAACTTGCACCTTGTAATTGATCAAACAAATCATCTATTCTTGGAAGGGGATACTTGTTTTTGACAGTGACTTTGTTAAGTTGGCGATAGTCAATGTACATGCGCAAAGAACCATCTTTCTTTCGCACGAATAGGAAAGGTGCACCCCAAGGAGACATACTTAGTCTTATAAAACATTTATATAAGAGATATTTGAGTTGCTCTTTCAACTCCTTAAGCTCTGCGGGTGCCATACGATATGGAGGAATGGAAATGGGCTGAGTATCGGGAAGAAGATCAATCCTAAATTCTATCTCTCTATCGGAAGGTACCCCTAGAAAATCTTCTGGAAAGACATCGGGAAACTCATTAACAACATCAACTGGCTGGCGATTTGGAGTTTTAGATTTAGTGTCTTTAACTCTGACTAGGTGATAAATTCACCCTTTGGAAATAAGCTTTCTAGCCTTGAGAAATGAGATAAAATGATTCTTAGGAGATGTGGAATTACCAGACCATTCGATAATAGACTCACCAGAGAACTGAAACTTGACTACACGGGTACGATAGTCTATGGATGCATAACAAGAGTGAAGCCAATCCATACCCAGAATAACATCAAAATCTACCATGTCTAACTCTATCAGATCAGCAAACATAACTCTATGAAGAATAGAAACATGACACTTTTTGTACACTTTTTGGGCAATAATGGACTCACCCACAGGGGTAGAAACTAGGATGGGCTCAGAGACAATCTCTGTACTCACTTCAAAATTTACAGCAACCAGAGGTGTCACATATGAAAAACTGGACCCAGGGTTCAACAACGCATAAATATCAAACTGAAACACACAAAGCATACCAGTAACAACATCGAGGGACTCCTCCTGGTCCTGATGGGAAGGCAAAGCATAGAATCTATTCTGGCGCAAACCGCCAGCAGTACTGAAAGAAGCACCATGAGTAGGAGATAGACGACCTACAGGAGCTGAAGCACTAGCAGTCTGAGCCTAGGAAAGAAATCACGGTTCCCCTGTCTGGTATGACGATAATCTCTAAAATCGTGGCCCTCCTGGCCATATCCATAGCAACCCTTCTGACCCCACAAATACTTACCCCCGTGGTCCCTACCACACCTGGTGCATGGTGGACGGTTAGGCTGGTCACTCACAGTATTTTGAGATCCATACATAGAAGACCTGTTTCCCTGTTCTTGCCTACCTCTAAGTACTGGAGCACTAGTTGATGATGGTGCTAGCATAGATGAGCGGCTTTGAAACTGAGGGAGATTCCCTCCTTGCAATCTGTTCTGACCATAAGTAGGTTGCTTAGATTTGGCTATCTTATTCCCCCTTACTCTATCCCTTTCTTTTATCTTATTTGATTCGATCTGTTGGGTATGGGTCATTAATCTTGAAAGATTAATCTCACTATTAAGCATAGATGATCTACACTCCTTAACCACATAGCTTGACACCTCTATCAAGAACTTACCCATACTGGCTCAGTTATCGGCTATCAGATTTGGGGCATATTTTGCTAACTGATTGAACTTCAAGAAATACTCCTTAACAGTCATGGAGCCTTGCCGTAACTTCATGAACTCCTTTACTTTTGCCTCTTTCAACTTTAGCTAAAAGAATTTATCCAGGAATGCATCCTGGAACTCCTGCCAAGTCATAAGAGCAGCACCCTCTACTTTACCCTTTCTCCATGCAACCACCCAGGCATACGCAAGGTCTTTCAACCTGTAGGATGCTAACTCAACACTCTCTTCCTCAGCCACGTGCATTACCTGTTTGATCTTCCTTATCCCCTCCAGATACAACTGTGGATCCTTACCTACTTTTGACCCATAAAACTCTAGAGGATTCATTCGCATAAAGTCATGAATTTTTGCAGTAGATAATTCACCTCCCTATTATTGTGGAGTCAGGTCCTGGTTGGCTTGAACGTTGGCGGTAACAGCATGGGCAAGCACTTGAATGACTGCCCTAAACTCAGCATGGGATACATTCTTATTTAGGGGATTAGAAGGATGAGGTTGCTGACCTGTATTATTTCTTCTAGCTTAGCGAGGAGGCATATTTCGAAAGAAGAGAGCACGAATTAATAGCTGAAAGGGAACAACTGTAAGCACGATAGAATTCTAAAAGAATGAAACAACCATATTTTTTTTCTAAAATGTTTTGTAGCCTCTTGCTCATGGATGTGGCACGCTACACACCGATGATCAAGACTCTACTTAACGCGGCTTCTCAGACTCCCTAGGACTCCAATAACCTTAGGCTCTGATATCAAGTTTGTAACGCCCCAAAAATGGGCCCCGAGGCATCACACAGTGCTTAACGCTACAAGTAGCCCCAAGCTAACCCTTTTAGCCATTTTTCTACTATTCAACACTTATAATCAAAACATCTAAACACCCTCCATAATATTAAACTACAATACGAATGAAATACGAAAAGTAACAAAATATGACATCTCTGACAAATCTGATCAATCTACCTATCTAGTCAGACAAGCCTCTACTAAACTGTATATCCATGAGCCATTGGGACAAACCCCAATTGACCCAAACTCAGGAAATAAACTGAATGACTCAAACTAAATGAGAAAATCTGAATAACTAGTCCTCAAACCATGAGGACTCACCACTGCAGAGGATATAGATCAACATGCTCGGATAATTACGGTCAAAACTGGGAATGAGCACCTGAACCTACATTATAGGGAAAATGTAGCCCACATACAAAGATGTGGGTCAGTACCATGGAATATGTACCGAGTACATGGAGGTGCATAAAATAAACTTATTTATATGCATATATATATATATACGTATTTAAACGATCATGTCATAAGTTTTCTTTCCAAATCATGCAGGACATTTGTAAATGGCTCATAAAGCTTGAAAGAAATCTAAAATCTAAAATCATACACAAAGAATGGTAAAACATGCAAATCTAGATATCATGAGCCATTACACTTAATCCAAATATCAAGATTCTTTTCTTATTCTCTCATCAAGCAATCTTAGTGCAATCTGGAATATTGAATACATCATAAATCTGCATTTCAAATCTCTTTTAAATCAGTAAAATTAATCTAAGAATGAGGGACGACTCTTTAGGAGGTTCTTCTAACTGACATGTACACCATATGAGCACCCATGATGTCCCACGACTTGCCCCCATAAGGTTAGAGCTGTCCTACCCTTGTCATCAGTGTAGAACAATCTCATCTCTGTGATCACTATCTTAATTTTCCACATATAGTGGAAGTCAATGTCTCAACCTACGGTGGCATGTAGTTTTGGGGTATGAAACCATAGTAACATACCCAACTCGATGCTAAATACTACTCCCAATACTATGCTCAAAAATCTCAAGAAAATCCACTTTAAGGGTAATCTCATATTTCTTAAGTTAAATAAATGATAAAATCCGTAACTCATTTCATAAAGTGAATTTTAACTGTGTTGTGACCAAAAGGTCAAATCTTTCTATACTTCATCAAAATATAGTCTAAACATGGGTGCATGTAGCATATAAATTCTTAAAAAAACAATCTTAATATGGGTTAATGACCCTTATAGAGATACTTAATCAAAACATTTCGACATTTATGCTTTATATCACAAGCATGCATAATTTATACGAAAATCTGAAAAATTTCATCCTTTAATCATAAAAATAATCTCAAACTCATGGAGTTTATTTTCTAAACATTCAAAATAATTACAGTATCTTGAACAACAATATAGGATAAGATTTATCACTTTAAATTCATGATAAAACATGTAAAAATCATGTATCTTTGTAAAATAATGCAAACTTTGGGCACAAGAACGAAAGGGTGTTCTTGTTCATAACCCCCATTCCCGTTATGGTAATGGATTCGTTGAAATATTGGACCCTCAATGTTGATTGTGTAACCCTAGTTGTGTTTCTTCTTTAGTGATCTTGGATGATGAACTTAGACTGATAATAAGGTTATGATGTGTTTAGAATCTATTAAATGTGTAAGGTTAAGTTTAGGGGTGTGTAAGGAGTGCCAAAAGACTTAATTGCCCTCAAAATAATCCAAAAATGGAGTGTTTGAGCCACTTGAAACCATAAGATATGCGTTGCATATTATATCACATATATTTACATAAGCGCCGCATATTATATCGCTTATATGTACATAGGCGCCGCATATTATATCACCTATATTTACATAGGTTCCGCATATGCTATCGCATATGCTTTCCAGTGGCCATGTGCGATTGGTTAGGCGACACACTCTACTTCGCAAAGCCATAACTCCTAACTCGGGTGTCAGATTTTGGTGAAATTGGTATCGTTGGAAAGATAATTCGATTCTCTATAATTTTATGGGTATAAATATGCAGAAATAACACATATTTATCAAGTTATGCTCATTCAAAGATGACCCTTGTGAATTCAAACACTAAAACTTGATTGATTTTGAAACACTTAGCTTGTACTACCTTAAGTAACTCATATAACCATACTTAATACATCATAATCTCTCTTATAAATAGGGTACTCTTGGTAATTTAGGTGTCCAAATATGGATCACAAAATTGGGGTTTTCACATATATGAACAACGGTTCATTTTCTAGCTTAGGAAAGTGCGGGTCATTACACTAGGAGTCTCAAAACTAGTAATCGTAACTCGAACAAGAGAGTGTACACATTCCTTAGTTATCATTTTCCTCTCCCTTAGGTAGGAAACAAGTTGACCCCAAAGTGCTGAAGTACTACCCCTCTATTCCAGGACAGGTTTATTTAGAAACTGAAAATGGACAACTCTGTTTCTGCAGTCAACTAAAGCATAGCATGAATGGGGTCAATTCTATGATGAAAATAACATTAAAATCTGTCATATCTAGCTCTACTAAGTCTGCTGATGTATTTTTTTAAGGCACCATAATGGAAAGTTCCTGTATACCCATCGGTCTATGATAGATTTACCTATTGGGGTAGAGACTGAGAAGGGCTCTGCTAGAATTTTAAGACTCACTCCAAAGTTAACAACTATAGAAGAAGTTACAAAGGAAAAAAAATCCTCGATCTAGCAAACCATAAATATGTAAATGATAAAATTGCAATGTACTAGTGGCTACATTAGGAGAACTTTCCTGATCCTGTCGGGACTAAAGTGCATAGAGTCTATTTGGGTGTTGCTACTGGTGGCGCTGGAAGTAGCACCCTACTGAGACGGGCAACATAACTAAGCTGGGGGATAATTATACAGACTTTAGGGACCTGGCTGAGGATAATCTATGATTTTATGGAGTGGTTTTCCATACTCGAAACAAAAATCACTGCCATCCCTGCTGACACCCTAATGGTTTTTCCCACATTTTTGGCAAGGAGGATCCATAAGCTTGGATAGGATAATAGCCAGTTGATTGTTTTGAGAAACTAAAGAATAATCTAAGGCAATGAAAGAAGTTGTGAGTTTGGAGTGAGAGACATACTCATTCAGGGGATTTGCTGAACAGGCGAAGGTGATAGATGGTTTCTAGTTCTTCTTTCGTTAGTCTTTTTGGGAGGCATATTCTGTAAATGAAAGGAAACCTTGGATTAGACAAAGAGTTTGACTTGAGCTCATGCTCACTCACATGATATGAATATTGAAAGAATGAAAACCTCTCCTAAAAATATCTCATAGCCTCTTGTCCATAAGTGTGGCATGCTATACACCCTTTCTCAAGACTCTGCTTGAAGCGCCTTTCAGACTCCCAAGGAATCTGTTGAACTTTAGGCTCTGATACTTAGTTTGTAATGCCCCGAGTCTACACCCTAGATGCCACATGGTGCTTACAACTCTGAAGGATCACAAGCTAACCCATGACTGGCACTTACTGTGAGCACTGAATAATAATACTAAAATAATGTAGAAGTTAAGCTGAAGTGCCATAAGTTTTATAATCTGAATACTATTAAGTATAACATCTGATAAAAATATCTGAAACTGAATATTGTCTGAACTATTCCAATTTGAAAAACCCCTAATTGAACAATCTGTATATGGAGTTGATGGGACAAACCCCTAACTAATCTGACTACTAAAATACTGAAGCTGCTAAAAATACTAAAATAAAAGCATATCCTCGATAGATAAGGACTCACTATAAAAACTGTTACTGCTATCCGAATCTGTCTAAGCGCGATTGGGAACCTGAGCGTTCGGACCTATGATATAAGACATCATAGCATAAAGTGAAAGTTTGCATCAGTACATAAAATATACTGGTATGCTAGGAAAGGTAAGGCTGAATCCAAGGGTTCATATACATGAACAGTAACTGACTGAATGATATGAAGTAACTGAATAAGAGCACATGGAATACTAAAACTATTGTAAATACTGAATATGTAATGCTACACATATACTTGTATATACTGTATCTGAGATTATTATGGAAATTGAGTCTGAGTTTTGATAACTAAGTTATTGATATCTGAGATTACTAATAACTATATTACTGATAACTAGAGAATATTTCTGACAGTCTTGATTCTGTAGAATTGAACTAAGTTATATACTGAGCTGACAGTCCTAATTCTGTAGAACTAAATTGAGTTCTATAATGTGTCTAAATTTGAAACTAAAATTGTAGGAGGTAATTATCTAACTGTCATGCCCCTCTCTTAATAGATTGGGGTACAACCTGTAACCCTAGTTGGAAGGGTGTTAGTACCGTGCCACAGGTAAAGACAAGCTGAAGAGTCATCCTCAACTGGCAGGTTCCCTAAATAAGAATGGTGGTACCCTTAACTTTCTGGAAAAACACCTTATAAACCCCCAACAGGCAGGTTGATATCTCAACGTACTCTATTTACTTAGTTCTAGAATGTAAGGACTGCTACAAGTGATCACACCCTTTACTGGTAGGTGAGCCCCCATCCTTGGGTTCACTTAATACTGAATCCTACTCCCAACTGAATATACACTGAACTGATTTCCAGACTGTACTAGGCTTGAATGAACTGTTACTAATCGTGCTAACTGACTGAACTGGACTAAGTTCACTGAGTTCAATTAACTAACTAAATACACCGTTCGTGATACTGAGTTGAACTGGACTAATTTATGTTTTACTGAGTTCTGTAACTGATTGAGTACTATTATTTAGTTAGTTAATTGAACTCAGTGAACACCTAAGTAAAACATGAACTTTTAATAATACATTCACCTAGGCATCTTGTCAAACACTTGAGATACATGAACTTGTACATAAATAGGACCACATGATGACATATCATGATTACACTATTCAATTCACATAAGCATTCTATCAAACACTTGGGAAGAATGGTTATTTCACATGAGAATAGTCAACACTTGAACATTATGGATGAAATAATCTTTTGTAATTTCAAGGGTTTAACATGCAAATTATCTAATTCACCATACAAACTAATTTAATTTTATAGAACTTGTAACAAATCATGGATTAAAACCCAAATAGTATCATGAATATGAATACAATCAAGTTCATGAGTAATAAACTTGTAGTTTTAAAAGTGGTTCTTGAACTCTAAGGGTAGAAGGAAACCCTTAGATGAACACCTAACATGCCTTGGTAATCAATTTCGTGAAGATTGATGGTGTGTTCTTGAAGCTTGAATTTGAAATTGGATGCCCAAGGGTTTGTTCTTGAGAAAATTTGATAGAGAGTAAGTGATTTAGCCTTTAGATAGGTTTAATATCATGTTTTAAGGGTTTATATAAGGTGGAAAAATAACCCAAATACCCCTATGGATGCGGACTTTTTAATTACTAAAAATGTGGCCAGCAACGCGTAGACCGATGCGCCGCGTTGATGTTATCGACATGATGACCAACGCGCCATGTTAAGCTCATGTTGGTTCACTATAATTTGTATTGAATACTGGGGAAAAATATCCATCAATGCGATGGGCGAATCGATGCGTCAAGATTACATCGACCCATTATTTTGGTCACCCAAATATAATTCAACCGAGGTTCGAAAAATCTAAAACTCAGCCAAAGTGACCTATTGACACACCTGATCATGATTCAATCCAAGGATCGACATTTTAAGGTCATAAGGGTCGTAAAATAAGATTACCAAATTATGAAGGATAAAATAATTCTAAGTATAAACACTTAGCTGAAATTTCTAAGTCTAGGACCTCTTTTCATGCTCTAAAGGACTGAGTTAAGCTTTGGATTTTGCGGAGTCTTATAATATTTCCTCCTTGGGATCATTCATCCTCGAATGAGACTGACTAAGCTGAAGATATTGATAGACTAAGTTTACATACTGAACATACACAACTGAAGCATGATTTCATGACTAAAACTACTGATATACCGAGTTTTCACACTGAACATGCATAACTGAAGCATGATTACATGACTGAACTAATTTATGAGTGCATAACTGTCATGAGAATGTTATACAACAGTAATTGATACCAAATTTGTAAAGGAAATCTGAGCATGGAATATAGTAATGTGAGGGTGAATGTAATGAGTAAACTGATTTCATATGGGATCTTAGAACATGCATGCTAAGGGTAAGTAGACTCACCAATAGGCTGGAATAAATTAAAAACTGAAATATCCTAAAGCATGAATAGTAAACATACTCTGATAAGATGGTGAATCTCTACACTTAATTTCTGTAGGATTATGCTTTAGGGATATAAGTAGAACTGAAGCTGGAATATGGTAAAATATGAATACTAAATGAATACTGGTTCTAAAACTACGTGATGGAGACTGACATAAATCAAGGATCTGAGTTACTCTCACACTGAGCACGAATGCATAAACATACTAACTTAACTGATTAACTGAATGAGTGATAGCTGAATACTGGTCATGCAAGCCTGAATCACACTTCGTCTGAATAACTAGATTGAAACTATAGAGTATTATACATATGAGGTAAGGTCTGACTGGGTAACATGATATAAATGAGCATTAATTCGTGAAAACTTTATTATCTGAGAATGCAGGACCAAACATAGATCATGATTCTGCAGTAGTCTGTGAATGAGGTACTGAAATACTGATAACCGAATAGCTGATAACTATATGCTATGGTCAAGCAAAACTGATACTAAACTAAGTTCTTAACTGAATACTGAATTGATTTTCGTGAATACTTGCACTGACATGAGAATGGATTTACGACTGAGATATAACAAAGAGAGTTAACTTATGAGTAACTATTACTTCAAGCTGGACCTGATTTCGTCAAGAAAGGATTAGAGATTTAGTTCATGAAAACCTCGGGACACTTACGGACTGAACCCTGACTAACTATCTGGGATCTAAAATATGACTGATACACCCAAATTACACCTCCCTCACTAAGTATTATGATTGTTATTAGACTGTTGATCAAAGATTCCTGAGTAAAAAGGGTTTTGATTTACGAATTATATTCTAAATAATTATAACAGAGTTATTCCGACATAATTCTTTTGCAAGTAGTAATTCAATGATATTAAACAAACTAGAGTTATGGTTGCCAAGATGCTTAAACAGCTAGGGTTGTGAATCACTTTTGAGTTCCAATTAGTAACGTCAATTACAAGAGTATTTGAATCCTATTTTTTATACCCATTAGTTTCTTAACTTAAATGGATTGTTTATCCTTTATTTCTCTCAAACTTTAAGAATGCATTGATTATTCAACTATTTTCTCATGTAGGTCAATCCTGTTAAGGCATTTGCCATTAATCCAAAGGTTAAAGCCTCTAGATTCCATGTAAACCCTTATTTTTTCCAACAATCACTTTTCTATTCAAACAAGTGATATTCTTGGGCTCACCTTTCAAGTTTGCAACCAAGAAAAGTCATTAAAGTGAAGAAGGGTTTATGCAACATCAATTACCCATGGAACTTAATTAGAATCACAACCCAAATAAGTTTTTCACATCAAGGCTCCCATAACCCTAGTTATGGGCGCTTAGCCACACATCTCCATAGAAGAAAGAGAAAAAATCTTTGTATTATTCATAAATAAATTCAAAATTCACTTACAAAAGTTACTAGAATTAGTTCTTGAATATCAATAGAAATAGAATGATTAGATCCACAATTTTTTCTTGATTCATAGACTACTACGTTATAGAGTTTCAAAGATGGAAAACTACGGTAACAATATCAAAGATAAAGGAAATAAAACCCTAACTAGGTATTTATATGCTCCCAGGTACAGAAGATTTAAAATTTAAACTCAGAAAAAGCCGTGTCTAAGTCGATGGTCTAACTGACGGCCCATTGGAGGCCTGATGGTCCGTTGCACAAGCCATAATTTAATGTACCAAAATATTAAATTCTGCTCCGGTCTGACGGTTATGTCGGTGGATCATTATTGGAATGATCCTTAACGGAGGTCTTTTTATGCTGTTTTTCTAAGTTTCTTCTGTGGCTCACTCCTTAACCTAAAAACACTGAAATCCAGTGTTCAATACAACATCAGTTGCTTGAAAATATACAATTTTCCTAAGAAAAAGATGTAAAATGGTTCATCAAAGGCCAAACATCAACACCCTTAACTTAAGACAATTGCTTGTCCTCAAGCAACTCAGCACCAAATTGCATACATGAATAACACAATGAATGGCAACCAACTATTGAACTAGACTTAGCATAACCATTCATTTGTCATTTCACTCATATGTGTTCAACACATCATGATTTATAATCGGCATTAATTCAATATCAGCACACACACAACATGGACATCAAAACCTAAAAAGACTAGCAAGACTAAATAAAACTAAAGTTGCCCTCACAGCAATGAAGTCCACCACTCATTATCTTTTATGGACACAGTCTAAACTCTCACATTAAAAAAAAAGTTGCAAACATAGTCTACTCACCCATAGGATTGTCCTTACCATCTAATGCTCCCTTATAGTTGATTTGCCAAGATCAAGCAGGTCTTTTTCAGGTTTGTAATGAGGATTCAGGGCTAGGTGAGGTAAATTTTGGTAAAAGTGATTCAATATTCAGACAAACACTCTTTTCCCTTGCATCCTTATTCACCTAAGGTACTATTTCACCAGCTCATTTACAACTTCTATTATTCAGCCTTACTTTACATAACCCCTTTATTTACAAGCATCGGCCACCCTCAACTCATGCTGATGCAATCGGTTAAGGTGCACAATATCTTGAATAGATTAGGGCCAAATGCTTTTAAACTAAGTTCTAAACCAACTTTTTGTTAGATTCTCAATATCTTGACAATAGCCACCCTTAACTTAGGTGTTTTGCCTGAGTTAAGGTGCATAATTTCCAATATTGAAACTGGGCTAAAGTCGGGTTCTAACACCCTAAAGAGAGTTAATTTGAGTTATTGGTGATGAAGAAAACTACAACAAGCTCAAAAAGGGTTCAAATGTAGAAAAATCTTTTTAGTGAGTTTAATTATTTTGGCTAAGTGGACTAAATATACAAGGAGGCCTGCTATCCTTCCATGTTGAATCAACTACAAGAAAATCTCAATGAACTGGGAAAGTTCTAGGCACTATATTATTCAAGAACTTAAGACAAATCCTCGCACACATAGGAAACTGAGTTAAACTTATTCTACTGCTCTAAGGATTTCCATTACATGATTTATGCACATCTTAAATATTAATGCCAATTACAGAATTACTAAAGGTTGCTAATATAATCCAAATGGATAAAGTGAATAATCACAGGCATACATGCTCATATCCTTATGCCAACATCATTCATCATTCTTATATACAACAAGATGTAAAAATAAAAGACATTTTTATAAATAAACAGTAACAACAGAACTTAAGAAAAGAAAAATGCAACCCTAAACATAATCCTAAACATGATGATTCTACTAGATATCACATGGGAGTAAAATACATCAGCAAAACAACCCCCCATGGTACAAGTACACTCCCCACATAAATCAATAATTTGTCCTCAAAGCGTATAAATAAAGTATAGAGGAGGGGAAATACTTGTAATGCTTCTTATTCATCTGAGGCATCTGTGAAGTATGGTGAGGCTTCAGTGTCCTCAACTGCTGTAACATTGACCCCCATGGTGGTGGGGGTACTCATAAACTTATCCTCTAGAATCGGAGGTACCACATCCCGGACTGGGTCTGAACTCGGCCCAGCTGGGGCGAAACTGGTAGATACTCCTGCAGCTTCATATTTTACTTTCTTCCTTCTTCTCTCTTCATCTCTCCTTGATCTTTTTGAGGCTTTCTTCAGATTATAATGTTCTCACTCCTCTGGTGTCATTGTTTCTCTTTTTCTTCTCTTTTCGGCTTTTCTTTTGGTAAGTTCATCTACATGCTGCTTTCCCTTGTCTTTCAATGGTCTTCCAATCAGATCAATAATTATTTCATCTTCATCACTCATTACTAAGGCTAGATCAAAAATAGGCTGCTGGGGTTGCGTGTTCTTCAATTCTTTGATGTCACCTTGTGCTTTCTTAAACTCTTCCAAGAACTTTGCCAGGTCTGGAATGGACATTGAATCTAGCTTTTTATTGATGCGCTCTTTCATGTGATCCATCCTCATCTGAATGTTTTGTAATGGATGGATTGCTTCATCTACAATTTTATAACAAAAGGCTTGAATTATGATGCCCAAGTGTCTAGCTACTTCTTGAATTTCTTTTGCAACTTCATAGACTTGGTAAAGTTTTCCTGGGTCAACCTATATTTTGAAAATTCTACCCCACCCATTGGTGGTGTAGACTCTGACCCTATAAACATACTTTATGGCACATAATAAGGTGGTACTTAAGTGGTAATCATCAACGGCATACCTGTTATAATTTCTGAGGTATCTGGGGCTGGTGCTGATTGAGTCTGCTAGGCTGGAAGTTTGGTGACCCTCACTTTAAACTTTGAGTCATCCTTGGACTTCTTAATATCTTGCCTATATGTTAGCTAAACCTTATTATCAACCCCACGAATCAGAGGTACACTTGCCTGTCTGCATAATTCCGTTATTAAACACAGGAATGGTAGTGCGTTAGCCACCTTATGTGCTCTCACAAACATTTCATCAGGGATGATCTGAATGAAATTAATCTCCAGCCCTGAAATAAAACTAGAAACAACCACATCCCGGTGACTATCCAGATTAACATCACCTTCGGTTGGCATAAGTTTCAATCACACAATAGCCTACCAAAACTTAGCTCTAAAACCAAGAGAAAACTTGGTAATGAATTCTATCTAGTTGGTTTTTCAAGATGGGTTGCCATCATCAGTCAGAATTCCTACCAACCAAGGTCTTTGGGTGGATACAGAACGCAGGTGATACTCAAGTTTAGGAAAAGCAGATGGAGCGTCATATTTTGGTCCAAATAATATCCTGTTTATTGTTTAGGATGATATATCAATATTAACTCCTCGAATTGCAACTAATTCCTTGTTTGGCAGGTATGAAATATTTTAGCCCTTTGGAATATCTTTTTCTTCCAACACCAAATAATTAGAAAAGAATTTCCTTACCAAATTCAGCTAATATGATTCGGGATGCTTGCTCATCCATGCCAATTCGTACTCATTGAAATGATGCTCCAACTCAGGATATTCATGAAACTCTGTTGTTACTATCTGGTACTCCTCAGTAAATGGCCTTTTGGTTTGCCTACTTACTGTCAGTGCCAACCTATCATAGAATTTTTCCTTTGCTCCTTCGAGTTTCCATCTGGCTGCCTCTCTTATTTGAGGATCCTTATGTCTGATCAAGTTTGAATCCTCAGGCTTAGTTTTCACATTAGCCACTTTATGTTATGCCTCAACATTGGTTGCCTCAGTTTCAGCCTCAACTGGCTTGGGATGAGACGTGACTGCCCTTACCTCGTCGGGGCTAGAGCTAGTACTGCTGGTGCTACTCTCACTCTCCTCTTCAGACTGGGAGAGTGTAGGAAGTGTTCGATCTCTTTGGCGAGTGTTGAAGGCTGGTACTTCCTCACTCCTGGCAGGTTCACCTCTTTATCTTGACCGACCACCACCTCTGGTTAATGGGAGTTTTCGTGCCATAATGCTTGTACAAGATACAAGGAATCAGTTGACAAGCCAAACAGACTAGTTAAAAAAATAGCTTAGCGGTCCAGCTGATGGTCCATCGATGAGGCAATAGTCCATCGGGCTGACCTTCTGCCTTAACCAGTGAGTGCTAATTTTTCAGGGCCTTGCGACAGTTAGATTGGCTGTCCGCCGGGTTACTGACAGTCCGCTGAGTCATCTATCCCAGCTATCTAGTGAACAATATTTTTAGAACATTTTCTACGGTTCACCGGTGGTCCATCATCATTCTTAATTTTTAGTTTTAAACTTCATTTTGACATTTTGTCGAACCCTGGTATACATCCTACAATTTGCAACATTACCATGAAGTCAATTTAATACTTAAATGCAAATTTTTGTATTTTAAACACCTGCGTTACTCAGACTTCGCCCAAAATACAGTATACCAGGTTTCAATGCTCAAAACATCAATAACAAGTCAAGAGAAGACAAGAAGAAATTCCTTTTTTTATAACATTGCAATTTTCATAGTTAAACTCAACAATGAAACAAAGGAGATAAGGATTATGACCTTGATTTCCAATTCTTCACTAATCAATTTGTAACTTCAAAAAATAAAACAACTTAGGGCTTTAGTCAGTAATTGGTACTTTGGTTTTGATGATGAGAAGAGAAGAATGGGTCTATTTAAATAGAGGAGGAAAAGGAGAGGAAAAGTCCTAGAAGGAGGTAACTTCTCCCAAATTCTTTGAATTCAGAGGGAAGTAAGCAGTCGTAGAATTTGAAAAGGTGGAAACATATGTAACTGCTTGTTCTCATCCATTAAAAGGCATTTGGGTTGATTTCATGTGCATTAAATAGCATTTCAGCTTACCCCGACTCGACCCAAACTTAGGGTTTAATTGATGGCCCACTCGGTGGTCCATCGGGTGTTTGATGGTCCATCTAGTTGTTCATTGCAACTTACCAGAGATAATGAAATTTTTTTTGCGGTGATGGCTTGGTCGATGGTCCGTTGAGAATGTGAAGGTCCATCGACTTGTCCGTCAACTCTTTCCAGTAAACTTGACTTTCAGCATCTGGTTGATGGTTGATGTGACGGTCCACCAGCTCGACCCTCAAGCCTTATCTAGAATGGTATTTTGTTACCATGGATTTGACGGTACAAATAATGGTCCATTGAGATCCTGACTGTCTGTCAGTTCTCTCATCAACGCCTTTTTTAACTGTAAAACTCCTTTTTTTTGCATTTTCAGTCCCACACACTTCATAAACACATCAGATTGCACAAAAGCACAAATAAATTCTAACTATGATTACA
Source organism: Capsicum baccatum var. pendulum (assembly GCA_030864225.1). NCBI lineage: Eukaryota > Viridiplantae > Streptophyta > Magnoliopsida > Solanales > Solanaceae > Capsicum > Capsicum baccatum. The sequence continues at coordinate 282,082,815 of CM061555.1, read as the reverse complement.
ACAACACTTTGTGGGTTGCTTCCTACTAGCTTCTGATTTAATATCGCAGCACGATGCAGTTATCTCAATTACTCAGACTTCATAGATAAATAGTAGCTATGCGCTTTATCGAGACTATTGGACTGATATACAACTTCAGTTGTTGCCCATTCACTTTGAAGACACTTTTGTCTTTATTTAAAAGTTAAACTACTGCAAATGAGTAGACTTGATTAACTTGGAATGGACCCGACCATTTTGATTTAAGCTTACCTGGGAACAAACTGGAGTTGAAGAGAAACACCTAATTTCCCTTCTGAAAATCCCTTTTCTTTGTAACGATCTTCCCTCTCATATGCACCGAGATGGAACTAATCTATCTCATTCAGCTGCCCCAATCTCAACTGTGCTACCTCACTCTAATTCAAATTTAACCTTCTAAGTGCCCATAGCGCCTTATGCTCCAATTCAATTGGCAAATGACATGCCTTTCCATAAACTAATTGGTACGGTGACATAACGATGGGTGTCTTGAAAGTTGTTTTGTATGCCCATAAGGTATCATCAAACTTCCTAGACCAGTCTTGTCTGCTAGCATTCACTGCTTTAGCAAGTATGACTTTGATCTCTCTATTCGAAATCTCCACTTGCCCACTAGTTTGTGGGTGGTATGGAGTTTCAACCTTATGTTTCTTAACACCATACTTTGCTAAGGCAGCTCAAAATACTCAATTGTAAAAGCAAGATCCACCATCACTTATAATGGTGTGTGGCACCCCAAATCAAGAGAAAATATTCCTTTTAAGGAATGCAACCACTCTCTTCCCTTCGTTGTCAGCAAACGTGATGGCCTCAATCCATTTTGATACATAATAAACAGCACTAGAATGTATTTCATCCCATATGAGCTCATAAAAGGCCCCATGAAATCGATGCCCCAGACGTCGAACAATTCTACTTCCATCATTTTTGTCAAAGGCATCTCATGGAACTTGGAGATCGACTCCTACCTCTGACATTGGTCACATCTCCTCAAGAACTCATAAATATCCTTGAATAAAGTCGGCCAATAGTAGCCAATTTACAGCACCTTTCTAGTAGTACGGTCACCTGCATGGTGATCTCCAACCGAAGAAGCATGACATGCTTCCAAGATATTCAACATATCTACTTCTGGAACACACCTCCTTATGATATTATTAGAACATCGTCGGAATAAATACGGTTCATCCCAGAAGTAATATGTCACATCATGGAGAAATTTTTTTCTTTGGTGAAAAGAAAGATTCTCCGAAATCACCTTGCTCACCACATAATTTGTGAAATCCATGTACCAAGGTATCTTCTCCAGAACAGCAACCAAGATTTCCTCATCTAGAAATTCATCATTAATCTCCAACTCATCTCTAACTGCTTGCTCTCTTTCTATCCTAGACAGATGGTCCGCAACTTGATTTTCGCAACCTTTTCAATCTTTGACCTCAAAGTCAAACTTTTGAAGCAGAAGCAACCATCTAATCAACCTTGGTTTTCATCCTTTTTCGCCATCAAATATCTCAAGGCTATGTGGTCAGTGTGGACCACCACCTTGGTTCCTAGCAAATAAGCCCGAAACTTCTCAAAATCATAGACTACTGTAAGAAGTTACTGTTTAGTGACAGTGTAGTTCTTTTGGGTCCCATTCAGTGATTTGCTTACGTAGTAGAAGGATGAAACAATTTTTCCCTATTTTGGACAAGTACAACCCCAAGTGAAACATCTCTTACATCATACATAATCTTAAACGGTTTTGACCAATCTGGTGCAACAATAATAGGGGCATCAACTAGCTTCCCTTTAAGGCATTCGAATGCCTTCAAGCAATTATCATCAAAGTTGAACTTATCATCCTTCTCTAAAAGTTTGCAAAGTGGATTTTTAATTTTTGAGAAGTCCTTTATAAATCTACGATACAAGCCTGCATGACCAAGGAAGCTATGTACCCCCTTTATTGAAATGGGAGGCAGTAGCTTCTCAATAACCTCGACCTTAGCTCGATCGACCTCAATACCCTTGGCTGAAATTTTGTGGCGAAGGACAATGCCCTTCTTCACCATGAAGAGGCGTTTTTCCCAATTAAGCACAAGGTTAAACTCTTCACACTGCTACAAGGCTCTACTCAGATTCACTAAACAAAGCTCAAACGAATCACCTACCACAGAAAAATCATCCATAAATACCTTCAAGGTGTCTTAAACCATATCTAAGAAAATAGAAATTATGAACCATTGAAAGGTAGCGGGTGCATTACATAAACCAAATGGCATCCGCTTGAAAGAAAAAGTACCACACAGGCAAGTAAATGTCATCTTCTCCTGATCCTCTGAGGCTATAAAAATATGATTATATAAACAAAATAACCATCCAAAAAACAATACCAACCTCTTCCCGCTAATCAATCAGGCATCTGATCCATAAAAGGAATTAGGAAGTGGTCCTGCAATATCCATGAGTTGAGTTTTCAATAATCCATGCAAACTCTCTACCCAGTGACAGGTCTAAGTGGTATCAACTCATTCTTCTTATTTGTTACAATAGTCATGCCCTCTTTTTTAGGCACACATTGTACAGGGTTTACCCACTTACTATTAAAAATAGGATATACAACTCCTGCATCAAGCCATTTGATGATCTCCTTCTTAACCACCTCTTGCATACGTGGGTTAAAATAATGTTGCTGCTTGATGGTTGGGATGCAGTCTTCCTCCAACTAAATTTTATGAGTGCACATACCTGGAGGGATGCCAATGATATCCACAATAGTCCATCTTATCACCTGTTTGTATCTTTGAAGCATAGAAATAAGTGCCTCTACCTGCTACTTACCAAAATTAGCTGCAATAATCATAGGTAGCATGTTTCCACTACCAAGAAACATGTATCAAAGGTTTCCTGGCAATTTATTCAACTCCAACACCAATGGCTCCTCAATAGACGTCTTAACTGACTGTGAAGGGTGATTTTTAAGATCCAAATCCATCTTTTTGGGAGCATAAGAGTATGATCCCATTCCCATCAAAGTACAAACAGTCTTATCATACTCTTTAATGCCTTCACTATCAAAATTCATCAGAATTGCAGCTAAGGGCTCAACAACAAATTTCTCCTCTATGAAACCCCCTGTTCATCCTCATAATAAACATCAACAATAGAGAACACACCTATATCCTTATGCTTCTTCATAAAGTGGCACACATCAAATCAAACCACTTCATCATTAAGCCTGAATAAGAGCTCATTAGCTCGTAAATCAATAAGAACGCTTCCTGTTGTGAGGAAAGGTCGACCAAAGATTTTGGGAACCTCATAATCCACCTTATAATCTAGAATAATGAAATTTACAGGAAATATGAAGCTGGACACCTTCACTAGCACATCCTACAAAATACCAACTGGTCGATTTACCAACCTATCTGCCATTACTAGTCGCATGTTTATGGGTGTGGGATCTCCCAAACCCAACTTCTTATAAAAATAAAGAGGCATCAAGTTAATACTCACTCCCAAATCAAACAAGGCCTTAGAAAAATCAAAAGACCTAATAGTACAAGGAATCGTGAATGCTCCTGGGTCCATTTTCTTTTACACTAGAGACCTTGTTGAAATAGCACCACAGTCATGAAAATTATCCATTGGTTTATATCTCGCTGCTTATTTCTTCTTCACCAGGTCTTTCATGAACTTAGAATACATAGGCATCTGCTCTAATGCCTCTACTAAAGGCACATTCACCGCCAGATACTTCAATATTACTAAGAATTTGCTAAACCTTATATCATCTGCTTTCTTTTTCAATCTATGAGGAAAGAGAGGCAGTGGTTTTAGGATAGTAGTCACCACTGCTTCCTTCTCTTGGTCTTTACCTTTTTCTAGCTCATTAACTTACTGATGGTTAGAAAAAATATCAATGCCAATCATTTTCTTTGACTTTACTAGATCACTTTCTTCATGCTCAACATCCTCTTCACTCACATCTTCAGTCATAGCTTTTCCCATAAAAGGGCCTGGTAATACCTTACCACTCCATGTGGTAACTTCCATGTAAGAGACATCATTATGAAGATTCTGAATTGTGTCACTTGGCAATGTTCTGCTCTTCCTCTGATTCAATGTTGCTGAGAGTTGTCTTATTTACTGCTCCAACTGTTTGATAGAAGTTGAGTGTGAATTTACCTACTGAATCATGGAAGACAAATCACTCTTCATAGTAGCTACCCCAGAGTTGGTAGCCTTAACTCTTTTTAATAGCTACTCCATCATGTCCTTCATGGATATTTTGCCCGAGCTTGTTGCAGTATTATCTCGGCTTCCCGGAGGTACATATAGTCCACTTCTATCATTTTTGTTTTTCCAATTTCCTTAATCCCTATCTTTGTAACCAGCCTTATCGTAATAGTTTTGAACTTGATTTCCTTGGCTATTTCCTCGAAACCCCCCTGATTATTTAGATAGTTCACCTTTTCTTCTGAATCAGAGTTAGATCTACCTTGGGATGCAACAACTTTCACCTTTTCTATTTTTCCAGATATAAATACTTAGTCAGCAAATCTATTTGCGTCTTTAAATATGCCATATACCGATCATATTCCTCCTCTTTCTGGCATTTCTTTACAGTTATACCAACAGACACAATAGGGCTTGCTACCATAGAATCCATGGTATGCCAAGCTCTACTTTGTTTGGTCATCCTATCAAGCATCTTTGAGGCTTCTAGAAAAGTGAGATCCATAAATGATCCTCCTGCAACACTATCTACGACTGGCTTCATGATAGAGTTTAAGGCCCTATAGAGAGTCTCTATCAAATAAATATCCATTATATTATGGTTCAACCATTGCATCAACATTTTTTAAACCTCTCCCAGGTTTCATGAAGATCTTTGGTTGAAAGCTATCGAAAGTTATTGATCTCATCCCTCAACTGTACCTTCTTGGAAGGTGGAAATAACCTTTCTAGGAAAGCCCCTTTCAACTGCCTCTAGTTGGTTATAAAATTGGGAGTCGGTCCATTAAACCATTGTGTTGCCACCCCAGATAGAGACAATGGAAATAAATGCAAGTGGATGGCATTTTGACCCACTTCTGGGTTATCAAAAGACTTACATATGGTGACAAAGTTCACCAAATGCATGTTAGGATCATCTCCTAGAAGACTACCGAACTACCCCTTGAGATGAAAGGGTTGAATCATCGTGCTGGTAATATTGATCTTATCTCCAAGTACCAAATGTGGAGGAATAATAGCTCTAGTTTCACCCACTCCATCTATTCCATCCTCATCATCACTAAGATCAAACTACACAGGTTGATGCTCTTGCCTCACCCTGAAGATGTGATTCCTGTTTACATTATGGTTTACCGCTGCAACTATATTCTCTGCACGCCTTGGGTTAACATGATCTAACCAATCATCGTCCCCCAAATTTTCATCATCAGGATTAGGATGACGCGATGGTTAGCCATCATTATACTGATTAAGTTGAGCTCTAGCTAAGGCAGCTAGTCTTTCAGTGTCTTGTGGGTCTGCCGTTCTGCTAATCAATTATGGTTTTAGATTTATTGGAATAATGGTGCACCCTATCTCCGTATAATTAGATTACATAATAACTACCCTACACAGAACATAAACAACAAACAAAGGTAAAATTTGGGAAACTTGACCAAAGGTCAATTAACAAACATAAACTTAATCGACAACTGTATTCCCCGACAACAGTGCCAAAATTTGGTAAGCCTAAATTATACCTCCCTTACGAGAGAGTAAGTAGTCGCTGTCCAATATAGAACCCAACTAGGTTGGGTGTCAAATCCCATAGGGAATACCATGTTCACTAAGTATTGTGATTGTTATCAGACTGTTGATCAAAGGTTCCTGAGTAAAAGGGGTTTGGATTTACAAATTATATTCTACATAATTGTAACAGAGTTGTTCCAACTAATGATTCTTTTGTAAGTAGTAATTTAAAAATATTAAACAAACTAGAGTTATGGTTATCGAGATTCTTAAACAGCTAGGGTTGTGAATCACTTTTGAGTTCCAATTAGTAACTTTAATTACAAGATTAGATGAATCCTATTTTTTTACCCATTGGTTTCTCAACTTAAATGTATAGTTTATACTTTAATTCTCTCAAACTTAAAGAATGCATTGGTTCTTCAACTATTTTCTCATGTATGTCAATCCTGTTAAGGCATTTGCCATTAATCCAAAGGTTAAAGCCTCTAGATTCCATGTAAACCCTTTCTTTTCCGAACAATTATTTTTCTATTCAAACAAGTGATGTTCTTGGGCTCACCTTTCAATTTTGCAACCAAGAAAAGTTGTTAAAGTAAAGAAGGGTTTATGCAGCGTCAATTACCTATGGAACTCAATTAGAATCACAACCCAAATAAGTTTTCATATCAAGGCTCCAATAACCCTAGTTATAGGAGCTTAGCCACACATCTCCATAGAAAAAAGAGAAAAAATCTTTGTATTGTTCATAAATAAATTTAGAATTCACTTACAAAAGTTACAAGAATTAGTTCTTGAATCATCAATAGAAATAGAATAATTAGATCCACAAATTTTGCTTGATTCACAGACTACTACGTTATAGAGTTTCAAAGATGGAAAACTAAGGTAACAATATATAAGATAAAGGAAATAAAACCCTAAGTAGGTATTTATATCTCCCAGGTACAGAAGATTTAAAATATAAACACAAAAAAGCCGCATCCAAGTTGACGGTCTAACTGATGGTCCGTCGGAGGCCTGACGGTCCGTTGCTTGGGCCGTCGTTTAATGTCCCAAAATATTAGGTTCTGCTCCGGTCTGACAATTATGTCGACAGACCATCACTGGACTGACGGTCCATTGCATTGGTCATCACTAGGACTTCTAACATTTTGAGTTCTTGTTAGGCCTGACGGTCAAGTTGGCGGTCCGTCAAAAGTCTGACGGTTCTCCACTTGGACCATCACAGAGGTCACTCAGTTCCTTCTTTCTATTTTGGTTTGACGGTCACCCCGGCGGTCCGTCGCATGGCTAACGGCCCGCCAGTTTGCCCATTAGAGGTTTTTGTATGTTGTTTTTCCAAGTTTCTTCTGTGGCTCACTCCTTAACCTAAAAAAATTGAAATCCAATGTTAAATACAATATCAGTTGCTTGAAAACATACAATTTTCCTAAGAAAAATATGTAAAATAGTCCATCAAAAGCCAGAACATCAATGACAATAGAATCTGAGAGCCTGACCTGGTTACTTGCCCTACTATCTTCCCCTTAGCTTAAAGCCATTATTCTAAATTTGTGAACCACTTATTCAACCACTCCAATTCCATCACCAAAAATTATATAACTAAGGAAAGTTACTGACTTTTATCAAAACTTGCATTTACTAAATTTGGTGAACAACTGATAGGCTTTGAGGATCTGTAACACTACTTTGGGATGGTCTGCGTAATCCTGTTCACTGCAAGAGTAGATAAGAATGTCATGAATGAAGACTATGGAAAGCATTTCCAATTACTACTTGAACACGTGGTTTATCAAGTCCATAAAAGTTGTTGCGGCATTAGTAAGACCAAATGACATGACTAGGAATTTGAAGTGACCATATTGAGTTTTGAAAATTATTTTTAGAATGTCACATTCTCTGAATCTGAGCTAATAATAAGCTGATATGAGGTCTATCTTAGAAAAGTAACTAGCACCCTGAAGTTGGTCAAAAAGTCATCGATTCTGGGAAGTAGATACTTGTTCTTGACCGTGACTTTGTTCAACTGACGGTAGTCAATACACATTTTGAGAGAACTGTCTTTCTTATGCAAGAATAGAACTGGTGCACCCCAAAGGGATACGCTGGGTCTGATGAATCCCTTATCTAAAGAGATCCTTCAATTGTTTTTTTAACTTTTTGAGTTCTGCTAGAGCCATTCTGCATAGTGGGATAGAGATAGGCTGAGTATCAGGAAGAAGGTCTATTCCGAAGTCTATTTCCCTCTCGAGATAAACTCCAAGAAGATCTTCACGAAACACATCTAGAAATTCACATGCTACTAGAACTGACTCAAGACTAGGAGTCTCGAAACTAGTATCCTTAACTCGAACAAGATGGTAGACAAACTCATTAGTTATCATTTTCCTTGCCCTTAGGTAGGAAACAAGCTGACCCCTAAGTTCTAAAGTACTACTACTCCATTCTAGGATAAGTTTATTTAGAAACTTAAAATGGACAACTCTATTTCTGTAGTCAACTAAAGCATAGCATGAATGAAGCCAATTCTACGCTGAGAATGACATTAAAATCTGTCATATCTAGCTCTACTAAGTCTGCTAATGTAACAATCTAAGGTACCATAACTGGAAAGTTCCTATATACCCATCAGACTATGATAGATTTACCCACTGAGGTAGAGACTGAGAAGGGCACTGCTAGGATTTCGTGACCGACTCCAAAGTCAATAGCTATAGAAAAAGTTATAAAGGACAAAAAAACTCCTCGATCTAGCCAAGAATAAATATGTAAATGATAAAATTGAAATGTACCAGTGGCTACATTAGGAGAACTTTCCTGATCCTGTCGAGACTGACGTGCACAGTCTATTTTGGAATTGCCCACTGGTGGCATTGGAAGTGGCACCCTGCTGAGACGGGCGACCTAACTGAGCTGGGGAATAATTATGTTGACTCTAGGGACCTGACTGAGGACAATCTCTGATTCTATGGACTGGCTTACTATACTCGAAACATAAGTCATTGCCAGCCCTACTGACACCCTGATGGTTTTTGCCACATTTCTGGAGAGGAGGATTTGTTCAGCCACTTTTTGGCCTTGATATTCTGGCCCTCTTATTATTTCTCCCTTTTTCTCTGCACCTCTCTTTCTCACTCTGTAGATCATGATCCATAAGCCTAGATAGGATAATATCTAGTTAATTTTTCTGAGCAACTACTGAATAAGCTAAGGCAATAAAAGCAATCTTGAGTTTGAAGAGAGAGACATGCTCATTCAGGGGATCTGCTGAACTGGCGGAGATGTTGGATGGTTTCCAATTCTTCTTCCATTAGTCTCTTTGGGAGGAATATTCTGTAAATAAAAGGGAAACTTGGATTAGACAGAGAGTTTAACTTGAGATTATACTCACTCGCACGACATGAATACTGAAAAAAGGGAAACTTTTCCTAAAAATGTCTCATAGCCTCTTGTCCATAAGTGTGGCGCACTACACACTCATGCACAAGACTCTACTAGATGCAGATTTCAGACTCCTTAGGACTCTATTGAACCCTAGGCTCTGATACCTAGTTTGTAATAGCCCAAGTCTGCACCCCAGATGCCACACAATGCTTACAATCTCAAAGGACCATAAGCTAACCCATGACTAGCACTTGCTATGAGCATTAAATAATAATACTGAAATAATGCAGAAGTTAGGCCAAAATTCCATAAGGTTCATAGTTTGAATACTATTAAGTATAACACCTGATAATAATATCTGAAACTGAATACTGTCTGAACTAGTCCAATCTAAAAAGCCTCTAACTGAATTGTCTAAATATGGAGTTGATGGGACAAGCCCCCAACTAACTCTGACTACTGAAATACTAAAGCTATTGAAAATACTAAAATAAAAGCATATCCTCAATAGGTAAGGACTCGCTACTAAAACTGCTACTGCTATCCAAATCTGTCTAAGTGCGGTCCAGAACCTGAGCATCCATACCTATGCCATGAGACATCATAGCGCAAAGAGAAAGTATGCATTAGCACATGGAATGTACTGGTATGCTAAGAAAGGTAAGGATGAATGCAAGGGTTCATATGCATGAATAGTAGCTGACTGAATGATATGAAGTAACTAAATGAGAGCACATGGAAGACTAAAACTAATGTAAATACTGAGTATATAATGCTGCACATATACATATATATAATGTATATGAGATTATTACTGAAACTGAGTTTGAGTTCTAATAACTGAGTTACTGATATCTAATATTATTGATAACTGTATTACTGATAACTGGGTGACTATTTTTGACAGTCCTTATTCTGTAGAACTGAACTGAGTTCTATACTGAGCCGGGTAACTGTGTTTGACAGTCCTGGTTCTGTAGAACTAAACTACATTCTATACTGAGTCTGAATCTGAAACTGAAACTATAGACGATAATCATCTAACTGACGTGCCCCTCTCTGAATATATTGGGGTCCAACCTGTAACCCTAGTTAGAAGGGTGTCAGTACCGTGCCATGGTTAAAGACAAGCTGAAGAGTTACCCTTATCTGGCCGCTGCCTTGAATGAGAATGGTGGTACCCTCAACTGGCAGGTAAAATACCTTATCAACCATCAACTGGCAGTTTGATATCTTAAACTATGCTAGCTATGTAGTTATAGAATGCAAGGACTGCTACTAGGGATCACACCCTCTACTGGATGGTGAGCCCCTATCCTTAGGTTCACTCGGTGCTGAATCCTACTCCTAATTGGATAGTTATTGAACTAATTTCTAGATAGTACTAGGCTTGACTAAACTATTATAGATCATGCTAACTGACTGAACTAGATTGAGTTCACTGAGTTCTGTTAACTGACTAAATAGACTATTCATGATACTGAGCTGAACTAGACTGATATTATGTTTCACTGAGTTCTATAACTGACTGAGTACTACAATTTGTGACATTATTAAGACTATTCTGTAACTACTGTAGCTCTAGGTAAACAACTAGATTTTAGGTATTGAATACTCCCAAGACTCAAAAGCATAGAAAGTAAAGCATAGCATGATCTTGAAAAGCATAACAATAAATACTTGTTAATAATACATTCACCTAGGTATTTTCTCAAACACTTGAGATACATGAACTTATACATAAATGGGACCACATGATGACATATCATGATTTCACTATTCAATTCACATAAGCATTCTATCAAACACTTGGGTAGCATGGTTATTTCATATGAGGATGGTTAACAGATGAATATTATGGATGCAATAATCAATTATAATTTCAAGGCTTTAACATGCAAATCATCTAATTCACCACAGATGCTAATTTAATTTCATGAAAATTATAGTAAATCATGGATTAAAACTCAAATAGTATCATGAATATGATTACAATCAAGTTCAACATAAAATTCATGAAAGCAATCAACTTATAGTTTTAAAAGAGGTTCTTGAACTCCAAGGGTGGAAGGAAACCCTTAGATGAACACCTAACATACCTTGGTAATCAATTTTGTGAAAATTGATGGTGTGTTCTTGAAGCTTAAATTTGAAATTGGATGCCCTAGGGTTTGTTCTTGAGAAAATTTGAGAGAGAATGAGTGATTTAGCCTTTAGAAAGGCTTAATCTCTTATTTTTGGGGATGATATAAGGTGGGAGAATGACCCAAATACCCCTCTAGATGCAGATATTTTAATTACTAAAAATGTGCCTAGCGATGCACAGACCGACATGCCACATCGATGGTATCGATGCAATGACCAACACACCATGTCGAGTTTGCATTCGTTCACTGGAAGTTGCACTAAAAGCTGGGGAAAAATATCCGTCGACGTGATGGCGATGCGATGCATTGAGATCGCGCCGACCCACTATTTTGGTCACACAAATATGATTTAAACGAGGTCCAAATAATTCAAAACTCTCCCAAAGTGGCCTATTGACACACCTGCTCATAATTCAATACAAGGATAGATATTTTATGGTCATAAGGGTCATAAAATAAGATCTCCAAATTATAAAGGATTAAATAATTCTAAGTATAAATACTTAGTTGAAATTTCTAAGTTTGGGACCTCTTTTCATGCTCTAAAGGACTGAGTTAAGCTTAGGATTTTGTGAAGTCTTACAATATCTCCCCCTTGGGAACATTCTTCCTCGAATGAGACTGATTAAGCTAAGGATACTGATAGACTGAGTTTACATACTGAACATGTACAACTGAAGCATGATTTTATGACCAAAACTACTGATATACTGAGTTTTCATACTGAACATGCATAACTGAAGCATGATTATATGACTAAACTGATTTATAAATGCATGACTGTCATGAGGATGATAAGCAACGATAATTGATACCAAATTTTTAAAAGAAAATTTAAGCATGGAATATAGTAAAATGATGGTGAACACAATGAGTAAAGCTAATTTCATACGAGATCTTAAAACATGCATGCTAAGCATAAGTAGACTTACCAATAGGCTGGAATAAACTAAAAACTGAAATACCCAAAAGCATGAATGGTAAACATACTCTGATAAGATGGTGAATCTCTACACTTAGTTTCTGTAAGACTATGCTATAGATATACAACAACAACAATAACAACAATAACAACAACAACAATAATAATAATATGTTGCCATTATTATAATGTTGATAACAGTAGCAGTAATACTCTCTATGTTCTATTTAACTTATCTTGAAATTGTCCAATAAATGCTATGAAAAAGAATAGCAATCAGGTCTTGGAGTTCTCAGTACATTGTAACACATCCTACTACTGCACTGGACAATGGGAATCACACAACATCAACAATAATAACAACAACAATAACGATAATAATAATATGTTGCCATTATTATAATACTGACAATAGTAGAAGTAATACTCTCTATGTCCCATTTTACTTATCTTGAAATTGTCCAATAAATGCTATGGAAAATAATAGCAATCAAGTCTTGGAGTTCTCAGTACATTGTGACACATCCTACTGCTGCACTGGACCATGGGAATCACACATCTGGTTAGTGCTTCTTGTAAGAAAATGTATGAATTTTTTATGCGGAGAGGCTACCATTCTATTTTATATATACTAATAAAATAAAAAACCACATGCTTATGTATTTTAATTTTCAATATGTGTAGCTTGCATACGACAATTTTAGAAGAACATATAGTAATGTTTAATCTGTCTGCTTCAACAACCCAACTCTAAAATCTTTCTTCTCACTTAAAAAACTAAATATAGTTAATTGTTATTGTCTTTTGTGCCTATAGTTACATATCAGAGCAATAAGCTCTCTACAAAAAGTTTGAAAATAAAGCCAGGCTGTACAAATAATGATGATTGGATAGGTCAGTATCTTGAAAAGTAGTGAGTTATCACTTCATATTTATTAAAATAACAAAAATTAAATTTCAATTTCTTGTTCAGAGCCATATAGACTTAGTGGACTATCAGTGAGATGCACTAATAAACATACCCAAAACTGAGCACGCCGCCTCAATAAGTTCGTGTATGGGAGTGTGCCACTTGTAATTTATGCTTTACTCTTTACATCACTATTGCTATATAAGTTTGAAAATATTAACTTCATAATTGAATCTAATTGTATATAAATTCACTGATGTGTCTTTTTAGGGAGATGTACTATGGAGTACTAACAACATGTGGAACACCAAATTATGTGGCTCAAAGGTGATCATTAGTTTGTCCCTAACTTATTTTATTTCATATCCTAGGATTAATATTTTCTTCATTCTAGTTTTTGCTTCTTGCTACTGTAGGTGATTAATGTTAAAGGTTGTGTTAGATATAAGGGTGACATGTGATCATATGGTGCAATACTTTTTGTATTTGTGACTCATTATCTGCCTTATGGAGAATCAAATCTCATGACATTATAGCTTTTGTACATAATTATCACATGATATTTTTTATTAACTAAATCAATTTATTTTCTTTATTATGAACATACAAAGCTGCATTACTTACAAGACTATTAATGGAACAAGAATTTTGATGGTTGTGTTACCATAGAACATAGACATGATTTTTAATATTGCCAATGGAGTGGATTGGTTTACTTATGTTATTAACATTGAGCAAAATGATCTTTTATCAGAAAAAGCACAATTTAAAATTCTTTAAAAAGAAGACATTTGTGTTGCTGTAGTTCAATGTTGTAGACCCACAAGGACGAAAGTATACTAACTTGATATTTTTGGTTAATCTTTTTAAGTCCTTTGGTACTACCTATGGTTCTATTGCTATATAGACTTATAGGAAAGTGCATAGATTCTTACTCTGTATTGGTGGAATGACACCAATCATACAATATCTACATGTAAATAATATGTCATTGAGCTAAGAAAATGTTCCAACGTTGGGCTCGTGCTAGCACGGGCCATCACTAGCTAGTTTATTAAGAGTAATCAAATCGAATAGTGACCAACTAGTCAATGCCTTTTTAGGAGAATCAGTCTATATGTTGCATTGCTTAATTTTTCATTGCATTGATCTAAATCTCATTAAAACCAAGTGCAATGTTAAATGAAATCAAACCAATTATAAATTATATGCATGTAAAATGTCTTAACTATTTTTTAAATAGTGTTTTCCATATTTGATATGAAGATGAATAAGAAAAGATGGGAAGATATAAAGTCTAACATAGTCAATAGAAATTTAAGCCACATTAATATAATGTAAGAAACTTTCAAGAAAATTAAGTCTCACGCAACTCAACCTAGAGAATGTAATATGAAGGGTAAAGTTGAAAAAAATACCAACATGTATTCCATCTTAAATAATGAACAATTTAATTAGTAATTATTTTGAACATTATAAAAAAATAAAAAATTCATAAATTAATTATTTTAGATCGGAGGGAGTATTGGTTGGTTTAAGCTCTGTAAAAACATAATGTTGTGAGATATGGCATGCTTCACTCAATATTCACATCAAATTAATATGCATGCATAAAAAAGAAAGCTATTAAATCCTGCTGATTTTCTATTACAATCACTCATGACATGGGGTAGAGTGTTGATTGCATACTGAGGCAATTGGTCAGTGTAACCAGATTGTCAACATTGCCAACTTTTCCATTGTTCCAAAATTTGAAGTTGATTTTTATTTTGTAAAAACATAATGTAGTTAACTCACCTCATTTTCTTGGATTTATTAATTCTTCTTTTTTATTCAATTTGTAGTCATCTACCATGTGTCAGTCCTTTCAAACATCCAATGCAACCAGCACACATTTTTTTTGTTATTACAGTAATCCAGCTGTCTTGAGGAAGTCACGCACCTATTCAAATCCAGGTCGACTGTTGTTTAACTGTGTGGTTGGGAAGGTGGGTGATGTTATTGATGTGATTTATAATTATTTTATTTTATTAATGTAATTTAATTCTTATAATTTTGTCTAGTATGATGGCGGATGCTCTTTTTTTTGAGTGGCATAAAGAGAATTCATTGGCGAGCAACCCTTCTACATGTAATTTGTAAGGAGTTATGAAGTTTGAAGTCCTCTAAAAGCTTAGAGAATCCGCAGAAAATAGGGATCTTCTAACGTCAATGCTCATTGAAGCCGAAGGGCGAAAAGATCACTTGAAAGGATTTCTAAAAGAAATTAAAATGGAGAGGGATCAACTAAAATAAAGGTTGAATTTTGTCAAAGAAAAAGAGAATGCCCTTAAAATTTTTGTTGCATGTTTTGGTGTTGGCATTGGTTTTTTGGAAATTTGTAACCGGGATGTACTAGGACTGAATAAAAAAGTATTTTCTCTTAAACTCTTAAAACAATTATGTGAACTTATTGTTTGTAATCAATTATGGGACCAGACTACAATTTAAAGAGATGCTTAGTAAATCTATTACAGGTAAATTGGTCAGCACACTAAAAATAAATCTATTACTATTCGATATTAAATAAAAGGTAATATATAAAGCATTCTAAATAACCAATCCACACACAACAAATAAATGTTAAATATTAAAATGTGAATGATTTTAAATTTTGGTCAAGGGAGGGAAACTCTCCAAACTCTTTGTGATTCTAGAAAAAATTTGGCAACTAAAACTCGGAAGAAAATCCTCAAAGTGTTTAAATTTTTGTTGGTGAATTGAAAATTCCACATTGTTACTACTATATGAAGGCATTGTTGCTTGTGATATATCATAGTGGGAACTTATGATTCATATTATCAAAGTGTAAACTTGAAAAGGTATGAGTATACATAAATTTCTTCTCAGCTTCTTGTTTTATCTTTATATTATGAAAATGATTTTTCATGTTTAATTTTTGTTTATGTAGCCCTAAAATGGAGATTGAACAGATACATTTTTGCATTTTATCCTTAAGGGAAAGAATTAAAGTTTCCCAGATCATGAAGAGTTTGATTAAAAATTATAAGTATTTTCTGATAAAATTCAGACATTGGATAGTACGCTAAGAGGTTTACTCAGTTGCATAAGCGTCGATGATGATGAATGCTTTATTCCTCCGTCATCATCCTTAGTCAATGAAAATTGGTTGATAAGTGTTAAGATTATTTTGATTAGCTTTGACTCTTATGGATGTGATTTTGTTTTATTGAAGCATTAATAAACTAAAATCTTGCCTTCCTCCATTGTCGAAGGGTAATTGCATTTTTTTGACCCGATATTTTCCCTATGGTTTGCATTAACCTGATTATTTACATCAAAAGTATTTTGAAAAGTACAAAGTAGCCTAACAAAGGGAGCATTTTTCTATTTACAATATCCAATCTTATAAAATACTTATGTGACGGCCCTTACTTATGAATTGCAATACTCATAATTGCTTACTGATAAATATATTATTTATTTTGTAAAGTCATGAAAATTATAAAAAAAATAAGTAGAATATATGATAAGTGACATAGTCTGCTGACAAGAATAAAAATGAGTTTTCATTGAGCATAACAAGAATACTAAAGAAAGGGTATTCATTGAGCATAAAAAAAATTAAATAAAAATTCAAACATAACAAAATTTAAATAAATAAACAAAACATGAAAATTCACCATAAACCATCGTTCCTATCCCCACTGTCAATTTCACCTATGTGCTGAAATAATTTTTGCCTGATGTAGTGTATTTCTTGTCGAAGTCCATCATTTTCTTGACTGAGAGCATCTAAAATTCCCCTTAGAAGTTCTATGTTTGCTCTAAGATCGGCAGATTCAAGGGTTGCAATTGAAAACCCGGCAATAGTAGAATCATGGAACAAGGGAGGAGCATGGTTATGTGGTTGGCCATTTGCATGATCGTTTACAAAACCATTAGCATGACTGTTGGTGCGAGAGTTGTTCATATTTGCAATGACTTTTAAAATACTTGAAAGTTGTATGGAATTGTAAGGAAGAATGATTATATAGGGTTATGTTATATAGCGTCAAACTTATGAAACTCAATTGTCAGCTTTTGAAAAGTTGTGTCGATTGAACTTAAAAGCCACGACTCTTCATTTGGTGAATCAATTTGTAACGATTCACAATTATCAAGTTTTAAAAATTTGTGCTTCATAATTATCATTTATTTCATTTATTGGCCGTGTCTATTCATTTTGACAAGGTCTTCACTTAAAAGCCATGTATTTTTAGCATAATTTTTAGAATAATTGTATAGGATCCATTATTAGTTTTGAACGTATGTCTTGTTAATATAGTTCCAAAATATGAAAATAATGCATTTTTCATTGATTCATAATAGAGAAGTAAAATAAGTCGACCAACTACACAGACAATAGTACTTATTTTTTTTTGGATTTTTGGGGTAGGTGGGAACAACTATCAAGCTACTTTTGTTGCACCATTCTCTCAATTCTACAAGCAACAACTTCAATATACTTGAACATCACCTCTTGCTTGTCGCCAAAGCTCTCCACGCAGCGAGTTAATTTAAACGCCTTCCCTCACATTTCATGTACTTGAGTATGTAATGATTGCAGTGGATTAATAAAAACATACCTGTATTAAGGGAGTGCATGCGATGGGTGAGATTCCTGTGGGGTGTTGGGTGAGTTACTCATTTTCACCTACAATTACATAAAAATACTAAAAAATAAAGAAGAAGAATAGAAGTATAAAAATGAAAGTACACATGATCTGTTCTAACCTTATCTTCTATTGAACAATGCTGCTAAGATTATGCCCGAGTTGTGCTAATTCCTCAAACTAACACTCAATTTATAGAAGTATCACAACAAAGTAACTTTAGAATTTTTCGGACAATATTGTTAGTCAAATTGTAGAAACATCTCAATAAATTATTTTTCTAATATTTTTGGATAATATTGTTGCTGAACCAAACATATGGTGAAAACTAATGAGAAATACTTGAATTTTAAATTAAATTTTATTCATTCATTTGTTAAGCTATAGTTGTAGATTATATATGAGTTAATTCCTTAATTTATCACTCCAGTTATAGAAGTATCCCACCAAAGTAATTTTAGAATTTTTTGGGATAATATTGTCACTCAACTTATACAATCATCTCACTAAAGTAACTTTTTAATTATTTTTTTTTGACAATATTGTCATTGAACTACACATATATTTTCAACAGGGTGAAAACTAACGAAAAGAGTTAAATTTTTAATGAATCGTTTATCATTAAAAAGTTCCACATGTATCTTTTATTTTTAACAATCTTTTATCTATTTATTTTATCTATAATTTTTTTTGTTTAAAATCTTGTTTAATTATAAAAATTATTGTAGAAATTCGCAAAGAGGTATAGAGATTAAGCATCACCGATGTTAGATTTTTAGCTTATCTTTATTTTATGTTACGAGGAACTTCTTAAATACCTAACCTTTTTAAATTGCAAACTTGAGATTATATACTATGAGATATCAGGAACACTATAAACATAAAAGATTAATGTTGGAAAGATTTTGGAGAGATTTTGAATAGTAAGTTCAAAGGATAGCTTTACTCTATCCTATGAGGCCTGATAGCTTCTAGGAGTGTTGGGAAATGACACGTTGGTTGCCTATCCAAAACAAAGTATAATGATGACCATGACCCTTCAATTTTCCTTCGTCCATTCGTTTAAGGTACTCCCTTACATGCATAGAAACAATACTCCCTCCGTGTTAAACCTGATTTAAATCCTATTTGGCCATGAATTTTTTTTCAGAATTGGAGTTGGAATTAGAGTTGAAGTTAGAGTTAGTGTTGTGTTTGGTCATGAATATAAATTGAATTTGATGAAATTTTGTGAAAGAAATAGGAGTGAGAAAGTGAAAACAAATAAAACTTGTTTTTACTTTTTCAAAAATAATTTTCCATAAAGTGAAATAATTTTTTTAGACAAACACCACTATTTTTCATTTTTTCTCACTAAAGTGAAATGATTTTCTGAAAAAATGAAAAAAAAAAATCACGCCTACTAAGACTAAATAATTTTTTTTTTGAATTGATAGTATTAAAAAATACTCTTAAAAATATAAAATTTTCAAAGTTATTAAAAAAATCCATCTTTCGCTTTATTGCAACGTTCTGTAAAGTTGCAATGCTTCATATGGTTGTACCATTTTGCAAAGTTACACTGGTTCATATGGTTGCAAGATTTCATAAATGGCATTAACTTTGACAAGGAGCTATTTAAACGACATTAACACTAGTATAAATACTTGTCTTTATAGATTTGAGAAATCATAATTTTTTTATTAATCTTAATCAGAAAAGAATTGTAACGACGTGACATCAATTCAAAAGACAAGCCTTTGGTTATCTCCCAAACTCTCGATTCTTTTCTTATGTAATGATGTTCAATTTTTCTATATTTATTTTGGATTATTTATCGTCTCTTGTTCATTGATATGACTTTTTTGGTTTGTACAGAAATGGAAGAAAAAAATATGTGACAAGTACGTCAATGCACTCATTGAGAAGTCGACGAAGAACCGTCTTGTAGATCTACACTTTCTTTGCATTGACCTTGTCTCAAAGCTAGACATGATTCTAGCCCAGCAAGGTCAACTTCGTGAAAAAATAAATGGTCTGGAGTTGTTGGTGAGGGAAAGTCTCCAAGCTTCTGGCCTTGATGATATAGAAATCCTCCCTCCATCACCCTCCTCTTGAAAAAAATGTGGGTTTCTTGGCACCCTACTCCCACCACGTATGGTTGTTTTTATGAAGTGGCTTTCTTTGAAAAGTTAATGAGTAATAAAGTGATTGTTTTGTAGTTACCATAATATAATTGTTTCTTTTTTATTGAAAAATATGTTTCGATTGTCATTAAGTTTACGTTATATGCACAGTAATGTTTAAGTAAATTAATAGCAAAATTGAAGAATAAACAAGAAATACTATTCATTACATTGCCTAGAGAAGATTCAAAAGGAGGCAGTGTTCTAAGTTTCATTACCAATGAGAGGACGAATGATAATGAACTTAAACAAGATGTCACTAGCACTTGTAAATATCTATTTATCGGTCATTTTGTTGAATTCAATGTATTTATGTATATTTTTTGTGAAATAAATGACACGTTTAACAATCTATAATTTAGGGTTTGTGTACTTATTTATTTTTCTATAGTAACAATATACCGAACCCAATAATATAAACGGAGAGAAATACTGAATTAAAAAATAAAATTTAGTCAATGGAAGAAAATGCTGATATTTCCAAAGTTTTTTTTGGTGAAAGCTAAAGTTTTCAAAATGGAGGAAAGGAGTCATCAACATTTAAAATGAAATTTAATTTATTGATGCTATTTAATGGCGATATTGCTTTCTTTTGTCAAAACAAAGTCATCCATTATTTATCATTTTTTCAAGGTGTTGTACATAAGGTATGTAGAAACATTAATACTCCCTCTGTCCTAAATTATCCGTCCCAAATTAAGATGGCATAACTATTAAGAAAACAATGATTGGTAATGTAACTTTACCATTTTGACCCTATTAATTGTGTCATGTTGTTAGTTCCAATATTGATGGAGTTATTATATGACTGATACCAAAGCACTTTTTGCATGGATAATTAGGATTATAGGGTTACCAAAGTCTTTGTAACATTTTTCATGATTTAATAATTCAATGCTAGTAATAAGGAGTAATCAATTACTAAGGGTATAATGAAAAAAAAATTGTCTTGTCTTGATTAATGAAAAAGACAAGTAAAATGAGAAATCAAAATAGAAAATTGAGATGGGTAATTTGGGACGGACGGAGTATATTTTAACTTTTCAATCTTTGTTGTCTTACAATCACAATTAATCATTTTCAATTTTACTGTCTTGTTAGCTTGAAAATGGGCATTACTGATCAGATATGCATGAGCCTAGAAGAATTAGAGAAAAGAATTGAAGCTCTACCAGATCGTGAAGAATTAGAAGAGAAATTATAAAATTTATTAGAGTGAATTCACACATTAGAAAGTTTTCTACAGGGTTTAGTTATTCGATTAGGTGTTGATATTGATATATGCCTTCAGACTCCACCTCCACCCCCTCGTGAATGAATATGTGTTGTACTTATTGGTATGAGTTTAAATTATCTTCATTAACCTTGAATTGTTATGAATGGATGATTATTGTTATTTGAAGATTAATGAACTTGTTGCGTTTATCATATTTAGAACATTTAATTTTTGTCACTGCATTTCCCATCGCAAAATGCAAAGGAAAAAGCGAAACTTTCAATAGACTAGGTTTAGTTAGGCGTCAATTTTTCCTCCTAACCCTTAACTTTCCCTACAAATCTGATTTTATATTACTTAATTCATTTAATTAGTCATTTCTATCACCAACCATTAAGTAGACATAATAATTATTTACAATTTCTCAAAGCAAAGCATGCCCTTAGGGAAGCTTAACGTTAATTGAAAGTCATGAGTTTTTTGTTTATGTAGAGAAATCATAAAGTGTAAAATCTCTTAGAAACAAAATGGATTGCATTTTAATTTCTTATTCTTGTTTTTTTTATATCATTTGATGATATAAAACATCAATTACCAAAGCAAACATTTTACTTTCAATAGCCACAAACAGTTTAACTATTTGTGGCTGATGAACTTTGTCCTCATTAATTAGTGCACATTCCCAAAGCAATCTAAATGGGACACAATTACATATTATAGAACATCAATTACTTTTACAATTCAAATTATGTCATTAGATTGTTAATACTAAAGATATGGAAAATACCCACCTAAATGACAAAAAGCATTAAAAATCAATACTTACTCTGCCCGTTTGCCTATGTAAAATAAGGCTTTATTTTTTAAAAATTTATTTTACTTTATTCCAAATACAAGTTCAAGTCAGTAGTTGGCCATGATAATTAGAAATACAACTTTGTGTGTGAACTTTTTTTGCTTCCACTTCTATCACAACAAATTAAAAACAACTCTAATTTATATTCATGCACCTACATAATTGCAACTCTAACTATAAATTCAATTCACACTTCATGTCCAATAAATTTTTATTTTCATTGACAAACACCTACTAAAATGGCCTAACTCAACTCTCATTTATCCGCTATATAAATAGGGATTGTCATTGCACTAAACTACTCTACTCAACTTCAATTTTAGAAAACTCTATTTCAAAAGAAAACCCTCTTTTCTTTCTAGGTAAAAAAATTTTCTATGTGAGTTGAGGTAATTTATTTTTTCTTATTCTAACATGACAAGTGTTAAATTGGTTCATTTTGTCATAAAATTTTCCATTCATTTTTTTCTTTTAAAAATAAAGAATTATCTATAGAACTTAGGTTATTCATATTACATATCTGATTTAGATTTTACTTTTGAAAAATTTTCTTTTATTAAGTGCTAAAGATTTTGTTCATCCATGTTGTAGCGATGGCAGATCCAGCATGGGGGATAGGTATTTTGATGAACACGGTCAGAGATCTTCAAATTACCGTGCACGCATTAAGATGGGAATTGGCTGCCACAAGTGCATGGTTGCTTTTGGAGATGCAAAGAATGATGGGTCTGCTGCCAAATGGGTTTCAGGATGATAATGATAATAATAATAATAATTAGGGTTATGATTTTCTATAATTCTACGTATTTTGTTTAGTTTTCATCGTATGTGGTATTACGTACTCCCTCCATCCTATTTTATGAGTCATAGCTTGACTGGGAATAGGGTTTAAGAAATAAGTAAAGACTTGACATTTTTTTACCAAATTGTCTTTATTAAAATAATGTACTATTATTATTTTTAATTAAATGGGCCTTATAAGTGGGACCAATAAGGATAAAAGTTGAATTGTGTCTTTAAATAATTACCAAATAAGGAAAGATGACATTATTTTTGGAACAGACAAAAAAGAAAATGATGACACATAAAATGGGACGGAGGGAGTAATTTGTTTTGTTTTTTTGTCGGATCTAGTTTGTTTCATAAATGGGTACTTTTTTATTATTAATGAAAAAAAATCTATGTTTGATCCTTTTGAGTTTAGTCTAACTTATTTTTTTTAATTCATCTATTTGTTAAGATTTTGAGTGGTTTGGGAGGGAGGGGTTAGCATGAAGGAGTGGAATAAATCAATTACAATAAGTGTATCACGTAAGCAATCTCACAGCAAATCCACTTGATGGAATTTTACAATAACAACTGATCCACTCTATAACATAAACAAATAGAAATCTAATTGATGCATTTTTAATGAGACATCAAATATAGTACAAACATAGGACAAAAGTGTACTTTGAAAAAAAATATGAATGACAACTATATAGTATAGTTTGTCACATATATAGTGTTTCATAAAAAAGTCTATTTAATAAACATAGAATAACGTTAAAAAGAGTAAGGGATTTCCATCGAGAAATACTTATCGAAAGCTCTGTAAGAACTAATAGTCACGCATCAACCTTAAAGTAATTAGGTCACGAGTTTGAGTTTATATAGCCCCGCTTATCAATTGTTTTTTATTGGTTCCTATTGAGAGCTCAATTCAAACTTGATTCCTTTTGAGTATGTCAATTATGTTCTTAAATTACAAAAATTGTTGATATTTTGACAATATACACATAATAAATATAATGATATATATGTTTTAGAAAATAGACTATAATTTACCACCTCTTTAACTCTACTGTTACCTCAGTTCACTGCACCCCGCTTCATCTCCCACCTCTTCATCTCTTCTATCTATGACTAGAACTCGCTCAATGGAAAACCTCTCTAAACCCACTACGGTCCATCTCTCTGAAAACCTCTACCTAATCCTCATCTTTGAATCCTATGATGAATCCTCTTTTCACTCCCTTCAGTCAAATGTCTCCATAAAATGATTTGCTTCTATCCCTAATACCTCTACTAAAAAATTCCAACCCTCTCATTTGGACTCTCTTCCTCCATAGGACAAGCACAAGTTCTAGACTTACGCTCAAAGAGAGAAGTTCCTCACTTTTAGAAGCCACCCTATTGTGCCCAGATGAATTATCAATCTCTCTTAGCTAAAGGAGTCACATTGCAATGTAAGTGCATTTTTTTAAAATCCAAAATGTGCATATGGTTTTTCATTTAAGTGGTTTGGAAGTTTTTGAAGATCTTATTCATATGTTCTATGCAAACCTTTGCCTGTTCCAAGACAGTGGCGAATTAGAAACCCTGGTACTGGGACCCCGCATAATTCTCAATGGTTTTCTGTTTGAGAAAGTTTTTGACACCAAATTTACTAGAGTCATTCTATTTATAAATGGCTCTTGGCTGGTAAACTTTAAAGTCAGTTTTAAAGAAGCCAAGAAGGTTGTATCAGATCCCAAAATAAATAGTTCCTCCTGTGGTCCTCTGTCCCTTAGTTTTAAATACAAAATACTTTAATCCCTCAGAAAGCTTCTCTCAGCAATGTAACTTATCAGGATATATTCATCCATTACTTTTTTATTAAAAGGTACAAAATCAATTGGGGTATCTAAATTTGTGAAAACATGTAGAAAGTGCAACCGACTCTCACGCCTCAACCAGCTTGTCGTATGAACTGGTTATTACTAGAATCCTTTTTTACTATAGAATTGATCTCTATACTTATCCAATGGTAGAAATTTCTTCCATATATGATCCAAGACATTTTTAAGAAAAACCATCCTCATACACTCAAGGTAAGCAAAAGGAAATCCCAAAAAACCATCCTCATACACTCAAGGTAAGCAAATCCAGGTCTAACCCTTTTCTTTTTGTAGGTAAGGAGATTGAAGAGCTTAAAGAAAGGCTCATGGTCATTGAGGAAGGGATAGTGAGTCTCCCGGAGTCGACTACGAAACTGCTACAACTAAGTAAAGATACAAGTACTGATATGGGCAAGGTGCACCTCTCCCTTGATGGTTTCAAACAGAAAGGAGTGAAGTTTTTCAACCGAATATTTGTAAAGCTTGAAACAATCAAAACTAAGTCATCCTCCTCCTCCAATGAGCTAAAAATATCCATCCAGAACTCTTACTCTAGCTTTACCAAAATTGTTGAAAGATCTTATGAGTGGTTCTGCGCCAATATGCAAAATACCTTAACCTACTTCTTAGCCAAGCGATAAAACTCTTGACTTTTATTCAAAAGGTGGTCTGTCCCATTTTGTGTTTTGGGTTGTATGATGATATTTTTAACTTTTCCTGACACTTCTTTATTTTTTCTATATTTTAGATTTGCATGGTTTTCTAGTGCGTGCCCAGTTTTTTTGTATATATCGTGTCTGTGGTTTCTGTTTTCTATGTTTTGGTCTTTGTGATCATATCAAAATGGGGAAAAAGACATCAGATGAGGCTGAAACTAAGAGGGAGAAAGTCAACTAGGCTGCAGCTCAACAAGGCTACAACTAAGGCAAAGCAAGTCAACTATAGTAGGCATTGATTCAACAAAACAGGGAGAGCTAGTCGACTACTATAACAGGGAAGTCAACTAATGTTTAATATTTGTCATTATCAAAAAGAAGGAGATTGTTAGCTTTCCATATCAATGTAATATGTTTTAATAATGATAAATTAATGACTGGCAAGATCTTGAATATGTTGTTAAAAGTCCAAATACAGGTCACAAATATATGCATTAACTTGGTTAGACATTAAGTTTTTTGATTTTTGGTAATGAAAAAGGTTTGTAGGAAATTTCCAACAAGTCGACTAATCAAATTATCTTAATATCCTACTTAGAGTGGTGTTGCTGTTGTGCTTCCTTTGTTCTTTGATTTTGTAATTAGAAATTTAGAATTAGGTAAACTAAAGTATAATTAATTGTTATATGCTATATTCTATTCTATATTATCTGTTGTTGTTGAACTTTGAATATCATATTGTCTATTATATAAATGTATGTTTGTCAATGATTCTTGATAATTCTACCCTTAAAAGTTTAGAATTTTTGATTGATGATCTAAATGCTTGTTCATTTTTGTGTGCAGGTAGCTATCGTGTGTAATTGATTTGTAACAAGTAGAATGACATGGGGATTCTTGTTAATAATTATTAAATTTCAAAGAGTTAACTACTCACCAGACAACATAAATAAGGATATGTAACTAGACAGTTAGATCATTAAAAAATTGATTTAATCAACCCCAAATAAGAAAAAATTAATATGTTGGAATAAAAAGGAAAAAGATAGACAATAAAGGTTTGGTAAGATTATTTGTAGTGATATGGAATATTCTTTTTCAATAAGTCAATTATGTTTTTAAATTACAAAAAAATTTTGATTTTTTGACAATATAAACAAATAATAAAATATGTTTACCAAAACAATCTATAATTGACCTAAATTCAGCAACTAAGTTTTTTTATAAAAAATACATTGATATTTTATTATCATAAAATAATCATCCTCTATTTCATTAACATTGTAAATATAATTTTTTCTGAATTAATTATTTTTTAATTTCTTTACATAACTCAAAAACATTTATCATAGTAGGAAATTCAGAGACACATTGAAATTTAGATTGAAATAAAAATATGGAGCACATTCAAAGAATTTCCATTGGAATGAAAGAATTGTAATTAAATCTAGGTTGTTGAAAAGGCTTCATAAGCATTGAATATTTATTTCAAGAGAGAAAGTTATATTTAAAGGTGCTCTTGCATTAAAGAATGATCCTATGCCGATTTCTGCTTTTTGAAAATTCAATGGTAATAATAATATTCAGTACTTTCATTATTCATTGAATATTTAATAAGAATTCGCAGCACTAATCTATTCATTTCCATTTTTACTAGGACAAAATAAAAAAGATTTATGCGTAGCTGGTGGATCTGAATTGCAAGTTGGAGGGTTTTCAACAAGAAGTGTCTACACGCATCGATGTGATGCAAGAAATTTTGAACTACTGGAATATTTTAATGAGGCTTTGGATATCCAAGTTGATACTTTGCATAACAAGATAACGTTTATACTTGTACTATTAGGTATCGATCCTGGTGTTTCTTTTTCACCTTCTTCATCGGCTCCTTCAACACCTTCTTTAACACCTTTTTCATCACCATCTCCACCCCCCAATTCCCCACTTTAGTAATGTATTAGTTGTTTTTTATTTGTAATTGTTGTTTAACTAAATGAAATCCTTTATGTAGCCTATTATTTTTTATGTATATCTATCATATTTAGTTGATGTTCATTTCTACCCAATTTTCAAACATATTCCTTAACAAAAGAAAGCACTATAATTTCAAATATAAGTGACATATGACTCAACTAAATGTAAACACAAGCACGTTTCAGGAAGTGACTTCACATCACAGTAAAATGTGTCTATAATAAAATGGGATGATAAAATAGTGTGTATGTTGACAACCCTACGTTATATTGGGTCCTATATAAAGGTCGGATATAACATCTATAACTTAACATCCTAATCCATTTACTGAACTACATTTTTGTGTTTGTCTAAACATTCTTGACCATTTCTCTTACTCCCATCTATATCCTCAATTACAATGGATAGAACCCCAATAAGTTCAATTAGAAAGACTCTAAACCTTTTCACATCTCCACGAGTGTTGGAGAAGCTATATTCGAAAAAAAGAACAATGTGATGTCCTTGAGGATGAGATAATCCAAATTATCAAACTCCTCATCAACAAGAGGAAGAAGACTGGATTGAATTTTTACTGATTTTTTATCCAAGGCCCCTGACAAAAGCCTTTGACATCTATCAGAAGGTCCTGAGGGAAGACTGCATAGTTAGGAGGGGGAAGGGGTTAGGCTCTGGCTGGGGTTATTACTTGTCACTTTTCTTCCTTGTGGTTGAACAATTAATGGGTCGTTTAGTTCTTTAAATGTGAAATTGTCTTTTCTGTTTTAGTTGTTAAGTGTTATTTTGTGTAATTGCTACTCCTGCTTTTAAAGATTCCTTTATTTTCACTCTTTGGTTCACAATGTTGCAAACCTTGATTTAAGTTATGCATTGAAAATTTTGTCGTGATTCATTTAGAGCTATTCTCTAAGCTACTCAACAAGTTGAAACCTAATCCATTAGACGTTTAAGTACTTAACAAACAACAACAAGAAACATTTTAATAAACAAATTTTTGTTACATATGTGTGAATACTCCCTGAACAAGCAAAGCCATGATTACTCAATATTACAACTACATATAATTAAGAGGCATTATTTACAACATAATCAAATTCAAAAATTCAGATTTAAAAATTATTTCTATGATTTAATCAACCAAAATAATGTAAAAAATTAGTGAAATTTAAATAATTTATTCGTCATTGAATTTACTACTCCAAAATAGTGTTGCTCAACTCATGATTCTTATTCTTTGCTTTATAATTTCGTTGTGCAGTGGTAAGAGTGGTAATGGCCTCCCCCAAAATCAGTGAAATAATGTATTAGTTGGCTATCCCAAAACCACCGAAATATCATTTCTTACTGTCAATAAGGGTTCCAATCGGGTCACATCTTTTGAATTGACCTGCATAAACAAATATTTCATGTAATTTTAAAGGGGGTTGGCATGACACAAGTTCCTTAATAGACCTAAGAGATCTATTATTCCAACTACTCACTCAACTGCTATCGCTTTGATGTTTGTAATTTTAAAATTACTTCTCATTATGCTGATTTCATTCGTTTTCAATAGAAATTACATGATGATGTAGTATATGTATGATAATTTTTCACTAAAGATTCAATTAAGCAAGTGCTATTCCGTAAAAATAATTCAAGTTTTTGAGGTAGATTATATGTCATTTGTGCAAAATTGAGTTGCAGCTCATTGCTCAAACATAAAAAAAAAGAAGTTGGAGGGTTGATAGGTCACATCCTACTTAATGGACTTGCATAGTGAAAGATTATGACAAGCATGACATAGGGTATTCAATTTATCTTGGATATGTTTTTGTACCAACTACTCGCTTAACAACTTGCAATTTGACGTCATTATATTTCTTAAAGTTACTTTTCATTATGCTGATTTCGTTTCGTTCCAATAGAAATGCGTAATGATGCAGCTTATAGGGTGGAAATTTATGGCCTTCTTGCAAAGTTTTTTTCAAGCTTATGAGGTGGAAAACTTGTGGCCTTCCTGCCAAATTGAGTTTTGCTATCTCAACGCTCAAACATAAGAAGAGCAAGTTGGAGGGTTGAAATATTTCGGTCACTTAATTTTAATTCATTTACATAGTGAAATATTATGACATCAAATCATTATGATTTTAGAGCGGGTAGGCATGAAATAAGGTCCTCAATGGTTCCAACCACTCAATCAACAACTTGCACTTTGACGTCACTTTATTTTTAAAGTTACTTTTTGTTATACCGATTTCCTTTGGTTAGAATAAAATAAATACGTAACAGTGTGGTATATTATATGATCATTTTTAATACACAGTCATTTAGCAAGAGCTATTCCAAAATAAAAAAAATTTCAAGCTTATGAGATGGATTTTGTGCCATTCGTACAAAATAGAGTTTTTGCAAGCTCATTGCTCAAACATTAGAAGAGCAAGTTAAAGGGTTGATAGGTCACATCCTTCTTAATGGACTTATATAGTGAAAGATTATGACAAGCATGATATAGGGTGATTATGTAACTCCCCGAGAGTTCATCTTGGGCACCACACAGTACCCTGGGGGCCACATGGTGCTTACGGTCACAAGTGACCACAAGCTAACCCATGATACTATTACTTGCTATGAGCACCAAGTAAAACTAATAGCAAAAGAGTATTTGTGGAATTTGACTTAAAATGACATAAGGTTATAAATCATAGTTCAAATAATGTCTGTTAAACAACACTAATATTACTGATAAAATGACTGATAATGATAACTGAAAATTGACTAACTATCTATACTAATCTGAAACCCTCTAAACTGATTGAATATGGAGTTGATGGGACAAGCCCCTACCTAACTCTGACTGAATATAAATAAAAAATTGATAAGGTAACAATAACAAAAACAAACCCAGTGTATTCCCACAAAGTGGAATCTGGGGAGGGTAAGATGTATGCAGTCCATACCGCTACCTCCGAAGAAGTAGAAAGGTTGTTTCCGATAGACCCCTGGCTCAAGTTAAAGAATAATAAACGAGGAGGATAGATGATACAATGGAAAAAATAGGAATAAAAAATAATAGAAATGAAACCAGACAAAAAACAAAAATACGAGAAATAAAGGCAACACTAAATAAGAAAATAGAAACTAAAAAATAAGAAATAGGCCCCTCACCTAGTAGTAATATACCTTCACATATTAACGACACGTACACACACAGTCCTAGGGTTACTAACCCGGTTACACAAGATCTCTCCTGACTTCCTGCTACAACCCATACACTCACACTAGCCTTCTACCCTTATCTGCGACCTCCATACCTTCCTATCTAGGGTCATGTCCTCAGTAAGTTAAAGTTTCTCCATGTCATGCCTAATTACCTCCCTCTAATATTTATTCAGCCTACCTCTATTCCTCTTGAAACTATCTAAATCTAGCCTCTCACACCTACGAACTGGGGCAACTAAAATAATAAACCATGTCCTCAAAGTATGAGGATCCACCACTGCTACTGTTGATAATTTGGTATATTTACATACAGTCGGGGAACTGAGTGTCTGAACCTATGATATAAAATATCATAACACAAGAAACGAGTATGCGATCAGTACTTTGAATGCACTGGTACATTAGATGAGGTTAGGCTAATATGCATGGGTTCATGTGTATGAGTAATAATTGAATAAATGAATAGCATGAAGTACTGAGTAGAATGCATGAAATCTATAAAGTCTGACAATGTATAACCAAGCATAAATCATGTTCAGAAATAATCTGTAAGCTGAGATACTGAGTACTGATAAATAGATAACTGATATCAGTATGCTATGGTAAATCAAAACTGAGTTGAGTTTTGAACTGAATACTGAAACTGTGGGAGCTAGCTATAACTGACATCCCCTAATGTACTATCAGGGTCTAACCTGTAACCACAGCTGGAAGGGTGTTAGTACCATGCCATGGGTACTAACAATGGTTGTATAGATATATTAAAGAATTACCCTCAACTGGCAGGTGAGATATGTGTTACCCTCAACTGGCAGGTGAACACTCTATCAACCCTCAACTGGCAGGTTGATATATTTAACCTACAATGGCTACCTAGTTCTAGAACTAAGGGACTTCTACTAAAGGTCACACCCTCAATTGACAGGTGATCCCCCATCCCTAGGTTCGCTCGGTGATAAATCCTACTCCCAACTAAATTTTCTCTAATTACTGGACTGAACTAAGATGACTGACATGATGCATTGACTAAACTGATAATTCTCTAATATATTTGAAACCCTTCTGAAAGTATTAAAACTAAGTAAGCAGCTAAGTTTACGGGTATTCATAACCCCCAGGACTCGATAGTAATATTAATAAGATCATATGAGATCATTTGAAACCAT
The DNA here is from genome assembly GCA_030864225.1 of Capsicum baccatum var. pendulum. Taxonomy (NCBI): domain Eukaryota; kingdom Viridiplantae; phylum Streptophyta; class Magnoliopsida; order Solanales; family Solanaceae; genus Capsicum; species Capsicum baccatum. The sequence continues at coordinate 282,051,170 of CM061555.1, read as the reverse complement.
AATACAATTTGAAGAACATCATAATTAGTCATTGTTCAAAATTCATCTATGAGGTATTTCATCAAACACAAGGGGGTCGTGAGTTAAAGCAAGAAATTAGTTTAATACATAGGATAGTAACATAACTTCTTCACTAAAATCATGGGTTAGGGATTTCAATATGAAATTTTCATTCTTCAACATGTCAAGAACTAACTCCAATGAAAAACACATGTAAACATGGCATAAAGTCAAAATTCATTGGAGTTCAAGATAAATACATGTTAATATCGTAATTGAACTTGAAAATTTGGGTTCTTGAACTCCATAGATGAAAAGGTTCCATGAATCAACATCTAACCTACCTGAAAAACTTTATTCTTGAAAGAGAATGACTTTTCTTGAATGTCCGTGATCCCGGAAACTTGAATTCTTGGCTATCTTAAAAAAGAATGGTGGAACTTTTGATTTCTTGGAGTTAAAGCTGAAGCTTTAGGGTTTCTTGGAGAGAAATCTGGTGAGGAATGAGTGTATTTTGCTTATAATAATGTGTAATACCTTGTTTTTATGACTTGGGGCTCGATGAAAAGATAGGACTACCCCTCGAACTTAAAAGTTTTAGTAGAATCCTGATTTTAAGCCTTACTGCTGAGCGATATTGGTGCCACTGGTATAGGCACCACTGAGCACGCTAATAGCGGTGACCTACTACTTTGGAAAACTCCGGTTTGGAGGTTTACCACTGAGAGGTATTAGCTCAACCTCTATTGCACCGTCGAGCGGTGCAATCGCGGCAGCTCATAACCTCATACAAAAATGCTATAACTTTTCACTGGGGTATCGGATTAGGGAAAAATTGGTATCGTTGGAAAGCTGACTCAATTATCTATCTGTTGATGGGTCATTTGCTCAAAAATTTGTAGTATAACAAAAGATATGCTTGTTTAAAGTTAACTTTAGCAACATTCTTCTCAAAAACTCAATCGGTAAGGGATATTTTGATTCGTATAATATCTAGGACGTATTTGAGGCCTTAATACACATCAACTTGATCATAAACTAACAAAGCATTAAAATTTATTTCTCATGGGCTTGAATCATTGTTCTAATATTGGTTTGGATTTTTGGGGTATTACAATATCTCCCCCTTGGGAACATTCATCCTCAAATGAGGTTGGTTAAGATGAGAACACTAAGGAATCGAGGTTACATACTGAATATACATGCTAAAAATTTGATGACATGACTGAATCTAAAATATGACAATTGACTAAAATAGTTTCGTGAATATACGAATGGGAACATGGGAACATAACTGGGTCTGAAACATAATACATGAACTGAATATCATGAACTAAACTGATTTTCTTGAATCAATGCAATGACATGAGAATGGTTATAAGGCTGAAATTGGAACGAGAGAGTCAACTTATAAGTACCCACTACTTCAATCTAGATCTTATTACGTGATGAGAAGATTAAGGGTTTTAGGACATAAAAGATCGAAGAAATTATAGTACATCTCCCATTTGGGACATTATGTCCCCAAAGATACTGACTTGGATAAAAGACTGAGGTGATGCACGAGACACTTATGAACTAAATCATAACTCAATATTTTGAATTTGAAATCAATGCCTGACGCATAAACTAAATTGAATTTACGACTTGGATGTTCGTGAATGCATGAATGGGAACATAGGAACATAACTAGGTCTGAAACATGATACATGAATTGAATATCATGAACTAAACTGATTTTCTTGAATACATGCAATTACATGAGAATGGTAATAAGGCTGAAATTGGAATGAGAGAGTCAACTTATATGTCCCTGGAAATACTGACTTGACTGAAATACTGCGGAATGACTGAGATAATGCACGAGACACTTATGAACTAAATCATAACTCAATATCTGGAATCTAAAACTGATGCTTGGTGCATAAAATAAACTAAATTTATGACTTGCATAGTCGTGAAGGGATTTTCTTATCAATAGGAGAGATGATAATCATAGGAGCTTGTCTGCCTGACTGCTAAACCGAATTACTGGCTATACAAACTAACTCATACTGAAAGCTTATACTTAATTGGAGTGTTTCTTTAACACTCTTTCTATAAAGTTCTAATGAATTTAGGGAGCAAGAAATGCTGGCATGGTCTGAATAAGGTATTTGAATAAGAGGCTAAAATTATGTAATATGGGACACAGGCCTACGAAATATCATCTACGATAGAGTTACTAAGACTTATGAACTGCAACTACTAACTTGTAATCTTAGCCACCCTTCTCAACTACTCCCTCAACTATGCTTTCTACTTCAACACCGCACTTCACTTGAGGCTACTGAAATATTCACATGGGCACTGATAACTCTACCTACTGACATTTGAGAAATAAGATATCCATGACATGAATTTATCTAAGAGGTCTAAACTGAGGACATACATGACATAAGATCTGAATTTCGATGATCGTTAAGAGTGTAGCATGAGTACTGGAATCAAACATACTATTAAGCATGAGTATATGAGTCATGAGATACATGACATCATTTTGGAATTTCTAAATTTGTGGAACATAATTCGTACTGTTGGGTGGACTGGAACACCTCATATTAGAAACTGAGAGAGTACATGATTTTCAATAAGGTACATGAATATGAGCTAAGATCATAGAGCTAACATGTAAGGCATGAGTAGATATGTGATAACTGAAGTACAAAGCTTTGAACTGAGATATGAATAGTTCGAGTATCTTCCCCCTACAGATGTTCTACAATACATTGTATCACTACGAGAATCTGAGAGCCTGACTTGGTTACTTGCCCGATTATATCACCCTTAACTTAAAGCCATCATTCTTAGTCTGTGAACCACTTAATCAATAACTCTAAACTGAACTGCCGCCACCTTACTCTAAAAATCTTGGGGATAATAATACACATAATTTGTAAACTCACCCTGAATGACTATGCCCGATAATGTAAAACTTACTGCTAGTACTTTGTTTTGAGATATAACACTAATCCCTCTATAGCCCCAATAATCATCATGTGACAACTTAAAGTTTACTAACTTAAAATTTTCAACTCCTCTTTCAATTAGATCAACCTTCAAAGATTCAAACTTAGATTCTAACACATAACATGAATATTCTCATACTCTTAATGAACCATAATAACTTTTTTATAGCTTACTAACACCATATTTCTAAACTTATATTTCTCCCTAAACCATGAGAATTGCTATCTTACCTGAACATCCGACATCACTAATCAATACCTCATAACTTAGCTGGTAAGAACATCATATATTACTAGCCTCATTCACTCTTAAATTCTTACATATACTATTCCAAGACCACTAATTTACCTTTCATACCGCTAACCTCATGAAATATAATCTGCTTGAATTTAGACAACACTATCCCAACTCTACTACTGTTGCTAAACTCTTGGTTTCATGCTTCTAATTCTAGATCATATAGTATCATAGGATTTTGAGAAGGAATATAAAAACATGTTTGACTCATAAGCACTGAGGTACTTCCCCTTTATTCAATGACTAGTTCATCGGGAAACTAAAACTTAATGACTCTATTACTATAATCAACTGAAGTGATTTTCTCGAATACTGTAACCTAGTAATTTTTGTATACTCATTTGGCTGGAATAGGTTTACCTATTGAGGCAGGTGCTGAGGAGGGCTCTACTAGAGTATTGGGACTTATATAGAAACTAATAGTTATATACAGAGTCACTAAATAAAGCAAGGCTCTAGGGTTTAATAAAGCATAACCACAAAAATTAAAGACCTATAATGTACCAATAACCACATCAGGAGAGCTTTCTTAATCATGATAAGACTGGAGTGCATAAAATTACTTCTGGCATTGACTACTTATGGTATTGGAAGTGGCACCCTGTTGAGTCAGGTGATCGAATGGGACTGTAGGATGGTTAGACTGAACCTGCTGGTGTAAATCCGTTCCCCTCTGAGCCATTACTCTACACTCCCGTATTCTGTTGCCTGGCTTACCACATCCAAAACATACATCACTGCCAGTTCTACATACACCTAGGTAATTTCTACCACGTTCTCCACAAAGTGGATGGGTACGACCATTGCTCATGCTACCATAGGTTTTGGAGCCTAACGCCTCATCACAACTATCACTCCTAAGATTTTCTCTCTTCCCAGGCTTTCACTTTAATTTGTTGAGCCTAAACCATAAGCTTAGATAGTTTAATAACATACTAATCGTTTTGAGCTACTATTGAGTGAGAAAAGGTAGGGGAGGCAGCTCTAAATTCAGCATGAGATACATGCTCATTCAGGGGATTTTCCTGAATAAGTAGAGATGTGGGATGATTTCCATTCCTCCCTCTATTATTCTTTCTGGGAGGCATTTTCTATACACGGAAGGAAGGATGATTTGGAAATAGAGTTTAAATAGAGCTCACACTCATTAGCATGACATGAATATTAAAAGAAGGGAAACTTTTCTTAAAACATCTTGTAGCCTCTTTTCCATAAGTATGGCGCACTTTTCACCCATGTACAAGACTCTACATGATGCGGATTTCAGACTCCCTAGGACACTTTAAAACCTTAGGCTTTGATACCAAGTTTGTAATGCCCAAAGAGTACACCCTAGGTGCTACACAGTGATTACGGTCATAAGTGACCATAAACTAATCCATGATACTGGTACCTACTGTGAGCACTAAGTAAAACTGATAGCAAAAAAGTATTTGTGGAATTTAACTAAAAATACCATAAGGTTTTAAATCACATTCTGATAATGTCTGTAAAACAACACTGATATTACTGATAAAATAACTAATAATGATAACTGAAAACTAACTAACTGTCTGTACTAGTCTTAAAGCCTCTAAACTGACTGAATTTGAAGTTGATGGGACAAGACCTCACCTAACTCGGACTGAATAGAAATACTAAACTGATAAGGTAAACTAAAATAATAAACCATGTTCTTAAAGTATGAGGACCTACTACTGCTACTGCTGATAATCTGGTATATCTACGCATGGCCAGGGAAATGAGCATCCGAACCTATGATATTAAACATCATAGCACAAAAAATGAGTATGTGATTAGTTCTTTGAATGTAATAATACATTAGATGAGGTTACGCTAATATACATGGGTTCATGTACATGAGTAATAACTGACTAAATGAATAGCATGAAGTACTGAGTAGAATGCATGAAATCTATAAAGACTAACAATGTATGACCAAGCATAAAATACATTCTAAAATAATCAGTAAGCTGAGATACCGAGTATTTATAAATGGATAACTGATATCTGTATGCTATGGTCGAGCAAAACTAAGTTGAGTTTTGAACTGAATACTAAAAGTAAAACTGTGGGAGCTAGCTATAACTGACATCCCCTAATGTACTACTAGGGTCCAACCTGTAACTCTAGCTGGAAGGGTGTTAGTACCGTTCCATGGGTAATAACAATGGTTGTGTGGATCCACTAAAGAATCACCCTTATCTGGCAGGTGAGATATGTGTTACCCTCAATTGGCAGGTTGATATATTTAACCTACAATAGTGTAACGCTTCCAGTCTACACCCTGGACATTACACGATGCTTACAACCCTAGAGGATCATGATGTTGGGCGTATTTATACGTCTAAGCACCATAACTTACCCATGTTTTAGCTAAGTTTTGAGGATAAAATACATAATTCTTGCATTTTTAGTCTATTTTTAGTTAAGTGAGCTGACCTATGTGATTAGCATGCTTTTCAGGTACTAATGAGGAAGATTACAACACTTTGGGGACCTGTGGACAGCAAAGGAAACTTCACATTAAAAGGAAAGCAGCTTTTGGACTGAATGTGATGTATGGGAACTTTTTCCCTAGAAAACTCAATATTTTTAAATAGTTAAGGATGCAGTAGAAATTTATTAGAGAAGGATGTTATTAAAAGCCTTATGGCTGAATTTTTAGGGATTATTCACATTTTGATTTTGTATTATTTTGAAAATAAGAGAAAGCGGCTTAGCTTGAGGACGGAGATAGAGAAACGCTTTTCTCTATTATTTTCGCTATTCATCTTTACCACCAAGATCGTTCTAAGTTTTGGTATGATGAATATTTCTATTGTGATTTCCGTTTTATTCATGAGTAGCTAAGTTTATTTGTTAGGGTTATGGAAACCTTGTAGTATACTCTCTATTGCGATGGGTTTTTGAATTTATGATATGTTAATCCACTTATATCATTACTCTCTTCATTTTGATTGAATTCTCGTGGTTGCAAACAGAGGGAATGCGCCATTATAGCAATAACTTGTTCAATAAAAAAGTTACTATTTGGAAAAGAGAGTGTGACAAGAAAATAGGGTTTCCAACCTCTATTTTACACATTAATGCCTTAGCACGATTAACTTCTTGGAGAGTTCATAAAATTGGTTGTACACTTTGGATTCGAGAGAACTAAGGTGAATAAATCCTTGATGGTTGAGAAACACTTGGATTTAGAATTAGAATACGTCTCTCTATAAGTGCATGCATGTATAAAATCTTTATTACTCATAGTTAATACAGAAGTAGAAGCTACAAGGTGGACATAACCCTAATTTGTCATTCACTGTGATCAAATATTATTACACATATCATCTCATCGTTACACTGATAAATATTATTGTGCACCTAAACTGAAACCCCCCTTACCTTGGAACCTTCGATCAACAGTCTAATAATAATCGCAATACTTAGTGATCATAGTATTCCATGTGGGATTCAACACCCAACCCAGTTGGGTTCTATATTTGATAGCAACTGCTTGCACTTTCTAACGAGAGTTGTAATTTGGGCATATCAGATCACAAGCTAACCCATGACTAGTACCTGTTGTGAGCACTGAATAATAATACTAAAAATATATGCAGAAGTATAACTGAAAATGCCATAAGGTTCTCAAAATACTAAAATAAATACTGAGTGTACTGATAATAACATTTGAAAACTAAAAACTGACTATGCTAGTCTGAAAGCCTCTAACTGTCTGAATATGGAGTTGACGGGACAAACCACCAACTAACTCCAACTATAATAACTACTGAACTAACTAAAATACTGAAATAACATAATATACTTATTGGATAAGGACTCACTACTGAATCTGGTGCTGATATCTTGAGCTGCTAAGTATGATCAGGAACCCGTGCATCTGAACCTACGATATGAGACATCATAGCATAAAGAAAAAGTATGCAACAGTACTTTGAATGTACTGGTATGCTAAGTGAGGTAGGTTGATACACATGGGTTCATATGCATGAGATGATAATTAACTGAATAAACATTGTAAAGTAACTGGATGAGAGTACATGATAAACTATAACTACTGAACATATTGAATATGCAATACTGCGCATATAACGTCTGTATGAATTAGCCTGGAACTAAAGTTTTGAGTTCTGATAATTGAATACTGATAAAAAAAAAGTTTAGACTAATACTGAAGTACTGATTTCTAATGCTAAGTAACTGATAACTGATAGCCATAGTTCTGTAGAACTGTTTGAGCTTTTAACTGAATACTGAGACTGAAACTGTAACTATGGGAGTGTTCATCTAACCAGCATACCCCTATTATAGACTGAGTTGGGGTCTAACCTGGGACCCCAGTTGGAAGGGTTTTAGCACCTTGCGAAGGGATACTAACAATGTTGTGTCAACCCTAATCTGGAAGGAAGACTCATGAAACATATATATGATTGCATCAACCCTAATCTAGCAGGAGGATGACTTACCCTATGCTGGCTACATAGTTTTGTAATGCAGGGACTGCTGCTAAGGGTCAAACCCTCTCCTGGCAAGAATTCCCCATCCCTGGGTTTGCTCGGTGTTGAATCCTACTCCCAACTGAATCGACACTAAACTGATTAATATACTATACTAGGCCTGACTGAACTGACACTGATCGTACTGACTGACTGAGATGGACTGAGCTCACTAAGTTCTGTTACTGACTGAGTGCTACGGTTCTTGACCTTTTGCTGGGACTATTCTATAACTACTGCCACTAAGTAAACAACTAGATTTCAAGTAATAAATACCGTCAGGAATCGATAGCATAGTGGGCAAAATATAGCAAATCTTGAAAGCATAGCAACAGTCAATCGTTCACAAATTCATTCATTGAGTCATTTTATCACACACTTGGAGGTCATGGACTTGTACATGATTGGGAACACATGCTAACATGTCATGATTTCACTATTCAACTCACATGGACATTCCATCAAACACTTAGGAAGCATAATTAATGCACATGATAATGAACAACACATAAGCATCATGAATTCAACTTAAACTTGCAAATTCAAGGGTTTTGACATGAAAGATTCATAATTCAACACACATGCTAACATAATTTTATAGAACTCACAAAAGATCTTAACTTGAAACCCATATAACAACACAAAAATGAATACAATTCGATTCATAACATGAAAATCATACTTCAAGTTTTATAAAAGGGTTCTTGAACTCCAAGGGTTGAAGAAAACTCAAGGATAAACACCTAACATACCTTGATTGTAGAAGATTTCTTGGAACTTGGACTTGAACTTGATGAACTAGGGTTTATTTCTTGAGAGAATTTTGAGAACAATGAATGTAATTTGCCCCTTTGGGAGTTTAATCTCGTGTTTTAGCTGAATTGGGTGAGGGAAAAAGGAACTAAATTTTCTTGGAAACTCAGAATTTAATGAGAAAAATTAGCCCAGCAATGCGATTAACGATGCGCCATGTCGATGGGTGTAATTCGACATATCAAGATCGTGTTGGATTGCTATTTTGGCCATCCCAACACGACCCAAACGAAGTCCAAAAATTCCAAAAATCACCCAATATGACCTATTGACATCTCTAATCACGAATCAATTTCAAAATTGACATTCTAAGGTCGTAAAGATTGTAAATGATGCCATTGAAATATCCAGTTCAAGAAATGAGACTAAGTGTCAACACTTAGCTGAAATTTTCTTGGTCTGGGGACCTCTTTTGGCATGCTATATAGGGCTGAAATGACAAGGATTTTGTGGGGTCTTACCGCTAGCTACGTAGTTTTGGAACTAAGGAACTGTTACTAAAGGTCACTGATGATAGGTGAATTTACGCGCCTATATCAATATATTTTGCCCATATTTTAGCCTAGTTTTGAGAACAAATTATATATTTCATGCACTTTTAGTCCTTTTTCCTATAAATGAGCTAACAAACATGATTAGTAAAGTTTCAGGTATAAATGATGCAAAATTCAGCATTTTATGGCTTACTTGACGCAAAAGAAAGCTCACGAAGGAAGGAAAGGGAGTTTACACGCCTAAGGACCAAAACTGCTGCATGGAAACTCTGTCCCGGGCTAAAACAGCATTTCTGAAGACTCTGGGGACCTGGACCAAAACTGCTGGATGGAAAATCTGTCCCGGGCTAAAACAGCATTTCTGAAGACTTTGGGGACTTACAGACACAAAGCTGGATTTTTACCAAGATACATTAACCTAGTATAATTAGGTTATGTATTTCACTATTCTACTTGGATTATGATATTGTAACCTTACCCTAGTACATTTGGGTTAAGGATTTCATTAGTCTATTAGGATTTTGTTATTTATTTCATTAGCTTAGTAGGAGTAGGATAGGAGTATTATAAATACCCTATCATGCTAGAGATTTTTATTCATTACACAACACATTCTTACAATTCATTCATCTCCTTACAATTAAGACATCTTCCTACAATACATTCTTAATTCTTCATTCTTCTACTCTTAAATTCCACAACAAGAGAATTGTTACTTGCTACGGAATCACCAAAACCACATGCCTAACACCTCTTTTACACGCCATCCACCATGCAAAACGTGATATCCTTCGCATTCATGGGTAACTAAATCTCTTAGTTGGGGTTATGGAAGCCGAATGAGTTACTATCTATTGCTATGAGCTTGTGAGTTCAAGACACGTATATTGCTTATATCATTATTCTCTTCATCTTAAATCTACAATCTTTGCGGTTTCAAACACATGAACACGCCATTCTAACATCTAACCTGTTCGAGAGAAAGGTTACTTGTCTAGAAAAGAAGACGCATAGACTAACGCCAGTCTAACATTTAACTTGTTCGAGAGAAAGGTTATTTGTCTGGAAAAGAGATAATGTCAAGGTAGTAGGACACCCTTTCCTATTAAAAAGCTAGTGCCGTAACTGGACTAACCTCTTGGAGAATTTGTACCGCTAGACACACTTTAAGCTCGAGAGAGTTAAAGTGAAATAGTCCTTGTTGAGGTCGAGAGACGCTTGGATTTACCATCGACTACAATTCTCTATAAGCAATTGCATGTCAAGACTCTACACACTCATAGCCAATAGAGACGTATACCTCTGAAGGTGGACATAACCCCAACGCTTCAATTCTCATTGTTTACAACCAACGTGACACTCTTTCTCTTTTTACTTTATTATTTTCAGCTTTTATTTCATTACTTTGGTTACTTATTACAATCCCCCCTTCTTACGAGACTTGCACCAAAAGTCTATTAATTTTGCTTACTTGTTGACCAAGCTATTCCCTGTGGGATCGATACCCAACCCAGGTTGGGTTCTATATTTGCTAACGACCGCTTTACACTCCTACGAGAGCTTTAGATTGAGCGTTATCAAAAATTGGCGCCGTTGCCGGGGAATACGAGTGTCAATCAAGTTCGTGATAATTACTAGACCCTTTGGTCAAAGATTCTCGTACTTTTACTTTTAGTTGTTGTTTTTGTTTTATTTAGGTTTATCCAGTGCATCAATGGAGGCACAACGTGAAATTGAAAGGATGACTGCTCAAGTGCATCAACAGAATATTGATAATCGTAGGCGAGCAACAAATCCTGACGATGAGGATCTGGGCGATGAAGAGCTACTAAACCCACGGCATACTGCTGAGATGGCGGAACCCATGCAGAGAAGAGATCGTCAAGCAAGATATAGGCCTGAACGTCGAACTGTACCAATGCTGTTCGATGATGATGAAGATGATCTTGACGAAGCTGGTTCCACAGGAGCTATTATTCTTCCTCCCTTGGCACCTGGAGCAAAGTTCAATATCACTAGCACTATGATTCAGCTTTTGCAACTCAAGGGATTATTTGGTGGACTAGCAGGCGATGATCCGAATATGCATCTGATCAACTTTATTTCTACATGCAAGTCATTCGACAATCCTGGCGTTGGACAGAATGCAATTCGATTACGTCTATTTCCATTGTCTCTGTCTGGGGAGGCAACTATGTGGTTGAATGGGCTGACTCCTGATTCTATTACAAATTGGAGGCAATTGAGAGACGCTTTCCTAGAAAGATTCTTTCCGCCATCCAAAAGAGCACAGTTGAGAGATGAGATCATCAATTTTCGACAGCTTCCAACTGAAGCTCTCCACGAAACATGGGAGAGGTTCAAGACGAAGCTAATGCGGTGCCCAAACCATCATATGACCAATGTCCACTTGATGGAGATATTATACAGAGCCTTGAATTCAGTGACTAAGCCAGTGGTTGATAATGCGGCTGGAGGATCATTTATGGAACTCACCTTTGTTCAGGCAAGCAATATGCTAGACCGAATGACAAAGCAAAGTAGAGCTTGGCATACCAGGGATTCTGAGGTAGCAAGCCCCACTTTATCTATTGGCATGACTGCAGAACAAAGAAGAAGAGAAGAGGAACGCGATCAAGATATGGCTCACATGAAGACGCAAATGGATCTTCTTACCAAGCATCTATTATCAGGGAAGACCGAAAAAGTTAAGGCCGTTGGACCACATAGAAGAGATGAACCTGATTCTGAGGAAGAAGCCAACTACTTGAACAATCAAGGGGGTTTTCGAGGCAATGCCCAAGGAAACCAAGGTCGGAACTATTATAATGAATCTGGATACAAGGACCGTGATCATGGTAGTTGGAAGAATAATTCAGACAGGAGTGGTGTGTATATTCCTCCTAGAAATTATGAGGCTGAGGCGTCTGGTTCTGAAAAGATGTCTATGGAAGATATGATGGCCAAGCTGCTGAAAGGAGTGGAGGCAACCAATATGGGCGTAACTGAGGTGAAGAATGATTTGTCTTCAATGAATCAGTTGGTTAACTCACATTCCATTGCAATAAGACAACTAGAGCAGCAATTCAGTCAACTTTCAGCAGCACTCAACCAAAGAAAAGCCGGCACCTTACCTAGCGATACTGTGCAAAACCCAAGGAATGATGGGTCATGCATGGCCATCACTACCAGAAGTGGTAAGGTGCTGGAAACTTCAGCAAAAGGCAAGAAAGTGATTGACGAAGTTGCGGACATAGATGACAACGCAAAAGGAGAAGATGCCCCAGCTACTACTCCCGACGTTAAGGACGCCACATCCAGCACTGTGCATCCTGAAAAAGTGGAAAAACGGAAGCAAGAAGAGAAGAAAACCGTGGAGAGAACACTTCCATACCCACCACCACCTCTTCCCCAAAGATTGAAGAAGGTGGCGGATGACACAAAGTTTAGCAAATTCATGAATATGTTAAAGCAGCTCACCATTAATGTTCCATTGGTGGAGGCACTTGAACAAATGCCTGGGTATGCAAAATTTATGAAGGATCTCTTGACAAAGAAGCGGGCAGCAAGTTATGACTTGGCGGATAATGTTCATCATTGTAGTGCAGTCGCTACAAGATCGCTAGTTCAAAAGAAGGCAGATCCCGGAGCTTTCACTATTCCTTGCACAATTGGATCGTTGAATTTTGCTAAGGCATTGTGCGATTTGGGAGCTAGCATCAATTTGATGCCACTATCTATCTACAGAAAGTTGGGGTTGGGAGACCCTACACCAACCAATATGAGGCTCGTGATGGCTGACAGGTCGGTAAAACGACCTGTGGGTATCTTGAATGATGTGTTGGTGAAGGTTTCTTCATTCATATTTCCTGCCGACTTCGTTATTCTGGATTGTAAGGAGGATTCTGAAGTTCCCATCATCTTGGGACGTCCCTTCCTTGCAACTGGGAGTGTGCTTATTGACATGAAAGATAATGAGCTTTTGTTTCGAATTAATGACGAAGTGGTGCGGTTTGATATATGCAAAACAATGAAGCAGCCCAGCGATATGAATGAGTTATCTGTAGCTGATGTTCATCATGAGGATATGAAAGCATTATCTATAGAGAAACAGCCTACTGTTGAGCCATTATCTGTTGCGCCACTAAAAATTGAGCATGAGGATAATGAAGAACTTATGGGTGCTCTAACAGAAATAGAGCCGTATACTCCTAAGCAACCGGATTGTGATCCCAAGAATCAACCGTCACCAACAGCGAAGACTTTCATTAATGAGCCACCAATGCTAGAATCACAAGAGCTCCCCGATTATCTAAGGTATGTGTTCTTGGAAAATAGAAATATACTTCCGGAGAGTGCAGATGATTTAAGTGAACAGCACGTAGAGGCTCTCATCTCTGCTCTGAAGAGATACAAGAGAGCTATGGGTTGGACTATTGATGATATAATTGGAGACTCTCCGGGGAAACGTATGAACCATCTTGAAGAAGATCGCATGCCCACAGGTAAGCCTCATTGTCGTCTAAATCCTTTCAGAAAATGATCCATCACTTACCTCGACGAAGTCTAAGTACTCGAGGTAACTATGTCGAGCCACGACAATAAATAAGGCGCTAGATGGGAGGCAACCCATCGTTTTATCATTTTATCGTTTTATCGTTTTATCGTTTTTCCTTTCATCCTAGTACTTGTTTTGTTTTATGAAAAAACCAAAAATAAGAGTCGTGCCACGACCAAAACTAAGGCGCTAGATGGGAGGCAACCCATCGTACTAATCGTTTTCATTTGGTTTTGAGCAAAAATAGGTGCAAGAAGTATTCAACGAGGAGATTGATTTCAATTGACGATTTGGACGCATTGTATGGTAAAGTTGGTGAGTTAGGAATGGTGATGCATAAGGCTATGGATTGAGCCTTTTCTCACGTCATAATAGGCTTCGAGGAAGGCTAGGCCTTGGTAAAAATAGGCCACGAACGATGCACAACCTATTCTATAGCCTAAGGACTCGGAATCTAGTGTGCTATACACTATGCGCCGCCTATTCCTAGGTATGCTTTTGACTATGCGCCGCCTATGCTATGGCATTTGAGATACTGAGACCAAATGCCATAGACTATGCGGCGCATATGTCTAGAAATTCCATAGACTATGCGGCGCATATGTCCCATTATGCCATGGACAATGCGCCGCATATGTCATTGATATGCCAAGAGATATGCGCCGCATATGTGGTGATTTTGCCCCCAAATCCGATTGTAAATGGGTCATAACCCGACCCATACTCTTCCTATATAAAGGGGACATAGTTTTACAACACAACCACATTAGAAAACACCCTAAAGGCGCCACATAACCTTCCAAATCTTCTCAAAATTTTCTTCTTTTGCTCTTCCAATTCACAACACCGTCTCCACAAGCTTCAAGCAAGTAAGTACTCTCATATTCTTCATTTATTTATCGTAAGTACTACGTTGCTATGCTTATTATAAATTGCTAAATCATATAAGATTGTTGGTGATGTTCATGTGTTTGAATTGTTGTTGCATAATCATGTGAGTGAACATATACGTAGGGAATTCTTGACTTATTTCCGACTTGAATTTGGTTTCAATAGCATTGTTATGATATTTGCTGAATAGATATGGCTATGAATATTGCTTAAGAGTGTTGTTTGGTTGCTTACATGTTAGACTATCCCGGCCATCGGGATAAGATTATAGTGCCTATCGACTTAGGAGGTTGTGCTTGTTGTAAGAATAACGATTCCATATGGTAACCCCTATGTCGTAGTGTTGCTATATCTACCATGAAAGTAGTACAATGGCTGCAAATAAGTGATACAATGCTGATTTTCTTGTTGGAATACAATCCTAAAACGTATGTCGACGAAATCTGAGTAAATCGACTACGTTCACCTCGCTGATTTGTGCAACAAAACTAAGTGTGGGGTGGTACCCATAGTACTTGCTTATAGATTGTATCAAGTGAGATTGTGCTGCAACTAACACTATTTCTAGTCTCAGGTACAATGGCACCTAAAGCGAGACAAGGCAAGGAGAAGTTGCAAGGACCAAGGAGAACCCTCCTCGCAGCAAATACCCTGACTCACGCTTGGAATTAAGTGGGATACTTATGAGGAACTTCTAAGGATGACGACTCTGATGATGATTCCAATGCAAGGGGTATAACCCCAGACATAGAGAATAAGTCCGACCAACCAGGTTCCTCGTATTTATTTTCCACTGAGGACAGTGTCCCGACTAAGTGTGGGGTGGTGGTATTGCATGCTATACTTCTCTATTTGCATCTATGTTTGTTTGCTGTTGTTTTATTTTTGTTTCGTTGTGTTTTTTTTAGTAGTAAATTTTTTTTTTCTAGCTTCGCATGAAATTATTTTGATAGGCAGCATGAGATTATAACAAGAGTATGTGCTACAATTGTGACTATTGAGACGTTTAGGCTCTAGTTGTGACTCATTATGTGATATTATGTGACTCAATTCCTTCACTTGTTGGGTCAAGAGTCTATATTACTTCCAATCAAGTCGACCATGTGCCTTGTGTGTGTGAGATTAATAGTATATTCTATGCTTGTGGCTGATGCTAGAACTTGCCTGGTATGTATGCAAAGCGAAAATAAGGAATGTAAGTTTAGGATATGATTTAGGCATTTCTTTGGCAACCTATACATGTTTACCCTCAGTTTTTCCTACCCATGTAAATCATCCTAGTTAAACCCTTTTGAGCCTTTAGCCTATTTCTTTGACAACCTCGTATGTAAGCCTAATCCATTTCTTTTAAGACCGTAATTTGATCCAAATTCCTAAGTGCTTTAAAGTGAAAAAGTCATGTGACAACATAAGAGGAAATGGGGTGAGTATGATGCTTTAAATCGCAATGGTGCTTGAATGTGTTATGAAAAAGAAAGTGCTATCATAGGAGGTATGTTGTGAAAAGAAAAAGGAAAAGAAAGTTGAAAAGTGAGTTGTGCTTTAAAATTGAAAAACAAAAGAGGACAACAAAGGTGGTAGAATAAAATAAAAAAAAAAGGTTGAAAGAAAAAAGTGTCAATAATACAATGTGATGTATTAAAGTGCTTAGGAACTTAGTCACTATTTCTGGCCAAGATAGTTGATCCTACCCGTCCCTTAGCCTACATTACAACCATCAAAAGACCTACTTGATCCTAACCTTAACATTCTTACATTTAGTGGAGTACTACATTAAGGGCAAGCCTATGGTCATTAGTTGCTACATATGAATTTTTTGTGAGAGCGAGAGCAAGGACATTTTGATACCCATGTTTGAAAAATATGCTATACTTGTGAGTGATTATGGGTACTATATTGTGAGACACACATGGTTGATGAGTCTTGGATAGTTGTACATGATTCTATGCACCTTAACGTTTGCATGCGAGTTGATCACCATCACGAGTCTATGCTTGAGGTTAAATTGTTTCTACTTATAATCGGAAAGCTACTCTTCGTTGATAATTGTTGTGCTTGTCTTGAAGAATGTTTTGTGTTGTTGCTGTTAAACCCTAAGTTGATGTTTAGAAGGACATGATATTTTGTTCGAGGACGAACAAAGCTTCAAGTGTGGGGTGTTGATGATAGGCGAATTTACGCGCCTATATCAATATATTTTGCCCATATTTTAGCCTAGTTTTGAGAACAAATTATATATTTCATGCACTTTTAGTCCTTTTTCCTATAAATGAGCTAACAAACATGATTAGTAAAGTTTCAGGTATAAATGATGCAAAATTCAGCATTTTATGGCTTACTTGACGCAAAAGAAAGCTCACGAAGGAAGGAAAGGGAGTTTACACGCCTAAGGACCAAAACTGCTGCATGGAAACTCTGTCCCGGGCTAAAACAACATTTCTGAAGACTCTGGGGACCTGGACCAAAACTGCTGGATGGAAAATCTGTCCCGGGCTAAAACAACATTTCTGAAGACTTTGGGGACTTACAGACACAAAGCTGGATTTTTACCAAGATACATTAACCTAGTATAATTAGGTTATGTATTTCACTATTCTACTTGGATTATGATATTGTAACCTTACCCTAATACATTTGGGTTAAGGATTTCATTAGTCTATTAGGATTTTGTTATTTATTTCATTAGCTTAGTAGGAGTAGGATAGGAGTATTATAAATACCCTATCATGCTAGAGATTTTTATTCATTACACAACACATTCTTACAATTCATTCATCTCCTTACAATTAAGACATCTTCCTACAATACATTCTTAATTCTTCATTCTTCTACTCTTAAATTCCACAACAAGAGAATTGTTACTTGCTACGGAATCACCAAAACCACACGCCTAACACCTCTTTTACACGCCATCCACCATGCAAAACGTGATATCCTTCGCATTCATGGGTAACTAAATCTCTTAGTTGGGGTTATGGAAGCCGAATGAGTTACTATCTATTGCTATGAGCTTGTGAGTTCAAGACACGTATATTGCTTATATCATTATTCTCTTCATCTTAAATCTACAATCTTTGCGGTTTCAAACACATGAACACGCCATTCTAACATCTAACCTGTTCGAGAGAAAGGTTACTTGTCTAGAAAAGAGGACGCATAGACTAACGCCAGTCTAACATTTCACTTGTTCGAGAGAAAGGTTATTTGTCTGGAAAAGAGATAATGTCAAGGTAGTAGGACACCCTTTCCTATTAAAAAGCTAGTGCCGTAACTGGACTAACCTCTTGGAGAATTTGTACCGCTAGACACACTTTAAGCTCGAGAGAGTTAAAGTGAAATAGTCCTTGTTGAGGTCGAGAGACGCTTGGATTTACCATCGACTACAATTCTCTATAAGCAATTGCATGTCAAGACTCTACACACTCATAGCCAATAGAGACGTATACCTCTGAAGGTGGACATAACCCCAACGCTTCAATTCTCATTGTTTACAACCAATGTGACACTCTTTCTCTTTTTACTTTATTATTTTCAGCTTTTATTTCATTACTTTGGTTACTTATTACAATCCCCCCTTCTTACGAGACTTGCACCAAAAGTCTATTAATTTTGCTTACTTGTTGACCAAGCTATTCCCTGTGGGATCGATACCCAACCCAGGTTGGGTTCTATATTTGCTAACGACCGCTTTACACTCCTACGAGAGCTGTAGATTGAGCGTTATCAGTCACACTCTCAACTGGCAGGTGATCCCCCATCCCTAGGTTTGCTCGGTGCTAAATTCTACTCCTAACTGAATTGACTCTAATTACTGGACTGAACTGAGCTAACTGACATGATATACTCTAATATATTCGAAACCCTTTTGAAAGTATTTAAACTAGGTAAACAACTAAGTTTTTGGGTATTCATAACCCCCAGGACTAGATAGTAATATCAATAAGATCACATAAGAGCATTTGAAACCATAATACAACTTTAACAACTTCATAGATAGTCATTGTTCAAAATTCATCTATGAGTCATTTCATCAAACACATGGGGGTCATGACTTAAAGCATGAAATTAGTTTAATACATAGGATTGTAACATAACTTCTTCACTAGAATCATGGGTTAGGGATTTCAGCATGAAATTTTCATTCTTCAATATGTCAAAACTAACTACAACGAAAAACACATGTAAACATGGCATAAAGTCAAAATTCATGGGAGTTCATGGATAAGATTCATAAATACAAGTTATATCATAATTGAACTTGAAAAATTGGGTTCTTAAACTCCATGGATAAAAAGGGTCCATGAATCAACATCTAACATACCTTCAAAACTTGAATCTTGAAAGAGAATGACTTTTCTTGAATGTCCTTGAACTCGAAAACTTGAATTCTTGGCTATCTTACAAAAGAATGGTGGAACTTTGGATTTCTTGGAGTTAAAGTTGAAGCTTTAGGGTTTATTAGAGAGAAATTTGGTGAGGAATAAGTGTATTTTTCTTATAATAACATCTAATCCCTTGTTTTTATGACCTGGGGCCATATAAAAAGACAGGACTGCCTCTCTGACTTAAAAGTTTTAGTAGAATCCCGATTTTAAGCCTTACCGCTGAGCGGTATTAGTGCCACAACTATAGGCACCATTGAGTAGGCTAATAGTGGTGACCTACTATTTTGGACAACTCAGGTTTAGAGGTTTATCGTTGAGCGGTATTAGCTTCACCGCTATTGCACCGTCAAGCGGTGTAATTGTTGCCTCACATGAAAATGCGATAACTTTTCACTCAGGTATTGAATTATAGAAAAATTGATATCGTTGGAAAACTAACTCAATTATCTATCTGTTGGTGGGTCATTAGCTCAAAAATTCATAGTATAACGAAAGATATTCTTGTTTAAAGTTAACTATAGAAACCTTCTGCTCAAGAACTCAATTGGTAAGGGATATTTTGATTCGTCTAATAGCTAGGATGTATTTGAGGCCTTAATACACATCAACTTGATCATAAAATAACAAAACACTAAAATTTATTTCTCATGATGTTGAAGCATTGTTCTAATATTGGTTTAGATTCTTGGGGTATTACAATATCTCCCCCTTGGGAACACTCGTCCTCTAATGAGGTTGGTGAAGCTGAGAACACTGAGGACTCAAGGTTACATGCTGAATATACATGCTAAAAATATGATTACATGACTTAGTCTAAAACATGAAAAATTACTAAAATGGTTTCGTGAATGCATGAATGGGAACATAGGAACATAACTGGGTCTGAAACATGATACATGAATTGAATATCATGAACTAAACTGATTTTCTTGAATACATGCAATGACATGAGAATGGTAATAAGGCTGAAATTGGAATGAGAGAGTCAACTTATATGTCCCTGGAAGATACTGACTTCACTGAAACACTTATGAACTGAATCATAACTCAATATTTGGAATCTAAAACTGATGCCTGGTGCATAAACTAAACTAAATTTATGAATTGTATAGTTGTGAAGGAATTTCCTCATGAATAGGAGAGATGATACCCATAGGAGCTTGCCGGCCTGCCTGCTAAACCGAATTACTGGCTATACAAAATAACTCATACTGAAAGCTTATACTTAAATGGAGTGTTTCTTTGACACTCTTTCTATAAAGTTCTAATGACTTTAGGGAGCAAGGAATTGTAATATGGGACACAGGCCTACGAAACATCATTTAGGATAGAGTTACTAAGACTTATGGACTGCAACTACTAACTTGCAATCTTAACCACCCTTCTCAACTACTCCCTCAAATATACTTTCTACTTCAACACCGTATTTCACTTGAGGCAACTAAAATATTCACATGGGCACTGATAACTCTACCTACTGACATTTAAGAAATAAGATATCCATGACATGAATTTATCTAAGAGATCTAAACTGAGGACAAACATGACATAAGATATGAATTTTGATGATCGTTAAGAGTGTAGCATGAGTACTAGAATCGAACATACTATAAAGCATCAATACATGAGTCATAAGCTGCATGACCTGATTTTGGAATTTCTAAATTTGTGGAACATGATTCGTATGCTGGGTGGACTGGAACACCTCATACTAGGAACTGGAAGAGTATATGATTTTCTATAAGGTATACAAATATGAGCTATGATCATAGAGCTGACATGTAAGGCATAATTAAATATCGTGATAACTGAAGTAAAAAACTTTGAACTGAGATACAAATGGTTTGGGCGACTTTCCCCTACTGATGTTCTACAATACACAGTATCACTACTAGTATCTGAGAGCCTGACTTGGTTACTTGCCCAATCATCTCCCCCTTAGCTTAAAGCCATCATTCTAATTTTTGGAACCACTTAATCAACAACTCTAAATTAAACTGCCACCACCTTACTCTAAAAATCTGGGGGATAATAATACCCATAATTGGTAAACTTACCCTGAATGACTATGCCCGATAATGTAAAACTTACTGCTAGTACTTTCTTTTGAGCTACAACTCTTAACCCTCTATAGCCCTAACAATAATCATGTGACAACTTAAAGTTGACTAACTTAAAATTTTCAACTCCTCTTTTAATTAGCTCAACCGTCAAAGATTAAAAATTAGATTCTAACACATAACATGAATATTCTCATACTCTTAATGAACTATAATAACTTTTTTATAGCCTACTAACACCGCATTTTTGAACTTATATTTCTCCCTAGACCATGAGAATTGCTATCATACCTGAACATCCGACATCACTAATCTATACCTCATAACTTAGCTGGTAAGAACATCATCTATTACTAGCCTCATTTACTCTTAAATTCTTACATACACTATTCTAAGCCCACTGATTCACCTTTCATACCGCTAGCCCCATAAAATATAATCTGCTTGAATTTAGACAACACTATCCCAACTCTACTACTATTGCTAAACTACTGGTTTCATGCTTCTAATTCTAGATCATATGTACCATAGGATTTTGAGAAGGAATATAAAAACACATTTGACTCCTAAGCATTGCGGTACTACCCCTTCATTCAATGACTAGTTGATCAGGAAACTAAAACTGAATGACTCTATTACTTGAATCGACTTAAGTGATTTTCTTAAATACTATAACCGTGTAATTTTTGTATACTTATCTGGCTGGAATAGGTTTACCTACTAAGGTAGGCGCTGTGGAGGGATCTACTAGAGTATCGAGACTGACATCAAAATTAACAACTATATACTGAGTCACCAAAGAAAGCAAGGTTCTAAGGTCTAATAAAGCATAACCACATAGATCTAAGACCTATAACGTACCAGTAACAATATAAGGAGAGCTTTTATAATCATGACTAGACTGGAGTGCATAAAATTGCTTCTAGCATTGACCACTGGTGGCATTGGAAGTTGCACTATGCTGAGTCAGGCGACCAGATTAGACTGGAGGACAGTTAGACTGACCCTGCTAGCATAAATCCCATCCCCTTTAAGCTATTACTTTACACTCTCACATTCTGTAGACTGGCTTACCACATCCAAAACATAAATCACTGCCAGCTCTACATACACCTAGGTTATTTCTATCACATTCTCCACAAAGTGGATGGGTACAACCATTGCTCATTCTACCATAGGTTTTGGATCCTAATGACCCATCACGACTATCACTCTTGAACTTAGGTACTTGCACACTAGCTGAACATAAAATTGGGGCTGAATATTTATGGATTAACTTAGAATGGTTACTACCTTCCAATTGAGAAAAATTAAAACTACCTGTCCTAGCCCTCTTATTCTTTTTTTCTCTCTCCCCACACTTCCCCCTTAATCTGTTGAGCATGAACCATAAGCCTTGATAGGTCAACGACGTGTTGATCATTCCAATCTACTACTGAGTGAGCTAAGGTAGGGGAGGCAGCTCTAAATTTGTCATGAGATACATACTCATTCGGTAGGAAAAATAGGACTGCCCCTTGGACTTAAAAGTTTTAGCAGAATCACAATTTTAAGCCTTACCACGGAGAGGTATTGGTGCCACCGCTATAGGCACCGCTGAGCGGGATAATAGTGGTGACCTACTATTTTGGACAACTCTGGTTTGGAGGTTTACCACAGAGTAGTATTATCTACACCGCTATTGTACCGCCGAGCGGTGTAATCATGGCAGCTCACTGCCTCATATAAAAATACTATAACTTTTCACTAGGGTATCGAATTAAAGAAAAATTGATATTGTTGGAAAGATAACTCAATTATCTATATGTTGGTGAGTCACTATCTCAAAAATTCATAGTATAATGAAAGATATGCTTGTTTGGTGTTAACTATAGCAACATCTTTCTCAAGAACTCAATCGGTAAGGGTTATTTTGATTCGTCTAATAGCTAGGACGTATTTGGGGCCTTAATACACATGAACTTGATCATAAACTACCAAAGCAATAAAATTTATTTCTCATGGGATTGAATCATGGTTCTAATATTGGTTGGGATTCTCAAAGTATTAAAGATCATATTGACCTAAGGGATTTATTATTTCAACTACTCACTCAACTACTACCGCTTTAACACCACTGTACTTTTTAAAGTTACTTTTTGTTATGTTAATTTCATTTATTTTGAATAGAAAATACATAACGGTGTAGTATATTTATATGATCATTTTTAATTATAGAATTATTTAGCAAGATCTATTTAGAACAAAATATTTCCAAGCTTATGAGTTGGATTTTGTGTCATTGTATTTTTGAAGTTAATTTTCGTTATGGTGATTCATTCATTTCAAATTCAAAATATGTAACAATTTAGTATATTTATATGATCATTTTTACTATGGATTCATTTACCAAGATAAATTTCGCATCAAAAAACTGTCAAGCTTCTGAGATGGATTCAGAGTCATTCGTACGAGATTGAGTTTTGCAACATGACTGCTTACTCATAAGAAGAGCAAGTTGGAAGATTGACTTTTGTTAGGTCACTTAATTTTAATGTATTTTCATAGTGAAAGATTATAACATCAACTCATTGTGATTTTGGAGGGGGTAGGCATCATGACATAGGGTCCTCAATACATCCAACTACACGCTCAACAACTTACGATTTCATGTCACTATATTATTAGAAGTTAATTTTCATTGTACTGATATTGTTCTGTTCCAATAGAAAATATGTAATCAAGTGACATGTATTTTTATATCATCTTTTTTCACTACGGATTCATTTAACAAAAGCCATTCCGTATCAAAAAATTACCAAGATTATAAGGTGGATTTTGAGTCATTCGTGCGAGATTGAGTTTTGCAACATGACTTCTCACACATAAGAAGAGCAAGTTCGAAGACTGACTTGCGTTAGTCACTTTATTTTAATGCATTTGCATAGTGAAAGGTTATGACATCAATTCATTGTAATTTTGGAGGGGTCGGCATCATAACATAGGGTCCTCAATACTTCCACTACTCACTCAATAACTTGCAATTTCAAGTCACTGTATTTTTAAAAGTTAATTTTCATTATTATGATATCATTCAGTTCTAATAGAAAAAACATAACATAGACCCATATTTTTATATCATTTTTTTACTACGAATTCATTTAGCAAAAGATCCATTCCATAAAAAAATATTACCAAAATTATGGGTGAATTTAGAGTCATTCTTGCGAGATTGAGTTTTGCAACATGACTGCTCACACATAAAAAGAGCAAGTTGGAAGATTGACTTGTGTTCGGTCACTTCATTTTAATGCATTTGCATAGTAAAAGATTATGAAATCAATTCATTGTGATTTTGGAGGGGGTAGACATCATGACATAGGGTCCTCAATACTCCCAACTACTCACTCAAAAACTTGCGATTTCAAGTCTATATTTTGAGAAGTTAATTTTTATTGTACCAATATTGTTCAATTTCAATAGAAATTACATAACGAAGTGACCCAAATTTTTATATCATTTTCTTTACTACGGATTCATGTAGCAAGATCCATTTCGTATAAAAAATTACCAAGATTATGAGGTGGATTTTGAGTCATTCGTACGATTGACGTTTGCAGCAAGACTGCTCACACATAAGAAGACCAAGTTAGAAGATTGACTTGTGTTAGGTCATTTCATTTTAATGCATTTGCATAGTGAAAGATTATGATATCAACTCATTGTAATTTTGGAAGGGGTAGGCATCATGACATAGGGTCCTCAATACTTTCACTACTCACTCAACAACTTGCGATTTCAAGTCACTGTATTTTTAAAATTGACTTTTCATTGTGCAAATATCGTTCGGTTCTAATAGAAAATACATAATGAAGTGACCCGTATTTTTATATCATTATTTTTTACCACGGATTCATTTAGCAAGAGCCATTCTATATTAAAAAATTATCAAGATTATAAGGTGGATTTGAGTTATTCCTGTGAGATTGTGTTTTGCAACATGACTACTCACACATAAGAAGAGCAAGTTGGAAGATTGACTTGTGTTAGGAGACTTCTTGTTAATGCATTTGCATAGTGAAATATAATGACATCAACTCATTATAATTTTGGAGGGGGTAGTCATCCTGACATAGGGTCCTCAATACTTCCAACAACTCTCTCAACAACTTGCGATTTCAAGTCACTGTATTTTTAAAAGTTAATTTCCATTATGCCTATATTATTCGATTCCAATAGAAAAATACGTATCGATATGACCCATATTTTTATATCATTTTTTTTACGATGGATTCATTTAGCAAGATCCATTCTGTATCAAATTACCAAGATTATGAGGTGGATTTTGAGTCATTCATGCGAGATTGAGTTTTTCAACATGACTGCTCACACATAAGAAGAGCAAGTTGGAATATTGACTTGTGTTAGGTCACTTTATTTTACTGCATTATCATAGTGAAAGATTATGATATCAACTCATTGTTATTTTGGAGGGGTTAGGAATCATGACATAGGGTCCTCAATACTTCCAACTACTCACTTAACAACTTGCGATATCAAGTCACTTTATTTTTTGAAGTTAATTTTTATTGTGCCGATATCGTTCGATTCCAAAAGAAAATACGTAACGAAGTGATCCATATTTTTATATCATCTTTTTTTACTACAAATTTATTTAGCAAGAGGTATTTCATATAAAAAAATTACAAAAATTATGAGGTGGATTTTGAGTCATTCGTGTAAGATTGAATACTACAACATGACTGCCCACACATAAGAAGAGCAAGTTGGAAGATTGACTTGTGTTAGGTCACTTCATTTTAATGTATTTGCATAGTGAAAGTTTATGACATCAACTCATTGTAATTTTGGAGGGTGTAGGCATCATGACATAGGGTACTCAATACCTCTTAATGACCCACTCAACAACTTGCAATTTCAATTCACTGTATTTTTAAAAGTTAATTTCCATTGTGCCAATATCATTCAGTTCTAATAGAAAAATACGTATCGAAGTAACCCATATTTTTATATCATATTTTATTACTACGAATTCATTTAGCAAGATCCATTTTGTATCACAATATTACCAAGATTATGAGTTGGATTTTGAGTCATTCGTGCGAGATTGAGTTTTGCAACATGACTGCTCACACATAAGAAGAGAAAGTTGGATGATTGACTGGTGTCAGGTCACTTTATTTTAATGCATTTGCATAGTGAAAGATTATGCCATCAACTCATTGTGATATTGGATGGGGTAGGCATCATGACATAGGGTCCTCAATACTTCCAACTACCCACTCAACAACTTGCGATTTCAATTCACTTTATTTTTAAAATTTAATTTTCAATGTGCCGATATCGTTCGTTTCCAAAAGAAAATACATAACTAAGTGACCCGTATTTTTATATCATCTTTTTTTACTATAAATTTATTTAGCAAGAGCCATTTTGTATAAAAAAAATTACTAAAATTATGAAGTAGATTTTGAGTCATTCATGTGAGATTGAGTTTTGCAACATGACTGCTCACATAAATGAAGAGCAAGTTGGAAGATGGACTTGTGTTCGGCCACTTCATTTTAATGAATTTGCATAGTGAAAGATTATGACATCAACTAATTATGATTTTAGAGGGGGCAGACATCATGACATAAGGTCCTCAATGCTTGCAACTACTCAACAACTTGTGATTTCATGTCATTGTATTTTTTAAAGCTAATTTTCATTATGTTGATATCGCTCGATTCTAAAAGAAAATACGTAACGAAGTGACCCATATTTTTATATCATTTTATTTACTACAAATTTATTTAGCAATAGCCATTTTGTATAAAAAAAAAAATTACCCAAATTATGAAGTGAATTTTCACTCATTCATGTGAGATTGAGTTTTGCAACATGATTGCTCACACAAAAGAAGAGCAAGTTGGAAGATTCACTTGTGTTCGACCATTTCATTTTAATGCATTTGCATAGTGAAAGATTAGGACATCAACTCATTGTGAGTTTAGAGGGGGTAGGCAACATGACGTTGGGTTCTCAATGCTTCCAACTACTTAACAATTTGTAATTTTAAGTCACTGTATTTTTTAAAGTTAATATTCATTGTGCCGATATTGTTCGGTTCTAATAGAAAATATGCAACAAAGTGACCCATATTTATATTATTTTTTTTACTACAGATTCATTTAGCAAGAATCATTCCGTATAAGAAAATTACTAACATTATGAGGTAAATTTTGAGTTATTTGTGAGATTGAGTTTTGTAACATGACTGCTCACACATAAGACGAGCAAGTTGGAGGGTAGAAATATTTAGGTTACTTTGTTTTAATGTAATTTCATAGTTAAATATTATGACATTACATTGTGATTTTCCAAGCCAGAGTTTTGCAAGGTAAATGATCACACATAAGAAGAGCAAGTTCAATGGATAGAAAAGGCTATGTTACATCATTTTAATGGAGTTGCATAGGTGACATAGGGTGGTTAATTGACCTAAGAGATTTATTGTTTCAAGTACTCTCTCAACTACTTGCACTTTGAATCGTTAAAGTTACTTTTTGTTATTCCCAATTACATGATTTATTACGCTCAACAATAACAATTTCAACACAATATCTATTATAGATCTCACTAGACTAAAATATTATTTCTTATACTGTGCAATTTATAATTTTGCTACTAAATGATACAAATAAACCCTACGAAAAATCACAGTTTTTAACTAACATTAATCTATAGTTGTTTAAATGGTTATTAATGTATTACTAATACATTTATAAATATGTGTTAAACATCAATTCCACATCATGCGTTTCTATTCCTCAAATCAAAACAAAAAATAAATAAATTTGCAAAATGGAGAGATCACCCTTAACAGGAACAAATTTTGTCGGGGATTACAATTTCCCTGACGTCCTTGAGAAACTATATGAAGAACGCAAAGAGAAGTATGAAGTACTTGAGGATGAGCTCACCGATCTCATTAAGCATTTATACACGTGGCAAGGAAGTGTCTATTTTGAAACACTTTTTTTGAATGAAGCAAACCCCTTGACTAAATCTTTTGACATCTATCAAAAGATACTTCATGAATTCCGCCTTGTTCGCTCCCTAAGAAGAGACACCGATGCAGCTGAACCACAATAATACGGAGGGGCCAACCAAGTGAGACAAGCGATTCTTCTTCATGAAGCATACCATGAAAGAGGACGTGTTCTAGGACTCTAGAGCTCTAGGTAGCCTCCAAAGAGTTTAGGCACCGTTGTTGTAATCTATGTAGTATTGTTAATCTAAAGTTTTTTTAATGAAAAGTAAATGCAATTTGAAATGTTCATACTAATGTTAATAATCTGAAAATCAAATGATTTTTTTAATGCTCTCAAGAGATTACAAAATAAACCTTCTAAATGACTAGGCTTTCCGAAATACTATACATGAAAATAAAATAAGACAGACATACTTAAACAAAGTGCTTTCATATTTTAGCATCAATAAACAAAGTGCTTTCATATTTTAGCATCTTATTCATTTGCTACTGTTAGACCTAGTCCCCCCGGTGAACTTTTTAGTTTCAGAGCTTTTTATTTAAAATTGAGAAAGAATTACTCCGTCTGCACACAATATCAAGTGAGTTGATGTATAGAGACTCTATTTTAAATTTATTTGTTATAATATCATCTTGAGCATTGAACTTTCATAATTTGGTTAAACTTTAATTTAATTTTTTTGTTATTCTCTTTACTTTAGGGTTTAAAACCTATCAGACCTAACTAATTCCATTGGGCTGAGTGCATTGAAAATACAAAAAATGATTACTCTACCAAAAAAAAATTGATAGAATTTATGTTGTTTCTTTTAAAATAAAATAATTGAAAATTTAATAATTTCTTAACTGAAAACCAAAAAATTGATTAAGGCATGCATTCAAAAAACAACACATAATAATAAGAATAAAAAACAAATGCCTTGATACTTCTTTCAAAGAAATGTGTAGCATGAAAAAAGAAGGTTCCAACTACACAGAATCAGTGTTTCTTAACTTGAACGACGATGAAAGTTATATTGATCCATGTGAAAGAGATCACATGTTCACCTTACAAGCAAATCCAACCTCTGTTCCCAACTATTAACCTAATTCTTCATATGCTATAGATAAATATCCAACCTCCTCAGTTGTTCTTTAGGTCAGTAATTTTTTGGAGTAGTTGTGCCGTATTATATTGCATGCCATAAAAAATTTCTTCAGTAGGCTGGACAGAAACAAAAAATAGAATTAGTAAGGCTAAACATAAATACAAAACATGTTAGGATTAAAAGAATGGATGATAGCTTTAATTCATACCTTTATATCTTTACAAACTACAACTAGAATATATTTCGTTGTATTGATAAGGTTAACTACATGATTTCTTATCTGGTCATAGTTTAAATAAAGACATGAACTACCAATCTAGGAATTAATGCTTTTGGTTAGCCCAATCACGCCTAACCACTTGTAGAGTGTCTTGGGAAGTCAAAGACTACATTATAATAAATTATCTTTTGCTGGAATTTAAATGGTTACTTATGTAACGACCTGAGACTACCCCCTAGTTGTCACACGGTGCTTAGGACCACACGTGATCCCAAGCTAACCCTTGTAGCAGCATAAATCATGAGCAACTGAATAAAATACATAAATCTAAATAAAATAAGCGAAAGATCAATCTTTTTTGAATTTGATCAATACAAAGCTATATAAAAATGACTACAACTCTACTTATACAAAACAACAATGGAATCAAATACATTAGTTCTACTAACAGTCTATGAAGCCTCTTCTATACTAACTATAGGTAGTTGGGATGTGACTCCAACTACCACTAATTAATACACATGAGTAAGAAAATAAAGTACATAAATAACATCTAACTGAAGTCCCCAAAGTAGGAGGACTCATCATCTGCTGCCTAGAATCTGCAACTATCTGATATACATGGACAACAACTGAATTGGCACCTACATTATTAAACAATATAGCATATAGAAGTATATGTGCATCAGTACTTTCGAAATGTACCAAGCATGTGAGGGTGAATGCATAAGTAAAATAATATCTCAATTTGCATATAAACTTGTAAAAGGATACATGCTAAGTACAAATGACTCACATTGGCTGGAATAATAGAAAGCTAAAAGTCGTGAATCATGAATAATAAATGTGTTGTATAAATCTTGTGAGTCATGACACTTGGTTCTAAAAGTTATACTTTTACTCTTTCTGCTAGTGGAATAAGTAGAACTGAAGTTAAGTCTGTTTCCAAATCATCCAGGCTAAGTGTAAAAGGACTCACTTTTGTATCTGTAAACTAAAAGCTAATATCTTATAACTGATGTCTTTTATAAGACAATATCTGAGTAAATTTATGAGCCTTTACACTTAGTTTCTAAAAAAACTATTCTGTTATTCTGTTTTAGGAATTAGGAATTAGGGATTTTCTTCTAAAAAATTTTCTCTTATTCTTTTCTGTTAGGGAGGTTCTTCTAACTGACATAAACCATGTGAGTTATCATGGAGTCCAACGTCTAGTTTTCCTAAGGGGTAAACCTCACATTGGGAAGAGGTGTCATACTCTTTCCAAGGAGTATAACCTGAGCTGAGTGATCACAATTTGTAACTGCATCCATATAAATAGAAATAATCTGATAATCTGAATATATGTTGGCTCATAGTTTTGGGGTATGAAACCTTGGAATCATACCCAACTTGGTGCTAAATACTACTCCATTTAATCTGTATGCTCATTTTGTAGGAAATCCACTTTAAAACTAGGATAAGGGTTTACAATGCAAACTAGTTATGCATCTGTTTACTTTAAATTGTAATCAAAACTGAAATCAAAATTGTAAAGTTGATTCCATATCTTAGCTGAGGATCAAAAGATCAAATCTTGTTCAAAATCTGAATATATACTAATCATGTGGTTCTTAAAAGAATAATTATCTTAAAATATCAATAATAAAACTTAGGACGTAAAACCCATGCTTTAAACTTATGTAAATTTATAGCAAAACATCATGTTTAATATACTTCTTGAAATACTTCAACAATATCAAGATAATGAAATCAAAATCACAATATCATGCTTAAACTCAACTGGAAATCTGTAATCAATGTCTCAGGTCATAATTATGGTATTCCAATCATAAAAGAGAATTCTTTAAATTAAACAAATATGGAATTTCATACATCATTCACTTTATAAATCCATAACTCAAAATAAGATACTTCGGTTATGAACTTTAATTGATATTCATTTAAATTCATCTTTAAAATCTAGTTTGGGCACAAGGATAAAAGAAGTGTCCTTTTTCCTAACCCCACATACCTTATTATGCTTAAGTTGATGTAAAAGCTTGACTTTGAAGCTTTGGGAATGTCTTGAAGTTCTTAAATCCAGAAACTTGATTTCTTGATTATCTTGAAAAAGGAATGGTGAAACTTTGGATTTCTTGGAATTAAAGTTGGAGTTTTAGGGTTTCGTGGAGAGAGATTTGGTGAATAATGAGTATATTTTTCTTAGAATGACGTCTAATATGCTATTTTTATCACCTGGGGCTATAGAAAAAATACAATACTTCCCCTCGGAATTAAAAGTTTCAGCAGAATCCCAATTTTGAGGCTTACCGCTGAGCGCTATTGGTTCCACCACTATAGGCACCGCTGAGTGGTGTAATCGTGGTGACCTAATGTTTTGGACAATCACAAATTTTAGGATTACTGCTGAGTGCTATTGGTTTCACCTCTATAGGCACCACCGAGTGGTGTAATTGCGGCAGCTTACTACCTCACACGAAAAATGCTATAACTTTTCACTCAGGTATCGGATTTAGGCGAAATTGGTATCATTGGAAAGATGATTCAATTATATACAATTTGGTGGACCTTTAGTTAAAAAATTCTGCATAAATTAAAAGTTATACACTTTAAGAGTTGACCCTTGTAGAATCTAACAGCAAACTTTGGACAAATCTAAGGTTCTTAGCTCAACTTTGTCCTAAGTAAATTCTATGAATATCTTTCACTTCGAGAGCACTTCATAAACTATGACAATGATCATGAAACATTTATTAACATGCAAATCATGATTTTAATATTTATACACATAGGAATGATGATTTAAATTCTAGCGCGAAAATATGAGGTGTTATATTATCTCTCCCTTTGAATCATTCGTCCTCGAATACTGGATAGGAACTTGTTAAAGCCTTAGAGGTTTGGAATAATGTGTACATGATATGTTTTCCAAGAAAGGATATAACTAAGCTAGAATATTAAAATTTTTACCATGAAATCGATTTCTAAGCTGACTTGCCTTTACTTACTATAAGGAGCTGATTCACGCTGAGAATTTAGAATTTGCTTGAAGTGTTCATGAAATAATCATACATATAGAACTATGAAGTGATAAATTGTGCAAGCACAAATCATGAGACAATGAAACTAAGATCATACAATGGGTATTATGTTATTTGAGATGGAATTCATGAAAAACTAAGAACATTCACTGAACACTTGTAAGCTGAATCATAACTAAATATCTGAATCTGAAACCGATGCATGGTGTGTGAACTGAGCTAAATTTGCAATTTGCATAAATGCAAACAGTTTACCTTATGGAATGGCCTTACTCGTGAAACATTGGGTAGTAAACTAGATGGAAAGTTAGAAATCTATAGGAGTTTATCTACTTGATTGCTAAACTGGATCACAGGCTCTATGAACTGGACCATACTGACTGCCCATACTTAAATGGGGTATTTCTCCAACACTCTTCTAAAAAATTCTAATAATATGGCATGATGTGAACAATACATATAAATCATAAGCTAGGATAGAATTACAAGGTCTTAGGCAATGCAATTTCTTGCTTTCAAGCTTAGCCACACTTCAAAATACTCCCTCAACTATATTATTACCCTTAATTACCATACTCATTGATTCGACTTATAATTCTCACATGGGCATTGATAAATCCATCTACTAAAGTCTAAACTGAACTAAATTTTCTCACTATGATCAAGCCTAACTTGAAATCACAAGATACAGACGCAACACCATAATGATAGTCTAAACCACATGATTCAATCTTCTATGTCTCTCCCAGAGATCACACCCTAAACATAACATGCCTTACCACTTTAATGACTAACTCAGAACTCTTACTATGGCGCATATTGCATTCCCCCACTTACATTCCAATATGACATTCAAGCCTATCGTTATAATCACACGTGAACTTCAAGGCAAACACCCCTAAAGGTGTCTTTCTCATATTCCCTAAACCTCTATCAACAACCATTTGCTTACACTATGCTTAAGAAGACAAACCCAGAATTCTCAACTAGCTATGATATATACCAAAAATTTACCTTAATATTCCTTCATCCTCTTACCATAGATCGAAAAGCATAAATAATCTTTCTTAATGAGGGTCATCAACTCCCTCACATCTAAATCATTGCTTATCTATTAGCATCACCACTATCTTAACATAGGAAGAGGTCACTGCAGGGCTAATGCATAAGGATCTAAAATACGAAGGAATACCATACATAACTTAGATACTTAACTGAGGCTTGAGGAATAGAATATCAAAGGTATGGATTCATTAAGGAGATCTTAACTGGGGACGTACACAATATAAATCTAAATTTTTCTAGTATCATGAGTTTTTGAGAACTGATCATACTCTAAAATATGAGTTCATACTTCTCATAAGCTATTTAATATAAGACTAGAGTTTATGGATTTATAAGGGATAACTTGAATCACAGAGTGAAGCTGTTACTTACTAGAAGTTGAGAATGAACTTGAATATGCATGAAGAGTATAAGCATTGGCCTTTGGCATGGATCTCTAATGCAAGATATGAATTTGGTGTGATAATGACTGAAATCCAAGGAATACTCTAGAGTAAGAAGGGGTCACTATATCATCATAACTCTTATTGATATGTATCGCAATCTAATTATCAAAACTTGATTTGGTTCTTCACTCTACCATCTCCCTCTTAGATCAAAGCTGACATTCTAAGCTTATGGGTCTATTCCATATCCTTGAGACTGGGTCATAATTTTTTTGTTCTAACGGTCTACACATAAATGCTAAACTCACAATGATAAACTATATTTTAAACTTACTGTCTTCATTCTTATACACCCTCTTAGTACATACCACCCTTAACTCCCTTTAGCTTCAATAGTCATCATCATAAACTTACACTCTATTAACTCGACAAATATACCCGCCTTACTGAAACTCATAAGACACTTCTTTTCCTTCATAGTCTACTAATATCATACCTCTAAACTTATACTTTCCCTAAGCCATAAGAATCGAATTCTTACTTAAAAGACTCACCACCAACTATCCATAACTTCTCAACTTAACTATTAGGAACACCCTACACTATATAGCTAGCCTTCTTCACTTAACCACTCAAGGGTACTATTAACAACACAATACTTAATAACCTTCGAAAATAATACATCCACATATCACCTTAGGCACCCCTCTACATTATACTTACAACATCATACTAAATTATGAATAAATGAGCTTAAACTATTGCATACACTGTTCAAGCCTACTCATCACTTCGATACAACTAGCCGCACTAACCAAGAAATCATTATTTCCACCTTGATGATCATCTGCTATTTAAACTTAGTGTCTAGTGCTAGGAATGATTAATAACCTCACATGTTATTCTTACTTGGAAGCTATAAAACAAAGCATCAAGAAACACTAGTCCACTAGAATTTCATAACAACAAACCTCAATCAATATCATATAATATATCTTATTAAAATACGTTAGCACATCCTCCTTCTACACATTATGACTATTTACCCATCTATACACCTAAATTGCTTTCATAGCTCTATAAGTTTCAACTAAACTCTTTTTTTTTTGCAACCTCAGGGGAAGCCTAAATTTACAATGCTTAACCACCAAATACTCCATTAATATCCTATACCTTTCTAACACCATAAATACCATCAATAACTCTTCATACTTCAAGCAAACAATAATTCACCTTAACTAATAAATCTTTCTCTACCTCCTACTAGCTAACACACAAGAACATATCACCTCAACACAAACTCGATAGCATGCATAAGTTTTTCTCTATATTTTCTATCAATAATCATTCTCAATTTTCTTGTCACTTCACTTATATACCCATACTTCAATCTATAGACAGGTTCTATTACTTATGAAACATAACACTCTAGGTTCATATTATCACCTCTCATGAGCGTTATCTATATAGAAGGAATAATGAGGAATCAAAATACAAATCTTACTCTATCTTAACTAAACAACTCATGTGGACGAGGACATAACTTTTAACTTAAGGGAATTATAACACACTAGCGAGCTCATCTCAAGCCCCTTGTGTGACTTTTAAAGTATTGATAGTAAATCTGAGAACATCATCTTGAGAGAAATTGGAACTTGCTAATCATGTTATCTCAAGAATATAACATAGATGGAGAAATATGGAGCAACACACAAATCAATAGAAGTTTATGAGAGAACAACTTTATAATATGACCTAGAGAAAAAAGAAGGGAAATATTTCCTAAATGTATTGTAGCCTCTCAAAGAAAAGTACAGACGTCTCTGTACCATTCCGTAAGACACTACTAGACACGGCTTCATAGACACCCTAGGACACTTGAACTCTATATACTGAAACCAAGCTTGTAACGACCCGAGACTACCCCTTAGTCATCACATGGTGCTTAGGACCACACGTGATCCTAAGCTAACCCTTATACTGGCATAAATAATGAGCAACTAAATAAAATACATAAATCCAAATGAAATTAGCGAAAGATCAATCTTTTCTGAATCTGATAAATACAAAGATATAAAAAAATGATTATAACTTTTCTTATACAAAACAACATTGGAATCAAATACATTAGTTCTACTAACAATCTATGAAGACTCTACTATGCTAACTATAAGTTGCTGGGACGCGACTCCAACTACCACTAATTAATACACATGAGTAAGAAAATAAAGTACATAAATAACATCTAACTAAAGTACCCAAAGTAGGAGGACTCATTATCTGCAACCTGGAATCTGCAATTATCTGATCTACATGAAGTACAACTGAACTAGTACCAATATTATTAAACAATGTAGCACATAGGCGTATATGTGGATCAGTACTTTTAGAATATAATAAGCATGTTGGGGTGAATGCATAAGTAAAATAATATCTCAATGTTTATATAAACTTGTAAAATGATGCATGCTAAGTATAAATGACTCACATTGGCTGAAATAACTGAAAGCTGAAAGTCATGAATCATGAATGATAAAATGTGTTGTATAAATCTTGTGAGTCATAAAACTTAGTTTTAAAAATTGTTCTTTTACTCTTTCTACTAGTGGAATAAGTAGAACTAAAGTTAAGTCTGTTTTCAAACCATGCAAGCCAAGCGTAAAAGGACTCACCTTTGTATCTATAAACTTAAAGCTGAAATCTGATAACTGACGTCTTTTATAAGAAAATATCTGAGTACATTTGTGAGCCTTTAAACTTAGTTTCTAAGAACACTATTCTATTATTTTGTAATAGGACTTAGGAATTAGGGATTTTCTTCTAAAAACTTTTTTTGCTATTCTTTTCAGTTAGGGAGGTTCTTCTAACCGACATAAACTATGTGAGCTATCATGGAGTTCAACGCCTCATTCCCCTAAGGGGAAACCTCATGTTGGGGAGAGGTGTCATACTCTTGCCAAGGAGTATAACCCGAGCTGAGTGATCACAATCTATAGCTGCATCCATATAAATAAGAATAATTTAATAATCTGAACCTATATTGGCTCGTAGTTCTGGGTATGACACCTTGGAATCATACCCAACTCGGTGCTAAATACTACTCCCTTTAATTTGTATGCTCATTCTATAGGAAATCCACTTTAAAACTAGCATATGTGTTTACAATGAAAACCAGTTATGCATCTGTTTACTTTAAACTGTAATCAAAACTGTAAAGTGGATTTCATATCTTAACTGAGGATCAAAACATCAAATCTTGTTCAAAATCTGAATATATACTAATCATGGGATAATTAAAAGCATAATCTTCTTGAAATATCAATACTAAAACTTAGGGCATAAAACCTATGCTTTAAACTTATGTAAATTCATAGCAAAACATCACGCTCAATATACTTCTTAAAACACTTCAACAATATCAAGATAATGAAATCAAAATCATAATATCATGCTTAAAACTCAACTAGAAATCTGAAATCAGTGTCTCAAGTCATAATCATGGTATTCAAATCATAAAAGAGAATTCTTTAAATAAAAAATATATGGAATTTCATATTTCAATCACTTTATAAATCCATAACTCAAAACAAGATACTTCAGGTATGAACCCTAATTGCATTTCATGTAAATTCATCTTTAAAAGCTAGTTTGGGCACAAGAATGAAATGAGTATCTTTTTTTATAACCCCGCATACCTTACTATGCTTGATTTGATATAAAAGCCTGACTTTGAAGTCTTGGGAATGTCTTGAAGTTCTTGAATCTGGAAACTTGAATTCTTGATTATCTTGAAAAAGAAATGGTGAAACTTTGAATTTCTTGGAGTTATAGTTGGAGTTTTAGGATTTCTTGGAGAGAGATTTGGTGAATAATGAGTATATTTTGCTTAGAATGATGTCTAATATTCTGTTTTTACGACCGAGGGTGGTAGGAAAAAGACAAGACTACCCCTCAGAATTAAAAGTTTTAGTAGAATTCCAGTTTTGAGGCTTACCGCTGAGCGCTATTGGTTCCACCGCTATAGGTACCGCTCAGCAGTGTAATCACGATGACCTAATATTTTGGAAAATCCAAAATTTGAGGCTTACCACTGAGTTCTATTGATTTCACCGCTTAGGCACCGTCGAGTGGTGTAATCGTAGCAGCTTACTACCTTACACGAAAAATGCTATAACTTTTCACTCAGCTATCAAATTTAGGCGAAATTGGTATCGTTGGAAAGCTGATTCAATTATATACAATTTGGTGGGTCTTTATCTGGAAAATTCTGCATACATTAAAAGTTTTATACTTTTAAAGTTGACTCTTGTAGAATCTAACACCAAACTTTAGACGAATCTAAGGTTCTTAGCTCAACTTTGTCCTAAGTAATTTCTATGAACATCTTTCACTTTGAGAGCACTTCATAAACTATTATAATAATCATGACACATGTATTAAAATATAATTTTTGAGATTAATGTTTAAACACATAGGAACGACGGTTTGAATTCTAGCGCGAAAATACGAGGTGTGATAAGTTACTAGATAATTTGTTTTAAAACAAAGTGCTTTGATGTTTAAAGTTTTAACTTCTCATTCGTTAGCTACTCTTAGACTTCTTTCCTGGTGAACTTTTGAGTTTTAGAGCATTTTATTTAAAAATAAGCAAGAATTAATCCTCCATCACACAATTTTGGATTTCAAGTGTTGAAAAGCATTGAACCAAGTGAGTTGATGCAAAGAGACTCTATGTTAAATTTTTTTATTACAATATCATGTTGAGCATTGAACTTTCATAATTTGTTTGTAATATAATTCAATTTTTTTTGTGTTGTTCTCCTTACTTTAGGGTTTAAAGCCTATCAGACCTAACCAATCCCATTAGGTTGAGTGCATTGAAAATATAAAAAATGATTACTCTACCAAAAAATATCTATATTTATTACTAAGAAGGAAGAAGTTTAAGAGTGATTCTATTACAAATGTCTGACTAGAACCCTCAAAAATAATTTAGAAGACAAAATAAATCCAAATTATTGAGATCAAATGTTTGAATTATCAACAAAATAGCTACAATAAATTACTTAAATTTTCTCATGAATTTTTTTCAAAAATCTTTTTATTGTTGATGATCCTTTAAAATAAATACAAAAAGTAACTACAAAAAATAATTTAAATATTTAATAAAGAAAACGCTTGAGCTTTCAATAACCCTTTATTAAAGGTTGAAAATTGTTCAAAGTTCATTTTTAACAAAATTTCAATATTTCACGCTAAATATCGATTATCT
Source organism: Capsicum baccatum var. pendulum (assembly GCA_030864225.1). NCBI lineage: Eukaryota > Viridiplantae > Streptophyta > Magnoliopsida > Solanales > Solanaceae > Capsicum > Capsicum baccatum. The sequence goes on along the minus strand of CM061555.1, from coordinate 282,012,044 downwards.
TAAACAACTCAAATGTTAGCCTTAAAATGGTGGGGAATAATTTTATTCCGTTGTTCAAAATTAAAATATAAATATTAATTGACATTAAATAAACAAATTGTTAGTATAAAATATACAACCATACTATTCCTTCAATTTCCAACATTTAAAGCTCTCTAGAGGTGACCCACGGTCGGCCAAACAGCCATGAAACTTTGAATCTTCAAGGATCTTCTAACTCTCTCCCTCTTTCAGCATCCAAGTCTCTTCCAATCCTCAACAAAGTTATGAGAAAGTGCGTCTACTTCTTGCATTGTACACTCAGTTTCATGACATTAAAATAGAGCTTGATGTCTTAACTCGATGCATGGAAAGTTTTGAGCGTAAGCATGATGCCATGATCAAGTCCATGAAAAAAATGATAGACAGATTATGATGCCGCCTCCAAGATCCTTTCTTCCACCTCCAAGTTCCTCCGTCCCACCCGGCCCTCTAAAGAGAAAATAGAAATTTTGTAAAGAAATTTTTAATGTTTTAATGTTATTTTAACTTTGTCGTCTTAATGAAATTTATCATTATGTTTCAGCTTTATTGTCTGATTCGTTATAAGTAGACGATGAGTCATTTATCCCTTCAATCAAAGAACTGAATATAACTTCAAAGATAAATTTTTCAAATAAAAAAAAAATCACAAAAATGATAAACAAATATTTATTAAGGCATGGATTCAAAACTCAACACATAATAATAAACTGTAGGAATTAATGCTATTGGTTAGCCCAAGCATGCCTAACCAATCCCATTACAAAAAAATATTTTGTTATACTAATAGATGTCTACATTGATTACTAAGAACTAAAAAATGAAGAGTCATTCAATTACAAATGTCTGATGAGAACCCTAAAAAATATGTCCAAACCATTGAGATCAAATGTTTGACTTTTTCAACAAAATAACTACAATAAATTACTTAAATTTTTTCACGTATTTTTTTCGAAAATCTTTTTACTATTGCTAATACTTTAAAATAAGTACAAAAAATAAATACACAAAATAACTTAAGACTTATTAAAGAAAACATTTGAGTTTTCAAATTCGCTTTATTAAAGGTTGGAAATTGTTCAAAGTACATTTTCTGAGAAAATTTCAGTCTTCCAAACTAAGTATTAATTATCTTAAACGAAATAAAAGGCTTGAAAATATAATATTTTCTTAAATGCTTTGATTGTTGGAACAACTAAAAAAATTATCACCTAAGCTTTTACTTGTTTTCAAAATCTTTTATGCTCTTCTCTTTAAGTCAATAAATAGGAGATCATCCATCGAATAACAATCAAGTATTGTGAGTGAAAATGAGCAACCAAAAAAATAATCCTGCAACTTCTACTCCTCCAAGCTCTTCCATCCCAACACTTTTATGCTCCCCCTAATCCACTCCTATCGTTGTATTCTCAGATGATCGAAGTCAGCATACAGGTAAATTCCTTAACTACAAGTATGGATAGTTTTGGCCATAAGCAGGATTTGCTTATAAGTTACATGGAAAAAATGATGGGTAAAATTATGGAGCCATCTCCAGAAATCTCCTTTCCATCTCCAAGTTCCACCCTCCCACCCCGCCCTCCAAAAAAATAGATATTTTGTAAAGAAATTTTTAATATTTTTATGGAATTATAACTTTGTCTTCTTTATGAAATTGATCATTATGTTTTAGTTTTATTGTATGATTGGTATAAGTAGACCATAAGTCATTTAACCCTTCCATCGAAGAGTGAAATGTAACTTGAAAGAAATATTTAGCAAACAACAGAAATTTCACAAAAATGAAAACCAAATATTTCATTAAGGCATGCATTCATAACCCTACACATAATAATAAGAAAAAAAACTAATGCCTTGATACTTCTTCCAAAGAAACGAACAACATAAAAAAAGGATGTTCCAACTTCGTGCATAATCGATGGTGGTTAACTATAAGGGCGAAGGAAGTTATCAGAATCCATGCAAAAGCGATCACACACTCACCTTACAAGCAACTCCAACCTCTCTCCCAAAACATTGCGCTGACTCCTCAAGGACTCTACAAGATCATCATACCTTTTTAGTTTTTCTTCTAGATTAGCAATTTTTTGAAGTAGTTGGGCCCTATCATCTTACATGGAATCAGAAATTTCTTCAGGGGGTGTAACGCCCCAAATCTGATACCCGAAATGCTATAGGTGCTCATGACCTCAAAGGACTACAAGCTAACCCATGACTCATATCTGTACCTGTATACTGCATAAAATACTTTATAATGCAAAAACATAAACTGAAAGGCCATAAGTTCAAAACTGAGACATAGTATCTGATAAAAATGTAACATCTGGGAGGGGTATAAAATACCCAAAACAACTAAAATAATCTATCTGAACATACTATAGTCTGGAGATCCTCTAAAATGTGAATGTCTGGATAAGGAGTTGATGGGACAAGTCCCAAAATAACTCCAACTAATAAACTAATTACTAATATAATAAAATGATGATCATGTCCTCGAAAGATGAGGACTCACTGCTAACTCTGACAGTTGAGACTAGAATCTACTAATGCTCTGGATCTCGTGTCTCTGAACCTATGGTATAAGACACCATAGCACAAATGCATCAGTACTTTGAATGTACTGGTATGTATGTAAGGTAGGCTGAATGCATGGGGTTCATATGTATGAACAATAACAATAGTAGATTAACTATTATGAGCGTGAGAATACATGCATGAGTCATAATAACTAACACTGATATGTGATAACATGATTACTGAATCTGAATACTAATAACATGACATACTGATAACTGATATAACTGATAACATGAGTGACTGTATCTGACAGTCCTGAAACAAATGAAACTAGCTGAGTCTCGTACTGTATCTTAGTTGACTATATCTGAAAGTCCTAAAATCTAAAGAACTATCTGAGTTCTATTATTGAGACTGATTGACTGTGTCTGACAGTCCTGATTCTATAACATAAAACTATGGGAAGTAGTTATCTAACTGACATGCCCCTAATAGGCCATTATGGCTGAGTTGAGGTCCAATCTGTAACCCCAATTGTAAGGGTGTCAATACCGCGCCACTGGTAAGGACAAGCTATGGGTGACCCTTATCTGATAATGTCCCCAAAAGATAATGGTGGGGCCCTGATCTGAAAGTGCTTATCCACCTCATCAACCCTCATCGGACAGTGTTGATGTCTAAACATATGCTAGCTACATAGTTCTGGAACGCAAAGATGACTTCTAAGAACCACACCCTCATCTGATAGTATGTTTTCCCATCCATGGGTTCACTCGGTGCTAATCCTACTCCCATCTGAATAGAATCTGAACAGAATTTATTAAACTGAACATGGATTGAGTTACTAATTCCGTTGACCGATGGAATACTACTGATATCTGACAACTGACTGAGTTCATGAGATCATAGAGATTTTTGGAGTTATAAGACTGTCTGAAGTCTAAGAATTCATAGCTTGACTACGAGTATCGTGAAAATATGACATGGCTATAGGCACACAACTAATTTTTCAGGTACGAGTACCCCCAAAACTTGATAGAAGGAAACTGACCAAGCATAACTTACTTGAAAATATAACTAATATCATAATCCATTATACATTTATAGAAGCATTTCATCAAAACATGTGATAGGCATAACCTGTACATATATGGGGATTTCATGGTATCATGCTAGTTAGGCATTTTTTTCTTCATCTAGGAATTTAATCAAACATATTGTAGGCATGGTACATGTAAACATCATTGTACAATAATTAAACATCATGGTTCAATTCTAATTTCATTATTCAAGGGCTTAGTCATAGGTTTGCATGAATCTATATCTATAATAATTTAACCCACATAGAATTTATCACCCAAATGGAGTAGAATTCAATTTCTCATTATCCACATGAACAAGAGCAGCCCAATCATGAAATTCATAGGAAAATCCATAAAATTGAATTTAGAAAAGGGATTCTTGGGCTTCATGGATGAAAGGAGTTCATGAATGAACACTATGCATACCTTGGTTCATAAATACACGAAGATTGAAGGAGGACATTCTTGATTCTGAATCTTCTATGAAAAGCCCTAGGTTGTTCTTGAGAGGTTTTTGAGAGAAAAGAGTGTATTTTGGGTGAAAAGTGGTTGAATCACGTGTTAAAGGGATTAAATAGGCATGGGAAATTAACCCTTTTAACCCTGGACGTGTCTTGTAATTTCAGTAAAAATTTTCCGAATTGGACCCCTAGCGCGACGCGGCGCTGTCGCACCATGTCACAGGAATTTGACAATTGGGAAACTGAGGGATGGCACGACGCGGAGCCATTGCATTGTCCCTTCTTTTGTGACCTGGAACTTTGGCGCGACACGGAGGAAATCGTGCTAAGACACTGGAAAAGGACAAATGCTATTTTAGCTTGTGGCGCGGCGCACCACTGACCAATATGGCATTATTTTACAACGGGAACTTGAAATAGTCATAACTTCTTACCTGATTATCGAATTTAGGTGAATTTTATATCAATGGAAAGCTTATTGAATTTCTCATATGAAAAAAGGTGAAAATCTTAAAAATACCACGTGTACAAAAGTGGATTCATCTTTCAAAAAAGGCTACTAGCATTTTTGAGATAATTTCAAGCTAGGAAAAGGTACGAGGCATTACAATATCTCCCCCTTGAGAACATTCATCCTCGAATGAAACTGAGATCGAGGGGAAGAACATAAACTGACATACATACTGAACATGAATAACTGAAACATGATCTCATGACTGACATGACTAATAACTGAATATATCATACTGGACACGCATACCTGATGCATGCGTAACTAATTCAATGAATGCATAATTGAGTGTTCTGAGGAACTAAGTTTCTGACAATGAGAATGCATGTCTGATGCATAATTATATAACTGAACTGATACATGAATACATGACTGAATATGCAATGGTACTTGATACCAAGTTTGTGATGAACACTGAAAATGAAACTAAGTAAGCTTAAGGAGAACTATTACCTTGAGCTTGATCTGAGTTGGCGGAGAAGATGTGAAGATACTTGGTACGCATGTCTGCTTCTGCTTCCCAAGTAGCTCCCTCGACAAACTGATTTTGCCAAAGAACTTTAACTAGAGGCACTTCCTAGTTCCACAGTCTACGAGTCTGATAGTCTAGGATTTCAACTGGAATCTCCTCATAAGAGAGATTGTTCTGAACATCAATGCTCTGAATAGGGACTACAACTTTTGGGTCACCTATGCACTTCTTGAGCAAAGAGACATGGAAGACTGGATGAACTGAGGCTAGATCTAAAGGCAATTCGAGCTCATAAGCTACCTTACCAAATCGACTGTGAATCTTAAAAAGACCGACATATCGGGGACTGAGTTTCCCTTTTTTTGCCGAACCGCTTCGCTCCCTTCATGGGAGAGATCTTTAGATAGACATAGTCACCAATCTCGAACTCGAGATCTTTTCTACGAACATTTGCATAAGACTTCTGTCAGCTCTGAGCAGCCCGGAGTCTTTCTCTAATCAACTGGACTTTTGCTAAGGCATCGAATACTAAGTCAGGACCTATGATTGAGGCCTCACTAACTTCGAACCAACCAATCAGAAATCTACATCTCCTTCCATAGAGAGCTTCGAATGGAGACATCCGAATACTGGAATGATAGTTGTCGTTGTATGCAAACTCAATCAAAGGCAAGTGGTCATCCCAACTACCCTTGAAATCAATTGCACACACTTGTAGAATATCTTCTAAAGTCTGAATGGTCCTTTCTGCTTGACCACCTGTTTGAGGATGAAAGGCTGTACTGAGATGAACTTGGGTGCCAAGACCCTTTTAGAATGCTTTCCAAAAATGATAGGTGAACTGGAAACCTCTGTCTGAGATTATAGATAACGGAACACCATACAATCTGACCAACTCCCTGATGTAGAGTTTGGCATAATCCTCGGCTGAGTAAGAGGTATGGACTGGAAGAAAATGAGCTGATTTGATTAGCCTGTCTATAATGACCCAAAACGAATCATGCTGACGATGAGTTCAGGGAAAACCCATCACGAATTCCATGTTCACCTCTTCCCACCTTCAAGTAGGAATACTAAAATCCTTAATGGATCCACTAGGCTTCTGATGCTCTATCTTAACCTGCTGACATATAGATTACTTAGCCACAAACTCTGTAACATCTCTCTTCATCCCACTCCACCAATAGATTTCCCACAAGTCGCGGTACATCTTTGTGGTCCCTGGATGAATAGAGTAGTGTGCACTGTGTGCTTCTGGAAGAATTCGTTGTCTTAAGTCATCTACACCTGGAATACAGAGACGACCATGACAACGCAAAACACTATCTCCACCTTGGGAGAAAACCTCTACTTTCTGATCCTTGACTGACTCTTTCAACTTAACAAAGTTGGGATCTCTATCTTGCTTTTCTTTTACCTCGAAAAGTAGAGATTATTCTGAACTACCCTGAATCCATATATCACCTTCTTCTATATCGACCAAGCGAACGCCTAGTCTGGCAAGCTGATGGACTTTCTGGCCTAACTTCTTCTCATGGGGTTTAAGATGTCTGGAGGCATAGGCTATGACCTTACCATGCTGCATGAGGACACAACCTAAACCCACTCTAGATGTATCACAATACTACGAACCCATCTGGACCATCTGGACGAGCTAAAATTGGAGATGAGGTGAGTCGAGTCTTCAACTCCTAAAAATTTTTCTCGCAAGGATCTGACCACTGAAACTTGATTTTCTTTAGAGTCAATCTGGACATAGGGGATGCAATAGAAGAAAATCCCTCAACAAACCATCTATAATAGCCATCCAAACCCAAGAAACTCCTAATATCTGATGGAGAGACAGGTCTAGGCCAATTTCTTACCGCTTCGGTCTTTTGAGGATCTACTCTAATGCCATCACCCAAAATGATATGACCAAGGAATGTTACTGACCTTAGCCAAAATTCGCACTTACTGAATTTGGTGAATAGCTGATGATCTCTGAGAGTCTGAAGTACTGTTCTGAGATGGTCTGCATGATCTCACGCACTACGAGAATAGACCAGAATATCATCTATGAAGACTATGATGAACATGTCCAAGTACTATTTGAACACATAGTTCATCAAGTCCATGAAAGCTGTTGGGCATTAGTAAGACCTAAGGACATGACTAAGAATTCAAAGTGACCATACCAAGTACGGAAGGCTGTTTTTGGAATGTCACATTCTCTGACTCTAAGCTAATGATAGCCAAATCTGAGGTATATCTTAGAGAAATAGCTGGCACCCTAAAGTTGGTCAAATAAGTCATCGATTCTGGGAAGAGGATACTTGTTCTTGATCGTAACTTTATTGAGCTGACAGTAATAAATACACATTCTAAGAGAACCGTCTTTCTTGTGCACGAATAAGACTGGTGTGACCTACGGGGAAATGCTGGGCCTGATTAATCTCTTATCTAGGAGATCCTTCAACTATTCTTTCAATTATCAAAGTTCTGCTAGTGCCATTCTGTATGGTAGAATAGAGATAGGCTGAGTATCTAGAAGAAGATCAATGCTGAAGTCTATTTCCCTTTCGAGAGGAATTCCTAGAAGATCGTGGGGAAAGACATCTGAATATTCATTCACAACTGGAACGGATTCAAGACTGGGAGTTTCGAAACTGGAATCCTTAGTATGAACAAGATGATAGGCACATCGCTTAGATATCATTTTCCTTGCCCGAAGGTAGGAAATAAGCTGACCCCTGAAAGCGGATATACTACCCTTCCACTCAAGGACGGGTTCATTTGGGAACTAAAACTAGACTACACTATTTCTACAGTCGACTATGGCATAGCTGGAATAAAGCCTATCCATGCCGAGGATGATACCAAAATCAGTCATCTCTAATTCGACTAGATCTGCTGAAGTGACTCTGAAATATCATAACCGGACAGTTCCTGTATACCCGCCGGGCTATGATGGTTTTACCCACTGGGGTAGAGACTGAAAGGGCTCTGCTAGAATTTTGGGATCAACTCCGAAATCAACTTCTATAAAGGGAGTAACAAAAGAGAAGGAAGCACCTGGATCTAGCAAAGCGTAAACATGCACATAAAAGATCTATAACGTACCAATAACCACATCAGGAGAATTTTCCTGATCTTGCCGGGATTGGAGAGCATGGAGTTTGTTTAGGCGTTGCCCATAAGTAGCACTAGAGGAGGCACCCTGCTGATTTGGGCGAGCAGACTGAGCTGAGGAGCGGAGATGACTCTGATAACCTAACTGAGGGCAGTTTCTGACTATGTGGCCTGGCTTTCCATAACCGAAATAGACATCGCTGCCAGCTCTGCACACACCTTTGTGGTTCTTACCATAAGTCTGACAAAAAGGATTAGTTCGGGCAATGCTAACACTGCCCTGAGACTTAGAGCCTAGCGCTCTATCTTTGTTACCCTCTCTGAACTTAGGAACTGGAGCACTGGCTGAAGAAGGAGCTAGAACTAATGAACTAGGATGAATCTGAGAGAGATTGCCTCCCTCTAACTTAGGCTGACTAAAATTAAAGCTACCTGTCCTAGCCCTCTTATTCTACTTCTCCCTTTTCTTAAATCTTCTGCTCCTCTATATGTTGAGCATGAGTCATGAGCCTGGCTAAAGTCATGTCACTATTTAACATGGCGGATCTACACTCATTAACCACGCTATCATTTACCATGAAAATGAACTTACTTATCTTGGCCCTTCTATTTACAACCACATGAGGGGCATATCTGGATAATTGAGTAAACTTAAGAGAATACTCTTTCACCATCATATTGCCCTGCCTGAGGTCGATGAATTCTAACACCTTAGCTTCTCTAAGCTCTAGGAGAAAGAATCTATCAAGGAAAGAAAAAGCAAACCCCTCCCACTCAACAGGCCCTGCATTATCTGGCCTTTCTGACTTCCACTTTTTAAACCAAGTGTGAGCAACATCCTGCAACTGATATGCAGCTAGTTCAGCACTCTCACTAGAAGTAACCCCCATTATGTCTGTAACCTTCTGTACCTGATCTAGGAATTCCTGAGGGTCCTCATCTGACTTAAACCCGAGAAAGGATAGAGGATTCAATTCAGGTGAAATCCTGAATCCTGGATGCAGCTGAATGGGCCACTGGGTTGGCCGGAATGACAACTGGTTGTTCATTCTGAGCAGCAACTGAGTTAGCAAGAGTAGCGAATGCATCTTGAAACTCTGCATGAGAAACATGTTCGCCCAAAGGTTCTTCGCGTTGAGGGGCGAACTGATTTCCATTTCTTCTTTTAGGAGGCATGTTTTGTAAATTAAAGGGAGAAATGGATTAGACTGAGAGATTGACTTGAGATTATGCTCACTGGCATGACATGAATACTAAAAGAGAGGAAACTGTTCTTAAAACATCTTATAGCCTCTTGTACATAAATGTCGCATGCAACACACTCATGTACAAAACTCTACTACATGCGGCTTTCAGATTTCTTAGGACTCTATTGAACCTTAGGCTCTGATACCAAGTTTGTAATGCCCTAAATCTGATATTTGGTATGCTACACGATGCTCATGACCCCGAAGGACCACAAGCTAACCCATGACTGGTATCTGTACCTGTATACTGCATAAAATACTTTATAATGCGGAAATATGAACTGAAAGGCCATACGGTTCAAAACTAATACATAGTATTTGATAAAAATGTAACATCTAGGAGGGGTATGAAATACCTAAAATAACTTAAATAAGCTATCTGAACATACTGTAGTTTGGAAAGCGTCTAAAACGTGACTATCTGAATAAGGAGTTGATGGGACATGTCCCCAACTAACTCCAACTAATAAACTAATTACTAATATAATAAAATGATGATCATGTCCTCGAAAGATAAGGACTCATTGCTAACTTTGACAGCTGAGATTAGAATCTACTGATGCTCTAAAGCTCGTGTCTCTGAACCTATGGTATAAGACACCATAGCGCAAATGCGTCAGTACTTTGAATGTATTGGTATGCATGTGAGGTAAGCTTAATGCATGGGGTTTATATGCATGAACAATAACAATAGCAGACCGACTGTCATGAGCGTGATAATACATGCATGAGACATAATAACTAACACTGATACCGTGATAACATATTACTGAATCTGAATACTAATAATATGACATACTGATAACTGATATAACTGATAACATGAGTAATTGTATCTGACAGTCCTGAATCTAATGGAACTAGCTGAGTCCCGTATTGTATCTGAGTTTACTGTATCTGACAGTCTTGAAATTTGAAGAACTATCTGAGTTCTATTACTGAGACTGATTGACTGTGTCTGACAGTCTTGATTCTGTAACATGAAGCTATGGGTAGTTATCTAACCGACATGCCCCTAATATGCCATTATGGCTGAGTTGGGGTCCAATCTGTAACCCTAATTGGAAGGGTGTCAATACCGCGCCACTGGTAAGAACACGCTGTGGGTCTCCCTCATCTGATAGTGTCCCCAAAAGAGAATGGTGGGGCCCTTATCTGACAGTGTTTATCCACCTCATCAACCCTCATCAGACAGTGTTGATGTCTCAACTTATGTTGGCTATATAGTTCTGAATGTAAGGATGACTTCTAAGAATCACACCCTCATCTGATAGTACGTGTTCCCATCCTTGGGTTCACTCGGTGCTAATTCCTACTCTCATCTGAATAGACTCTGAACATTATTTACTGAACTAAACATAGGCTGAGTTATTGAATTTCGTTGACTGACGAAATACTATTGACATCTGATAACTAACTGAGTTCATGAGATCATGGAGACTTCCTGAGTCATAAGACAGTCTGAAATCTAAAGATTCATCGCTTGACTGAGAGTATCGTGAAAACATGACATGACTTTAAGCACACAGCTAATGTTTCGAGTACGAGTACCCCCAAGACTCGATGGAAGAAAACTGACCAAGCATAACTTACTTGAACATATAACTAACATCATAATCCATAATACATTTATAGAAGCATTTCATCAAAACATGTGATAGGCATAACTTGTACATACATGGGGATTTCATGGTATCATGCTAGTTCAACACTTTTCCTTCATCTAGGCATTTAATCAAACATATTGTAGGCATGGTACATGTAAACATCATCGTACAATAATTAAACATCATGGTTCAATTCTAATTTCATCATTCAAGGGTTTAGTCATAGGTTTGCATGAATCTATATCTATAATAATTTAACTCATATAGAATTTATCATCTAACATGGAGTAGAATTCAATTTCTCATTATCCACATGAACAAGAGCAACCCAATCATGAAATTCATAAGAAAATCCATAAACTTGAATTTAGAAAAGGGATTCTTGGGCTTCATGGATGAAAGGAGTCCATGAATGAACACTATGCATACCTTGGTTCGTAAATACACGAAGATTGGCGAAGGAAATTCTTGATTCTGAATCTTCTATGAAAAGCCCTAGGTTCTTCTTGAGAGGTTTTTGAGAAAAGAGAGTGTATTTTGGGTAAAAAGTGGCTGAATCACGTGTTAAATGACTTAAATAGGAGAGGGAAATTGACCATTTTAACCCTTGACATGTCTTGTAATTTTAGTAAAATTTTTCGAATTGGACCCCTGGTGCAACGCGGCGCTATCACGTTGTGTCTCTGAAATTTGACAATTGAGAAACTGAGGGATAGCGCGACGCGGAGCCATCGCGTTGCCCCTTCTTTTGCGACCTGGAACTTTGGCGCGACGCGGAGGAAATCACGCTGAGACACTGGAAAAGGACAATTGCCATTTTAGCTTGTGGCGCGGCGCGCCACTGACCAATATGGCGTTGTTTTATGACGAAAACGTGAAATAGTCATAACTTCTTACCTGGTTATCGGATTTAGGCGAATTTTATATCGATGGAAAGCTTATTGAATTTTCTACATCACAAAAAGTTAAAATCTTAAAAATACCACCTGTAGAAAAGTGGATTCATCTTTCAAAGAAAGCTCCTAACATTTTTTAGATGATTTCAAGTTAGGAAAAGGTACGGGGTATTACAGGGGATGGAGCATAGTGTCAATGTTTGCCTAATAAAAGAGAACAAACAAAATTGGTAGGGCTACACATTAAATACAAAATAGTTAAGACTAAAAAATAGATGATAGTTTCAATTCATACCTTCATAATTTTAGAAACTGAAACTGAAATATATTTCATTACTTTGATTAGATTAACTACATCATTCCCTAATTGATCACACATTTTAAGTAAAGAGATGAACTATCAACGGTAGAAATTAATGTTTTTGGTTATCCCAAGCATGCCTAACCAATGGTACCTAATTGAGTGTCTTGAGAAATCAAACCCTACTTTACATTAAATTAATTTTCATTAAATTATGTTTGACTAAAATTTAAATGGCTATTTATCAGATAAGATTTTTTATGAATTTTTTGGTTCTTCAAAAGATATATCCTCATAGTAAAAAACTTCAACGATTTGAATAAAACTGTGATTAGTTCGCTTAACCTAATTAAATATATTTGAATAAGATTGAATAAATTTTAATTTTTACTGTATCAAGTTGAATTTTTAAAGACAAATTTTGGCCTTCAAGAAAGTTAATTTTAAATTAAAACGTCAACTGTTTGTATAAAGAAAAATAATTCAAGTACAAAAATGGCCAAAAAAAAAGGTTCAAAGTTTAAAAGATTAATTCTTTCTTGTATATTAACCAAAATTATGTCAAAAAGAACTAAAATAATTAAAAATTTTATTTTTTATTATTATCACACATGCTCATTTATAGGAGTTCAAGTTACATTATTTTCTATAAGACAAAATAATTTACCTTTATTTTAATCAAACGTTTGGTGTTTTTTATGACAATTAATTTTTTGAAAGGCCAACAGATTCTTAAATAGTACAATACGATGATTTCAATGTTAATTTTCAGTCAAACCTAAGTTAAACAGTTTTCTAGGCACATTAGCGAGGCCTGCGATCCTGTGCCCTTTATATTGGACAGATATATTTCATTAGAGGGTCATGCATACCAAAAAGGATCCCATACACCCAGGTTTGAGTTGTCAATAATTAATATATTTTCATTTCAGTGGTTCATCATATTATTTGATATATTTTCAGTTGAGTGGTTCATTATATTACTGGTTTTGACTACTTTGAATGTGATGGCTGCATTCTAGCTTTATCGGTGTTGTTGTTTGCATTTGCTCAATAGAAAATCTTGAATATGTTGTTATAAGTTCAAATTCATGTCACAAATATATGCATTTACTTGGTTGGATATTAAATTCTTTGGTTGGTTGATAATGAAAAAAAATTATAGGAAATTTCCAAGAAGTCCACAAATCAAATATTTTAACATCCTACTTAGAGGGGTGTTGTTGTGCCTCGTTAGTTTTTTGGTTTTGAAATTAGAAATTTAGAATTAGGTAAACTAGAGTTTAACTATCTGTTATCTGCTATATTCTATATTATCTGTTATTGTTGACCTTTGAATATCATGTTATCTTCCATGTAAATGTATGTCTGTTTAATCTAAAAGTTCAGATTTTTTGACTAATGAGCTGAATGCTTATTTATTTTTGTGTACAGGTAGCTATCGTGTCTAACTGTTTTGTAACTAGTAGAATAACAGAAGGATTCTTATAATTCTCCATCTATTTCAAAAGAGTTAGAAGATCACTGATCAACAGAAAAAAGGATATGTAACTATAGACTCAGACCATTAAATAATTGATTTAATCAACTACCAAATAATGAAGAGCCAATATGAATAATAAAAGAGATACCTACATAGTTTAGCAAACATAGGCTCTTAATTATCTTATTTAACCAAACTTTTAATTAATTGCAATTTACAATCCATAGCCCCCTCTTGCTTATTAATTATCCCTAATTACAATCAATAACCTCTCTCATTTATTTTCTCTCTTTCTCTATTTTCTATTACTCTTTTTTTTTTCTTTTTTAATTTTTTTTTTCATTTTTTCTTTTTCTTTTTCTTTTTCTTTTTGTTTTCTCTTTCTTTTTTCCTTTTTCACTTTTTATTTTTCATTTTCCTGTTTTTTTTTCTTTTCATTTTTTCTTCTTTTTTTTTCTTTTTTTGTATTTTGTTCTCTCTTTTTTGTTGTTGTTGTTATTGTATTTGTATTTTATATATTTTATATTTATTTGTATCATACTATATATTTTAAATAAATTTATTATTTGTAGTTAAATAATTTAATCGTGAATATGTACAATTTATCATTTGTATTTGTATACAAAAAAGTATATGAATTAATTGTATTTATTTGAGTCTTAAATATATAAATATGCAATGTGTCATTCAATGCAAATGTATCGTTAGTAGTTGTATTTGTATATAAGCAAGTATCATTTTGTATGTGTATGGTTCAAGTTGTGTAAATATGTATCATTTCATGCAAATGTAACATTTATATTTTTTTAGTTTATCATTTTATAAATACAAGTGTTCATAGAATAAAAATAAAAATTCTTTTACAATTGCTTAAAAATACAAATGATCTTGTCAACTACAAGCAAATGAAACAAATTAAATTACAAATAAAAATACAATATGTGGTCAATTTATAAACATAAATACAAAATAGTTCTTTAAGAATATAAGAGCATCGATAAAAATAATATATTAATAAAATGAAACCACAAAATATAAATACAATGTCCAATTAATTATAAAATATAAATATAAAATAAATCTTTAAAATACAAGTGTGAATTGTATAAGTATAAATGACGGTGCAAACCAGCAAACACAAATATAAGTGTGAACTATAAAATATATGTAAACTATAACATATAAATACAAGTGCAAACTATAAAATAAAAATACAAATATAAACTATAACATACAAATACAAGTGTGAACTATAAAATGCAATTATAAATGCGAACTCTAACATACAAATACAAGTGTAAACTATAAAATACAAATGTGAACTATAACATACCAATACAAGTGCAAACTATAAAATACAAATACAAATGTGAACTATAATATATATACAAAAACAAGCGCGAACTATAAAATGCAAATACAAATATAATTGTATCAACGAATACAAAAATATAAACGATGATGTGAATACAATTACGATAAGAAATTGCGGTATTTTTGTAATTATTTGTGACTTGTACTCGAGTAGCCATATTTTTCAAAAATACAAAAAATATAATATAGAAAAAAAGAAAAAAAGGTACAAAAAGGAAAAAAAGAACAAAAAAAGAAAGAAAAATAGAATATAGATATAGCAAAAAAAAAAGAAAAAGAAACAAAAAATGGGAAAAAAAAATATAAAAGAAAAGCAGAAAAAAGAAAAAACACGAACAATACAAAAACTAAAAGAAGGAATCAAAAAAGAAAAAAGAAAACAAAAGTAGGAAAAAAAATCAAAAAGTAAAAGAGAAAAGAATAAAATAAAAAAATGGTGGTAAATTACTATTATATAGAAAGATGAGCTTTAGGACAATCAAGGGCAAAACAGACTTTTTACTCATATATTCAAGGGCAAAATGGTAAATAGGATACTGATATCACAAGTGATGCTCTCATTTACTACAGGACCAACATAGTTCGAGATTCACGTTGTCTCAACTCTTCTCGAAATTTCAGTTTTATCGAGTTGCTTTATTCTAGAAGTTGCCGATGTAGTTTGAGAATCATCCTTACGTCTAAGTTCAATCTCCAAATTTTTTATTTCTCCATTCGCCCTATCTCAAACTCTTTGTTTTTCAGATTAATAAGTGTTAAAAGAGTTGCAAACAGATTTCAGATGATAGAAATAGGCATGACAAACCCCTAAATCAACCATTTCAGTTGTTAATGTTGTTACCGCACACTTATCTTGATCTTAAGGTATGCTTTTCTTTCAATTTTTTGCTTGGATTTCTATCTGTTACCTTAATTTCCTTGCTTTTTTCTTTTTGGTTAAAAATATTTCTAATTTGGTTCTGCAATTTTAGGTTAGATTTACACTTAATTTTCATCCTAATTTTGTAATGGTTTTATCAATCGTCCATCGTTCAAGTCATTATTATTCGTATTCCTTCACAAAAAAATGTAGAGTATTAAATTTTTTTCATTCATTGTAAGCACCCAGAAAGTGGTAGGGCAGCCCTAAAAAACGTAGTAGAACAACAGCTCCTCAGTAGTGAGTAGAATTACAACCAAGCTATAATAGTCATTTTACTCAATGATTTATTTTATTTTTAACTACAGATATTATTGTATTTGTCACTAGTCTATCTATACGTGTCTAAATATCCATCACAAAGTCTATCACTAGCATTTTATAGAAAGTATCCTATATATATACGTTTAAATAAGCTCATGGACTTCATCTTCTACTCAGGAATATCAACTCTTCGAATTTCTCAACTGCATAAGAAGTAAGATCATTGTACTGTCTTTATTCTTCTATCAACCCTCTTAATTTTTTTGTTTAATGAAACTAACTTTAAATATGCTCATTTTTCTTAACAATATTCTGCATATTTTTTTTTTTAGATCTTACAATTTACAACTATACAAAAATTAAATAGGTGGTTGTGTGTTATATTAATATTAACCTATTCCTATTGTCTTAGTTTGGTGGTTGTTTAGAACTCCGAGTCTGTGGTAGTATTATCTTATTCACGTAGTCTTTGACTTTTATCTGTTGTCATCTATTGTTTATTATGTTTAGGAGGTCGCACCTTGTTGTTTATGTTACTGTCCCACCTTACATTCCTATTAGTTGTCATGTTTCCATTCACTACTATTTTTTTCTTTTCTTCCATTCACTACTATTTCTTTTCTTTTCTTTTTCTTCATCTTCATTACTACTTTGATTTGCTACACTTTAGCCGAGGGTTTTTCAGAAGCAGTCGCTCTACCTCCATACGATAGAGGTAAAGTTTGCATAAACTCTACCCTTCTCAAGTTCCTTCATTTTTTGAAAATAGGCTATGGACTCAAGTCTTTATTTCTCTAATACAACAGCTGAATAATGCACCAATGTCTTATCATTTTAACGTTAGTGGGGTTTAGTTGAATGAGTTGTGTAGTTCTTGAATGGAAGATTTTATGTAAGCGTGTGTGTGTTTGGAGGAGGGGGTTTAGTAGTTACCCTAATGTTGAAATTTGAATGGGGTTGTAATAAAGTAATAATTTTAAGTGAATTGATAGTGATCTTGATTTGTTATTTTATGCTGACTAGATGTGGGTCAGCAGCAGTATTAGCTCCAGGTTTGTGATTGATTTTGAACTTTAAACTTGAAAATTTGATTCTTGAAGTTGTGAATTTTGAAAGTTGAAGTACAAAAAAATTGAAGTTTTCTGTGTGGGCGTCCCAAAAAAACATAACTTGAAAATATTTTCAAAAAGTCATATGACCAAACGCTAGCTTAGTTGTTTCTTTCTTTTAACTTTATTTTGGATTAGTGCTATGTAGTGATGGTTAATTCCTTGAGAATGGGTGAAAGAAGTAGTCTGGTTTTGTAAGATCTATTTACAGCTCTTCTAAAAGAGTTGCTTACAAAGCAAAGTTTCAAAATGGCCATGCTTCAAATTTCAAAGAAGATGCATCAAATTTCCAGTGACTGACTGTTTTAATGCATTTGTTATATGTAGTCTGTTTCCATGTTCTGTTATTACATGTCATCTCTTTTTTCCTTCCCTTTTTCCCCCAGGCTTTCTTTAATAATCTCACAATAAGGTGTTGATCTTCTTATTACACAGATCACTAATGAATGCTTATCATATATACATACATATATATATATATTTAGCACCTTGGTTATGTGTGTAATGTGATTGACCAAACTATTTTTCATCAACTATTTGATCTTTGTGCTTCAAGCAAAACGTGCAATTTAACAACAATAACAACAATATACTCAATTTTTTCCCACAAAGGCGTACCCAAATTTCTTTTGACCAATTCTATGGCGCTGAGTAAAAGCCATTCTTCGACTACTGTTCTATTCTTCTCTCCTACATCTGTTGCTGTCCCGAATTTCCAGCTTTGACTTTAAACAGCATGCTATTGCTACTTATCATGGTGAACAACCTTGACATTACGTCCAAGGATAGGCGCACCTATTAACCATATAAGTGCGCACCAGTGAAGCACAAATATCCGATGGTATCACCTAAGCCTTGCCTGATTAAAGATGATTTTCAATATAGTTATCTTCAACTTGGTTGAGATTAAGGAGTAGTACAACTTGGTTGAGATTGAGTTGTAGTTGTTGGTCCTGCAGGTTAGCATAACTTTAGTTCCGAACTTTAATTCCAAATGCACGAAATTTCCAGTGGTTGTTTCAATGAATTTATTATGTGTAGTCTGTTTTCATGTTCTGTTATTACATGTCATCTCTTTTTTCCTTCCTTTTTTCCCCGGGGCTTTCTTTTATGATCTCATAATAATATGTTGATCTTCTTATTACACAGATCACTAATAAATGCTTATCATATATATATATATATATATATATATATATATATATATATATATATATATATATATATATATACACACAAACTTTTGGAAGATCTGACATACGTCCACTCGATATTTTCATATTCTCTCGATATTTGCACACTTCTTAAGGATAAAGCGAGACCTAGCAAAATTTTGTGACAACTTTTTAGCACCTTGGTTATGTGTGTAATGTGATTGACCAAACTGTTTTTTATCAACTATTTTGATATATGTGCTTCAAGCAAAACGTGCAATTCAACAAAAATAACAATAATATACTCAATGTATTCCCACAAAGGCGTACCCAAATTTCTTTTGACCAATTCTATGGCGCTGAGTAATAGCCATTCTTCGATTACTGTTCTATTCTTCTCTCCTACATCTGTTGCTATCCCGACTTTCCAACTTCTACCAGCTTTGACTTTATACAGCATGCTACTGCTACTTACCATGGTGAACAACCTTGACATTACGTCCAAGGATAGGCGCACCTATTTAACTATCCAAACGTGCGCCGGTGAAGTACAAATATCCGATGGTATCACCTAAGCCTTGCCTAATTAAAGATGATTTACAATAATATCAATGAGCCTTTAACAAACACAAATTATATTGCAAATCGTCCATCAATTTTCATGTGGGATGACTGAACTTGCCGATGCAACAATAAATACCCACCTGAAACTATTTAGAAAGGTCTTTTAACTCCTTCAAATGTTCTTCTATTTGTTCTTGTACATATTATCTACATGAAACAAAGGAACTAATTTCAACAATCTCATTCTCAGCCTCTTACTTCTAAACTTCCACCCTAATGGAATCTCCCGAACCATTGTTGATGTCACCCATTCAGTTTCAAGCACCTTCCACACAATGCACCATAACATGTTTTCCTCAACGCATTAATTATTAACATTCTGACATTCTCTACTATAGTCTTGCATATGAAACACCAACTTTTATAAATTGTACTACTCAAATTCTACCGTGAGATGGCTTTCCATGTTGTTTTCAAGTAAAGAATGACATTTTCCTTGAAGCTCTGGAACCCCAAATGAAGTGTAAGGGAAGTCACCGTTTCCTTTCAAGTAGTATGAGCAGAGAACAGAAGATACTAACATTTAATTAATTTGTTATAAGTGAAGAAACTTTCATTAACTATGTATTCAGTTCTGCAAATATTTGTCATACAAAGCATTATCTCTTTATTGTCTTACATAGACAGTAACAGGCTTTGATGTTATAAGAGTAGAAGAGAGAGAAGGTATGAAAAATCATTAGTTATATAACTCCAAGAATGAAAGGAGGAAGAAAGAAACTAACTTATTTGATCAGCTAGACAAATGAGTGAAGGAACATTCCAATATGTGATAAGAACTACTGATAAAACATTTTAAATTGTAATCTAACCAATGATGAATAAGTGTATATTTAGAATTTCAACATTAATTCTACCTCTTACATTTTGATTCTTTAAGTTCCCGCATGTCCGCATTGTCTCAGTTGTCCTTTCGTCTCTTTTTATTTGGCATATAACAATACGATCAAATAAAATATATTTTATATAAAAAAGAAGCAGTTGATGCACTAAAGCTCCTATTATGAGTGTTTTGACTTTAAGTACTTGATAAATTATGCTAAATGTTGATTGAATAGTTTTCTTTTTCACTTTGGATAGAGTTATTGTTGAAAAATCGAAATGTTAAAGTTCTTACTTGGTACATATGTCAAAGCTTGGTTCTTGCGCAAAATCCAATTAACTGTTAAAGGTCTTACTTGATAGACATACCAAAGTTTGGTTCTTGCGCAAAGTTCAATAAAATAACAACTAAGCTTAGTAAGATATTGAACTTTGTTTACATATAGTAAGTTTCATCATTTCATTCAATTCTAGAATGCTGGAAATCTTATTAATTTATTTTTACTTTTTAAGAAATTGGGTCTGAAACTGTGAGGTGTTTTATTTGTCCTTTTCTGTGTTATTTCTTCCAAATACTTTGGATATATATCATTGATATAAGTGGTTCTAACTACTATGAAGAAGTGTGTACTGATTCACCTAAAGTGGTTGATAGTATGTGGAGACAATCTGTAATACACTGAACTTTTCTAGCTTAAATTCGTTCCTAGAATATTAACGGATATCTTCCAAAATGAATAATATTTGTTTCATATAGAATTTTTCAGATTTTGACTTTCCATTGTGTGGGAAAATGAATAAGTTTTCCATCGATACCAAATTCGCCCAATTCTGACACTCGGTTGAGGAGTTAGAGCATTTTTAAGTTGGCAGTGTACCACCTGGGCAATCACCGCGTCGCGGAGATGGTTAAATTCATAATTGTCATTTTTCAGTGGACCTCCGCGATATTGGCGCATCGCGGAAAGGTCCATTTTCCCAATTGTCAATTTCCAGTAGTCCAATGCTATAGTGGCGCGTCGCGCCGAAGGCCAAAATGACATCTCTATAGGGCACCGCGATGGTGGCACATCGCGTTGAAGTTCCAGGTCCTAATTGTCAAAATCCAGTGGGACAATGCGATAGCTCAGCGTTGTGGAGACCCCCAATTTCCCAGTCGTCAAATTTCACTGAGCCACCGTGATAGTGGCGCGTCGCGGTGGACCATTAAATCGGGACCCCAGTTCATTTTTCCAGTTTTGTTTAGGAGTTTAAAAAGGGTATTTTGGACAATTCCCAACCCCCAATTCTGTCCAAACACAAGATTTAAGCCTATTACAAACATTTTATGCTTATATTCATCAACGTTTCTCTCGAGCAAAACCCTAAGCTTCAACACTCAACTTCAAGAATCCCCAAGATTTCACCATTCTTTTTCCAAATCAATTCAAGATTCAAAGTTCCCAATTCAAGAATTCCAACAATCATCATTCAAGAGCACAAATAGAATCTCAAAAGCAAACTTGTTCATCTAGTTCATCATCCAAGGTATGTGGGGCTTTGAACAAGGATAAACCTTTCATCCTTGTGCCCAAAACTTAATTATGGTTTCAATTTTATTGAATATTCTATGATTTTCCATGAAATTTAAGTCAGGGTTGATACCCAAATCCTCATTATTTTAGTTTATGACATTATTATGATATTTAAGGCTCCAATTGCAAGAAATTTACATATATTCATGTTTGTAATTATAAGATTCGTATTATGAGTTATATACCATTATCTTGACTGAGATTGTTGAAAGCTTTTAAAATAATTGTTGAGCATGAAGTTTAAATTTGATTATTGATGTAATTATTGATGCATTAACTCTTTCCTAAGTACTATTAATGATTTTATAAGGAGATTATGATCTCAAATCCTATTGACAAGTTTTGATTAGATCTTTCAAAAACAAAGATTGATATTTTGATCCTAAGCTAAGATAGGAATCCACATTATTCATACGGCTTATGATTGAAAACAATGAGAAGCATAATTTGGTTTTAATTACAAACCCTTGTGCTATTTTAAGGTGGATTTTTTAAAAGTTTTGAGCAAAAAGTATGAGAGTAGCATTTAGCACCAAGTTGGGTATGATTCCAAGGTCTCATGCCCCAGAACTACGAGCCACCGTAGATTTTAAACGCCCATAGTGGGCTAAGATAGAGATCACTTAAGTTAAGGTTTTATTCCAATGGCAAGGGTAGAACATCTCTCCCCAATGTGGGCAAGACGTTGGACTCCATGTCAGCTTACATGGTTTATGTCGGTTAGAAGAAGCTCCCAAAGTTCCAAGATTTCCAAAGCTCCCAAAGCTTTTAAGTTTCGAAAGAAAAGAATGATAGAAAAGCTTTTATAAGAATAAGTGTTATGACTCACTAGATTTACAAGTATGATTTGTTATACATGATTTTATATTTCGATATTTTAGATAATGTGAGTCATATACATCCAACATGCATTTACTTTCTAATTATGATGATGTATTACTTATGCATTACACCCTCGTATACTCGGTACATCCTTAAAGTGTTGATCCACATATATGTCTATGTGCTACATTGTCTTATAATGTAGGTTCAGGTGCTCAGTATCAGCGGCGTGAGTAGTTCGAGCATCTCTATCTACGCTCCCACAGTTGGTGAGTCCTCATGATTCGAGGGCCTATTTCTTCAGATTTCCAACTTTCAAAGTAATTGATTTATTGTTCTCAATTTAGTCTAAGTCAGTTGGAGGTCTGTCCCAATGACTCTCTAGTTCCTTAGCAGTAGAGGCTTGTCGGACTACGAGTTTATTCACATTTTTCCAGTACTTTCTTTTCAGACAGTATCTTCAGTTTATTCAGTTTAGTTTTGGAATGATACAACATTATTTCTTGACTAGTTTATCTTGAAGTAAGGTTCAGACTTAGTAGACGGCTTAAAGGGTTAATTTGGGGCTACTCGTAGCCTTGAGCACCGTGTGACGTCTCGGGATCAGATTTTGAGGCATTACAAACTTGGTATCAGAGCCTAAGGTTTAAAGAGTCCTAGGGAGTCAGACAAGCCGCGTTACGTAGAGTCTTGATCATGGGTGTGAAGCGCGCCGCATCTGTGAGCAAGAGGCTATGGAACGTTTCAGGAAAACCATCTCCTTCTTTCATAATTCATCGTGCCTATAGCTATCTCTATCTACCATTAACTCGTGCTCTTTTAGACAGAATATGCCTCCTCGTAGAGCTAATGCTCGTAGGAATAATAATCAGCCACCCCAGCCTGTTGATCCCCTGAATGAGAATGTGTTTCATGCCGAATTTCGGGTTGTTTTTCAGGTGTTAGCCCAAGCTATGACCGCTAATGTTCAAGACAATAATCAGGTTGCAGTTCCGCGTCAACAAGGGGATGATTTAGTTGCAGCCAGACTTCGTGACTTTATGAGGATGAATCCACCCGAATTCTTTGGGTCAAAAGTAGGTGAAGACCCTCAATTGTATCTTGATGAGGTGAAAAAGATCACCCAAGTTATGCATGTAACTGAAGAGGAGAGCGTAGAATTGGCTTTGTATAGGTTGAAAGATGTAGCGTATGATTGGGTTGTCATGTGGAAGAAAGGTAGGTGCAACTCCCATGAGTTGGCACGTGTTTCAAAATGCTTTCCTAGATAGGTTCTTTCTGCGTGAGTTGCGAGAAGCCAAGGTTGAAGAGTTCATGAACCTGAGGCAGCTCAATGACTGTGAAGGAGTATTACCTCAAGTTCAACCAGTTGTCTAAGTATGCCCCTGATCAGATGGCTGACCCTAGGTCAAGCATTAGTATGTTTGTGACCGGTGTGTCTGGGTTGGTAGTTAAAGAGTGTAGGACTGCTATGCACATTAGAGACATGGATCCTCTTAGATCAAGATTGATGATGCACGCTCAGCAAATAGAGGCAGAGAAGTTAAAAGAAAGAGAGAGTAAATAAGAAGGCTAGAACAGGGAAATTTGATTATGGTCAAAATAGGTCTGGAAGAGGGAATAGTTCGCAGTTTCAGAATCGTTCATCTATGCCTTCACCTTCTTCAGCCATTGCTCCTATACCCAGAAATAGGCAGGAATAGTGGGATAAGTCTTCTATGTCTAGGTCTCAGAATAGTGTGAGTAATAGGCCTAATCATTCCCCATGTGCTAAGTGTAGCAAGAATCATGGAGGTGAATGTTTGTGGGGTCAGAAAGGTTGTTATGGTTATGGCCAGCCGGGTCACGGAATCAAAGAGTGACCGCATTCTAGACGGGGGAATAGAGATGTTCGTCCTCAGACTTAGGCTAATAGTGCACCAGTTCCTCTAGGTCACCGAACTTCTCCTCAGGGCGCCTTATCCAGTACTGGTGGCGGTCAACGCCAAAATTGGTTCTATGCTTTACCATCTCGCTAGGAACAGGAATATTCACCAGATGTTGTTACTGGTATGCTTTTTGTCGTTCATCTTGATATTTATGTGTTGTTAGACCCTGGGTCGAGTTTCTCTTATGTGACCCCATTAGTTGCTGCGAATTTTGAGATAGGTTCTGAAAAGATCCCTGAGCCTTTCTTGGTTTCTACCCCAGTAGGTGAGTCAGTTGTTGCTAAACAAATGTATAAAAAGTGTCTTATCACTGTCCTTCATAAAGTCATAATAGCAAACTTAATAGAGTTAGATATGGTTGACTTTGATCTCATCCTTAGTATGGATTGACTCCATTCTTGTTATGCATCGATAGATTGTTGCACTCGAGTGGTGAAGTTTCAATTTCCAAATAAGCCAACCTTTCAGTGGAGAGGTAATTCAGTGTCTCCTAAGAGTCATTTCATATCTTATCTTAAAGCCAGAAAGTTAATCTCCAAAAAGTGCATCTATCATCTAGTTCCAGTCAAAGACACTAAGTCTGAAACTCCAACAATTCAGTCAGTCAACATAGTTAGTGAGTTTTCGGATGTTTTTCTCGAAGATTCGCGAAGAGTACCTCCCAATAGGGAAATAGAATTCGGAATCGATCTTCTTCCTGATACTCAGCCTATTTCCATTCCTCCATATCGTATGGATCCCGCCGAGCTTAAAGAGTTGAAAGAGCAACTCAAAGATCTTTTAGATAAAGGTTTTATAAGGCCTAGTGTTTCTCCATGGGGCGCTCCCGTCCTATTCGTGCGAAAGAAAGATAGTTGGCTATTGCCGCCATTTTGTGGAAGGTTTCTCATCTATTACGTCTCCTATGTCTAGATTGACTCAGAAAAAGGTTAAGTTTCAGTGGTCAGATTACTGCAAGAAGAGTTTTTAGGAGTTGAAGACTCGACTAACTTCAGCCCCAGTCTTAGCATTACCTGATGGTATGGATGGTTTGTTGTGTATTATGATGCCTTTAGAGTTGGGTTGGGTTGTGTTTTGATGTAGAAAAGTAAGGTCATAGCCTATGCCTCTAGGCAGCTTAAGCCTCATGAAAAGAATTACCCAACCCACGATCTTGAATAGTTGTTGTTGTGTTTTCTTTGAAAATCTGGAGACATTAGCTTTATGGGGTGCATGTTGATGTGTTCACGGATCACAAAAGTATACAGTATGCGTTTACGTAGAGAGAATTAAATCTTCATCAGATAAGGTGGCTAAAATTGTTGAAATATTATGACATGAGCGTTTTGTATCATCCGAGCAAGGCCAATGTAATGGCAGTCGCCCTTAGTAGATTGTCTATGGGCAATGTTGCACATGTGGAGGATGATAAGAAAGAGTTAGCTCGGGAAGTGCACCATTTGGCTAGATTGGGTGTTAGATTGGTTGATTCAACTGAAGGGAATGTTTGGGTTCAGAGTAGTTTCGAATCTTCTCTAGTTTTGGAAGTAAAGGAAAAACAAAATCAGGATCCCGTCTTAGTTAAGTTAAAGGAGTCAGTTAAAGATCAGAAATTAGAGGTTTTCTTCCAAGGGGGAGATGGCGTTTTGAGATACCAAAGTAGACTGTGTACCATATGTAGATGAGTTGAGAGAGCGGATTATGGCTGAGGCGCATGGTGCGCATTACTCCATTCATCCTGGTGCTATTAAAATGTACCAAGATTTGCGAGAAATCTATTGTTGGAGCGGTATGAAGAGAGATATAGCGGAGTTTGTAGCGAAGTGTGCAACTTGTCAAAAGGTTGAGGTAGAGCACCAAAGTCCTGGTGGTGTTTTGCAAAAGTTTAGTATTCCTACTTGGAAGTGGGAAGAGGTGAACATGGACTTTATGACTGGTTTACCCCATTCGCGTCGTCATTATGATTCGATTTGGGTTATTGTGGACAGATTGACTAAGTCAGTGCATTTCTTGCCAGTTCACACGTCCTATACGACTGAAGATTATGCTAACCTGTATATTCGAGAGTTGGTTAGGTTGCATGGAACTCCCTTGTAGATTATCTCAGATAGGGGTACTCAGTATACCTCTCAGCTTTGGAAAGATTTTCAGAAGGGTCTTGGTACCCAAGTTCATCTTAGTTCCATTTTCCATCTGCAGACTGATGGTTAGGCAGAGAGGACCATTTAGACTCTAGAAGATATGCTGAGAGCGTGTGTGCTTGATTTCAGGGGTAGTTGGGATGAGCATTTGCCGTTGATTGAGTTTGCCTACAACAACAGTTATCATGCTAGCATTCAGATGGCTCCGTTTGAGGCACTCTATGAGAGGAGACATAGATCACCTGTCAGATGGTTTGAAGTGGGCAAGGTCGCGTTATTAGCGCCAAATATGGTGTTAGAAGCTATGGAGAAAGTACAGTTGATTCGAGAGAGGTTGAAAACAGCTCAAAGTCGTCAGAAATCGTATGCGGATGTGAGGAGAAGAGATCTTGAGTTTGAAGTTGGCGATTTAGTTTATTTGAAAGTTTCACTCATGAAGGGGGTGAAGAGATTTGACAAGAAAGGGAAACTTAGTCCCCGTTATATAGGTCCCTTCCAGATTTTGAGCCGTGTTGGGAAGGTGGCATATGAGCTTGAGTTGCCTACAGATTTATCGTCCGTACATCCGGTATTCCATATGTCTTTGTTAAAGAAGTGTTTTAGTGATCCAGCAGTCATAGTACCCTTAGAAAGCATAGAGATTCATGATAGCCTCTCTTATGAGAAGATTCCAATTAAGATCCTTGACCGTCAGATTTGTAAACTAAGGAACAAAGAAGTTCCCTTGGTCAAAGTTCTTTGGTGAAACCAATCCGTTGAGGGAGCCACTTGGGAAGCAGAAGCAGATATGCGGATCAAATACCCTAATCTACTATTTTATTCAGTTTGTTCAATTACTCTTTTACCTGCAAATGCAATGTAGGCATTGGGTTCGGCAATAATGATATCCCCTAATATACCAAAACTAGTTGTCACTCCACCAATTGTCAGAGATGTAAGGATTGATAAAGGGGAAGGGACGACCCGGTTCATACCTACTCCGTAGGTGTCGGGGAGGGGGGGACCACTCCGGTCCTGACCTACGCGCCCTCACCCCAGCTTTGCTGGAGGGGCGTTTCGAACCCCCGACCCTGGCACACCATGGTAAGCAAGCTTACCGCTGAGCCAAGGCCATCCCTCTAAGGATTGATACATAAAATAATTTTTTATGAAATCTTGTTCTGTGCTTTACTATGTATTTGTGTGGTATCTCGTGTCTTGAGCCGGGGGTCTATCGGAAATAACCTTTCTACTTCTTTAGAGGTAGAGGTATGGAATGCGTACATCTTACCCCCCCAGACCCCACTAAGTGGGAATACACTGGGTTTGTTGTTGTTGTATTGCTGCAGATTCAGATTCAGCTCAAGGTAATAAGTTTCCTAAGATCATCTCTTTTCATTCCAAGTTTCAGCTTTATATAGCCATTCATTCGGTAGTTCTTGCATTTGCAAATCAATTTAGTCATGCTTTCAGTTATGCATGCCAGTTATAGCCTCAACTTCCAACATCTCAGTTTAGCTAGCCACATTCGAGGATGAATGTTCCCAAGGGGGAGATATTATAATACCCCGAACTTTTCTAGCTTAAATTCATTCCTAGAATATTAAGGGATATCTTCCAAAATGAATAATATTTAAGTCATTGGCAAACTGAAAGCTGTGTCACTAACACATCACCATGTTGGCCGTATTTTTACTTGAAGAGTTTATTTAGAGGTTGTGTGAGAGTATTTTTTAGGAGTAAGTGTGCTTAATAGACATAGTTAGAGAGTTAGGGACTTCTCTATATGATGGGTGGATGACGACCGTCTTAAGGCAAAATTAGTCTTAGGGTGTTAAAGAGGAAACAAACCCATTGCCAATTGAACGAAAATTACTACACTTAATGATAGGCTAGACTTCACAAGTCGTTCATTTGAGAAAAAAAAAACAAAAAGTGAAAAAACTAGTGGAGTCGCATGAGCCTTTGAATTTGATTTGAAAAATAAAAGATGGCTTAATTGTGTTTGTCACTCAATATGGGTGTGTTAAATAGACCTAGTCTAAGTTGACCAATTTTGAGCAATGAGTTCCATGTGTGGGGTGTATTTGCCTTGTTTCTAGCATGCTAGTTCTAGACTAGAACTTGTCCTGTATGTGTGAAAGTTAAGCTCAATTTTGAACTTATGGGACATGATTAAAGCATTTCTTTGTTAGCCGAATTCTTCTTCATCATCTGTACCTACCCGTGCATTACCCTTAGTAAGCCCATATTGTGCCTTTATGCCTATTCTTTGGAAAAGCCAAGCTAACTAGCCTAATCCCTTTTTGTTCAAATAGCCTCATTCTTAATTTGATCCAAATAGGCTCGATTGCACTTTAGTGATAAAAAGTGTCGAAAGAAAGTGATCATGGGAGAAAGTAACTAGTAAGGTGAGAAGAATAGAATGTGCATGCCCATATTGTTTCAAAAGTAGTATGCTTAACGGCTTCAAGAGTAAGTTGTGAGTAAAAGAAAAAATACGAAAAGAAAGTGAAATAAGAGTACAAATGGTTGCGGGTGCACATGAAATAAAAGAAGGGGTGAAAGGTAGTTGTGCATGCGGAAAAGTATGAATCAACGAGGGAGAATAAGGTGATGAAGAAGAATATCAATAAAAGTGAAAAATGCAATTGTCCTAAAGTGCATAAGGATAGTAATTACTATTAGCCAAATGCTTCCTATCCGTCCCTTAGCCGACATTACAACCTTAAAAGTCCTTTTGATCCTTTATTTGATTGGACTGTACAGTACGAGCAGACCTATGGTATATGATATATATTGAAACTTCCGTTGGAGTGTGAGTGAGTTTGTTATGAATATGCCCCAATTTGATACCACACGCAAATATTAGGAGGGTGGGGGCACCACTCAACAATGAGGGGCATATAATGGTAAGACTTCGGTAAACTGAAAGCACTATCACTAACACATAGCCATGTTGACTATATTTTTGCTTGAAGAGTCTGTGATTTAACTCTGTGATGCCACTAGTGGTAAATACTCTTGATTGAATGAAGCGGTTTCCGTGATTAAAGTGTTTAGCAAATTCGGATGTAAGTGGTCTAGTTCAATAGGTTGTTCGAGGACAAACAGGATTTTAAGTTTAGGGTTATGATCTGGGCGTATTTATACGTCCAACTGCCAATTATTACCCATATTTTAACTTAGTTTGTGAACTAATCTAATTATGTTCTCGTGTATTTTCCTCAAAATGTGTACATGAACTAATGGATCTGATTAGTGTGTCCAAGTTGAAATTCCGTGAAGATTAATTAAGCTTGGTTTGAAGACGAATGAGTTGATCTAAATAATGAATGCTATATGCCGGATTATGTGACACGAGACAAGCTGAATATGGGAATTTGAAAGGAACTTCAGACCATGGAACAAAAGCAAGTTGAGGAGTGCAAGTGGATGCAAAATAGATGGTACCCAGGTTAAGCCCAGCGATAGTGGCATGCCACAGAGGGATTATTTCAGAAATGGCTGCAAAACAAAGTACCCCTGTGTTATTGGCATTCCACGTAGCTTAAGCTCCGCGATAAAGGTGTGGCACGGAGAGGAGTATTTGGCGGCAATTGGGAAAGACTATAAATAGGACACTTAATGGTATTTTGTTTTATCAAGTACTTCCTAGGGAGAAGGAATAGAGACGAAAAGCTTGTATTAGGGTTTATTCTCCACTCTTTCTTCTATTTCAGTTATTGCATAAATACATTAAATTCTACAACGTTGATTCTAAGTATGAGTGGCTAAAAACCCTCGTTCTGAGGTTGAGGCTAATACGCATGATTGTATTTCACACTCTCAATTTAGTTTAATGTGGTTTATCATAATAGTTGTTTGTGCATTCTTATTTTCACTATTTTAGTGTCTAGCCAATATTAGAATATGTTTATTTCCTGAATGTGAATTCGGAAGGAGAATCACTAGGTTAGAATAAAGAATACGCGATTTGAGTTAAGTCTTTAAAAGAAATTAAAGACTGGAATAGCGTTTAGGATAAAAATACACCTAAAACGCCTCATCTGATTATGAAACAAGAAGATATATAAATGCGTTGGGATTGAGTTATCACATCCCTACTCAATAATATAGTTGTGAGGTCAATCAGAATAGACAATTAGAGGTACGGAACACCATAATCATGGCATTAACCCGGTAAACCAACAACCAGATAAACAAGATATGATTAATGAGAGAGAATGTTATGCAGGATTATCACTCCTTAACCCAACAAGATAAACTTTTGCAATTCTCAATGACTGAAGGAGTTAGTTAGAAATAGAAAGAAAGTTTACAGTTTAGTCCTCTTGGTTTGTTATGTATTTATTTTTAATCCCTAAGTGGCTCAGTTGTAATTAGTACTATGTGTCAGAGATGGTGCTTGGCCAAGGTCTATTAATACTACTAGATGTTTCAGGAAAGGACATGAATGAAAATTCCTTTAGCTTAATTTATCTTCTCTTTTTCTTAGCCTACAAGTAATTTTCTTCTAGTTTTTCCTTTCGTCTTCACTGTTCCATAGCAATTTTACCTGTTGCAAATTCATTTTTGCAACATTTAGTATCAGAGACACTATCCTGAGCTCTGTGGGAATCATGTCCGGCGAGATGAAGGAGATTAAAGAGATGTTTGATTGAATGACGATGGAGATGGCCAATTTTTCCCTAAGGCAGAATCAGATTAAGTAACAGCATGAGAAGGCCATTAACAGCTTGCGCGAGTCCATAAACTCGATCCAAAAAGGAGATTGAGGTAAAGGGGATGCTATCAGTGAGGGAGCCGAGATCTTAACTCCCTCTGGAAACCCCATGATATAGGCTACCTCTGTCTCTACGGGGAATCCACCAGGGTTTCAATCTCCAGCTGGCTATCAGTAGGGTGCTCAAAATTCCCAACAATTCCAAACTCCAGTAGGTGAGCTCTACCAGAAACAAGGTTACAGCAAAGGTCAACAATTTTTCACTACCGCAGGCCAAATACCTTCGACAGGTTAATGAGGACGGGTTAAGGAGGAGGAGGATTTCATCATGCTGCAAATCCACCTTCATCTGGCCACCATAATGGATCCATGACTCGTCTAACTAAGGTAGAGTTCCCTCACTTTAATGGTACTAACCTTCAAACCTAGATGTATTAAGGCCGACCAGTTCTTTGCATATGATAATACCCTTGTAGTGCAGAAGGTTCGAGTAGCTGCTCTGCATTTTGATGACAGCCATACAATGGCACCTCTCTTATCTTAAGAGTAGGCTACACCTTCCATTTCCAACCTGGGAAGAGTATACATATGCATTAATGGACAGATTCGGGGGTGAAATCTGAGGATCCCATGGCAGAGTTTAAGTTGGTAAAGAAACATGGTACTGTGAAGGAATATATGAAAAAATTCGATAGGATTCGGGCTAGATTAACTATTTTGCCTAAACATGCCATCAGTGGGTTCATCACTAGTTTGAAACCAGAGATTGGATTTGTTGTGAAGAGTCATAGGCCATTCACACTACCTCAGGCATATCAGTTGGCTAGGAATATTGAATCCCAGTTGCATCAGGTGAGCGTATCAAGGAATCCCATAACTAGTGATGGGGGTTTATTTCAAAAAGGGGGTTATAGTGCTGCTTCTGCCAGAATTATGGGGTCAAAAAAGGAACCAACTATCAGTTTCAATAAAGAGAGAAGTAGGAAGTTGACTCAGGCTAAAATAAGTGACAAGAGGCAGAAGGGCTTATGCTTTTTCTGTGATGAAAAGTTCGCACCTGGTCACAAATGTCTGGCATCCAACAGGCTCCATCTATTTGAGGTAGATGATGAAGATTATGAGGTGGTGGTGGTGGATGATTGCAAGGATCCAGAACCTGAGCCAGGGGAGGAATTAGAAGTAGAAAAGGAGGTTTGTGAAATATCCTTGCAAGCACTACAAGGAGTAACTGGTTACCAAACCATGAGGGTGACAGGTCATTGTGATCACGGTCCACTCAACATCCTCATTGATCCAGGTAGCACACAAAATTTCATGGAAGAAGAGCTAGTCAAGAGAACTCAACTATTGCGGCCTATGACCACTAGAAGAAACCCCATCAGTGGAGGTAATGTATAGCAAGCCACCCAATTTCACAGCATCCAAAGCAACTCGCAAGTAA
Organism: Capsicum baccatum var. pendulum; assembly: GCA_030864225.1. Taxonomy (NCBI): domain Eukaryota; kingdom Viridiplantae; phylum Streptophyta; class Magnoliopsida; order Solanales; family Solanaceae; genus Capsicum; species Capsicum baccatum. Next base: position 281,979,479 of record CM061555.1, on the reverse strand, counting down.
CTGGAGCCGCTACCGAAAGAATCCACATCAATAAGGTCAAAGTAATCTTTACACAATTAACACTCAGCCAGTAACCTAGTGGCAGGCAAATGGTTGACCTCCCATCTTTTTCCTTCTTCAGAACCACTTGAGACCCGAGAAAGATTTCCCACAATAATCTCCCTGTAGTTTTCATTTGCATCATTCGCCATGACGAATTCAGCCTCAGCCTCTGCTAAGTACCAAAGAGAAAAAATTCCACAGCCGCACATGGCGTCGAGAACCCGGAGGCTGCCGGTGGTATTCCGATAGAGGGCAGCGGAGAGAACACCGAGGTCACGGGCGGTGGCGCTTTCGCTACAGAAGAAGTTGTCGCCGACATCGAATTGGTGAGCCCTTTCCGTTTGGTAGTGTGATTTACTGGGCGGTGGAATGTTCCGTTGGAAATTTAACAGTTTGGTGTTTGGGTTATGCGAGATGAATGTAGAAATGGATAGCGGTTTGAGAGACAGACACGACGTGGCGGGAAGTGGTCAAGTGAACTTTACTACCTTGGTTCTTATGCTTAATTGATTTTTCAGATGGATGTTGTGTTTGGTAGAGTTTATAATGTCACATTTCTATTTATCTCTTTGTCATTTGAATTTAAATTCATCAAAGTATAATATTTTAAATCTTTTTTTAGCCAAAATATAATACATTCAACTACAAGTAGTATGCCATATCATTTTTAAATGACATAGAAAATCAAATATTTAGAAGGGTAACTTACATAAATTTCTGAATCCTTAAGTGATAGTATATAAAATCTCGACTATTTTGTTAATTCTATTTTATGTCGATTTTTGAAATGGTGATATATATGTTATAAGGTGATACATATAAAAAATTGATACAATTGAAACTGACAAAGATATTTATTTAAGAAAATAATATATTCTCTTTTATTCATTGTATTCTTTTATTTAAGAAAAGATATTTAATTTTTCTCTTTTTTTAGATTTAATTTAGATGTTTTAATTATGTTTCTCTTTTTTCATATTTAATAATGAAAGATATATTTTTTTTGTCTTTTTTCATCTTTAATTTCGTATTTAATTTTAGTCTGCTTTTTTTAGCTTTAATTTTAATTATGTTTCAATTCTGGTTTTAGTCTTTTTCTAAAAAAAATATTATTACTTTTGTTTTTTACACTGACTACACCATTACCTTTCATTCATATGAATAGTCATTAAAAGAATAAACATGTATGAATAACTAAAAAAATTTATATATGTATCAATAGATTTTTTTTAAAAAAAAAAGCGAGAGAGATTTAGGAAAGAAACAAAAATTGCATGAGTTAATAGAGGAGAAAAAATCAGGAAGGAAAATGATTTAAGCATTAATGGAAGAGTAAAAATTAGGAAGGAAGAAGACTTAATTGTTCATAATTAGGGAGATACCTTAGGGAAGGAAATCTTTGGAAAAAAAAATAGCTTGAATGAGTTAATAGTGGAGTAAAATTATGACATGGGGTTTTGTTGATATGTATTAAGAGTAAAGTTGAAATTTGAAATTTTATGTAAATTTTAAAAAAATAAGAGATATTAAATATACTCTCTTAAGTATAGGATTTGTGTAGTTTATCCTATTCAGAATATATATAAAATATAAATAAAATAGTATTGATAGTTGTGTTGTAGGAGTTGATATTGGAGTTGGGAATTTATTTAGCAGGAAGAGGGGCGTCTAAGTGGGTTTTTATTTGCAGGTGGAGGGTAGAGGATGGGGAAGGCGGGAAGGGAATAGGTGGCTTGAATGGGAGGTGGGGGACGGGGGAGGGGAGAGAGGAGTGGCTGGCTGGAATGAGGGAGGGGGATGAGAATGGTTGGCTGGGTGGTAGTGGTGTTGGGTGAGGGTGGGGGACGGATGAGAGAGGAAGGGAATAGTTGAGTTGGTGGTGGTGGTGCAGAGTGGGGGGCGGGGGAGGGGAAGGGAGGGGTCAATGAAGATGAAGTTGGAATCTTTTTCATTTTTTTTAAAAACATATTTTTAAGACAAAAATTTTGACTTCACTTGCTGAAAAACTAGCTCACCAATTTAATGCCACAGATGCATCAAAAAGTTTTAAAAAATTATGTTTTGATGAGTTTAAGAGTTCTGATGACAAAAAGGTAAGTAAAGATGTCTATATTACAAACTCAGACAAATAAAAGGGTCATCTACTCATTTCGCCTTTTATTTTAAATTTTTTGTCTAAAAGAAATCACTGTTATTTAGGATTGTTTCACATTTGGTGTGCCGATAAAATAAAATAAAGTTATCTCCCGAATTAAAATATTTATGAAATTAGTTATTTTATTTTAGAATTATTATTCCTGTCTCTCATATCAAACGGCCTCATACTTTTTATATTATATATAATACTATTTTCTAGACTTTTACTTTTTGTGCTTAAATTTTGGTAGAATTCTAGTGATATAGCAAAATTAATCAATTTAAGAATTTTAAATGGGATGAATATAAGAGCATAAATGGACAAATACGTAATTTAACAATTTTATAAATTTCAAAAACTAAAAACGGAGTATGAATGTAATAATTCAAAAATGGATAGAATATCATCCTCAAATGTCAACTTTGATGGCTACATTGCACAAATATTTTGTCACCAATTCATCTTGCTTGAAGAGGAACGACAATAGAAATATTGACAAGGCGATAATTAACACTCCTCACAAATTGAAGTATATGTGAATTGGGTGATCCAGGCATATTAATGAGTTGTTACAAGTCTGCTCCTATAAAGTGAATGCTTCACGACTAATATGATTATCGAGAAAAAGACCTTGTCACGATCCAAATGGTTATGAATGACACCCACACTAATTCTCCGATGAAAAATTTTAACTTGAATCATTACCGAAACAATCAGCCATTTTTAAAATAAAATGTAACCAGTCTCAATTTAATCATAGAATCTCAAATAAAATAATAAAATAATAGGTACATAGTATCAAATAACTATCTATTACAATCCCTAAGATCTGAAAGTCATCATACAAGAACTCTATATCAAAACATGTCTAAGAATATCTAAAAATTAATAAAATACTGAAAGTCTCATTGTCTGAAAAAATGACACGAACCAAGTGATGATTCATCGAAGCCTGTAGGTGAAGTGCTCACCGTTGGATCGAGATCGACTGACAAATGCAATATGAAAGGTCGTTCCTGAGCCTGCAAAACACTTTCTGCACATGACAAAAGAAAAACATATGATGGTAGGTATCATAGGCCAACTCAACTTAATAATATGTACACAATATATATCAAATTACAAGTAGACAAACATCAACACATAGAAATTAACTCATTCCATCAGAAAAAACATCAATAACGGTTCAACAATGCCCATAAACAAGTCACGTAACCAACAAGAGTAACAACCACATTATAGACAATCATGAAATAATAATCATAGTATAAGTAGAAACTATGTCCATCTCAACCTCACAATTAGAACACCATAGTTCACTATTAACTTATTAATCACATAATTACCCAATCATACTATTCTGTATACATATGCTAAAGGATTTACTTTTGCCCATCTAGTCATGACATGCAGGGGGCCATCTAAGCCCATGTACCATACAAAGTGGTATCCAATCCTTCAAAATATAAGTAATATCAATATTCATATCCATACAGACGTGGTACCAACCAATCCTCCATAACCATATTATATGCATTTTATGAAACATACTATCTCTCGGGATATAACACAATGTACTAAATTTACAATACACATACAATCATAACATTCTGATCAAATTCGATATTCAATAATTTATTCATACGAATGTCAACAAAATCAACTATCATTAATTACAAGCATATAAAAAAATCAATCAACAAGAATCATTTTCGAGCATACATACAATTAAATTAAGTCTAAACTCCAATTAAACCATAATATACCTCAACTGAAGAACCCAAAAGCAAGATAGTCCACAAGATCTTTGCTTTCCTCAACACCTCGGTATGTTCAAAGTTTAAGAATAACAATGTAAGAGTAATTAATCACTTACTCTCCAATTATAAATCTAAGGGATTAAACTTCACTGATTTTACTATTTTTCATATCTTAAATCATAGTTCAAAGGTTTTCCTATTATTAACTTGCCCTTCATAATTCACATTCAAGGGGAAAACTTCTATACTAAGAAGTTGTAATGCCCCGAAGTTTTTCTTAACTAAATTTTGTCCCTAAAATATCAAGCATTGTCTTCTATAATAATTTATACTTTTTTCCGACGGAATCCCCTTAGATTTCAAATTTTAATTTCGTAGATAATTTAATAAGTTTTCCGTCGACATAAGATGCATCAAAAATGGACACTCGATGAAGGAGTTATGATTAATTTAAGTCCTAGTCATAACACCATCCTTCCTGTCCTTGGCGCGTCGCAGAGAGGGCGTAAATGATGATGGTCAATTTCTAGTGGGACTCCGCGATGGTGGCGCATCGCGGATTGGGCCAAATTCCCATTCATCAGTTTCTAGTGAGCCACCGCGATAGTGGCGCGTCGCGGTGGCCCATGAAATCGGACTCTCAGTTATATTTTAATACAGATCTCATTAAGGGTATATTGAGTATTTTTTTCATACCCTTATCAGTCCAAACACGAGATTTCAACCCCAATTGAGCATATTACTCATACATTCACCAAAAATATTCAAGAACATTCTCTAGGGTTCCATATTGATAATCCAAATAAATCAAGATTCAATTGTGGGTTTTTAAAACAAATTGAAGATTTGAAATCCCCAAGCCGTGGGCATCAAGAAGCGTCCTTTAAATTTCTAGATAGAGGTACGTGGGGGTTATCTTAAAAAAACTACATGTGCTTAAAACCATTAGAGCATGATTTTTAGATTTTTAAGCATGAATTTCAAAGGGGGTTTGGAATCTATGTTCTAAATTATGTACTCCAAATGTTTTAATGTTATTATTGTTTTGACCTTGTGGCCCTATCCCCTAAATTGATTTACATGTATACGTATATGTATGGAATTTGAGATTTAAGATCATTGAGAGCATAAATTATGAACTCTCTCCCGTGTATTGAATAAAAAATTATGGTTTTGTGATTTGAAAGATGTTTTCGCAATATTATAGCATTTGAGCATGATTTGAAATTATTGAGAGGGTATTTCTTGAAATAAATGTGTTCTTGTGTTTAAGAGAAAGAATTTCATGTGAATTGAGAACCACCTTGTACTGTACTACTGAAATGCTTGACAAAGATGAGCTCCTTGCATGTGTTTACATGAGGTTTGAGAAAGAGTTTCTTTGAATTGAATTATTGAAATGTTGGTCCTAAAACTTGTGATTTGAAAATAGAGATTTACGAAAGACTAATAATGGCTCAGAGATGTGACATGGAAGTCAATGGTATGACGATACCATATGTATTTATGCCATAACAGATTATGTTTTCAGAGCATATTTTTAGAGTATGTTTTCAGAGACTGTATGTTTTGATAGAGTTTTAAAAAGGGGCTTAAAGAGGGTTAGTTGGTTACCCGAAGAAGGCGCGAGTTCAAGCAAATCTTAGCCTGAAACCGTATTTGCCGATACAGGTAGATTATTATTATACGCTGGCGACGGCCGTGTGGCATAGTATATTCAAAGACTCTGACCCTTGCGGTAACTTGGGTTGGGGGCTTCACTGGCGAGTTAATGGCAGTTTTCATATAGCCCATGTAATTTTTCAGAGTTGTAGGGTATACCACCTAGAGCAGAAGTAACAAAGATTTCTCAGAGTTGAGATGATTTTTACTGAGTATTTAAAATGCCCATGTGAATTCTTACTATATGATATACTTATGAACTATTTTAAACTGCTCTTATATATGTTGAATAATAAATGATTATTTTGGATATGCTTTGCGTACCAGTACTCTGTATTGACCCCCCCTTCCCCTACCTCTCAGGTTCTAAGACTCTATCTAGGGGTCCAGATAAACAGTGGATAATTTAGAAAGCTGATCGAATTGTGTAGTGTGAACCTTCTCTATTCCAGAAGGCCTGTTTTTTCAGATTATGTCACTTATTTTAGTTTTGGCCTACTGGGGGCCTTGTCCCAGTTTCAGACAGTTGTCAAATTTTCATGTAGTAGATATTTTGCAGACTGAGTCAGATGTTATTTAGATATAGTTGATTTACAGTTTCTGTACTTGTGTTGAATTCAGAATTGACCATGTTTTCATAGCAAATTACGTTTCCGCATCTTCTTTTATTATATGAATGTTGTGCATGATTACAAGATAGAAAAGGGCATTCCAGGCCTTCATGGCTCAGGATGTCCGTCACGGCCAGGCCCTCATTAGGGTCATGAAAAACATGGTATCAGAGCACGGTTCGTGGTCCCAGGGTGTCCGTAAAATTACGTCGGGTAGAGTCTTATTTATGGGTGTGTATCACTCCACACTTATAAGCAGGAGGCTACTAGGAGTTTAAGAATGTTTCTCTTCTTTGTGATTTAGTTCGTGCTTCAAAGTCTAATCTATCCCCTAATCAACGACTTCTTGTTTTTTTAGAAAACCAGTGATGTCTCCCCGCAGCACCAACGTTAATGCTCAGGATGATGAAGTCCGTCCCACCCATGGGATGCGGACCCGTAATAGAGCTCATACCTCAGAACCTGTTCCTACTCCAGGAGTACCTCCCATACTGATTAGTCCTCCCAAAGCTCCTCGGACGAAGGCCAATAGCACTCAGCCTCGTGAATGAGAGGTTTCTAATGGTTAATTCAGACAGTCTATTCACATGCTGGCACAACTGGTAGCCGCACAGACTCAGAGGTCGGAGGATACTGGGTCTATGTCTATTACTTCTGAAGTTACTATTGTGGGCCAGTTCATGAGAATAAACCCACCCAAGTTCTCTGGAGCTAAGGTAGAAGAGGACCTACAGGAGCTCGTAGACGAAATAGAGAAGATTTTCAAAGTAATACATGTTGATCAGGTGGAGGGTGTTTGTAACACCCCATATTCAAGTACGTGTATTGGTCTTATTTATATGGAATTAATTTTTTTATTTTATTTATACCAAAATTTGCCTGTCGATAGTTCCATGCAAAGGTTATTGAATAAGCTTTCAAACGATATAAAGATTTCCAAAAATGGATAGGTTTCGGATATATCAAGCACGTTCGAAACTATAAAACAGTGGCCGGGATATTTGGGAATAGTAAATAAAAGATGGCTTAATTGTGTTTGTCACTCAATATGGGTGTGTTAAATAGACCTAGTCTAAGTTGACCAATTTTGAGCAATGAGTTCCATGTGTGGGGTGTATTTGCCTTGTTTCTAGCATGCTAGTTCTAGACTAGAACTTGTCCTGTATGTGTGAAAAGTTAAGCTCAATTTTGAACTTATGGGACATGATTAAAGCATTTCTTTGTTAGCCGAATTCTTCTTCATCATCTGTACCTACCCGTGCATTACCCTTAGTAAGCCCATATTGTGCCTTTATGCCTATTATTTGGAAAAGCCAAGCTAACTAGCCTAATCCCTTTTTGTTCAAATAGCCTCATTCTTAATTTGATCCAAATAGGCTCGATTGCACTTTAGTGATAAAAAGTGTCGAAAGAAAGTGATCATGGGAGAAAGTAACTAGTGAGGTAAGAAGAATAGAATGTGCATGCCCATATTGTTTCAAAAGTAGTATGCTTAACGGCTTCAAGAGTAAGTTGTGAGTAAAAGAAAAAATACGAAAAGAAAGTGAAATAAGAGTACAAATGGTTGCGGGTGCACATGAAATAAAAGAAGGGGTGAAAGGTAGTTGCGCATGCGGAAAAGTATGAATCAACGAGGGAGAATAAGGTGATGAAGAAGAGTATCAATAAAAGTGAAAAATGCAATTGTCCTAAAGTGCATAAGGATAGTAGTTACTATTAGCCAAATGCTTCCTATCCGTCCCTTAGCCGACATTACAACCTTAAAAGTCCTTTTTATCCTTTATTTGATTGGACTGTACAGTACGAGCAGACCTATGGTATATGATGTATATTGAAACTTCCGTTGGAGTATGAGCGAGTTTGTTATGAATGTGCCCCAATTTGATACCACACGCAAATATTATGAGGGTGGGGGCACCACTCAACAATGAGGGGCATATAATGGTAAGACTTCGGTAAACTGAAAGCTCTATCACTAACACATAGCCATGTTGACTATATTTTTGCTTGAAGAGTCTGTGATTTAACTCTATGATGCCACTAGTGGTAAATACGCTTGATTGAATGAAGCGGTTGCCGTGATTAAAGTGTTTAGCAAATTCGGATGTAAGTGGTCTAGTTCAATAGGTTGTTCGAGGACAAACAGGATTTTAAGTTTAGGGTTATGATCTGGGGCGTATTTATACGTCCAACTGCCAATTATTACCCATATTTTAACTTAGTTTGTGAACTAATCTAAATATGTTCTCGTGTATTTTCCTCAAAATGTGTACATGAACTAATGGATCTGATTAGTGTGTCCAAGTTGAAATTCTGTGAAGATTAATTAAGCTTGGTTTGAAGACGAATGAGTTGATCTAAATAATGAATGCTATATGCCGGATTATGTGACACGAGACAAGCTGAAAATGGGAATTTGAAAGCAACTTCGGACCATGGAACAAAAGCAAGTTGAGGAGTGCAAGTGGATGCAAAATAGATGGTACCCAGGTTAAGCCCAGCGATAGTGGCATGCCACAGAGGGATTATTTCAGAAATGGCTGCAAAACAAAGTACCCCTGTGTTATTGGCATTCCACGTAGCTTAAGCTCCGCAATAAAGGTGTGGCACGGCGAGGAGTATTTTGGCGGCAATTGGGAGAGACTATAAATAGGACACTTAATGGTATTTTGTTTTATCAAGTACTTCTTAGGGAGCAGGAATAGAGACGAAAAGCTTGTATTAGGGTTTATTCTCCACTCTTTCTTCTATTTCAATTATTGCATAAATATATTAAATTCTATAACGTTGATTCTAAGTATGAGTGGCTAAAAACCCTCGTTCTGAGGTTGAGGCTAATACGCATGATTGTATTTCACACTCTCAATTTAGTTTAATGTGGTTTATCATAATAGTTGTTTGTGCATTCTTATTTTCACTATTTTAGTGTCTAGCCAATATTAGAATATGTTTATTTCCTGAATGTGAATTCGGAAGGAGAATCACTAGGTTAGAATAAAGAATACGCGATTTGAGTTAAGTCTTTAAAAGAAATTAAAGACTGGAATAGCGTTTAGGATAAAAATATACCTAAAACGCCTCATCTGATTATGAAACAAGAAGATATATAAATGCGTTCGGATTGAGTTATCACATCCCTGCTCAACAATATAGTTGTGAGGTCAATCAAAATAGACAATTAGAGGTACGGAACACCATAATCATGGCATTAACCCGGTAAACCAACAACCAGATAAACAAGATATGATTAATGAGAGAGAATGTTATGCAGGATTATCACTCCTTAACCCAACAAGATAAACTGTTGCAATTCTCAATGACTGAAGGAGTTAGTTAGAAATAGAAAGGAAGTTTACAGTTTAGTCCTCTTGGTTTGTTATGTATTTATTTTTAATCCCTAAGTGGCTCAGTTGTAATTATTACTATGTGTCAGAGATGGTGCTTGGCCAATGTCTATTAATAGTACTAGATATTTCAGGAAAGGACATGAATGAAAATTCCTTTAGCTTAATTTATCTTCTCTGTTTCTTAGCCTACAAGTAATTTTCTTCTAGTTTTTTCCTTTAGTCTTCACTATTCCATTGCATTTTTACCTGTTGCAAATTCATTTTTGCAACATTTGGTATCAGAGACACTATCCTGAGCTCTGTGGGAATCATGTCCGGCGAGATGAAGGAGATTAAAGAGATGTTTGATCGAATGACGATGGAGATGGCCAATTTTTCCCTAAGGCAGAATCAGATTAAGTAACAGCATGAGAAGGCCATTAACAGCTTGCGCGAGTCCATAAATGCGATCCAAAAAGGAGATCGAGGTAAAGGGGATGCTATCAGTGAGGGAGACGAGATCTACACTCCCTCTGGAAACCCCATGATATAGGCTACCTCTGTCTCTACGGGGAATCCACCAGGGTTTCAATCTCCAGCTGGCTATCTGTAGGGTGCTCAAAATTCCCAACAATTCCAAACTCCAGTAGGTGAGCTCTACCAGAAACAAGGTTACAGCAAAGGTCAACAATTTTTCACTACCGCAGGCCAAATACCTTCGACAGGTTAATGAGGACGGGTTAAGGAGGAGGAGGATTTCATCATGCTGCAAATCCACCTTTATCTGGCCACCATAATGGATCTATGACTCATCTAACTAAGGTAGAGTTCCCTCACTTTGATGGTACTAACCTTTGAACCTAGATGTATTAAGGCCGACCAGTTCTTTGCATGTGATAATACCCTTGTAGTGCAGAAGGTTCGAGTAGATGCTCTGCATTTTGATGACAGCCATACAATGGCACCTCTCTTATCTTAAGAGTAGGCTACACCTTCCATTTCCAACCTGGGAAGAGTATACATATGCATTAATAGACAGATTCGGGGGTGAAATATGAGGATCCCATGGAAGAGTTTAAGTTGGTAAAGCAACATGGTACTGTGAAGGAATATATGAAAAAATTCGATAGGATTCGAGCTAGTTTAACTATTTTGCCTAAACATGCCATCAGTGGGTTCATCACTAGTTTGAAACCAGCGATTGGATTTGTTGTGAAGAGTCATAGGCCATTCACACTACCTCAGGCATATCATTTGGCTAGGAACATTGAATCCCAGTTGCATCAGGTGAGCGTATCAAGGAATCCCATAACTAGTGATGGGGGTTCATTTCAAAAAGGGGGTTATAGTGTTGCTTCTGCCAGAATTATGGGGTCAAAAAAGGAACCAACTATCAGTTTCAATAAAGAGAGAAGTAGGAAGTTGACTCAGGCTAAAATAAGTGACAAGAGGCAGAAGGGCTTATGCTTTTTCTGTGATGAAAAGTTCGCACCTGGTCACAAATGTATGGCATCCAACAGGCTCCATCTATTTGAGGTAGATGATGAAGATTATGAGGTGGTGGTGGTAGATGATTGCAAGGATCCAGAACCTGAGCCAGGGGAGGAATTAGAAGCAGAAAAGGAGGTTTGTGAAATATCCTTGCAAGCTCTACAAGGAGTAAATGGTTACCAAACAATGAGGGTGACAGGTTATTGTGATCACGGTCCACTCAACATCCTCATTGATCCAGGTAGCACACACAATTTCATGGAAGAAGAGCTAGTCAAGAAATGGGGCATTGTAAGTCAGGTTGTTAGCCCACAGCTGATCAATGTGGCTGATGGAGGATTAGGAAAATGGTGGAGGCACGTAAGAGGTTCAACTGGCTGATGGGCGGTACTTCTTTTACGGACAACTTCCTTCTCATTACCTTAGGTTCATGTGACATCATTTTGAGGGTGCAATGGCTCAAACCCCTAGGTGACTTGTTCATGAACTTTCAGACTCTTACTATGAAGTTCCAATATCAAGGCAGGGAATGCACTTTGACAGGTATCAGGGAAAGGACCAAGACAGTTGAGTCCAAGAACTTGGAAAAATTTGTTGATAATGGAGCTCAGTTATTCATGATAAAGGTCTCACCCAAGATAGAGGAAGTGGTGAATGACAATGAGACACCAATGGTGATAGTGAAGTTGATTAGGGAGTATAACCAACTTTTTGCTGATCCAAAAGGATTACCACCTACCAAGGGATCTTTTGATCACAAAATTCCCTGGTAAACAACAGTCATCTAGTGAATCTCAGGCCCTATAGGTATTCTTCCAAGCAGAAAGACATAATTGAGAAGCTAGTGCAAGAATTATTAGACCAAGGAATTGTTCAAACAAGCTATAGCCCATATGCATCTCTTGTGCTATTGGTGGGGAAGAAAGATGGGTCGTGGAGATTATGCGTTGATTATAGAGCACTAAACAAGGCTACCGTGAAGGATAAATTTCCAATTCGTATCATTGAAGAGTTGTTAGAAGAGCTTGGAGGGTCTAGCATATATTCTAAAATTGACCTATGGTCAGGTTATCATCAAATAAGGATGGCCAGTGATGATGTACCCAAGACTGTATTCAAAACCCATTCTGGTCACTATGAGTATCTAGTGATGCCCTTTGGACTCACAAATGCCCCCCTCTAGTTTTCAAAACTTGATGAACCGTATCTTTAAGGATCACCTTAGGAATTTTACCTTGGTATTTTTTGATGACACAGTAGTGTTCAGCAGCAGCCTGGAAGATCATTTGAGACACTTAAGATTTACCTTTGAGTTGTTACTGCAACATAACATGGTAGCCAGAAAGAACAAGTGTATTTTTTGAGCTAGCAAGGTAGAGTACTTAGGCTATTTTATCTCAGCTGATGGAGTGGAAACTGACCCTAAGAAGATAGTGGTGGTGCAACAATGGCTAAATCCTAAGAGCATCAAAGAATTGAGGAGTTTTTTAGGCCTATTATAGAAGGTTTATTAGACACTATGGAATTACAAGCAAGCCTTTAACTAATTTTCTCAAAAAAGATAGGTTCCAATGGACCTGAAAAGCTACCAAGGCTTTTTAAAACCTTAAATTGGCCCTCACTTCTGCTCCAGTATTAGCAATGTTTGTTAGTTGTCTGCAGTTTATTGTGGAGACACATGCATGTGACTTGGGGGTGGGTGTTGTATTAATGCAAGAGCTTTCATCATTAAAGGGTTATTAGGGAAGCATTTGACTCTCTCAGTATATGATAAGGAGCTCTTAGCTCTAGTCATGGCTATTACCAAATGGTCACAATATCTCATAGATAGGTCCTTTGTGGTGAGGACTGATCAAAGGGCTCTCAAATACCTTTTGGATCAGAAGCTGCACATTGGCCTTCAAATGAAATGGGTGGCAAAGCTCATGCAATATGATTTTGAGATTGAGTACAAGGAAGGAAGAGAAAACAAGGCAGTTGATGCCTTGTCAAGACTGCCTATGACTGAGGTATTCTTGCTAACTCTAACACCTGTTGATGCTACTTTATTTCATAGGATCCAAGAAAGCTGGAGTAAAGATAAAAAATTGGCTGCTTTGTTTGAGAAAATACAAAATCACACTAGAGAATATAAGGGTTACTCCTACATTCAGCAACCATTAAGGAAGCATGGTAAACTGAAGGTAGGAAGTGATGCTCAGCTGAGACAAAACTTGATTAAAGTCTGGCATGATTCAACTATGGAGGGCCACTCTAGAATGGATAACACTTATAGGAAGCTAGCAGGGTTGTTTTACTGGAGGGTCTCAAAGAAGACGTAGTGGTCTATATCAGGAAATGTGCAACCTGTCAGAGGAGTAAAAGTGATAATGCAGCTTATCTAGGGCTATTACAACCCTTGCAAATTCCCTATACAGACTGGTCCAACATAAGTATGGATTTTGTTGAAGGTTTGCCTAAGTCACAAGGAAAGACTACCATTCTGGTGGTAGTAGATAGAATGAAAAAATATGCTCATTTTCTGGCATTAACTCACCCCTACACAGCTTCAACAGTGGCCCAATTGTTCATGGATCAGGTGTTTAAGCTACCTGGAATGCCTGAAAATGTGGTAAGTGAAAGAGATCCTATTTTTCTCAACAGGTTCTGGCAAGAATTGTTCGATATATAATGTGTTGAATTGAGTACTTCATCAGCATACCACCCTCAGTCTGATGGACAAATAGGGGGGTTAATAGGACTCTTAGGACTGAGGTGTTTTTGTGCTAATAGCCAAAAGGATTGGAATATGTACTTACCTCTGGTAGAATGGTGGTACAATACCACCTTCCATTCAGCTATCCAGACTAGTCCCTATGAGGCTCTATATGGGCAACAACCCCTTCCACACTTACCTTATATGCCTGGGGAAGCTGTAGATAAAGAAATGGATAGGAGGTTGATCACTAGGGAGTTCAAAATCCAGCTGTTGAGGTTTCATCTTGCTATAGCACAACAGAGAATGACTGATATAGCCAACAAGCATAGGAGTGACAGGTAGTTTCAAGAAGGTGATTGGCTGTATCTAAAAATTCAACCTTATAGACAGATTTCTTTGTCTAACTAGGCTTTCAACAAACTCTCAGCAAAGTGACAGAAGGTGGGAAAAGTTGCTTACGAATTGTCACTGCCTGAACAGGTGGCAATACATTCTACACTCCATGTTTCCCAACTTAAACTTTGCTATGTGATCCCTGACTCTATCAACCACCCTCCGATAGTGGATATGGCTAGCCCTTACTGTAGTGATCCTGCTAAGGTACTGGAAAGAAGGATGATAAAGAGGAGCAACAAGGCAGTATCTCAGCTCCTGATTCAATGGAAGGATATGCCACCTGAACAGGCAACCTGGGAAGATTGTGCCAGAATGAAAACAAGGTTTCCAACATTTTTTCCTTGAGGACAAGGAAAATTTTATGGAGGGAGAAATGTTGCAATTCTCAATGGCTGAAGAAGGAATTAGTTAGAAGTAGAAAGGAAGTTTACAGTTTAGTCCTCTTGGTTTGTTATGTATTTCTTTTTAATCCCTAAGTGGATCAGTTGTAATTAGTACTATGTGTCAGAGATGGTGCTTGGACAAAGTCTATTAATAGTACTAGATGTTTCAGGAAAGGACATGAATGAAAATTCCTTTAGCTTAATTTATTTTTTCTTTTTCTCAGCCTACAAGTAATTTTCTTCTAGTTTTTCCTTTAGTCTTCACTGTTCCATTGCATTTTTACCTGTTGCAAATTCATTTTTGCAACATAAACAACTTAACTGATGAGAAAGTAATGTTATGCAGGATTGTGAATCACGTCTTAACCCTAGAATCCAGATATTCCCTTACTTTAGGTATTATTGCTAGATTTAGAATACAAAACTTCATCAACTTATTTGATTTCTACTACACTTGTCATAAATATCATTATTAATTTAATTGGGTAAATTACTAATCGCAAAGTCCTTGTGGGTTCGATATCCAGCTCAAGAGAGTGTCCTATTACTTGCTACGACCACGTATACTTGCATGTGAGTTTGGATGCAACAAGTTTTCCCTGAGGAAGGCCATAGCCACTCTGGTCAAATATACCAATAGCTAAATAAACAACTCTTTCACATTTCTTTATACATTTGTGTAATGGCCAACACCTATTACAGTTTACAAGGTAAAGTTTGTCAGACTATCTTTCTACAAACCTTAAATATTGTTTTAGAAAAAAAAAAGAGGAGTTAACTATTACAGAATAAATGAAACCATAAAATTTAGAGCTCAATATGGAAAAGCAAATTATGATCCAAGAGAAATAACACCAAACCCACCACGTAAGACCTACACTAATGACATACCTCGTGCAGGCTGTTCATTATCACACTTAGGGGAGGCAAATTAAGCTTAGCACGACTTGCTATCTGCAAGTGATAAGACAAATGACTTGAAGTTCAGAATATGGTAAAGACAACCAATAACTAAAGTAGTGTGAAAAATAGAAATTGCATGATGATCCAAAACATAAGCAAATTATCCCAATCAATCATGAAATAATAGTATAGAAAAAACTTTCAGCGAAAACTGCATCTGCATTGAGATATCCAACTGGCAATAAGGGGTCACTCTCATCAATCATCAATTTCAATAGCCTTCCTAGATTTTTTCCTTCACTATCACCAAACCATCCCCACTGATCCGCCAAACTCATCATTTCTGTTAAATGGGGAGCACTGTGAAGAGGCCCAGTCCAGAGGGGTCCTGAAACCACAAGTGAAGGTGAAACCTGAAAAGAAGTATAACACTTGGAAGTGAGCCTGATGATAATTTCGTTTGACTATATCCAGACACAAGTCCTCTCATTCATAGGGTTACTATCATGGGCAGATCCAAGGATTTATATCTGGTTGGTTCCAACCCTTTAGGTTTTTATCATTGAAACACTCATTTTAGTGATTTTTCATAATATATCCATTCTCCATATTGAAAATCTTGGGATCAGTTGAACCTATTGATTATATGCTACCCCCTTTGTTCCTTCTAGTTTTAAAATTGATATTTGGTTTAACAAAAAAAGCAACCATAACAAAAGGTAAATAAGGATTTTGATGTGTCAGACCTGGAGATTTAAAGAATAATCCAGACAAAGAGAAAAAATAAAGTAGTTAATTAAAAAGCAAGAGAGACACTAGAAATGCCCATCCCCATGCAGAGAAAACAAGCAGGGCATGGGATTTGAACTCTTGATCTCACTTGTAGAAGTGCACCAAATAACCATTGTACCGTAGGACACTTTGAGCTTGGGTGCACATATATATTCTTAATAATTTTGAAGAGATACAGCATTGCTATAAATAAACCGAGGAGAACATGGTTGAACATGAACCCACACCCCTCCATATAGATCTAACCCAGGCTACTATACATTTACTGACATGATTGGAATAAAATCTTTTGCAGGATGTTATGACAATTAGAACAGGGGGTTAGGAATGCAAGTTAGTGCCATTAAAATTGACAATGCATTAGTACAGGCTAAATAGTTCTTAATGTAAAATAACAAAATCGATATCCTAAGAAGGAGGCTAAGTTAGCAGTTATGGCGGCTAAGACGGCCGCTTTTGAGAGCTTGTATGCAGGGTTACAGGGGAAAGGAGGGGAGAAAAAGTTGTTTAGACTCGCTAAGGCTAGGGAGAGGAAGGGTCGTGACCTCGACTAGGTGAGGTGCATTAAGGGGAAGGACGGTACAGTGCTGGTAGAGGACGGCCACATTAAGAATAGATGACAGTCGTACTTTCATAGGCTCTTGAATGACAAAGGGGATAGAGCTATTGTGTTAGGGGAGCTGGAGCACTCAGAGGAGCATCAGGATTTTAGTTATTGTAGACGTTTTAAGGTAGAAGAGGTTAGAGAGGTTGTTCGTAGGATGCGAAGGGGTAGGGCAACGGGGCCGGATGAGATACCGGTGGAGTTTTGGAAGTTCGTTGGGGAGGCTGGTGTAAGGTGGTTGACTGGATTGTTTAACGAAATCTTCAAGACGGCAAAAATGCCCGAGGCTTGGAGGTGGAGTACCATGATCCCTCTCTATAAGAATAAGGGTGACATCCAGAGTTGCAATAACTATAGGGGGATTAAGTTATTGAGTCACTCTATGAAGATTTGGGAGAGAGTGGTCGAGGTGAGGATGAGACGGATAGTGTCTATTTCGAAAAACCAGTTTGTATTTATGCCTGGCCGCTCGACGACGGTGGCAATTCACCTGGTACGAAGGCCGGTGGAACAGTATAGGGAAAGGAAGAAGGACCTGCACATGGTGTTTATCGACCTGGAGAAGGCATACGACAAAGTCCCTAAGGAGGTGCTTTGGAGATGCTTGGAGGTGAGTGGAGTCCCAATGGCGTATATCAGAGCAATAAAGGACATGTATGATGGAGCGAAAACTCAGGTGAGGACGGCAGGAGGAGACTCAGAGCATTTCACTGGCTTGACAGGATTGCATCAGGGATCTACTCTTAGTCCCTTTTTGTTTGCTTTGGTGATGGATGTGTTGACGCGGCATATCCAAGGGGAGGTGCCTTGGTGTATGCTTTTTGCAGATGATGTAGTTTTGATTGATGAGACGCGAGGGGGTATGAATGACAAATTAGAGGTGGGGAGACGAACGCTTGAGTCTAAAGGGTTCAGGTTGAGCAGAAGCAAGACAGAGTATTTGGAATGCAATTTTAATGATGTGAGGCTGGAGAATAGGGTGGTAGTGAAGTTGGAATCACAGGAGGTATGTAAAAGGGATAGTTTCAAGTATCTCGGGTCCGTGATCCAGGGTAATGGCGAGATTGACGAGGATGTCTCGCACCGTGTTGGGGCGGGATGGATGAAGTGGAAGCTCACGTCGGGGGTGTTGTATGATAAGAAGGTGCCGCCCAAGCTTAAAGGCAAATTCTACAGGGCGGTAGTCCATTCGACCATGTTGTATGGAGCGGAGTGTTTGTCAGTTAAGAACTCCCACATCCAAAAAATGAAGGTGGCAGAAATGCGGATGTTGCGTTGGATGTGTGGGCTGACTAGAGGGGATAGAGTTCGGAATGAGATTATCAGGGAGAAGGTTGGTGTGACCCCAGTGGAGTATAAGATGCGGGAGGTCCGATTGACATGGTTCGGACATGTGTTGAGGAGGGGCAGGGATGCCCCGGTTCGTAGGTGTGAGAGGCTAGCGTTGGATAGTTTTAGGCGGGGTAGGGGTAGGACGAAGAAGTACTGGGGTGAGGTGATTAGGCGGGAACTGGAGCAGTTACAGCTCACCGAGGACATGACCCTAGATAGGATGATCTGGAGGACGCGAATTAGGGCAGAAGGATAGGGTCAATTTGGGTCGATAGGGTAGGGAATTACTTGGTGGGGGTATTATTCTTGTTATGGTACCTTGTTCCATGTTTTATTACAAATCTGTGTGCTTTTCCCTGTTTTTATTACTTATGGGTTCCGTATTTATGTTATGAAATCTTGTTCTGTGCTTTACTATGTATTTGTGCGGTATCTCGTGTCTTGAGTCGGGGGTCTATCGGAAACAGCCTTTCTACCTCTTTAGAGGTAGAGGTATGGACTGCATACATCTTACCCCCCAGACCCCACTAGGTGGGAATACACTGGGTTTGTTGTTGTTGTTGTTGTTGTTGATATCCTATGAGGTCCGAAAGCATACATTTGTACTACAAGGGCATCCGATCTCACCAAGTTCATTCCAGGAAAATGCTCGAGTGCTCCCACACCGGTTGCAATAGCTGATAAACTATAATACCTATCACAAGAAGCAAAGGTATCATCACCAAGTACTAATGAAATAACTCTGTAAAGGTTCACAACTGAACTTAACCTACTAGACGGAGACTTTCCACGCTTGACTTGTAGCAACACTCTAAACACGGGCCCATGATATGAGTAGTATGAGAAAAGTGGAACAACATGATAACCAAGGACCGAAGCCTCTCTAACAGCTCCACCTATAAGCATCCGGAGACCTATCTCATTTGTGTACGGCAACGGCCGAACATATGCTCCATAGGCAGCTAAAGACCTACAAAGAAAGAAATGAAAGTTACCAGTTTCACAAAAAAAAATTGAAAAGAAAAAAGAGTTCATGATCATCTAGCACAAAGACAGGCTTCCTAAAATTTAAACAATTATTTAGGAAATTGCAATTGCACTACAGTCCACAAGTAACTACATACTGAGCCTAAAAGTTTATTTCCTTTCGTTTTTAAAATTTGATAAGTATCAGTCTAAGTGAATTAATCAAGCACCACAGATATTTTTATCAAGGAAAATATCTACAGCAAATGCCTTCTGTCATACCATTGCCTAATTGTGTATAGTTTTGAATTTGTTTTCTGAACATTTACTATGTAGTTCTATATAAGGTGCTGATGAAAATTTATCAATCAGTCATGGCTCTGGCTCAGCGGTAAGCTTGCTTACCGTGGTGTGCCAGGTCGGGGGTTCGAAACGTCCCTCCAGCAAAGCTGGGGTGCGGACACGTAGGTAAGGCCATGTGGTACCCCCTCCCCGACACCTACGGAGTAGGTATGAACCGGGTCGTCCCTTTAGTCATAGGCGCAAAGTTCTCTCCTTCTAAACCCACAGTCAGTATTTGGCATGTAATTTGCAAAAAGGGACATTATTCTATATTTTTTTGTAGTTTCAACAGGGGAAACTCAAACATAAAAAAGTATAGTTTAAGGGGGAAGATGTGCCATTAGCAAACAGTTTAAGGGGAGCAGAGAACTCAACTGTTGCGGCCTATGACCACCAGAAGAAACCCCATCAGTGGAGGTAATGTATAGCAAGCCACCCAATTTCACAGCATCCAAAGCAACTCGCAAGTAACTGGAGCCGCTACCGAAAGAATCCACATCAATAAGGTCAAAGTAATCTTTACGCAATTAATACTCAGCCAGTAACCTAGTGGCAGGCAAATGGTTGACCTCCCATCTTTTTCCTTCTTCAGAACCACTTGATACCCGAGAAATATTTCCCACAATAATCTCCCTGTAGTTTTCATTTGCATCATTCTCCATGACGAATTCAGCCTCAGCCTCTGCTAAGTACCGAAGAGAACAAATTCCACATCCGCACATGGCGTCGAGAACCCGGAGGCTGCCGGTGGTATTCCGATAGAGGGCAGCGGAGAGAACACCGAGGTCACGGGCGGTGGCGCTTTCGCTGCAGAAGAAGCTGTCGCCGACATCGAATTGGTGAGCCCTTTCCGTTTGGTAGTGTGATTTACTGGGCGGTGGAATGTTCCGTTGGAAATTTAATAGTTTGGTGTTTGGGTTATGCGAGATGAATGTAGAAATGGATAGCGGTTTGAGAGACAGACACGACGTGGCGGGAAGTGGTCAAGTGAACTTTACTACCTTGGTTCTTATGCTTAATTGATTTTTCAGATGGATGTTGTGTTTGGTAGAGTTTATAATGTCACATTTCTATTTATCTCTTTGTCATTTGAATTTAAATTCATCAAAGTATAATATTTTAAATCTTTTTTTAGCCAAAATATAATACATTCAACTACAAGTAGTATGCCATATCATTTTTAAATGACATAGAAAATCAAATATTTAGAAGGGTAACTTACATAAATTTAAGAATCCTTAAGTGATAGTATATAAAATCTCGACTATTTTGTTAATTCTATTTTATCTCGATTTTTGAAATGGTGATATATATGTTATAAGGTGATACATATAAAAAATTGATACAATTGAAACTAACAAGGATATTTATTTAAGAAAATAATATATTCTCTTTTATTCATTGTATTCTTTTATTTAAGAAAAGATATTTAATTTTTCTCTTTTTTTAGATTTAATTTAGATGTTTTAATTATGTTTCTCTTTTTTCATATTTAATAATGAAAGATATATTTTTTTTGTCTTTTTTCATCTTTAATTTCGTATTTAATTTTAGTCTGCTTTTTTTAGCTTTAATTTTAATTATGTTTCAATTCTGGTTTTAGTCTTTTTCTAAAAAAAATATTATCACTTTTGTTTTTTACACTGACTACACCATTACCTTTCATTCATATGAATAGCCATTAAAAGAATAAACATGTATGAATAACTAAAAAAATTTATATATGTATCAATAGATTTTTTTTAAAAAAAAAAAAGCGAGAGAGATTTAGGAAAGAAACAAAAATTGCATGAGTTAATAGAGGAGAAAAAATCAGGAAGGAAAATGATTTAAGCATTAATGGAAGAGTAAAAATTAGGAAGGAAGAAGACTTAATTGTTCATAATTAGGGAGATACCTTAGGGAAGGAAATCTTTGGAAAAAAAATAGCTTGAATGAGTTAATAGTGGAGTAAAAATATGACATGGGGTTTTGTTGATATGTATTAAGAGTAAAGTTGAAATTTGAAATTTTATGTAAATTTTAAAAAAATAAGAGATATTAAATATACTCTCTTAAGTATAGGATTTGTGTAGTTTATCCTATTCAGAATATATATAAAATATAAATAAAATAGTATTGATAGTTGTGTTGTAGGAGTTGATATTGGAGTTGGGAATTTATTTAGCAGGAAGAGGGGCGTCTAAGTGGGTTTTTATTTGCAGGTGGAGGGTAGAGGATGGGGAAGGCGGGAAGGGAATAGGTGGCTTTAATGGGAGGTGGGGGACGGGGGAGGGGGGAGAGGAGTGGCTGGCTGGAATGAGGGAGGGGGATGAGAATGGTTGGCTGGGTGGTAGTGGTGTTGGGTGAGGGTGGGGGACGGATGAGAGAGGAAGGGAATAGTTGAGTTGGTGGTGGTGGTGCAGAGTGGGGGGCGGGGGAGGGGAAGGGAGGGGTCAATGAAGATGAAGTTGGAATCTTTTTCATTTTTTTTAAAAACATATTTTTAAGACAAAAATTTTGACTTCACTTGCTGAAAAACTAGCTCACCAATTTAATGCCACAGATGCATCAAAAGGTTTTAAAATATTATGTTTTGATGGGTTTAAGAGTTCTGATGACAAAAAGGTAAGTAAAGATGTCTATATTACAAACTCAGACAAATAAAAGGGTCATCTACTCATTTCGCCTTTTATTTTAAATTTTTTGTCTAAAAGAAATCATTGTTATTTAGGATTGTTTCACATTTGGTGTGCCGATAAAATAAAATAAAGTTATCTCCCGAATTAAAATATTTATGAAATTAGTTATTTTATTTTAGAATTATTATTCCTGTCTCTCATATCAAACGGCCTCATACTTTTTATATTATATATAATACTATTTTCTAGACTTTTACTTTTTGTGCTTAAATTTTGGTAGAATTCTAGTGATATAGCAAAATTAATCAATTTAAGAATTTTAAATGGGATGAATATAAGAGCATAAATGGACAAATACGTAATTTAACAATTTTATAAATTTCAAAAACTAAAAACGGAGTATGAATGTAATAATTCAAAAATGGATAGAATATCATCCTCAAATGTCAACTTTGATGGCTACATTGCACAAATATTTTGTCACCAATTCATCTTGCTTGAAGAGGAACGACAATAGAAATATTGACAAGGCGATAATTAACACTCCTCACAAATTGAAGTATATGTGAATTGGGTGATCCACGCATATTAATGAGTTGTTACACGTCTGCTCCTATAAAGTGAATGCTTCACGACTAATATGATTATCGAGAAAAAGACCTTGTCACGATCCAAATGGTTATGAATGACACCCACACTAATTCTCCGATGAAAAATTTTAACTTGAATCATTACCGAAACAATCAGCCATTTTTAAAATAAAATGTAACCAGTCTCAATTTAATCATAGAATCTCAAATAAAATAATAAAATAATAGGTACATAGTATCAAATAACTATCTATTACAATCCCTAAGATCTGAAAGTCATCATACAAGAACTCTATATCAAAACATGTCTAAGAATATCTAAAAATTAATAAAATACTGAAAGTCTCATTGTCTGAAAAAATGACACGAACCAAGTGATGATTCATCGAAGCCTGTAGGTGAAGTGCTCAGCGTTGGATCGAGATCGACTGACAAATGCAATATGAAAGGTCGTTCCTGAGCCTGCAAAACACTTTCTGCACATGACAAAAGAAAAACATATGATGGTAGGTATCATAGGCCAACTCAACTTAATAATATGTACACAATATATATCAAACTACAAGTAGACAAACATCAACACATAGAAATTAACTCATTCCATCAGAAAAAACATCAATAACGGTTCAACAATGCCCATAAACAAGTCACGTAACCAACAAGAGTAACAACCACATTATAGACAATCATGAAATAATAATCATAGTATAAGTAGAAACTATGTCCATCTCAACCTCACAATTAGAACACCATAGTTCACTATTAACTTATTAATCACATAATTACCCAATCATACTATTCTGTATACATATGCTAAAGGATTTACTTTTGCCCATCTAGTCATGACATGCAGGGGGCCATCTAAGCCCATGTATCGTACAAAGTGGTTTTCAATCCTTCAAAATATAAGTAATATAAATATTCATATCCATACAGACGTGGTACCAACCAATCCTCCATAACCATATTATATGCATTTTATGAAACATACTATCTCTCGGGATATAACACAATGTACTAAATTTACAATACACATACAATCATAACATTCTGATCAAATTCGATATTCAATAATTTATTCATACGAATGTCAACAAAATCAACTATCATTAATTACAAGCATATAAAAAAATCAATCAACAAGAATCATTTTCGAGCATACATACAATTAAATTAAGTCTAAACTCCAATTAAACCATAATATACCTCAACTGAAGAACCCAAAAGCAAGATAGTCCACAAGATCTTTGCTTACCTCAACACCTCGGTATGTTCAAAGTTTAAGAATAACAATGTAAGAGTAATTAATCACTTACTCTCCAATTATAAATCTAAGGGATTAAACTTCACTGATTTTACTATTTTTCATATCTTAAATCATAGTTCAAAGGTTTTCCTATTATTAACTTGCCCTTCATAATTCACATTCAAGGGGAAAACTTCTATACTAAGAAGTTGTAATGCCCCGAAGTTTTTCTTAACTAAATTTTGTCCCTAAAATATCAAGCATTGTCTTCTATAATAATTTATACTTTTTTCCGACGGAATCCCCTTAGATTTCAACTTTTAATTTCGTAGATAATTTAATAAGTTTTCCGTCGACATAAGATGCATCCAAAATGGACACTCGGTGAAAGAGTTATGATTAATTTAAGTCCTATTCATAACACCGTCCTTCCTGTCCTTGGCGCGTCGCAGAGAGGACGTAAATGATGATGGTCAATTTCTAGTGGGACTCCACGATGGTGGCGCATCGCGGATTGGGCCAAATTCCCATTCATCAGTTTCTAGTGAGCCACCGCGATAGTGGCGCATCGCGGTGGCCCATGAAATCGGACTCTCAGTTATATTTTAATACTGATCTCATTAAGGGTATATTGAGTATTTTTTTCATACCCTTATCAGTCCAAACACGAGATTTCAACCCCAATTGAGCATATTACTCATACATTCACCAAAAATATTCAAGAACACTCTCTAGGGTTCCATATTGATAATCCAAATAAATCAAGATTCAATTGTGGGTTTTTAAAACAAATTGAAGATTTGAAATCCCCAAGCCGTGGGCATCAAGAAGCATCCTTTAAATTTCTAGATAGAGGTACGTGGGGGTTATCTTAAAAAAACTACATGTGCTTAAAACCATTAGAGCATGATTTTTAGATTTTACAGCATGAATTTCAAAGGGGGTTTGGAATCTATGTTCTAAATTATGTACTCCAAATGTTTTAATGCTACTATTGTTTTGACCTTGTGGCCCTATCCCCTAAATTGATTTACATGTATACGTATATGTATGGAATTTGAGATTTAAGATCGTTGAGAGCATAAATTATGAACTCCCTCCCGTGTATTGAATAAAAGATTATGGTTTTGTGATTTGAAAGATGTTTTCACAATATTATAGCATTTGAGCATGATTTGAAATTATTGAGAGGGTATTTCTTGAAATAAATGTGTTCTTTTGTTTAAGAGAAAGAATTGCATGTGAATTGAGAACCACCTTGTACTGTACTACTGAAATGCTTGACAAAGATGAGCTCCTTGCATGTGTTTACATGAGGTTTGAGAAAGAGTTTCTTTGAATTGAATTATTGAAATATTGGTCCTAAAATTTGTGTTTTGAAAATAGAGATTTACGAAAGACTAGTAATGGCTCAGAGATGTGACTTGGAAGTCAATGGTATGACGATACCATATGTATTTAAGCCATAACAGATTATGTTTTCAGAGCATATTTTCAGAGTATGTTTTGATAGAGTTTTAAAAAGGTGCTTAAAGAGGGTTAGTTGGTTACCCGAAGAAGGCGCGAGTTCAAGCAAATCTTAGCCTGAAACCGTATTTGCCGATACAGGTAGATTATTATTATACGCTGGCGACGGCCGTGTGGCATAGTAGATTCAAAGACTCTGACCCTTGCGGCAACTTGGGTTGGGGGCTTCACTGGCGAGTTAATGGCAGTTTTCATATAGCCCATGTAATTTTTTAGAGTTTTAGGGTATACCACCTAGAGCAGAAGTAACACAGATTTCTCAGAGTTGAGATGATTTTTACAGAGTCTTTAAAATGCCCATGTGAATTCTTACTATATGATATACTTATGAACTATTTTAAACTGCTCTTATATATGTTGAATAATAAATGATTATTTTGGATATGCTTTGCGTACCAGTACTCTGTATTGACCCCCCCCTTCCCCTACCTCTCAGGTTCTAAGACTCTATCTAGGGGTCCAGATAAACAGTGGATAATTTAGAAAGCTGATCGAATTGTGTAGTGTGAGCCTTCTCTATTCCAGAAGGCCTGTTTTTTCAGATTATGTCACTTATTTTAGTTTTGGCCTACTGGGGGCCTTGTCCCAGTTTCAGACAGTTGTCAAATTTTCATGTAGTAGATATTTTGCAGACTGAGTCAGATGTTATTTAGATATAGTTGATTTACAGTTTCTGTACTTGTGTTGAATTCAGAATTGACCATGTTTTCATAGCAAATTACGTTTCTGCATCTTCTTTTATTATATGAATGTTGTGCATGATTACAAGATAGAAAAGGGCATTCCCGGCCTTCATGGCTCAGGATGTCCATCACGGCCAGGCCCTCATTCGGGTCATGAAAAACATGGTATCAGAGCACGGTTCATGGTCCCAGGGTGTCCGTAAAATTACGTCGAGTAGAGTCTTATTTATGGGTGTGTAGCACTCCACACTTATAAGCAGGAGGCTACTAGGAGTTTAAGAATGTTTCTCTTCTTTGTGATTTAGTTCGTGCTTCAGAGTCTAATCTATCCCCTAATCAACGACCTCTTGTTTTTTAGAAAACCAGTGATGTCTCCCCGCAGCACCAACATTAATGCTCAGGATGATGAAGTCCGTCCCACCCATGGGATGCGGACCCGTAATAGAGCTCATACCTCAGAACCTGTTCCTACTCCGGGAGTACCTCCTGTACTGACCAGTCCTCCCAAAGCTCCTCGGACGAAGGCCAATAGCACTCAGCCTCGTGAATGAGAGGTTTCTAATGGTGAATTCAGACAGTCTATTCACATGCTGGCACAACTGGTAGCCGCACAGACTCAGAGGTCGGAGGATACTGGGTCTATGTCTATTACTTCTGAAGTAACTAGAGTGGGCCAGTTCATGAGAATAAACCCACACAAGTTCTCTGGAGCTAAGGTAGAAGAGGACCTACAGGAGGTCGTAGACGAAATAGAGAAGATTTTCAAAGTAATACATGTTGATCAGGTGGAGGGTGTTTGTAACACCCCATATTCAAGTACGTGTATTGGTCTTATTTATATGGAATTAATTTTTTTATTTTATTTATACCAAAATTTGCCCGTAGATAGTTCCATGCGAAGGTTATTGAATAAGCTTTCCAACGATATAAAGATTTCCAAAAATGGATAGGTTTCGGATATATCAAGCACGTTCGAAACTATAAAATAGTGGCCGGGATATTTGGGAATAGTAAATGTGCAGGAAAATTTCCTGCACACAAACTACTGAGGCCAACCAAATTTTTGGGTCAACTTCGAATGATCATAAGTCCCTTAATATAATGAAATGGGAGAGTTGCGACCTATTAAAAGAAATATCTTTGAGTCTTCTTTCCAATGCAATTGGTTTCATCCAAATCCAACGTCTGAGTAAGGAGTTATACTCGTTTTACTTCAGTCTATCAAAACAGATTTTTAGGGTCAACTTCAAACGACCATAACGCCTTGTATAGGATGAACTGGGTGACCTACTTTATATGAAATGAAAGCCCTTTGAATTATACTTCCAACAATACGAATTTCACACAAATCCGATATCGGAGCAAAGAGTTATGGTCGATCTACTTTAGCTTATCAAAACAGTCCACCAAAGGATAAATTTGACATTATTTAAATTTTAAAGTCATTTTGATCATTTCCTATTATATTATGAATGGGAATATGTGTATATATACATGTATATGAGTTCAAAAACTCATTTTCATCATCAATCATTGAGAAAGAACAAATGCTAGCCAAATTTAACCTTTAAATTACTTTTGATTCAACCGTAGAAATTCCAAAGTAATTCGATAACTGCGTTTGTCATCTCGAGAGCTTTGAACGACACCTATTATTTGTGCAAACAGGATTGCATAATCAAGAGGTGAATTCTAAGGTATGAATATTATTTGCCTTTGTTCTTTTCCATATGTATATGTGTGATAGAGGATTATATGTATTGGTTATTATTGAAAGGTGATGGAATAGGGTTATGGACTATTTTGCATGGTTTGGTTATATTGAATTGTGGAAGGTGGATATGGTAATTGAGTTATGGAAGGTGGATATAGTGATATACTATTGAATTGATGATTATTTATGTCTATGGCTCAATTTGGTTTAATGGATTGGTTGGAAGGATAAATGAATCCAAACTTGATATTGGAGGATATTGTATGAATATGCATGGCATGTGAATGTAATTGGAGTATAAGAGAGTTAAAGTGACACCCTTTATGGTGTAATTAAGGCTTACTACTTAACCACTAGTTTGGTGAATTCAAATAATTGAATTGTGACGTTTGGTTGCTAATACTAGATTGCTATATATGTTCATTATAGATAAGTAATCTGAAAAGACGGGAAGTCCATTTGGGACTAGTATTGAAGGTTGACAGTCAGGTATGTAAACCTTACTCTATACCATATCTTTGGCATGAAATTGAACAATTGTTCTATTAAGAAAGTTTCCAAAGTTATTCAATAACATGTGATCCATAATGGTTTTGTATGATGTCCTACGTTACCAATGAACTTGTTTCCACCCTACAAGATGTCAAGACATTCCAATACTTACTTGTTTTCCAAATCTTACATGTTTATTGCACTAATGAATGTCAGAAGATATCCAGTTACTCAAACAAGATCCATGTGCTATTAATGACTCCAAAATGTTTCATTGATATACCAATAAGTTCCTACTTTATTGTTATGGCATTGATGACTCCAAAACACTTCATTGATGTGCCAATGAGTTCTTACTTCATTGTTATTGCATTGATGGTCTATTTATATATCTCTTATTGATGTATCATTGTTTCAAAGTATCAAAAATACGGTGGCGACCGAAATAACAATCTCAAAGATTAATTGAACCAAGTGATGAAAGTTCTCTCTTTTGGGTGGTATCCTAGGGGAATAAGCCTATCATGGGTCGATCCCTATTTATATGTTTATGGGTGGTATCCTAGGGGCATAAGCCTATCATGGGTCGATTCCAGTTGATATGTACTGGAGGAAGCCTAATGGTCACAGTACAATACAGTAATGATTACAAAGATGATAAGAACGAAGGTAAAGTAATTGAATAAATACAATGTACAGGTTGTCACAAGTTTTAGTAAGTGTGGTCCACTCCCATAACGATTTATTCACTTATTTCTGATTTCTATTGAGCTCCTATATCATATGTAATTCTCTACAGCTTTACATACTCAGTACATATTTCCTACTGACGTCCCCCATGGGGGACCTGCATTTCATGCTGCAGGCACAGGTACCTCAGCTCATACACCGCACAAGTAGGAGCCAGGATATCCAGCTACTTTTGGTGAGCTCTAGTTTGCTTCGGGGCTTTCGTGTCATATCCAGTCACTTTTGGTATTGTATAGAAGTTAGTTATATGGCGGGGTGTGTCCCGACCTTAGTTAAACTCTGTGTATTATCTAGAGGCTTTGTAAACCTAATGTACAGTCAAGGTGGCATTTTGTTAATAGATGTGATGGCTCCAACGGCCAAGTATTGTATATACATATATATGTGTGCTCGAGCTTATACAGGTGATTATTTTCTTTTATATGCAACATGATGTTGTCCGAATTTCGGGTTGTCATAGAGGTATGCATGGAAAGTATAAGGTTATGAGTTGGTTCTCCCGGGCCTCCTCGGTTACGGGTGCCAGTCCTCCCCAATAGGATTTAAGGCGTGACAAAAGTGGTATCAGAGAAGTTCGTCCTAGTGAGTCTACAAAGCTGTGTCTACGTAGAGGTTTGTTTATCAGTGTGTTGTGCACCGCATCTATAAACAGGAGGCTATGGACATTTAGGAATTATTTCTTTTCTTCATGTCTTAGATCGTACGATAGAGCCTATATTGTATATGAAGTCATAATTGACCACTGAATCCGTTTGTTTCTCTTATTATAGTAATGAGCCGGTTGCCAGAAGCAAGATTACCGGTAAGCAAGTAGATGTGACTGCCGGAGAGGGGACTAGTAAATCACCCACTATACCAGCTAATCAAAGTGAGGCTCTAGCTGAGCATGCATCAGAAACTTCCTCCACTCCAGAAGAAAGAAGGGGGAGGAGAACTATATCCCCAGAGCCACCTATTAATGTTGATCAAGATCTTAGAAATGCAATGCAACTTTTGACTCGTATAGTTTCTGGGCAAGCTCAAGGGCAAGTCATTCCTACCACGGGTCTAGTGGTACAGATAGGGCGGCTAGCCTTCTAACAGAGGATTTTCTTAAGATGGATCCTCCCACTTTTACTGGATTAGATCTTAATGAGGACCCACAGGACTTTATTGATCAAATTCAAAGGGCCTTAGATGTTATGCATGTAACGGGTAGAGAGACAGTGGAGTTAGCGGCGTATAGATTTAAAGGGGAGGCTATATATTGGTACGAGGACTGGAAACGATCGAGGGTTATTGATTCACCCCCAACTACTTGGAAAGAGTTCAAAGAGGCATTTCTTGATCATTATCTTCCATTCGAGATTCGTCAGGCCCGTGCAGATCAGTTTTTAAATCTTCGTCAGGGGAATATGAGCGTGAGGGAATACAGTCTCCAATTTAATTCCTTGTCAAGATATGCTCCTAATGTTGTAGCTACTATGGATGGCAGAGTTCATCAATATATGGATAGGCTAGATCCATATCTGGTTAGAGATTGAACTATTGCCGCTTTGAACAAAGATATGGACATAGCGAGGATCCAAGCTTTTGCAAAGAAAATGGAAAATCAGAGGCAGAGGAGAAGAACACAGGAATTAGAAAGAGGATATTCCAGGAGGGCCAGATCTACAGGGCAGTTCATGGAATCCCAAGGAGGGTTCAGACCACAGTTTTCTGCTAGACCACCTAGGCCATTATCCTCTTATTCTGCAGCTTGTGCCCCACCACATTTCCAAGGGTCCAGAGGAAATCAATTTAGGCACAGAAGTGAGAGTCAGAGTTCGCGCATAGTGGGGTACCAAGGGCAAGGGAATATGAGCCCATCGAGACCTCCTCAGAGCCATGCAATAAATGTAAAAGGTATCATTTGGGCGCATGTTGGCTGGGGACCAATGTTTGCTTTTGGTGCGGTATGTCGGGGCATATAATGAGAGAATGCCCACGAAGGGGCATAGGGGGTATGGCACAACCTACGGGGTCATTTTTTGCATCATCATCATCGATGCCTTATTCAGGAAGGGGTGCACAACCAATGGGTCGTGTTAGAGGTGATAAAGGAGCCACAAGTTCTAGCGGGGCTCAAAATCATACGTATGCTCTAGCAGATCGACAAAATTTAGAGGCTTCCCCAGATGTGGTTACGGGTACATTGTCTATCTTTTCTTTCGATGTATATGCCTTAATTGATCCCGGTTCTATATTATCTTATGTTACTCCATTGGTTGCTGGAACGTTCGAAAGAATACCCGAACTGTTAGTTAAGCCATTTGAAGTGTCTACATCGGTTAGGGAATCTATTATAGCTAGAAGGGTTTACCGAAACTGCATAGTAACTATTTATGGTCATGATACGATGGCTGATCTCGTGGATTTAGAAATGGTAGATTTTGATGTTATAATGGGTATGGACTGGTTGGCGTCTTGTTATGCCACAATTGATTGCTACACGACAAAGGTATATTTCCATTTTCCAAATGAATCAGTGAATGAAAAGGTGAAATTGGCGCGCCGAGAGGTAGATTTATTTCTTATTTCAAGGCAAGAAGAATGATTTCCAAGGGATACATATATCATTTAGTTAGCGTAAGGGATACAGAAGTGGAGCTACCAACTCTTCACGCTGTTCTGGTGGTAAATGAATTTTCTGATGTATTTCCTGAAGATCTTCAAGGTTTGCCTCCTGAACGAGAAGTAGAGTTTGGTATTGATGTAATACCAGGCACCCAACCAATCTCCATTCCTTCGTATAGAATGGACTCAGCAGAATTACGAGAATTGAAAGATTTTCTAGAGAAGGGATTTATAAGGCCTAGTATGTCCCCCTGGGGAGCACCAGTGTTATTTGTGCGCAAAAAGGATGGCTCGCTGAGGATGTGTCTTGATTATCGTCAATTGAATAAGGTTACTATTAAGAATAAATATCCTCTCCCAAGAATTGATGATTTATTTGATCAGGGCGCCAAGTGTTTTTCTAAGATTGATTTGAGGTCAGGTTACCACCAAGTGAGGGTCAAACAGAAGGATATACCCAAGACAGCTTTCCAAACACGGTATGGTTATTATGAGTTTCTAGTTATGTTATGGATTTGATGAATAGGGTGTTTAAGCCATTCCTGGATGTATTTGTGATAGTTTTTATAGATGATATTATAGTTTATTCTAGATCAGAAGAGGACCATGCCAATCACTTACGACAGGTGTTGCAGATTCTTCATGATTGTAAGCTTTATGCAAAGTTCTCTAAATGTGAGTTTTGGTTAAAGTCGGTGGCATTTTTAGGTCATATTGTATCTAGTGAAAGGATAAAGGTTGATGCTCAAAAGATAGAAGCTGTGAAGAACTAGCCACAACGCCTATGGAGATTCGTAGTTTTCTAGGGTTGGCCGGTTATTATATAAGGTTTGTTGAAGGCTTTTTTTTCATTTCAGCACCCTTAACCAAGCTAACCCATAAAGCATCCAAATTCCAATGGAATGATGCCTGTGAGAATAGTTTTCAAGATTTAAAGAACAAGTTGATTTCTACACCCGTGTTGGTACTTCTAGAAGGCACCGAAGGGCATACAGTGTATTGTGATGCTTCTAGAATTGGTTTAGGATGTGTATTGATGCAGCATGGTAAGGTAATAGCATATGATTCTAGACAATTGCGGCCACATGAGAAAAATTATCCTACACACGATCTTAAGCTGGCAGTAGTTATTTTTGCTTTAAAGATATGGCGCCACTACTTGTATGGGGTTCATGTTGATATATATACTGACCATAAGAGCTTGCAATATCTTTTTAATCAGAAGGATCTAAATTTAAGGCAGCGGAGATGGCTAGAACTATTAAAGGACTATGATGTTGATATTTTGTACTATCCAGGGAAAGCAAATGTGGTAGCTGATGCGTTAAGTCATAAGGCTATGATGGCGCCTATATAAAGGCAAGGGATGATTTAAGATCTTCACTAGTTAGCTACTTTGGGAGTTTACCTTCTTGAAACTCCGGATAAAGAGCTTATCATACATAATGCTGCGGAATCTTTATTAGTAGATGAAGTGAAAGAGAAGCAATATGCAGATCCTATTTTATTACAGCTTAAGGAGAACGTTCAGAGTGGTGCGACCAAGGCATTTGAGCTTATGCGAGAAGGAGTACTTCAGTGCCAAAACAGATTGTGTGTTCCAGATGTAGAAGGTCTTAGAAAGAAGATTATGACAGAGGCACATTGTTAAAGGTATTCCAGAATCAACCAAAATGTATCAAGATTTGAAAGATATGTATTGGAGGAATGACATGAAGAAGAGCATTGTAGAATTTGTAGCTGAATGTCCAAATTGTCAAAGTGTTAAAGTTGAGCACCAAAAACCCGGAGGTTATATGCAATGCATTGATCTTCCAAGCTGGAAGTGGGACATGATCAACATGGATTTCGTTATTGGTTTGCCTTGTACATCCTGAAAGTTTGATTCTATATGGGTGATTGTTGATAGGCTTACCAAATCCACACATTTCCTACCAGTTAGGACCACTTACACAGTTGACGAGTATGTGAAGCTGTACATTAAAGAGATAGTTCGATTACCTGGAGTGCCAATCTCTATTATATCAGATCGGGGAACCCAACTTACCACAAAATTTTGTAAGTCTTTTTAGAGGTGTTTGGGAACACAAATGAAGTTGAGTACAACTTTTCACCCTCAAACAGATGGACAAGCAGAACGTACCATCCAAACACTTGAAGATATGCTACGAGCTTGTGTAATAGATTTTAAGGGCAACTGGGATGATCATTTACCTCTTATTGAGTTTTCCTACAATAATAGCTATTATTCAAGTATCAAAATGGCACCATATGAAGCTTTATATTGAAATAAGTGTAGATCACCAATAGGATGGTTCAAAGTGGGTGAAACTCTTTTGTTCGGATCAGATATTGTTTATCAAGCCATAGAGAAGGTTAAAGTAATTCAGCAACGACTGAAAATAGCCCAAAGTTGACACAAGTCATATGCGGATAGTAGAAGGAGAGGGCTAGAGTTTTCTATAGGTGATTGGGTATTTTTGAAGGTGTCACCAATAAAAGGGGTAATGAGATTTGGCAAGAAAGAGAAGTTGAGTCCACGTTATATAGGCCCATATAAGATCACTTGAAGGTTTGGACAAGTTGCATATGAATTAGAGCTACCCCAAGAGCTCTCATCAGTACATCCGATATTTCATATGTCAATGCTTCAAAAGTGCATCGGAGATCCATCACATATCACTTCTACTGAGGATGTGCAAGTTGCGGAAGATCTTACCTATGAGGAAGTGCCTATTGCTATTCTAGATCGCCAAGTTAAGAAGATGAGAAATAAAGAGATAGCATCTGTGAAAGTACGTTGGAAAAATCATCATAGGGAAGAGATTACATAGGAAGCTGAGGAAGCAATGAAATCTAAGTACCCTCATTTGTTTAAAGATGAAGAGAAAGTTCAAGAAACGGAGTTAGAACATTAACAAGTAAGTTTTTTTTATATATGCATAATATTTATGTGATGATGTGAATATTAATGATGGACTTGAACTTGTTTCGGTTGAATAACTACGCAAACATTCGAGGACGAATGTCCTAAAGGGGGGAAGGATGTAACACCCCATATTTAAGTACGTGTATTGGCGTATTAAAGTACTTGTATTGGTCTTATTTATATGGAATTAATTTTTTTTATTTTATTTATACCAGAATTTGCCCGTCGATGATTCCATGAGAAGGTTATTGAATAAACTTTCCAACAATATAAAGATTTCCAAAAATGGATAGGTTTCAGATATGATCGAGCACGTTCAAAACTATAAAATAGTGGCCGGAATATTTGGGAATAGTAAATGTGCAGGAAAATTTCCTGCACATAAACTACTGAGGCCAGCTGATTTTTTGGGTCAACTTTGAATGATCATAACTCCCTTAATATAATGAACTGGGAGAGATGCGACCTATAAAAAGAAAGATCGTTGAGTCTTATTTCCAATGCAATTGGTTTCATCCAAATCCAACGTCTGAGTAAGGAGTTATACTCGTTTTACTTCAGCCTATAAAAATAGATTTTTAGGGTCAATTTCAAACGACCATAACTCCTTGTACAGGATGAATTGGGTGGCCTACTTTATATGAAATGAAATTCTTTTGAATTATCCTTCTAACAATACCAATTTCACCCAAATCCGATATCGGAGAAAAGAGTTATGGTCGATCTACTTTAGCTTATCAAAACAGTCCACCAAAGGACAGATTTGACATTATGTAAATTTTAAAGGCATTTTGGTCATTTCCTATTATATTATGGACGGGAATATGTGTATATATACATGTATATGAGTTCAAAACCTCATTTTCATCATCAATCATTGAGAAAGAACAAATGCTAGCCAAATTTGACCTTTAAATTACATTTGATTCAACCGTAGAAATTCCAAAGTAATCTGATAACTGCGTTTATCATCTCGAGAGCTTCGAATGACACCTATTATTTGTGCAAATAGGATTGCATAATCAAGAGGTTAATTCTAAAGTATGAATATTGTTTGCCTTTGTTCTTTTCCATATGTATATGTGTGATAGAGAATTATATGTATTGGTTATTATTGAAAGGTGATGAAAATAGGGTTATGGACTATTTTGCATGGTTTGGTTATATTGAATTGTGGAAGGTGGATATGGTAATTGAGTTATGGAAGGTGGATATGGTGATATACTATTGAATTGATGATTATTTATGTCTATGGCTCAATTTGGTTTAATGGATTGTTTGGAAGGATAAATGAATTCAAACTTGATATTGGAGGATGTTGTATGAATATGCATGACATGTGAATGTAATTGGAGTATAAGAGAGTTAAAGTGACACCCTTTATGGTGTAATTAAGGCTTACTATTTAACCACTAGTTTGGTGAATTCAAATAATTGAATTGTGACGTTTGGTTGCTAATACTAGATTGCTATATATGTTCATTGTAGATAAGTAATCCAAAAAGAAGGGAAGTCCATTTGGGACTAATATTGAAGGTTGACAGTCAGGTATGTAAACCATACTCTATACCATATCTTTGGCATAAAAGTGAATAATTATTCTATTAAGAAAGTTTCCAAATTTATTCAGTAACATGTGATCCATAATGGTTTTGTATGATGTCCTACATTACCAATGAACTTGTTTCCACCCTACAAGATGTAAAGACATTCCAATACTTACTTGTTTTCCAAATCTTACATGTTTATTGCACTAATGAATGTCAAAAAGGATCCGGTTACTCAAACAAGATCCATGTGCTATTAATGACTCCAAAATGTTTCATCGATATACCAATAAGTTCCTACTTTATTGTTATGGCATTGATGACTCCAAAACACTTCATTGATGTGCCAATGAGTTCTTACTTCATTGTTATTGCATTGATGGTCTATTTATATGTCTCTTATTGATGTATCATTGTTTCAAAGTATCAAAAATACGGTGGCGACCGAAATAACAATCTCAAAGATTAATTGAACCAAGTGATGAAAGTTCTCTCTTTCGGGTGGTATCCTAGGGGAATAAGCCTATCATGGGTCGATCCCTATTTATGTGTTTATGGGTGGTATCCTAGGGGCATAAGCCTATCATGGGTCGATTCCAGTTGATATGTATTGGAGGCAGCCTAATGGTCATAGTACAGTACAGTAATGATTACAAAGATGATAAGAACGAAGGTAAAGTGATTGAATAAATAAAATATACAGGTTGTCACAAGTTTTAGTAAGTGTGGTCCACTCCTATTATGATTTATTCACTTGTTTCTGATTTCTATTGAGCTCCTATAGCATATGTAATTATCTACAGCTTTACATACTCAGTACATATTTTGTACTGACATCCCCCAAGGGGGACCTGCATTTATGCTGCAGGCACAGGTACCTCAGCTCATACACCGCACAAGTAGGAGCTAGGATATCCAGCTACTTTTGGTGAGCTCCAGTTTGCTTTGGGGTTTTCCGTGTCATATCCAGTCACTTTTGGTATTGTATAGAAGTTAGTTATATGGCGGGGTGTGTCCCGACCTTAGTTAAACTCTGTGCATTATCTAGAGGCTTTGTAGACCTATTGTACAGTCAAGGTGGAGTTTTGTTAATAGATGTGATGGCTCCAATGGCCAAGTATTGTATATACATATATATGTGTGCTCGAGCTTATACAGGTGATTATTTCCTTTTATATGCGACATGATGTTGTCCGAATTTTGGGTTGTCATAGAGGAATGCATGAGAAGTATAAAGGTATGAGCTAGTTCTCCCGGGCCTCCTCGGTTACGGGTGCCAGTCCGCACCAATAGGATTTGAGGAATGACAGTGTTGATCTAGCAACATACCAGCTAAAGGATGTAGCGAACCAATGGTACAACTGGTGGGAAGATGCGAAAGGTGATAGTGCTAAGCCCACAGTTTGGGACGAGTTTGTGGAAGCTTTTCTTGACTGATTATTTCTTCTGGAGCTGAGGGAAACTAAAGTAGAGGAGTTCATGAACCTTAAGCAGGGTAAAATGAGTGTTCAAGAGTATACTTTAAAGTTTAACCAGCTAGCCCGTTATGCTTCTGAGATGGCGAGTAGTATGAGGGCTCGAATGAGGAAGTTTGCTTCCATCCTTTCAGATGATCTGGTGCTTAAGTGTCAGGGAGCTATGCTGAGTAGGGATATGGACTTTGCTAGACTTTCAGTCCACATGCAACAAGTTGAGGAGAAGAAGAAGAAGATAGCCGAATCTAGGAAAAAGGACAGGCAGGCAAAGAGAGCCAGAGCAATAGACCAGAGTCATAGTCAGCAGCATAGTGGTAATTGGGACAAAAAATGTCGAAAGAAAAAGAATTGGGGTAATGCACAGTTGGCAGCTAGTGCTCTAGTGTCCAGACCTACAGCTGAGCAGCGTACCCAAAATTTTTAGTTTAATCAGGGGCCGAGGATGCAAGGTACGCAGTAGTAGGGAAGTTTAGACCAGACCTCTTAGTCGTATCCGTGCTATAGGAGATGCGGGAGTAATCATTCAGAGAGATGTCAGTTTGGCGCTTTGGTGTGTTATTCATGCGGCCAGCCAGGCTATATGTAGAGAGACTGTCCGGCAGCAAAGAGTAATGTTGGAGGAGCCAAGTCGCAGGTGAATTCATCTACACCACCACCTCAGAAGGGTGCTACTTCAGCGCTGGAAACGGTCGGAACCGTTTTTATGCTTTGACCAATCGCCAGGAGGCAGAGACCTCACCAGATGTAGTCACCGGTATGTTGCAAATCTTTTCTCGTGATGTGTATGTATTACTTGATCCCAGTTCTACCTTGTCTTATGTGACCCCATACATGACTATTGGTTTTGGGTTTGAGCCTGATATGATTGCTGAACCTTTTTCGGTTTCCACCCCGGTGGGAGATTCTGTTGTGGCTAGGAGGGTGTATAGAAATTGTGTTGTGTCTATTTTCAGCTGGGATACTGAGGCAGATCTCATTGAACTTGATATGGTTGATTTTGATACCATCTTAGGGATGGAATGGCTCCATTCGTGCTATGCCACCTTGGATTGTAGGACCCAAAGAGTTACCTTTTCTTTTTCGAATGAGTCCGTGATAGAATGGAAGGGACATTCTCTAGCACCTAGAGGGCACTTCATATCTTTTCTTAGGGACCGTAAACTTATTTCCAAAGGTTGCTTGTATCATCTATTCGGGTTAAAGATTCTAGTGTCGAAAACCTCCCTCTCCAGTCTATCCCCGTAGTGAATAAATTCCTGAAAGTCTTTCCAGATGATCTCCCAAGAATACCGCCTGATAGAGATAGATTTTGGTATTGATTTATTTCCAGATACCCATCCTATTTCTATTTCGCCATATAGGATGGCTCCTGCAGAGCTAAAAGAGTTAAAAGAACAGCTAGCAGATCTTCTAGATAAAGGTTTTATCTGCCCCAGTGTGTCTCCCTAGGGTGCACCTATACTTTTCGTGCGAAATAAAGACAGTTCCGTTTGTATGTGCATAGATTATCGCCAGTTGAATAAGGTCACAATTAAAAATAAATATCCCCTTCCTACGATATTTATGAAGATCTTTTTGATCAATTTCAGGGTGCTAAATGTTTTTCAAAGATAGTCCTTCATTTGGAATATCACCAGTTGAAAGTTAGATAGTCAGATATTCCCAAAACAGCTTTCCAAACCAGATACGACCATTATGAATTCTTAGTCATGTCCTTCGGGTTGACTAACGCCCCTGCAGCTTTCATGCATCTAATGAATACGGTTTTCCATCAGTTTCTAGATCTGTTTGTCATTGTATTCGTTGATGACATTTTGGTATATTCTAAGAGCGAAGAGGACTATGTCAATCACCCTTGAATCATCCTTCAGACCCTTAAAGATCATAAGTTGTATGCAAAATTCTATTAGTGTGAATTCTGGTTAAATGCTATTGCTTTCTTGGGGCATTTTGTGTCTAGTGAGGGGATTAAGGTTAATCCCCAAAAGATTGAGGCAGTGAGAAAATAGCCTAAACCTACGACTACAACCAACATTCGAAGCTTCTTAGGTTTGGCGGGTTATTACAAAAGATTCATCGAGAGTTTTTCTTCCATAGCTGCACCACTTACTAAGTTGACTCAGAAAAAGGTGAAGATTTTGTGGTCTGACTCTTGTGAGAATAGTTTTGACAAGTTGAAAGACAAGTTGACTACTGCTCCTATTCTGACTCTTCCGGAGGGTACAGAAGGTTTTGTTATATAATGTGATGCGTCTCGAGTGGTACTTGGGTGTGTTCTTATGTAGTATGGTAAGGTAGTGGCTTATGCATCTAGGCAGTTAAAGGTGCATGAGCGGAACTATCCTACTCATGCCTTGGAGTTAGCGGTTGTGGTTTTTGCACTTAAGATCTAGCGGCACTATTTGTATGGGGTACACGTTGATATATTTACTGACCACCAGAGTTTACAACATATTTTCTCGCAGAAAAAATTGAATCTCAGGAAGAGGAGATAGTTGGAACTTTTAAAAGACTATGACATGAGCCTGCAGTATTATTCGTCCAAGGTGAATATGGTAGCCGACGCCCTCAGCAGGTTATCTATGGCAGTCTTTCTCATGTTGGGAAAGAAAAGAGGGAGATGGTGAAGGATATTCACCGACTTACAAATCTAGGAATTGGACTTTTGGATTTCAAGGATGGAGTAGTGGTTGTTCATGAGATAGCTAAATCTTCCCTTTGTGCAGAAGTTAAAGAGAAGCAGGTTGAAGATCCCATATTGATGCAGATCAAGAAAGATGTGGGTCAACAAAAGGTATTGTCTTTTGAAATTGGTGGTGATGGTGTTTTGAGATACCAGGATAGATTGTGTGTGCCAGATGCAGATGGTCTGAGGAAGAGAAACCTTGACGAAGCTCACACGTCGAGGTATGTTGTTAACCTTGGATCTACTAAGATGTATCAGGATTTGAAAACCATTTATTGGTGAAATAATATGAAGCGTGATGTGGCTAACTATGTTGCCAAGTGTTTGAATTGTCAACAAGTTAAAGTGGAACATTTGAGGCCAGCTGGTTCTTCTCAAGAGATAGCTTTGCCTTTGTGGAAGTGGGATATGATTAATATGGACTTTATTAAAGGACTTCCGAGGTCCCGAAACCAGTATGATTCCATTTGGATGATTATAGATAGGTTGACTAAGTCAGCTCACTTTCTACCTGTCAGGACAAATTATTCGGGAGAGAATTATGCCAAGTTGTTCATTGCAGAAATAGTTTGTTTGCATGGGGCACCTGTGTCTATCATATCTGACAGAGGTACACAGTTTTCTTCATAGTTTTGGAGATCGTTTCAAAAGGGTTTAGGTACCCAAGTAAATTTGAGCATAGCTTTCCACCCTCAGATAGATGGGCAAGCTGAGCACACCATCCAGACCCTTGAGGCTATGTTGAGGGCCTGCGTGATTGATTTTAATGGTAGTGAGGTAGAGCACTTGCCATTGATAGAGTTCGCATATAATAATAGTTTCTATTCTAATATTAAGATGGCACCTTTTGAGGCATTGTATGGGAAAAGATATAGGTCCCCGATAGGATGGTATGAAGTAGGTGAGATGCAAATATTTGGGCATGATCTTGTTTATCAGGAAATAGAGGATGTGAAATTCATTAGAGAACGACTTAAGATAGCTCAGAGTCTTCAGAAGTCCTACGCCAATATTAGGAGAAGAGATCTAGAGTTTAAGGTTGGAGATAGGGTATTTCTCAAGGTTTCTCCCATGAAGGGAGTCATGCGATTCGAAAAGATAGGTAAGCTGAGTCGTCGCTATATAGGACCATATCAGATTGTGAGAAGGATAGGTGGAGTTGCGTATGAGTTAGAATTGCTAGCTAGTTTGGGTTCGGTTAATCCGATATTTCATAAATATATGTTGAAGAAGTGTATTGGAGACCATTCTTTAGTATTGCCTGTCGAAGAAATCAAAGTGACAGACTCATTATCCTATGAAGAAGAGCTTGTAGAGATTTTGGATCGCCCAGTTAGAAGATTGAGGAACAAAGAGATAGCCCCAGTTAAAGTGTTGTGGAGAAACTAAAAAATTGAAGAAGCGACTTGGGAATCAAAAGTTGACATGACAGCTAAATACCCAAACCTTTTTGATCCAATGGATGACGAAATGGAAGGTATAATCCTTACCTTATTCTTTCTGTGCCTTAGTATGCTTGAAATTATACTTGTCTGTATCTTGCGTCAACATTCGGGGATGAATATTCCCAAGGGCGGGATATTGTAGCGCCCCAAAGTTTTTCTTAGCTAAATTTTGTCCCTAAAATATTAAGCATTGGCTTCTAGAATGATTTATACTTTTTTCCCCAGCGGAATCCCCTACTTTTTATTTTGTAGATGATTGAATAAGTTTTCCGTCGACATAAGATGCATCCAAAACGGACACTCGGTGAAGAAGTTATGGTTAATTTAAGTCCTAGTCGTAAAACACCATTATTCCAGTCCTTGGCGCATCGCGAAGATGATATAAATGACGATGGTCAATTTCCAGTGGGACTCCGCGATGGTGGCGCATCACGGAGTGGGCTAAATTCCCATTCGTCAGTTTTCAGTGAGCCACTGCGATAGTGGCGCGTCACGGTGCCCCATGAAATAGGGCTCTTAGTTATATTTTAATACCGGTCTCATTATGGTATATTGGGTATTTTCCCACACCGTTATCTGTCCAAACACGAGATTTCAACCCCAATTGAGCATATTACTCATACATTCACCAAAAATATTCAAGAACACTCTCTAGGGTTCCATATTGATAATCCAAATAAATCAAGATTCAACCGTGGGTTTCCAAAATAAATTGAAGATTTGGAATCCCCAAGCCGTGGGCATTGAGAAGCATCCTTTAAATTTCTAGATAGAGGTATGTGGGGTTTATCCTAAAAAACACTACATGGGCTTAAAACCATTAGAGCATGATTTTTAGATTTTTATGCATGAATTTCAAAGGGATTTTGGAATCTATGTTCTAAATTACGTATTCCGAATGTTTTAATGTTACTATTGTTTTGACCTTGTGGTCTTATCCCCTAAATTGATTTATATTTATACGTAGATGTATGTAATTTTAGATTTAAGATCGTTGAGAGCATAAATTATGAACTCCCTCTCATGTATTGAATTAAAGATTATGGTTTTATGATTTGAAAGATGTTTTCACAATATTATAGCATTTGAGCATGATTTGAAATTGTTGAAAGGGTGTTTCTTGATATAAATATGTTCTTGTGTTTAAGAGAAAGAATTGCATATGAATTGAGAACTTTGACATGACCACCTTGTACTGTACTACTGAAATGCTTGACAAAGATGAGTTCCTTGCATGTGTTTACATGAGGTTTGAGAAAGAGTTTCTTTGAATTGAATTATTGAAATGGTGGTCCTAAAACTTGTGTTTTGAAAACAGAGATTTATGATGGACTAATAATGGCTCAGAGATGTGACTTGCAAGTCAATGGTATGACGATACCATATGTATTTATGCCATAACAGATTATATTTTCAGAGCATGTTTTCAGAGTATGTTTTCAGAAATTTTA
Source organism: Capsicum baccatum var. pendulum (assembly GCA_030864225.1). Classification (NCBI taxonomy): domain Eukaryota; kingdom Viridiplantae; phylum Streptophyta; class Magnoliopsida; order Solanales; family Solanaceae; genus Capsicum; species Capsicum baccatum. The sequence continues at coordinate 281,936,283 of CM061555.1, read as the reverse complement.
TATTTTGATAGAGTTTTAAAAAGGGGCTTAAAGAGGGTTAGGTGGTTACCCGAAGAAGGTGCGAGTTTAAGTAACTCTTAACCTGAAATAGTATTTGCCGATACGGGTAGATTATTATTGTACACTGGCAACGGCCGTGTGGTGTAGTAGATTCAAAGACTCCAACCCTTGCGGCACACTTGGGTTGGGGGCTTCGCTGGCGAGTTAATGGCAGTTTCCATATAGTCCATGGAATTTTTCAGAGTTGTAGGGTATACCACCTAGTGTAGAAGTAACAAAGATTTCTCATAGTTGAGATAATTTTTACAGAGTCTTTAAAATGCCCATGTGAATTCTTACTATATGATATAGTTATGAACAGTTTTAAATTGCTCTCATATATGTTGAATAATAAATGATTATTTTGGATATGCTCTGCGTACCAGTATATCTGTATTGACCCCCCCTTTTCCCTACCTCTCAGGTTCTGAGACTCCGTCTAGGGGTCCAGATAAGCAGTAGATAATTCAGATAGCTGATCAGATTGTGCAGTGGTGAGCCTTCTCTATTCCAGAAGGCCTATCTTTTCAAATTATGTCACTTATTTCAGTTTTGGTCTACTAGGGGCCTTGTACCAGTTTCAGACAGTTGTCAGATTTTTATGTAGTAGAGATTTCGCAGACCGAGTCAGATGTTATTTAGATGTAGGTTATTTACAGTTTCCATACTTGTATTGAATTCAGAATTGACCATGTTTTCATAGCAGATTATGTTTCTGCATATTCTTTTATTATATGAATGTTGTGCATGATTACCAGATAGAGAAGGGCATTTTGGGCCTTCATGGTTCGGGATATCCGTCATGGCCAGGCCCTTGTTCGGGTTGTGACAGAAATGCTAATTAACAACATAGAAAAAATTTCATGCTTTCCCAAAGGGTCTTCACCAATAATTACAAAGTTACATATAATAATTTAATTTATGATGATTTTTAAAAATTATTTATTTTTGTATGATTTAATTATTTTACCCCTCCTTGTGGTTGCTTTATGGTGTTTCTGGGTTGGGAGAATGATTGGCACATTTTCCAATGCATTTTGGTGTGATTTGTGCGAGGTTTCTATTTTTTATGGTTAAAAAGACTTTATAGTTGATTTTGATCAATATTTGTTGTTTTGTACGTCGGATAGTAAAATAAACTATGCCAACAAATCTGAAACATCGATTTTAGGTTGGTAACATGGTTGGTATTGTTTTACGACTTTTATATCTCATTTCGACCCTCAGTTCGAAAAGTTATGAAATTGGGTTTCGAGGGTCAAATTTGTGAAAATGATATTTTTTAAAAAATTTGATATCACCATTGAGTCTAGAGAGTCGAATTTACTTGGGTAGCATAGTTTGTATGTGTTCTCAGGATTCCAAATGAATCCTAAGGGATTCGCGGAGACTTGAGATTCTCTAAGTCTCCAGTTGATACACCACTCAGCTAGTGCATCCGCTTAAGAAATACTTGGGTAGACTAAGCGGAGTCCGCTTAAGCGTCCAACCGGTCGCTTAAGCAACCTGGCTTACAGTAGCGAGTATCACTTAAGTGGCTCTGTCCTCTTAAGAGAGTGTCTCTTAAGCGACCATTGGTCCACTTAAGCGCATAGGCAACCTTGGCGGGGATCGCTTAAGCGACACTTGACCTCTTAAGTGGCCTACTGACTACTAAAACGATGTCTGGGTGGTTTACATACCCCTTTTTCACTATTTTCACCATTTTTGACACTTGGAGCTGGGGGTTTTAAGTTTTTTGTCGATTTCTTTCCTTTTTGAGCTTGGATAAGCTCCAAATCCCTATTTCAATTATTTTTCTTTGATTCATGTCACTTTAATCATGTTAAAACTTGAATTCAAAAGTAGAATTTGGGAAATTTGGCTTGAAAGGCCTAAATTAGTAATTGTTTGATTTAAACCCCAATTTCAATCCATTTTCACTTGGGTATTATTCTATGGATTTCTTGAATCATAGGTAATATATTTTTGAACTAAAATTTTAGTTTTACCCTTCTTTTTCAAAAGTTCATTTCGGGGGGGCATTTTGACCCCGACCTAAAAATAAACTGGCTTTCTTTTAATGCGTAGATTCTATATTTGTGTGCTTTATTTGTTTTTTAGTTTGTCATGAGAGAAAGACTCCGTGTTGAAGGCTTTTAAACCCAGATTTCTTCATTCGGGGTAGGTTATGACTTAACTTTTTTCAAACTAGGTTGGGTTGTTAATATTGGTATAAAATCGCGTTATGAGGGTGGTAACTAATCACGATATGGATTATTGTTTTGAGCCTGTGTGTGGGCTTGTGTAGTTTATATTTAGTGGTTTTGAGATATTCATTTATACGTGTGACCGTGAGGGGTCTTATATGATGTTATTGGCCTGGTATTTATGTAATTTGTTGTATTCTTCTTAGTGAAAAATGTCTAAACTGGTATTTGTTTAGTATCAAATGACATATTATTGTATATCTTGCTCTATTAGTTTATGGACTATATTATTCCATGGATGGTTGACAAATTGAGTGGATTTGTGGCTCATATGGTTGGATTTGGAAATTCTCATTCTAGTTGGTTGTGAGCATTGCATCCTCATATCATTCAGATTCATGAAACATTGGTATCACTATGGAACAACTAGCTTTTTCTAATTTTAAATGTGGCATCTTTAAAAACCCTCTGCCAATGTATGCCAGAGATGAGTTATGAATATTGGATTAGTATTGGATATTGGATTGTATATGGGTTGACGAACCCCCTTTAGGTCCTACTTAGGGAGCACAACTCGATAGGTATATACGGAGGTTGTGCCATAACCTCGTGCATCACATCATTATCATCATCTTCTTCATTACATTTTTATACATTGTGTACATTTTATATTGTATTTTTATTCTTGATTTGATATCTATTTATTTGTACCTCTTTCTTGTACTTGTGTTTTAGTATGTATGTATATCGTAAAACTGTTAGTGGAGACGGTGTGAGATACCATTTGGGACATTTTCTGATTGCAGGTGACATGCCCACAATGTGTATTTTATATTCTTTATTTTCTACTTTGCTCAGTCAGCCTATGATACCTACTGAGTAGAAGTAGACCATACTCACCCCTACTGCACCCTTTTGGTGCAGATTTAGGTAGGAGTATGCCGCATGGTAGTTGATTCGGGTGGTATTTGTATTATTTTTGAGGTAGCCATTGGTCTATGCTTCCAGAGTTTATCTACTACCTCTTCTTGTTTAGTTTATGTCTTATTTTCTTATTCTAAGAAAAATTATGATCCTTTTGGATTAGTAGTTGTATATTTTTTACTTCGAGATGTATTTAGTTGGTTCTTACACTTGAAAACCTAGGCTTTGTACCTTAGGAAAAGTCTGTTGATGGTGCATTCCGACCAAGATATGGTTAGGTGTGTCACTCGTACCCTTATGTATGAGTCATACCCTCTCTTACCTCCCCTCTCGTACCTTAAGAAGCCAAGAAGGGTAACATACTATCCACAATACGGCTTGTTCTCCCCTTAGTTGTACACTAAGGTACGAGTCGTACCTAGGTGAGTCGTAAGGTGCTTGGCACTTGATAAAAAATGGGCTATTTTTTGTACGGGTCATAGGCACGGTTTAAGGTCTAAGTCGTACCCTTTGGATATGATTCAAAGGTGTGTAGTCGTACCCTAACCAGTGTAGGTGACCTAGATAAAGCCTACGGTATGAGTTAGGGTACCACTCGTACCCTAGGGTACAGTTGACTCAAGTGAGTCGTACCCAACATCGTGGCCAATTTTCAACTTTTAGTTGAGGACTTATGGTCATTTTCTACACCCAAAACCCTAAGTCCCCTCACTATATAAGTGTATATGTCCTTCTTAAACACATTTTGAGTGTATCAAACATTCCAAAACACTCTCAAAAGTCCTTGATGCAAGTTTGGAGGCTAGGGTTTGAAGAAGGTTCATCTAGAGGCAAGAGAGGTGTCAAGTTCTTCACCGAATCAACTTGTATAAGGCATGTATCTCTCTCCCTTGTTAAATAACTCAAAAACTATGTAAACTATGTATTTCACACTTGGATTAGTAAGTGTACATGGTAGTTTTGAAATTAAATGAAAGGGGTTTTAGTTGTCAATGATGAATAGTGTTTGGTCTTGCTTGAGCTTGTGATTATACATGTTATTCGTAATGGCTTGCATATGTGGGTACTTTTTTATACGGTCTAATATATGGGTCTTGAATAACCCTAATAATGATGAATTCCACCATGAATTTGGTCTTGATAAAGGTATGTACATATGGTGTTTGTGAAAATATCTAAATGAATTTTCTAGTTACATGTTAATGGTGTGTTAAACTAGGGTATTGGTCTAGTGAATATGAATGAGATAAGATATTGTAGCATGTGAGTACTTAGTAAATGATCGGTAAAGGCATTGTGTACCATGTATTGTGTCATGATAATGTGAATGCTTGGTAAATAGTTGGTAAGAATCTTATTAATCTTGTAATGGATTAATTTATGACTTTAGATGGTGTGATGATCCAATAAGTATGAGTGGTTGATAAATGATACTGTAAGGATGTTGTTAGCCATGTAATTAGTTAAATTATAACCATATTGGTTGTATAGAAATACTAATAAAGAATGATTGGTTTAGTAAGAGTCTTGATGAACACTAAATGAATTAAATAATGATTTGAGTTAAGAAATTGGCCTAATAAAGTGTTCAATCAATAAATGTTCCCATGAAGACCTTATGGCTCCACGTGGTGGTGTTATGGATAAATGGTTCAAGTCCTTAAGAGTTGAAATGAATTGTATGGATGTTAAGGCATGAACTAAATGGGTTAAGAGCTCAAATGTCGACGAGCAATGGAAATGAAACGGCTTGTGGTTGGAGTCCCTCGCCTAAAGAGATGGCTTGTGGTTGGAGTCCCTCGCTTAATGAAATGATTAGTGGTTCGAGTCTTAGTCTAATGAATGGCTTGTGGTTTGAGTCCCTCGTCCAATGGAATGACTAGTGGTTTGAGTCCCTCGTCCAATGGAATGACTAGTGGTTCGAGTCTCAAGTCCAATGAATGACTTGTGGTTTGAGTCCCTCACCCAATGAAATGACAAGTTGTTTGAGTCCCTAGTTGGCTTGTGGTTCGAGTCCCTCGCCCAATGGAATGACTAGTGGTTCGAGTCCCTAGTCCAATGAATGACTAATGGTTTGAGTCCCAAGTCCAATAAATGGCTTGTGGTTCGAGTCCCTTGCCTAATAAATTTTGTTCAATAGGTTGAGTTGGTTTGAGGTTTAAATCCCCTTGACTAATGTAACAGAGAAGTTTAAGGTTCTAGAATTGGTAAGGTGAAAGGTTGGAAGTTCTTCACTCTATGTTTCATGAATGAATTCTTTAGGAATAATTGTTATGACTCTTTCCATGACTTGGTATGCTATATATAAACATATCTATGTTTATCTTCATTTATCTCTATGCTAATGTATATGTGATTTCATACGATGGTTTGACTTGGATTGAACTGATGCACTATTTTATCCTTAAGATACATGTTAGCGCTCCAGCCGCTAATTATCTTCGGACACTATGTCCCCATACGACATAGGTTTCAGAGTTTTTTTTTCTACGCAGTGAACAAGTATTCAGGAGGACCGTATGTTGACATTTAAGTGGTGAGCTTTCGTTCTCTGGAAGGCATACATTTCATATTCTTTTACTTTAAGTCATAGACTTGATTTATTTTGACTTAGTGTTGGCTATTGTCGGGGGCATGTCCCGATATATTTTAGACATCAGAATTGTAAAGGTTTTGTGGATGACTGTGGAATTGGGTATATTGGCTAGATTGTTGTCATTAATGAAATGTTAGATATTGTTTAAGTATTAACTATTTGCTTTACTTTTCGCTACTTTGATATTTAGTCAGAGTTCATCTGACGCTTATGATTTGAATAGATGGTTAGGTTGGGTTAACGGGGTGATATCCGATCCAAGTTGGGCTTGAGATGACCACACGACATAGCCCAGTTTCAGGGCATGTCAAGTTGGTATCAGAGCCTGGGTTTATGGTAAGTTGGGAGTCTACAAAGCCATGTCAAATAGATTTTCTTTTATGGGTGTATAACGCACCACACTTAAAAAAGAGGGGCTATGAGACATTTAGGAATATTTCCCTTTCTTATGTTTCAATCTTAAGCTATATAGAGTCTAAGGTCTTGGATTCCTCTAATTTTTGCTTGCTCATCTTTCAGATCATGTATCCAAAAAGATTTGATGTTCAGGCGAGATCTTCTGTCCCGACTGAGGGTTATATGAACAAAGCTCGTCTAATTTTTGGGATTCAGACCCGATTAAGGGTCGTGACATCTGACTTTCCTCGAGGGGTTCCACCTGTTCTTATTAACCCTACTTTTGGGGGTGACACTTCTCCTCAATCACCTTAAAATGTTGGGTTCCATCACTTCTTTACTATGTTGGCTCAGGTTGGTGGGAAGTGGTCTAAGAAAAAGTATTGGGTGGGTCCTAACTTCCATTCCGCAGCTAGTGCTCCTTACCCAAACCTATTGGGAGGTGGGCATTTTCAAATTGGTAATGCTCATAGGGCATAAGGTGCCCAATATAAGGTAAGAGGGGCCCAATCCTCACTCACATATCTTCTTTGTCAGTTTTATGATGAATCACACCATAGTTGTTGTGAGAAAGGAAAGAATTGGTGTTTTAAATATGTTCAATTGGGTCACATGTAATGGGAGTATCCCATAATGATTGTCGCTTGGGTAAAAAAGGTACCGGTTGCCATTTCTCTAGCTCTTGCACCTAGGGGTGCCACTTTTAGTTCCAACATTGTTCAGGACCGTCTCAACGCTCTTACTATCCCTCGGGAGCTCGAGGCACCTTCTGCTACTGACGCAGGTATATCAAAACTTTTCTCTCATGGTGTTTAATGTTTGTTTGACCCAGGCTCTACTCTTTCTTATGTGACCTAGTATATGAATGTGTATTTTGTTTTTTGGTCTTGAGAATCTCCCAGTTCTTTTTTTTGGTTTCTACCCTGATAGGGGACTATTTGGTTGTTAAGAGGGTTTATAGAGGGTGTGTGGTAACTGTTAGTGGTAGAAAAGCTCTAGTAGACTTAATAGAGTTGGGTGTGGTTGATTTTTATGTTGTCCCGAGGATGGATTAGTTACATTCGTGTTATGCTTTCTTAGATTTTTGAACCAGTAGGGTCAAGTTCATATTTCATAATGAGTCGATCATTGCATGGGAAGGTAGTTCTTTGGTGCATAAGGGGAGATTCATTTTGTATCTTAGAGTCCATAAGTTAATCTCAAATGAGCGTTTGTATCGTTTGGTCCGAGTTAAAGGTTCTAACTGAGAAGGTTCTCCCCTAGAGCCCATTCCCATGGTCAATAAATTTTCTGATGTTTTCCCCGGTGATCCTTTTGGTATTCCTCCCGATAGGGAAATTGATTTTGGGGTTGATCTTGTTCCAGAAACTCAACCTAATATGTCTCCTTGAAGTGCTCCCGTGTTGTTCGTGCGCAAGAAGAATGGCTTCCTTCGTATATGCACTGATCATTGTCCGTGAGACAAAGCGACCATAAGAAATAAGTGTCCTCTCCCTAGAATCGATGATTTGTTTAATAAAATTCAAGGTGTGAGGTGTTCCCCTAAAATTGATCTTCGGTTGGGTTATCATCAACTTAAGGTTGGGGAAGCTGATATGCCTAAGGCCATCTTTAGAACTCGGTATGGTCACTACGAGTTCTTAGTCATGTCCTTTGGGTTGACCAATGCCCCTATGGCATTCTTTGATTTGATAAATAGTGAAGTTAAGTGTGGGATTGGACTTGTTTTGGATGTTTGTCCAACTCTTATTCCTCCATTATAGAATGGTTTTGGGTATAGAAATTCCAAGTTTCTCTAGTTTACCTCCCCAGTGATACCCATTAGAGAGAATGTTGTGCTCGTTGGTATAATGAGAGGGAGGTCGAAGGTTGATCCTAAATTTTCTTCTAGCGGTGGTCCCCAAGGAAAGGTTGGATTGCATACTCTAGTGATTCTCTCCTATCTTGGTTGAGAGGGCGCTCTACTAGTGTGGAATGCATTCTATGAGCACTTACACCTAAGGTTCGTATCTTGTATACATTTTGTTCCCTGGATATGAGTCTTGACATTACATTGCATTACTATTGGTATATACGGTGGTGTGTTATTTGGTGTAAGGACTCCTCCTTGGTTAGGTTGTGTTGGGATGGGCCTCATTTATGACCTAGGTGGTTGCTATAAAACCCTTCGTACCTATGGTGTCTTATCTTTTTTTGTGGTCTTTCCTTGAGTGGCATAAGTGTTTCCTGTGCTTTCTCCGTGACCCTTCTTATGTTGGGGTAATAATGACTTGGGGAACATGGTGATGTCTTGAAATGGGGAAACGTAGAAGTCCTTAACTGGGGGGATTCTAGGGCGACTTCTAGAACTAAGGTTTTGGAATAGAGTGGATGGTGAAAATCTTTGGGAAAATAATAGAGGGTGCCAGATCTTAGGAAGGATAAATCATACCGCTGGTATAAAAATGGTAGTCTTGAGTGTTGCGGTTGGTAGATATACCAATAGTCATGTTGGGTGCTTAGGAGTTTGGGAAAGCATGTGTATGAGTTGTTTTATGGCATAGTTGTGTTATGGTTTTAGATTTTCAATCCTATGTTGGTGATTTTGTCTATAATAATTGGTTATAGTTTTCCTATGTCGTCTACTTTGTGGTTTGCATATGATAGTGGTAATGGACTAGAGTAGTGTTCGGGATGGATGTAAGGAATATAGCCCGATGTCTTAAGCTAACTACTTCTAAGTTTTGGATAAGCTTGAATAAATAATAGTGTATGACTAGACTCAGGCTAGTAGTGGTGTGTCTCCAGGAAGCTATGAGTTGAATCAGACTTGCTCTCTAGTATTGGCATGGCCCCTTTTGAGGTGTTGCATGGTAGGAGTATCGATCTCCTATTGGGTGGTATGAAGTTACCGAGTTCAAACACCCTTTTCTCGATTTTTTTGTCATGATACAGCTTCATCCTTTCTTTGTATATAACAGAACTCTCATAGGCACAAAGTCAGAATTCATCCAACTCATTCATTTTATTCAATTTTGATGTTGTTGCATCATGCCACTCCAAGTTTAGCTTTTCCAACACCCATAGTACCCTATGCTTAAGTTCTACCGGCAAGTGGCATGCTTTGCCATACATAAGATGATATAGTGATGCACTTATGAGAGTCTTATAAGTTGTTCTGTAGGCCCACAACCAATTAGTCTCGTTGGCATTCAGTTTTCGCTAATATGGACTTGATCTCTCTATTGGAGACCTCAACCTACCCGCTTGTTTGAGGATGATAGGGTGATGCCAACCTATGCTTTACACCATATTTTCAAGCAAGGCTTTGAAAAACCGGTTGCAAAAGTGCGACCCACCATCACTAATAATCTCTCGGGGAGTGCCAAATCAAGAAAAAATGTTTCTTTTCAGAAAAGCAATGACGCTTCTACCTTTATTATCTGGAAGCACAATTTCCTTCACCCATTTCAACACATAGTCAACTGCTACCAAAATATATTTATAACCATAGAAGCTTACAAATAGGCCTATGAAGTCAATCCCCCATACATCAAATGGCTAACTCTAGGATAGGTGTCATGGGAAGTTCATGGTGTCACGAGAAGTTATCTTATCTCTGACACTGATCATAAGCCTATGCAAAATCGTGAGCATCCTTATAAATTGTAGGCCAGTAAAAACCACACTGCAGAATTTTATAGGTTGTGTGAGTTCCACTGTGATGACCCCCAACTGGTGATGCATGAGAAACTTCAAGAATACTAAACATCTACACCTTAAGGATACACCTCCATACCATACCATCCGCACAAAACCTGAAAAGATATGGTTCATCCTAAAAGAATTTCCTTATCTCATACATGAATCTCTTACACTCACTAGAAATTACCCCTATGGCAATGGTTCAAAAACCATTGCAATAGATACAAAAACCATTGTGATAGAGCTACCGCAACGGTTTGGCAGGTGTTGCATATATGAGCATTGCAATAGAGTTATCACAATGACTTTTGCGACGATTTTAATAACCGTTGAAATAGATAAAACTATTGCAGCGGTTTATTTTAACTCCTACTAGGACGTTTTATATTGTCAATAGAAACGGTTAAGAACCATTGGAATAGACTATATTGTAACGATAGGACAGCGTTGCAATAACCCTATTGGAACAATTTTTGAATATCTATTGCAACACTTGTTGGTCTTTTGCAATGACTTTTAACTATCTATTGCAACGCTTTTTGACACCTATTACAACATTTTTTGCTACTTATTGCAATGATTTTTGTCACCTATTCAACGATGAATATCTATCTATCTATCTATATATATATAGAGAGATAGATAATGATAGACAGAGAGAGAATTATATGAATACAATTATATGTATAGACAATTCACAGTAAAATCTTTCATTAATATAATAATCCAAATTAAAATTTTATGCAACCATATAAATTAGTATTTACATATATAATAAATTATAATACACTAATATCCTTCCTGTGCTTTCTTTTGAATTCCTGGACAAAGTGGTTCACCATATCCTTCCTGTGCTTTCTCTTGAATTCCTAGAAAAAGTGGTTCACCATATCTTGTTATGGAATTACACTGCATATGTTGTTGTTATTGCTGAGGTGTGTTAGAATAATCTTACAATCTCATTTGGAGGTAAGTTCAATTTACCAAGGCTAAAAGTGACACCCTCTTGTACTATAGGCATCACGACCTGTAAGCACAAGAAATATATAGTTGGAACTTTTTTTTGGAAACACTGTGAACATTATCATAGACTAATAAAAGAAACCAGAATTACAACCTATGAGCACCATGCAGTTAGAACTTGTAGTCATGTATTTAAGTGTTCAATCAATAGGATCAGATAGTAGTTTTAATGTTTGGATAAAACTTTTTAATAAGTTTAAGGGGGGCTTTTTATTTAAAAAATTTCACAATATGAAAATAAAAATAAACTAACATATAATTGTAGAATATGGATAAGCAAAGAGAAAGTGAAATGAAAGTAACACCTTTCATTGAAGCTATATCATCACTAGTTTAACCCCTGGTGGCAACTTCGCTTCGAGTTGTTTTCTGCGCTTTTCAATTGATGCAATTCTCTTAACCTCATAGTGGTGAATGTTATTTGTAGGATGTAGGATGATCTCTTTAAGAGAGGCGCCTCCAATTTCTAGTAAAAGCAAGGCCGTCTTACAATTATTTCTACACCCAATAAAACCAATTAAGTATTAAGAGAGTGCTGAAAGGCATTCTTTATAAAAACATAAAGAATGCCTTTCAGCACTCACTTCATCCATGATAAAAAGTGACTTTGAGAGTTTTTAAGCCCTGCAGGTCAGATAAAGGAATATATAACTTTGAGAGTTTTTCCGAAGACGAACTTTAAAGAAGCAACAACGAACAGATAAAAAGGTGATGGGAGAAAGAAAGAGATAATACGTGTTAATTTGCTGGGTTTCGTCCCCAAGAAAGACGCACTATTTGCTTGCCAATAGCAGTTCCGTTCAACTTCTGTAAAGCTTCGTCTGCATCGTTCCTGCCATAACAAATTATATAGATTTGTTATTGAACATTCAGCGTCTAATAAGATATGTAAAGACTTGAAAAATCTCAATCGACAAGCTACCAACTGGTATGTGTTCTGACAGAAGAGGAATGCTGCTCCCGGCGCATATTAGCAAGGCTGCTAACGTGCACTCTTTATAATTCCTCATGATTTCTACCGAAAACTATGGTGTCACCGACAAAATTGGTTACCCCGCAAGACGGAATTAGCTATTCACTGCATCCATAACGTTTGGAAGCTTTCTACCCCTCAGGTACCGTTCTATCCCTGAGGAGGTTAAGGAACCCAACTCAGACTCGGATTCGCCGACATCGATTCATCTTCGAAGCATAGTATCTATACTGAAAAAGAGGTTGCAATTCTCAGAGCAAGCACCACCTCCTCAGCAGCCAGTGAAGAAGGAATATACTGAAAATCGCAAAGCTGGTACTGGAAAGACCCTGAACTACGTTCCTCCGGTTACTCCAGATGGGAAAATTGTTGTCACTATTGTCGAAGATGATTTAAAAGACCAATCACACTACTGGAAAAATTCCCTAATAGGTTTTGTGGTAGGGGATACTCCCTACCAAAAATCTATGGAGTATTTTGTTGAAAATGTATGGAATTTTGTTGAAAAACCCCAAACTCTGGGTCATGCAGCTAGATATTACATCTTCCGATTCAACTCAGCTGCTGATAAGGATAAGGTACTTCTAGGTGGCCTTTACAAATTTCACAACAAACCATTCATAGTTCAACCATGGTTATTGACTTTGAATTTGATCCAAATTGCATAACAACTATTCCACTATGGATTACACTTCCAGGACTACCTGTTGTGTACTCCTGTTGTGTACTGGTCAGGTGATGCATTGAGTAAAATAGTGAGTGGAATTGGTCGTCCTCTTCGCACAGACCATTATACCGCTAGCATGGAACGTATATCTTATGCTCGTGTAGGCATTAAAGTGTATGCATCCCAACCTTTAATTGAATCCATTGAAATGGTGAGTCCATCAGGAACATTCTATTAGACTATTGAGTATGATTGTAAACCCAAATTTTGTAGCCATTGTCTACGTTTTGGGCACTCTACTGATGAGTACCGACTACATGACAAAGAAGAGGATAAGGAGAAGGACTTCCAAGAGAAACTAAAAAGAATAAGGAGGAATAAAAGAAAGAGAAAACCTGCATGTGAAGAATGGCAAGAAAAAGAAACAAGGAATGCTACAAGTAAGGAAACTACCACCCCTACACCACTAGATGACCATCTGCAGACCCATAACTTGGAAAGTGACCAGGAACTACAAGTGTAGAGTATCCAACATGCAACTGGGACTGGTGAGACCTCACTAGAAGGAGGGGTAGGCACTTCTAGGAGTGACAACAGGTTCTCAACTTTGGAAAGTATGGGTGATCATGAAGGTGTGACAGGTGATGCTGGCAAACCACCCAACATAACATGATTTTTGCAACTTGGAACTTGAGGGGATTGAACCAACCCTTAAGCAGAAAGAGTTTAAGCTCTTTATAGTGAAACATAAGATAGAAATAATGAGATGTCTAAAAATGAGAGTGAATCAGCACAAAAATCTCAACATACTGGCAAAGGTTGCACAAGGTTGGAGTACTAGTTGCAATTACCCGATGGCTCCAAATGGTTGAATTTGGTTACTATGGAGAAACCATGTGCAGGTGTAGGTATTAATCTCTCATAAACAATTTATACATTGTTATGTGGAGAGTCCAGTACTTTGCTGCTTATGTTACTGTTATATATGCAAAAAATATTACTGTTGAAAGAATAACATTATGGTCCGCCCTGAGGGGATTGAGTACAAACATTCAGGAACCTTGGATCTTGAGTGGAGACTTCGATGCTATATTTAGCTTCGATGACAGGTTGGGCTCCCCTATTACACCTACTGAGATCTAGAGGCTGCTATTATTCTTTTTGCAATAAGAAGGAGCAGAACCACAGAGTATATTCAAGAATTGACTGGGCTATAGGAAATTATAAATAGTTATAAAGCTATGGAGCAGTAGAGGCTGAATACCTACTACCAGGCATTTCTAATCATTCTCCATCTTATTATAGTGCAATCCTACAGTGAATAGTAGACCAAAGCCTTCCAAGTTATACACTACAGTCATACAACATCACAAGTTCCTAGAAATTGCTGCAAGTACCTGGAGTCAAAGATACACTGGGACTAAAATATATCAGTTGGCTCAGAAGTTGAAAGAACTAAAGACAAACCTAAAGGGGCTAAACTCTTATCTAGCTTTATATGAGATCCACTTGCATACTACCAGACAACAGCTAGCAGTTAATCCAGACAAGTTGACCAATGATTTGTTAAATCAAACTTTGATAGAGGAGGAGAGAATTATGTTTAGAAACTGCACCAATGGAGTCTAGTGGAAGAGCAAGCACTAAGACAAAAATCCAGGGCTACTTGGATTACCTGTGGGGACTCTAATTATAATTTTTTCATGTACAATGTAGGATCAGGGCAAGTAGAAATGCTATTACATCAATCTATACTGATCAAGGACTAAAGATTGTAGATCCAGTCTTAGTGGAACAGGAATTTGTATCCTTCTTTACCAACCTACTAGGAACTGCTACTGATGAGTTGCCCTTACCAAACTCATAGGTCATCAGAAGAGGTCCTTGTTTATCTAATCCACAAAAGATGTCACTTATACAATAGGTTACAGAGGAGGAGGTTATGAATACTATAAAGGACATGGCAATTGAGAAATCACCAGGAGTGGATGGTGTCCCTATTGAATTCTACACCAGTTAATGGAACATAGTGAAATCAGATGTATTACTGGTTGTTCAAAAGTTCTTTACCACAGGTAAAATGCTTAAAACTTATTGCTGCACATCAGTAACACTTATGCCAAAGGTACCTGCACCCACATTAGTTAAAGACTACAGGCCCATAGCATATTGTACTACATTCTACAAGATCATTACTAAGGTGTTAACAAATAGGATGAAAGGAGTAATGAACACCATTATAATCCCCTCCCAGTTAGCTTTTATAGAAGGAAGATCCATCATTGATAATGTGATCTTTAGCCATGAATTATTGAAATGGTATACAAGAAAAGGACTATCTCCTAGATGTGTATTGAAAGTTAACTTAAGGAAAGCCTATGAAGGTGTTGAATGGTGTTTCCTTAAAAGCATGCTTGCAAAATTGGGATTTCCCCAGAAATTTATTAGATAGGTTATGGAATGTGTAACAATAGTGTCCTATTCTCTAGTGTTAAATGGTGGAATTACTAAGCCTTTTCAAGGTAAAAGAGGAATAAGGAAAGGTGACCCTATGTCACCTTACCTTTATGTGATTGCTCTAGAGTATTTACGCAGAGAATTAGCCTTGGCCACCTCACATCCCAACTTCCAATTTCATCCTAGGTGCAAAAAGCTTGGTCTTGTACATATCTTCTTTGTAGATGATCTATTGATTTTTTTGTAAAGCAAACACTGCATCCATAGCACTACTACAATAAGCTTTTAATAAGTTCTCTACAGCTTCATGACTCCAAGCCAACCAAGACAAGAGTTTCATTTATATGTCAAGTGTAAAAGACACTGAGAAATAACAAATATTGCAGACTCTGGGCTACACTGAAGGGTCCTTACCTTTCAAATACTTGGGAGTACCCCTGTCTTCCAAGAAACTAACTGTTGACCAGTGCTACCCCTTAATAGATAAAATTCTTGAAAGGATGAAATATTGGTCAACAAAACTGCTATCTTATGCAGGCAAGCTTCAGCTGATTAAATCTGTTATTTTTGGCATTTAGACTTATTAGGCTCAAATCATTATTCTCCCAAAGAAGATTATGAAGCTCATAAACTCTCATTGTAGAATCTTAACTTGCCCTTCAAAAAGAGCACTAGTCTCTTGGGAAAGCTTTGTATGCCAAAGGTAGCAGAAGGGAAAAATATCCTGCATATTTGCAACTGGAATAAAGTAGTTGTTGCAAAACAACTATGGACCGTAGCTACAAAAGCTGACAGTATATGGATAAGGTGGGTACATGCCTACTATATCAAAGATGATATAGTGGAGGATTGTTGCAGCCCAAGGAATGGTACTTGGGTTATGAGAAAAGTGATTGAATCAAGGAAGGCTATCATGCTAGCACCTAGATTGCAAGGTAATCTTCAAGCAAGACTAAGTCAACGGATTGTGAAGGGCAGATTTTCCATCAAAAAGTTGTACCTAGCTATGCTACTTGATATGCCAAAATTTTCTTGGAAGAGCATAGTACTTCACTCAAGCATCCACCCGAGGCACAACTTCATCCAATGGCTTGCATTGTTAAAAAGATTGGCTACAGTTGATCAACTAGCAAAGTTTGGGATTAATGTTGATATGGCTTGCACATTCTGTCATAATACTATAGAAACACATGATCACTTGTATTTTGACTTTCCAATTACAAGGGGTCTGTGGTGCAGATTACTTTCATAGATGGGAATTCATAGAGCCATAGGGACTGGAAGCAAGTAGTAGACTGGATTATTAGATGGGCAAAAGGAAGATCAGGGAAAGGTGTTATCCTATGTTGTATGCTTTCTATGATTATCATTATAGTATGGAGAGAAAGAAACCAAATTAGATTCCAGCAAGGAAGCTTCATGCCTTATAGAGTCTGCAAGGAGATAGCTGTGCACATACATATCCGTGGAATCCAGCACAAGAAATGGACTATATGCTTGACGCAACTAAATTCTGTGCCTTGACTAGTTGCATTTTTTATTCTATTAGATACTTAGAATAGCTATTCTGTTGTTAAAAAAACATAAGTAGCGACTCCATAGGAATGTTAGCGTGAGTCCTGCTAATCTTTCTATTAGTTTTACATTTCATTGAGAGACAGTTGGTCAACTCTGCCTAGTTATGTAAATATTACTTGGTCAAATAAAATTCTTTATTTACCAAAAAATAAAAATTGGTATGTGTTTTAATAGGGAATGAAAAGGAGTAAAAGAAGCTAGAATTCAGATAAAACTAGAGTTAATTTAACAATATGTGCGCTAATAAATAATATGTTACCATTCTAAAAAAAAAGTCAGTGATTACTATTTACTTATATAACAGCAATTTTCACTTAAAGAAATTTTGATTCTTTTTTCATGTATTGCCAAAATAATGTTCAATGCTTCAAGCAGGAATGTAGAAAAATACACACGCCCCTGACAATGAGCATAAGTGGAATTTTCTGATTACTTAATACAAATTCTTAACTCTTTATACATTACATGACATGATGAAGGCACAATTAACGACTTGTTCATCCAAAAGATAAGAATTTGGTTGTCTTACCTCAGAATCCAGATGCAAACACATCCTACACTCCAATCACTACTTCTTTATTTTTACACTCAACTGTGGATCAGTTACAGAAAGTAATGCACATTTTTTATAACCGTGGCATTCAAGTTAACTTGCACGCGCCTCGACTAATTCTCATGACAATTTATTAAAAGCAACAATTTACTTCAAGCCATAAATTGTCAGAACATTGTTCTTTTTTCTGTGTTTCTTCCATTACTTGCTTACTTGCTATAGTTAGTTGGCAGCCTAGAAGTGATTATTTACATTTGCATCCTAATCAAATCTCAAGTGTGGGACAACCACTGTTTAAGATCCTTCACTATCCAATATCCATAAGACACCAAAGTAGGAAAAGAGCAAACTCTATTAGAGAGAAGTGATACATTTTCTAGGAAAAAAATTAATTTTTTTTTATTCAAAGTTTTTCACTTCCAGTTAGTGTTTTGCTTTCTCTGGCAGTGAGTATGCCTACAAAAGATACGAGATAATGTTGTAACATTGACATTTCCTTGTGAAGTTACTGAATATAGTTCTTGTAACATGACAAATTGTCCTACTCTTTTTGCTATTAGTAAGTTTGGCAGCCTCAATAGTGTTGTTATTTTTTACCTTTTTACCCAGGGGATGATAGGGATATGTCTTGTGTTACAGCTGCTTGCATATTGGTTAACTCTGCACAAATACAATGGAAAGAGTATCAACCCAAAACCACTTAAAGGTTTATAATTGTCTTCCATCAAATACAATGGAAAGAGTATCAACCCAAAACCACTCAAAGGTTTATAATTGTCTTCAAATACACAAATTTGCATAAAATATAAATAGGTGCACTCATAAGAACAAAACAATTCTTGCAATATCAATTCCAGAGAAGAAAACAATGGTCAGAAGTAGGATTGTGTAGGATTTACACGATCAAAAGGTCCCAGGAAAGGGGTTAAGAACAAGAAACATGAACCATAGAGATGCAAAATCAAATGATATGGATAGCTCTCTACATTAGTAGGACCATAGAACTTAAATGATTTGATAGATCTCTAATTTTAAATCATAAATACAAACACAATCCTTCAAATTGCATAGCACAAATGACAACACCAAAATTGTTGCTAATCCTTCAAATTGCACTGATAACATTATTAATCTTTATAATATTACCGAAATTGAAGAAATTAGGATGAAATCATACTCAGTACAAAGCTTATGTCGAGGGAATATTCCAATATTAAAACAGAAAAAATTAGGTCAAAATCGTCAATTAGAAAAATACACTAACCTTAAAATCCCTAAATTCAAGTGATTAGCTCTAAACAACAAAGATTTTTGAAACAAGAATGCTTAAAAATGCTGAAATGCCGACTTACTGAGCTCCGATAGCCGTTAACTTTTCTGTCTCCTTTTCGGCGATTGTTAATTCACCGGTTAACAATAAAATAAGTGTTGAGTTTGAGAGATATTATCTACCAAAGACCTTGTTAACAATATAGCATCCCTCATCCAGATGGAAGTACATTTAAAAAGATATCTTTTCCTCTTCAGGTTAGAATTCAAGATCTAATTTCTTTTGTAAATGTAATCTATCAGCGCTGTAGATGAGAAAAATATTTAGGAGACTTATAATGATACAACATCAAAATAGCAACAGGTGCATAAAATGACTAACTAATAAGTTCATGCATATCCAAATTGTTGGAGATGGTGTCAGTGTTAGCATTCTATGCATATTCAACCGTGAAAGATTTTAGAGAAACTACTCACAGATTTGGAGCTGCTCCCTTACACCCCCAAAATTCCCAAGACAATTGGAGCTACAAATTCACCCCTAAAATTTAATTTATCTGGGTTTTTAATTGATGAGAAATGGGGTTTTTCATTGATATGAAAGAGATAGGTTACTTTTTTGATGAGAAAGAAAGAGGGGGGTTTTTGATATTTTTTATTGACAAAGAAAAAAAATGTTTTTTGTCAGTCTTATGTGAAATATTGTGGAGGGAATTAATAAGCGACGCAATAGATAATTTTTCTCTATTAAGTGTTGCAATAGGTGCTTCTATGGTAACAATTTTAAAAAGCGTTGCTATACATATAACTATTGCAACGGTTCATTTTCAGTAGCGACAATCATAGTGCTAATAGAACTATTATTTTTTACAACGATTTAAAGAGTTGCTATAGAATATCTATCACAATGAATTTGCAATCGTCGCCAAAATGTCTGTTGCCATAGGCCCAATTTTTGGTAGTGACTAGTGGAAGGATAGGTCTTCTGGGACAACATCACTTGCCAAATAATTGGCAAAATCAGCAAACCAGGGGATTAGGTCTTGAGATGCTGCCAACACCTACTCATCCAGAAAAGTATCATCTATTTTAAGCCTACCCCCTAATTTCTGCATTGCTTGTTCTTCCAACCTAGACAAATGGTCAGCAACTTGGTTTTCAGTACCCTTTCAGTCCTTCACTTTAAAATCAAGTACTTGCAGTAATAGAACCCAATGAATCAATATCAATTTTGTATCTTTCTTCGCCAACAAATATCTTAAAATTGCGTGATCTGTGTAAACTATGACCTTATTCCCAATCAGATAGGTCTAGAATTTTTCAAAGGCAAAAACCACCATAAGTAATTCTTATTCTATAATAGTATAATTTTGTTGTGTGGGGTTTAGTGTCTTACTTGCATAATAGATTAGACACAAGATCTTCTCTCTTCTCTGGCCCAAGACAACATCCAAAGATACTCCACTCTCATAACACATAACCTCAAATAAAGCAAACCAATCAGGCAATACAATATAGGGGCTGACACCAGCCTCTCCTTTAGTCATTTGAAAGACATAAGACATGCTTTATCAAAATAAAACTTCACCTCTTTCTTAAGTAGCTTGCATAGAGGCAAATCCTTAATGAATCATCTTTAAAACCCAACATGCCCTATAAAGTTTTGAATGACCTTTGATGAAATGGTGGTGGTAGCTTTTTAGTAACCTCAATCTTTGCCTTGTCTACCTCAATGCCATATTTTGAAATCTTATGCCCGATAACGATACCTTCTTTACCCATAAAATGAAAATTTTCCAAATTTAGCACTAATTGCATTTTTTACATCTCTGCAGTGGGCAAACAATCTTTAAAGGAGTCCCCAACAACTGAGAAGTCATCCATGAAGACCTCGATTGTATCCTCTGCCATGTTGGAAGAATATAAACATCAAGCATTGCTGGAAGATGGCAGAAGTATTGCATAACCCAAATGGCATCCTCTTGAAATAAAAAGTCACATAGGGGTAGGTAAATGTTATGTTTTCTAGGTCCTTAGGAGCAATGGTAATTTTATTGTAGCCCAAGTAACCATCAAGAAAATAGTACCAACCCCGGCCCGCTAATCTGTCCAACGTCTGATCCATGAAAGGCATGGGAAAGTGGTCTTTTTATGACCAAGTGTTTAGCTTCCTATAATCCATGTACACTCTCCAATCGGTCACTGGTTTCATGGGCACAGGTTTATTTTTTCATTAAGGATAACTGTGATTCCACCTTTCTTTGGTATGCATTGAACTAGGCTAATCCATTTGTTATCTACAGTGGGGGTAAACCACTTAGCATCAATCCACTTTATGATTTATTTCGTCATTACCTCCTGCAGTAGAGGATTCAACTGTCACTGATGTTCAATGCTGGGAATACATTTCGGTGCAAGCTGTATCTTGTGACTACATATAGCTGGTGGAATACCCATTATATCTGCTATAGTTCATACTATAACTCTCTTAAACATTTGTAACACTGATATTAATGCTTCAACTTGTGATACTATTTGATTTACATCAATAATTATCGATTAGGTATTGTTAGCCCCTAAAAATGCATACTGTAAATGAGATGGGAGGGATTTCAGTTCCAACATCAACGACTCCTCTATAGATGGTCTTGCAGAAAGTGTGGTTTTATTCTTCAAGTCCAGGTTAACCTTTTCTGGAGAATATCTATAAGAAACCCTACCGTCTAATGCATGCACCATCTCATCATATTTTGCAATACTATCACTCTGGAAATTCATGATCACTGCTGCCAATGCATTAACTCCAAGCCTCTCTTCAATGGGTACAGTTTTTGCTACCACATCATCGTTAAAGTGTCTATTACTGCCACTAATCTCATATTATTTGGTTACTGTACTGTCAGACACACATCAAAAACTACTTGCTCATTATTTATTTTGAGTTTTATCTCTTCCAAGTCCATATTCAATCACTACCCTAGACGTGGAGAGGAAGGGTCTACCCAAAATGATAAGGGCTTGCTCATCCATTTCACTGTAAAGAATCATGAAATTTGTTGGGAATATAAAGGATGCCACCCTTAACTATACGTCACATAAAACATCAACTAACTTCTTTACAGATGAATTAACCATTAGCAGCCTTGCAGATACAGGCTTGAGTGATCCTAACCCCAACACCTTGTATATCAACAGTGACATTAAATTGTTGCCCTCTCCCAAATCACATAGAGCCTGTTTGATGTCAAAGTGCCCAATAGAACACGAAATAATGACCGATCCAAGATCCTCTTTCTTTTCTATTAATGGTACGGAAGGGACTACAATAAAATAGTATACATCATCATTAGGTTCGTCGTTGCCCCAGTCATCACCGTCATCACTTTTATAATCATCATCACTATATGTCAACTTCTTAAACTCTATTACAGAGGTCTCATTTATCAAAGTGTTATCTTTCTTTGACTCCTTAGTAGTAGGCAAAGGAAGATCACTAGTAAGGGTGCTACTTCTAGTGGTAATATCTAGGTAATGGCTTATAGCTAGTGGATGATAATTCCTAAGCTACACCTTCACTATAAATATTATCCAGTCGCTGCCAAATATAGTAGCCCTAAAAAGGTTGGGGTCATATATTAAGGGAATATGTGGAATCATGGATCTCAACTGTTGTAATCAATGGGCAAAACTAGAAACGTAAAAGGGGGGAGGGGGTGAGTAGCAATATAAAAAAAATGGCTCATATCAACTTCGGTTATAGTAAGTCATAGATGAACACTAGGATTGTGTACCCCCGGCTTCTCAACTCTGTAGGCTTATCATTCTTTATTGAACCAACCCGATACCTTATATGCATAATCTAACAAGTTATGTACCATCTACAATTTTTTTGTAATACCCTGAATTTTTCAAGTTCTAGACCTCTTAAAAGATAGGCTACAAAGTTATCTTTCCAATGCTTTAAGCCTTGTCTGAATCTGATTTCATGGAAAGAAGTTATAGACGATTTCCCATAAAAGGCCCGATTCATTTTTATGACTATGACTCAAGGTAACGAGTCATAACCACTCGTGATGAGTGATGTGTGAGCATATCCTAACATATTTGAGGCTTTTAACTCTAAACAATTGCAAGGTCTTGAGCAACTTTAGTTATTTTTGATTAGTTTGTGTTTGATTTTGCAATTTCAGCTGATATTTTAGAGAACCAACATGAAATGAAGCAAAGAAGTTGAAAGTTTAAGAAATCTAAAGACAAGTATGACTGGCGACATTTGTGATAAATCGTCAGCCCTGTGATAAACTATCAGGTTAGTCGTCATCAGTAGACAGAGAATTGGCCTAAAGTGGAAGTTGTGATGACATTTTGTGATAGTCCGTCATAATGGTGATTAGTCGTCAGGATTGTTGTGAGACTTAGGCAGGACATGAGAATTGGAGCAAAAGTTTGATGACATTTCTGATAAGTCGTCACAGTCCTAATAAGCCGTCAAAAGTTGCCATCAACCTAAGACAGGACTAGTTCAAATTTGAAGAAGACCTGACGACATTCTTGATAATTCGTCAGGATCCTGATAAGGCATCACCAATAGTCGTCGTCTATTCTGAGAAAAATTTGTAACCTTGATTTTGTTTTCTTATTTAGGGTAAACTATTTAAATCTTTATTTTAGGGTTTTCCAAATGATCAGCATTATCATTATTATTTATTATTATTCCGCACAAGGTTGGCACTTGATTTTTAAGAGACGTACTTTGATATTTTCTCTCTCAAGTTTCTTGTCTTGAAAAAGCAAATACTTTGAAGAGATTATTATCTTTGTTTTGGGATTTCCATTGTGATTTAATCTGAGAATCTTTAGTTTCTATTCATCTTATGGTAAGTTTATCTTTCAAATCATGAATTAAACTAGTTGTTTCTATTATTACATCATGAGCGGCTAAATTCCTTTAACCTAAATTATGGGATCTAGGGTTAGGTCTTAATAAGGTGCTAAGTGTTCAAGATTCAAAAGGTAGTAGGATTTCTTGATAATTCTGAGGTTTTAATTAACGTCTGTTGGTTGCAAATAATAAACACACCTACTTTAATTTGCTTGAGAAAGAAATCAAATATAGTAGGAAGTGAATTATCAACAGGGACTCGAAAATAC
Source organism: Capsicum baccatum var. pendulum (assembly GCA_030864225.1). NCBI lineage: Eukaryota > Viridiplantae > Streptophyta > Magnoliopsida > Solanales > Solanaceae > Capsicum > Capsicum baccatum. Next base: position 281,912,784 of record CM061555.1, on the reverse strand, counting down.
TTTGTTTAATAATCAGCACTGTAATAAGGTTGGTTAGTCTGAGGTAAATCTGAGCAGTAAATAGAAATTTCCTAAGTTCGAGAGGATTAGGGAATTAAATGCTTAAGTTGGTCGAGAGACATTTAAGCATAATATCGATAAAGATAGCTTGTTATCCTAACCACCGTGAGAATCTTGAACCACTTTTAGAATCTATCATGTACCGAAAGCCTTAGTGAACATAATTTTGGTTATTTCATAAACTCTTGATTACAAATACTGAAACTAAAGTGACCAACAATTATTTGTTGTTCATCAAAAACCCCCATTTTATCTTTTCATATCATTTGTTTCAATTTAACTTGTAGCTTTAGTTTCAAACTAGTTTAATCACCACTCATATTATTTCCTGTGGATTCGACCCCGACTCCAAAGTTGGGTAAATATATTAACGACGACCGCCTTGCGCTAAATTGAAGTGTAAGTTGAGCGTTATCAATGAGTCATCACGAGTAAGTCGTAGTCACTCCAGTGGATCCCTCAGCGTAGCCAAGTAACTATGACTCCTCACTGCGACCCATAATCAGTGATTATGATTCGTGTAGAAGGATTCATAGTCACAACAATATGTAATAAAAAAAATATTAACCCAGTGGTTATGAGTCTAGCATACGACTCGTATCTAGACATTACGAGTCATTTGAAGACTCGTAGCCTGACCAGTAAAGGATTCAAGCATCAATCTTCATGTTTTGGTAGTTTTATAAGTTACTTGGACATATATTATGACCCTAAATTAACTTATAGACATATCGGAACATCCCATCGCGATTAAATTCTTGTGAAGAATATAACTATAGTTATATTCAAACGAGAATTACTTTAAGTATACTAGGAATTTCTTAGCTCAAGACCCACTAATAGATAGATAATTGAATTATCTATCCAATGAAACAAATTTTGCCTTAATCCTATATCAGGATTAAAAGTTATGGCTAAATTACTGAAGCACTATCAAAACTACCAGTGATTACGACACCTGATGACGACACATAAGCAGACCTTACGAGTTTTCAGGAGGAGTCATTGTCATAACATTAGGGGTCGAAATCTGGGTTCATGATGATGACTCAATCCATGACTCGTAGCCAGACCTTACGAGTCATGGCCAAACTCGTCAGGACAGCTTCCAGACTTTTTCCAGACTATTCTTAAGGTTTTTTTTGGTCTTTTCCCACTCTTTTAACCCTAAAACTATGTCGTTTTACCCTCCAAATAGTTACCAAGCGTAAGTACTACCCTAACCTATCATAACTAAACAATTATCCATCATAGAGCAAAATGGGTGATTTCTTTCTCCCTCAAATCAACTAGGGTTCTTCAAGTTCAAGTTCAATACCAAGAAATTTCTCCAAGGCTTCAACATTCAGGTATGTGGGATATTCATCAATGGGTTCCTTCCACCCATTAAGCCCAAAAATCTTATTTTTGATTAAAGTATGAAGTTTTCCATCTTTTATGAAATTATACATATTAAATATGAACTTAATCCTTGTTTTTCTAAGTAATTTAAATTCAAGCTATGTTAACATGTGTTTTTATGTAAATTAGATTACTTAATGCTTTGAATTTCAATTACTCATGGCATATTCAATTGATCCCATATCAAATCACCAAGTTATGAACCAAACCATGAAAAATTGTTATTCTCCTAAGTTTAACACATACCCTGCTTAAATTCTTGCATCTTACTCATGTATTGAAATGTGCTATGTTTTGGGTCTCTTAATTATGACTTCATATCACCTTTTTAAGAGTTGTTATTATATTTTAGTAATCATTTAGTGTTGGTGGCTTATGAACACTTGATACCTTTGTGTTTACTCATGTTTCAGAATTTTCAAGTAATGAGTTAGTCCATTCATGATATTATTATCATACTCAGTTTGTTATGATTATGTTAAGCACTATCAGTTGAGATATTCAACTGACCTTAGTCAGAAACAGTGTCAATTTAGTTGAGAGTAGAATTTAGCACCAAGTGAACCCAGGGATGGGGGCTCACCTGCCAATAAAGTGAGTGACTTTAATAGCAATCCCTGAGTTCCAGAACTACATAACCAACATAGGTTTTGAGAGGTCTTCTTGCCAGTAGAGGGTACTGATACCCTTCCAACTAGGGTTATGGGTTGGACCTCGATTAGCTCATATTAGGGCATGTCGATTACATAATATCTCCCATAGTTTTAGTCAGTACTCAATCTATATTAGTTTGGGTTTACTTGACCAAGTAGTCAGATTTTTTGTTACTCAGTCAGACAGTTTGTAAATTAAATTAAATTCATGCCTTACTTGGTCTTGAATTCTCAATTTTACATGTTCGTGCATCCATGTTCAGTTGCCATATATATATCAATAAGTCCTTACCTCACGTACTAGTATATTCAAAGTATTGATCGCTTACTTTTTCTTATGCTATATTGTCTTATAACATAGATTCAAGCGCTCAGTTCCTCCTTAGATAGTTCAACATTACCCAACAACAATAGTGGTGAGTCCTCATCCATCGAGGAAATGGTGTGTTATTACCATTATTTCAGTATTTTTTAATGTTCAATTAGTCTGAGTTGTTTAGGGGTTTGTCCTATCAATTTCTTATGATTTTTAGAGGCTTTCAGACAGATAGGCAGTCGGTTAGTTTTTCATTCTATTTAATTGTTTCATATATATTGAATTATATTTTATTATTACATCGTACCCGTATTTTATTAGATTATCTTTTTCACATATTATTTCATTATTATTTTATTTAGTGCTTACAGTAGGTACCAGATCATTTGTTAGCTTGGGGTCACTTGTGGCTTTAAGAATCGTGTTACGACTAAGGGGTAGCCTCAGGTAGTGACAAGACTTGGTGTTAGAGCCTACGATTTTAAAGTCCTTGGGTTTCTGAAAGCCGTGTTGAGTAGAGTCTTGTGCATGGGTGTGAAGTGTACCACACTTATGGACAAGAGGCCACGGGACATTTTTAGGAATATTTACCTTCTTTTAGTATTCATGTCGTGCGAAAGAGCATGAGCTCTATTGAATTCCTTTTTCTAACGTATCTTTTATTTTGTTTACAGACAATGCCTCCCAAAAGAATCAATGGAAGAAGAACCGGGGATCATCCTGCACCACTACCTATTCAAGAATATCTCCAGAATGACCATGTTTCTCACTCTGACTTCAAGGCTACTTTCACAGCCTAGCCATTCCACAGCTGCTCAGAACAATCTATAGGTTGTTCCCCCAGCCAATCCGATGATGAATATGATTGCATCTAGGATTCGAGAATTCACCTAAATGAATCCCTCTTTGTTTTTAGAATCCAAGTCTGAGGAGGATCTGTAGGAGTTTTTGGATAGAGTACAAAAAGTGACACACATCATGGGTGTCACTTTCAGTGAGAGCATAGACTTAGCTGCTTACCATTTGCAGGGAGTATCTCACACCTAGTTCAAGAAGTAGAATGAGGACACAGGTGTTGAGGCAGGGCCTATAGAGTGGGAGCAGTTTGCCACAACTTTCTTAGATAGGTTCTTACCACTAGAGTTAAGGGAAGCTAGGGTTCAAAATTTTATAAATATAAAGTAGGGTAGTATGAGTGTGAGGGATTACTCACTCAATTTTACTCAATTGGCGAGGTACGTTCCGAATATGGTGGATAAATCTATGTCCAAGATGAGTAAGTGTAACGCCCCAAAATCGGGTCTCGAGACGTCACACGGTGCTTAGGATCACAAGTGACCCTAAGCTAACCCTTCTACTGGCATAACTCATAAGCAACTGAACAAAAAGTATAAATCTATACAAATCTGTGGAAAATAACTCTTTTCTGAATATGATAGATACAAATCTAAATTTACAAGATTACAACTTTTCTTTTCCAACCAAAACTGAAACGGAATACATCAACTTCTACTGACTGTCTACGAAGCCTCTACTAGTACTGACTGTAGGTAGCTGGGTCATGACTCCCGACTAACCCAACTCAATACGACTGAGTAAAGAAAATCTAACACTTCTCGAACTGTATAACTAACTCAAGTCCTTGAATCAAAGGGACTCATCACCTGCTGACTGGATGCCGCGAACTAACTAGATTTGAGTATGTATACTATACCTTGTACCTACATTCCGAGAAAATGTAGCCCACATACAAAAATGTGGGTCAGTACCATGGAAACATACCGAGCATATGGGGGTTCAATGCATATATAAAATAATATCTTAATATCATCACATTTTATAAAATTATGCATGTTGATATAAATGACTCACTTAGCTCGAATTAAAATCATCATAATCATAAGAGAGTAAAATATATCGGGTGAAACATGTGAGTCATCATAATAAATCTCAATTCACTTCCATCTCGATTCCAAATCATCAAAGCAATCAAATCTCATAACAATTCTCTTTGGAACATATGTTCATTAAATCTTTCAAAAACAATGACTTTCTCAAACTCAGTCTTTCAAAGAAATATGTTTTCATCTCAGATAGAAGAATAAGACTTTTCATATTAGATAGGAGAATACACACACACACATTGAGAGTTTAATAATTAAACAAGTAAAATCATATATCTTCGTAAAATAATACAAATTTTTGGGCACAAGAACGAAAGGATGTTCTTGTTGAAAACCCCACATACCTTTATGGTAACGGATTCATTGAAATATTGGACCCTCAATGTTGATTGTGCAACCCTAGTTGTTTTTCTTCTTTAGTGCTCTTGGATGATGAACTTAGATTGATAATAGGGTTATGATATGTTTAGATTCTATTAAATTCATAAGGTTAAGTTTAGGGGTGTTTAAGGAGTGCCAAAAGACTTAATTGCCCTCAAAATAACTCAAAACGAAGTGTTTTTTTCTACCTGAAACACCAAGTGTGCACCGCATTGCTTATCGCATAGATTTACGTATACGCCGCATTTCTTATCGCACACATTTAAGTATGCGCCGCATTGCTTATTGGTTAGGCGACACACTCTTCTTTGCAAAGTCATAACTCCTTGCTCGGGTGTCAGATTTTGATGAAATTAGTATCGTTGGAAAGCTAATTCAATTATCTACAATTTGATAGGTCTTGGGAAGAAAAAATTCCATGTATATTAAGAGATATTCAAGTTTGAAATGTCAAACTTTGGAAGAATCAATTGGTCTTAGCTTAACCTTGTTCTATGTCATTGCTATAAATATTTTCCATCTCTAAACTACTCCATAGACTAGGATAATGATCATGCAACTTTTATTCATGTGAGAATAACTTGGATTAGAGCTTAGATGCACAGGAACGATGGTTAGAATTCTAGCACGAAAATACGGGGTATTACATTATCTCCCCCTTAGGAACATTCGTCCTCGAATGTGGATAATTAACCTGAAACACAGAGGAATATTAGTCTTCAAGCTATCATGTGTAACTGATAGAACTGAATCATTGGATCTCAAAAATAATGAGCTACTGAACTGGTATGCAAGTGCATGAATCCTCAAGAAAAATAACTATATGGCTAAGATTGAAACGAGAGTGTCAACTTATTAGTAACCATTGCTTTGCACTGGATCCGATCTCATGAGAAAGGATGAGAGGTTTATGACATGAAAACTCAGGGTATTACAACATCCCTCTCTTGGGATCGTTCATCCCCAAATGATAATAATTTGATAAAAATACTAGGAAGAGACTGTGATACTGCACAAGATACTTACGAATTGAATCTTGACTTAATATCTGAAACTGAAACTGATGCATGAACTGAGCTGAATTCATAATTTAATTAGACACATACACATTGCCTATTGGAATGTACATACGTATAAGACTGTGGATAGTAAGACTAGCTGGAAAATTAAGAATCTATAGGAGCTTATCTCCTTGCTTGCTAAACTAGATTACAGGCTATATGGACTAGATCATACTGACTACCCATACTCAAATGGAGTATTTCTTTAGCACTTTTCTATGAAATTCTATTGATATTAGGGAGCAAAGAATTTTGGGCATGCTCTGAACAAGACATTTGTCTAAGGAATTACAACATCGATATAACTCTATAGCATGGAATACAATTATATAACTCATAAACTAGGATAGGATTTCTAGGCTGTAGGCAACACAACTTCTTACTTACAAGCTTAGCATCACTTCTCAAATGCTCTCTCAACTATACTATTCCCCTTAAATACCATACTCATTTGATTCAACTTATAATTCTCATATTGGCACTGCAAAATCTTTCTACTAAGGTCTAAACTAAACTAAGTTCTCTCACCATGATCAAGCCTAACACTAAATCACAAGATACAATATGCCAAACCACAATACTAGTCTAAACCACAAGGTTCAATATTCTATATCTTCTTAGAGCTCACACCCTAAGCATAACATGCCTTACCACTTCAATGAATAATTTAAAACTCTTGATATGGATTCATTAGTGCATATTGCATTCATCATGTTACACCCAACATGACATTCAAGCCTATTATTAAAAATCACATATAACTTCAAGGCAAATACCCCTAAAGGCATACTTCGCATATTCTCTAAACCTTTATCAACAATAATTTTGTTGCACTATTCTTAAAAATATACACACAATTTCTAACTAACCATGACATGTATCAAAGATTTGTCCTCAATTTTACTTCACACTTTAGCCTTAGATAGAAAAGCATAAATAATCTTTCTTAATAAGGGTCATCAACTCTCTCACATATAAACCATTGCTTATCCACTATCATCACCACTATCTTAACATAGGAAGAGGTCACCGAAGGGCTAACACATATGAACCAGAAGCACGAAAACTACAATACATAACATTAACACTTATCTTTATCCTGAGGAATAAAATATCAAAGGCATGGATTCATTAAAGAAATCTAATCTGAGGAGATGCATGATATAATGCGAACTTCATTAGTATCATGAGTTTAAAAGGTAGTCATACTCTGAAACATGAGTTTATACTTATCATGAGCTATTCAACATAAAATTGGAGTTCATAGATTCATAAAAGATAACTTGAATCATAGAGTGAAGCTGTTACATGCTTGCTAGAAGCTGAGAATGGGCTTGAGCATACATGATAGGTATAAGCATAGGCCTGTGGCATGGATTTGTCAAGAAAGTGATGGATTTGATGTTGTAATGACTGAAATCCAAGGAATACTCTAGAATAAGAAGGGATCACTATCTCATCATAACTTATTATTGACATGTATCGCAATCTAATTCTCAAAACTCAGTTTGGTTCTTCACTAACCATCTCTCTCTTAAGTCAAAGCTAGTATTCTAAGTATGATGGTCTACTCTATATCCTCGAGATTAAGCCATAATTTCATCATTCTATTATCTACACATAAATGCTAAACTCACAAGAATAAACTAAGTTCGAACTTACCGACTTCATTCTTGAACAACCCATCCATATGCCATCCTTAATTCCTAGCTTCAATAATTATCATCAAAGACTTACACTCTCATTTGCAACCATATCTACATTTCTAATCACATAATTACAGCCTACCAAGATCACACTTCTATACTTATATTTTTCCCAAACCATGAGAATAAAATCATACTAAAAAGACTCAACATCTTCAATCATAACTCCTTAACTTAACTATCAAGAACAACATAAATTATCTAACTAGCCTTTCTCCACCTAGCAACTCAACGTTACTACTAACCACACAATATGTAATAATCCTCAAAAAATAATGCAGCCCCATAGCACCTTGGGCACACCTTTACACCATACTTAATTATGAACACATGATCTTATACTCTTGCATATACTGTTTTGGCTTACTAGATCACCTTCATATAACTAGCATCAACAACCGAACCATCAACTATTCAAACTTAATGTCTAGAGCTAAACATGATTTACAACCCAATCTCACACACAATTTTTACTTTAAAACTATAGAACATAGCATTAAGAAAAACTAGTACACAATGACAATCGATTATAATCATATGGCCTATTTTATTCATAAGATGTTAACACATTCTCCTTCTTCACATCATTACTATTTACCCATCTTCACACCTAAATTACTTTCATAGCTCTATAAATTTCAACTAAACTTCCCCTTGCAATCTCAGGAAAGCCTAAATTAACAATACTCAACCACCAAGTACTTCCATCAAAACCTATACTTTCCTAGCACAACAAATACCATCAATAATTTTTTTCATACTTCAAGCAAACAACAATCCACCTTAACTAATAATCTCCTTCTCTAACATCACTAAACTAACAAATAAGGGTATATCACTTCATTACTAATTCAATCATAAGCAAAAATTCAGCTATACATATTCAATAAATCACCCTTACCACCATTCTTACCACTACACTTCTAAACCCACAAGTTCAACTAACACAAGACTTTTAACTAAACATTGCTACTTCTGTCACTACACAGAAACCCACACTTTCAACTAACACCAGAAAAATAAGATAAACAAAAAGTTGCTAGTGAATCGAAATAGGCCTAACACGACTTCACTAGACTTTGGTTTTGTGTTTTGAATAAGAAAATTATATGAATAGCAAAGCAACTATGCTAGTGAATCAAAATAGGCCTCAAACGGCTTCACTAGACTTTGATTTTTCACAAACATAATGATAACAAGATTACATAATACAAGAGATAGAAACTTGACACACAACATTCAACGATCTAAGAATACACCTTACTCTGTCTTAATTAAATAACTCATAAGAATGGGGGAATAACTTAAATTTGAAGGACTTATAACACACTAGAAGGCTCCTCTCAAGCCACTTTATGAAACTTCTACCAGCAAATATAAGAGCATTCATTATCTGGGGAGAAAATTGGAACTTGCCGAACATGTTACCCCAAGAACAGTACATAGATAGAGAAGTATAAATTACTATTATAGATTCTGAGGAGAAATTTGAAAGCATATCTGACTCGGGCTTAGTGCATGATTTCTATATGCCTGATAAAGCACTTCAGTTTTCGGAACTCAAAAGTACTGATAGGATACTTTTGTAGCTCTCTTATAATTCCATATCTATCTATGGAGAATTAAGCTTAACTAGTTCTGATACCTTGAAATAAGGCAGAGATGGCCTGACTAGAGTAAGATGAGAATCTGTATAAGTTTCTTGGAGAACTTTTCTATAGCACGATTTAAGACTTGAAAGAATGGAGACATTTCATAAATGCCTTGTATCCTCTCAAAGAAAAGTACAGACGTCTCTGTACTATTCTGCAAGTCTCTACTAGACACAGTTTCATAGACATCCTAGGACACTTGAACTCTGTGCTCTGATACCAAGTTTATAACGCCCCAAAATTAGGTCCTGAGACATCACACGGTGCTTAGGATCACAAGTGACCCCAAGCGAACCCTTCTACTAGCATAACTCATAAGCAACTGAAAAAACAGTATAAATTTATACAAATCTGTGGAAAATAACTCTTTTCAGAATATGATAGATATAAAACTAAATTTACAAGATTACAACTCTACTTTTACAACCAAAAATAAAATGGAATACATCAATTTCTACTGACTGTCTATAAAGCCTCTACTAGTGTGACTGTAGGTAGCCGGGTCATGAATCCCGACTAACCCAACTCAATACGACTGAGTAAAAAAAATACAACACTTCTCAAACTGTATAACTAACTCTAGCCCTTGAATCAAAGGGACTCATCACCTGTTGACTGGATGCCGCGAACTGACTGGATCTGAAGATGTACACTATACCTTGTACCTACATTCCAAGAAAATGTAGCCCACATATGAATATGTGGGTCAGTACCATGGAAACGTACTGAGCATATGGGGGTACAATGCATATATAAAATAATATCTTAATATCATCACAGTTTATAAAATTATGCATGCTGATATAAATGACTCACTTAGCTTGAATTAAAATCATCATAATCATAAAAGAGTAAAATATATCGGGTGAAATATGTGAGTCATCATAATAAATCTCAATTCACTTCTATCTGGATTCCAAATCATCAAAGAAATCAAATCTCATAACAATTCTCTTTGGAATATATGTTTATTAAATCTTTCAAAAAAATGACTTTCTCAAACTCAGTCTTTCAAACAAATATGTTTTCATCTCAGATAGAAGAATAAGACTTTTCATATTAGATAGAAGAATACACACACGTTGGGAGTCTTTTACAATCGACATAAACTATGTGAGATACATGGAGTCCAACGTCCAACCCATATTGGGGAGAGCCGTCCTATCCTTGCCATCCGAGTAGGACCTTAATATTTTGTTTACTAGTGATCACTATATCAATCAGCTTTAGGCTCACATCCTACGGGGGCACGTAGTTCTAGGGAAGTACCAATCATAGATATACGTCCCACTCGGTTCTAAAGACTACTCCCAAACTTAGCTCAGATCATTTCAAAAGAAAATCCACAACAACTCAATTTAACAATTCATATGGAGAGCCATCATGCTACCCCTTTTTCATAATAAATTAACATGTGGATTTCTTTTCTAATTTAAGTTCAAAAATAACTCTTTCAAGACCAAAAGGTCAAATCATTCAAATATCAAGGTGTTTATAACACATTACTTCACCAAAGATCATAATCTCAAGGAGGGTTTAAATCCCATATATCAACAGTTGAGCAAAATATTTCAAGATTTATACTTTGTATAGCAAACAAGTATAACTCATATAAAAATCTAGAAATTCAACTTGAAACATGATATTAACATCAAAACTCAAGGAATTAATCTTTAAAAAATCACAAAAATATCATAGTTTCTTAAACAAGAATATAGGATAATAGTTTCCATCTCAAATTCATAATTAAACAAGTAAAATCATATATCTTTGTAAAATAATACAAATTTTTGGGCACAAGAACGAAAGAATGTTCTTATTGAAAACTCCACATACCCTTATGGTAACGGATTCGTTGAAAGATTGGACCCTCAATGTTGATTGTGCAACCCTAATTATTTTTCTCCTTTAGTACTCTTGAATGATGAACTTAGATTGATAATAGGGTTATGATGTGTTTAGATTCTATTAAATTCATAAGGTTAAGTTTAGGGGTATGTAAGGAGTGACAAAAGACTTAATTTCCCTCAAAATAACTCAAAACATAGTGTTTATACTACCCGAAACACCAAGTGTGCACCGCATTACTTATCGCAAACATTTACGTATGCGCCACATTGCTTATCGCACACATTTAAGTATGCGCCGTATTGATTATTGCATACATTTAAGTATGCGCCGCATTGCTTATTGCACACCTATTCCAGTAGCCATGTGCGATTGGTTAGGCGACGCACTCTATTTCGTAAAGCCATAACTACTTGCTCGTGTGTCGAATTTTGATAAAATTGGTATTTTTGGAAAGCTAATTCAATTATATACAATATGATAGGTATTGGGATGAAAAAATTCCATGTATATTAAGAGATGTTCACTTTTAAAGTTGACCCTTGTATAATCGAATGTCAAACTTTGGATAAATCAATTGGTCTTAGCTCCACCTTAGTTTATGTCATTGCTATAAATATTTTTCATCTCGAAACTACTCCATAGACTAGGATAATGATCATCAAACTTGTATTCATGTGAGAATAACTTGGATTAGAGCTTAGACGCACAAGAACGACAGTTAGAATTCTAGCACGAAAATACGGGGTAATACAATAAATTTGTGTCTAGTGTATCTGACAGTATAGTCAAGAAGCGTAGGACTGCCATATTGATTAAGGAAACGGAACTTTCAAGACTGATTGTTCATGCTCAATATATTAAGGAGGACAAGCTAAAAAAGAAGGAAAGGGAGAATAAGAGGTCCAGGACAGGTAGTTTCAACTTTTCTCAGCCAAGGTTGGAAGGCGGTAACCATTCTTAATTCTATTAGAAATTTTTAACCCCAGCTCCATGTTCAGCCTGTGTGCTAGTTACTAAGTTTAGGTAGGATATTCGGGATAGAGAGCTAGGATCTAAATCCCAGGGTAGTGTAAATATAGGTCGTACCAATCAGCTCTATAGGAAGTATTGTAAGAATCATCAGAGAAATAAAGAGTAGGCAGTGATATGCATTTTAGATATGGCAAACTAGGCCATAGGATCAGAGATTGCTGGAAGGTTGGCTAAAAGGGTAAGAATGTTCGTCAACAGGGTCTGTCTAGCTTTTCATCAGCTCTAGTAGGTCACCCAACTAAGAAAGGTGCCACTTGTATTACCACCAGTGGGCAGCACCAAAATAGATTGTATGCTCTCCAGACTCGTCATGATTAGAAAAGTTCTCCTAATATTGTTACGGGTACGTTACACATCTTCCATCTTCATGTTTATGACTTGTTAGACCTTGGAGCTTCACTTTTCTTTATGACTCCTTATATAGCTTTAGACTTTGGTGTAAGTCCAAAAATATTAGTAGAGCCATTCTTAGTTTCTACCCTAGTGGGTAAGTCTATTATAGCCAGACGAGTGTACAAAATTACCTAGTCATAGTGTCTCAAGAAGTTACTTCAGTTGACTTGTGGAATAAGAGATAATTGATTTTGATGTCATTCTCGGCATGGATCGGCTCCACTAGTGCTATGCCTCAGTTAATTGCAGAAATAAAATTGTTCAGTTTTAGTTTCCTAATAAATCAGTTATTGAATAGAGGGGAAGTACTTTAGCGCTTAAGGGTTAGGTTATTTCATATCTTAAGGCACGAAAGATGATATATAAGGGGTGTATTTACCATCTCATTTGAGTCAAGGCCTCAAATTATGAAACCCCAAGTCTTGAGTTAGTTCCTATAGTAAACAAATTTCTAGATGTGTTTCCTAAAGATCTTCGTAGGGTTCTTCTCGAAAGCAAAATTGACTTTGGAATAGATATCCTTCAAGATACCCAACCTATATCTATTCTACCTTACAAAATGGCTTCAGATGAGCTTTAGGAATTGAAAGAACAGTTGAAGGATCACTTAGATAAGGGTTTTATCCGGTCTAGTATTTTTCCATGGGCTACTTCAGTTCCATTCATGTGTAAGAAAGACGATTCTCTCAAAATGTTCATTGACTGACGTCAATTAAACAAAACCACAATCAAGAATAAGTATCCTCTTTCCAGGATTAATGAATTGTTTGACCAACTTTAGGGTGCAAGTTATTTCTCTAAGATAGACCTCAGATACAGCTATCATCAGCTTTTAGAGTCAGAGAATGTAACATTCCAAAGATAGCCTTCAAAACTTGGTATGGTCACTTTGAATTCATAGTTATACCTTTTGGGCTAACGAATGCTCCTACAAATTTTAAGAACTTGATAAACAGGGTGTTCAAACAATACTTGGACATGTTCGTCATATTCTTCATTAATGACATCCTTATCTATTCTCGTAGTGAGAGTGATCATGCAGTCCATTTGAGGGTTGTATTGTAGATCCTTAAGGACCACCAGTTATTGTCTAAGTTCAGCAAGCGTGAATTACAGTTGAGAACAATAGATTTCCTTGGTAACATAGTTTTTGGTGATGGCATTCAAGTTGATCCTTAAAAGACCGAAGCAGTAAAAAACTGTCCTAAACCCATATCTCTCTTAGGCATTAGGAGTTTCTTGGGTTTAGATGGCTATTACAAATGGTTTATTGAAAGGTTTTCTTAAATTACTTCTCCCATGTCTAACCTGGCTATTACAGATGGTTTATTAAAGGGTTTTCTTTAATTACTTCTCCCATGTCAAGAATAACCCAAAAGAAAGTCAAATTTTAGTGGTCAAATTCCTACGAGAAGAGTTTTTAGGAGTTGAAGGCTCGACTTAATTTTTCTCTAGTCTTGACTTTGTCAGATGACACATATGGGTTTGTACTATATTATGATGCTTCTAGAGTTGGTCTTTGTTATGTATTGATATAGAGAGGTAAGGTCATAGCCTATGCCTCTAGATAGCTTAAACCCCATGAAAAGAATTATCCAACCCATGATCTTGAGTTAAATGCTATTGTCTTTGCCTTAAAGATTTGGAGGCATTAATTTTATGGGGTTCATGTTGATGTGTTCACAGATCACAAGTGTTTACAGTATGTGTTAACGCAGAAAGAACTAAATTTTTGTCAAAAAAGGTGGCTTGAATTTTTGAAAGACTATGATATGAGTGTGTTGTATCATCCAGGCAAGGTCAATGTAGTGGAAAATGCCATTACTAGATTATATATAGGTAGTGTTGCTCATGTTTAGGAAGATATGAAGGAGTTAGTCTGTGAGGTTCACCAGCTTTCTAGGTCAGGAGTTTGATTGGTTGATTCGGCTGAAGGTAGTATATGGGTTCAAAATGGTTCAGAATCTTCATTAGTTGTCGAAGTAAAAGAAAAGAAAGATAAGGATCCTAGTTTGGGCAAGTTGAAGGAGGTAATTAGAGATTAGAAGTTTGACGTTTTCTCCCAAGGGGTAGATGATGTGCTTCATTGTTAAGGCAGACTATATTTTTTGTGTGTTGATGGTCTGGGACAATGAGTACTAACTAAAGTGCATGGTGCACAGTATTTTATTCACCCAGGGGGCACAAAATGTACCGTGATTTTTGGGATATCTATTGGTAGAGTGGTATGAAGAAGGATATTGCAGAGTTTGTAGCTAAGTGTTGAAATTGTCTACAAGTTAAGGTTGACCACCAAAGGCCTAGTGGTACACTTCAAGAGTTTAGCATCCTCACTTGGAAGTGGGAGGTGGTGAACATAGATTTTGTGATAGGGTTTCTGTGTATGCATCATAAACAAGATTTGATATGGGTTATTGTAGATAGAATGACCAAGTTAGCTCTTTTCTTGCTAGTTCATAGTTTATTTTTAGTTGAGGATTATGCTAGACTCTATTTTAGGGAGTTGGTGAAGTTTCATGGGGTTCTATTAACCATTATTTCAGACAGCGGTACTCAATTTACCTTTACTTTTTGAAGGCATTTCAGAAGAGCCTTGGTACCCAAGGTTATCTCAGTATAACTTTTCATCCTCAGATAGACAGTCAGGCAGAATGGACCATTCAGACTTTAGATGACAAATTGAGGGCCTATGTTATTGACTTTTAGGGTAGTTGGGATGACCACTTGATATTACCAAATTACAACTCTCGTTAGAAAGTGTAAGCGTTCGCTGTCAAATATAGAACCAAACTGGGTTAGGTGTCGAATCCCATAGGGAATACCGTGTTTACTAAGTATTGTGGCTATTACTAGACTGTTGATCGAAGGTTCTAGAATAGAGGGGGATTTTTATTTATCAATTATATTCAAATGTTTATCACAAAAAGTAATCCAATTGTAAGTATATTGCTAATAGTAATTCAATAAGAGAAGTCAAACTAGAGTTATAGTTACAAAGATGCTTAAGCAGCTAGGGTGGTGAACTATTTTGAATTCACAATAAACAATTCTTATTGCAAGAGTAATTGAATTCTTTGGTTTACCTATTAGTTTCTCAACCTAAATGAGTAACTTATCCCTTAGTTCTTTCAAACTTAAGGAACATAGTATAAATTCAACTATAATCTCACATGGGTTGATCCGGTTAAGGCATCTACCCTCTATCCAAAGGTTAAAGCCTTTAGATTTATGTAAACCCTTTCTTTTCCCAACAAGCACTTTTATATTTGAACAAGTGTTGTTCTTGGGCTCACTTTTCAAGTTTGCAATGAAGAAAAGTCATTAAAGTGAAAAAGAGTGTATGAAATATCAATTACTCATGGGAATCTACTAGATTCACAACTCAAAATCCGCTTTTCACATCAAGGCTCCCATAACCCTAGTTATGGGAGCTTAGCCACACATTTCCACCCAAGAAAGAGAAGAAACCATTGTGTTATTCATAAATTAATTCAAAGTTTACTTACAAAAGTCATAATTGTTGTTCTTTAATTTTCAATAGAAAATATGATAAAGTAATCTAGATCCACAAATCTTCAATGAATCTTAGAGAAAAACTATGTAACAATGTATTTTCAATATAGAAAAACCCCAATAAAATATAAGAGATCCCTAATAAAATCTAAAAATAGGTATTTATAAGTTCCCCAGTCAAAAAGGATTTAAAATTCAAAATTATAAAACCCGCGTCCAAAGTGACGGTTAAAGTGGTGGTTCGTCGAATAGTTGACGGTCCACCATTTGGGCCGTTACTGTTAATCTTAGATAGTACGTTTTGGTTATGATTGGCGGCTAAAGTGGTGGTTCATCGCAAGACTGACGGTCCACTATTTTGATCATCGCTGATGATTCTTGAGATTCAAGTTCTGGATAGTCCTGATTGTTAAAGTGGTGGTCTATCACAAGACCAATGGTCCACCATATAGGTTATCGTTGTGCATTTCAAGATGCCTAGTTCTGTTTAGCATTGACGGCCAAAGTGGTGGTCTATCTCAAGACTGGCGGTCCACCACATGGGCTGTTGCTGGGTCTTCTGAAGTTATGGACTCTGTTTGGACTTGATGGTTGAGTTGGTGGTCCATCGCAAGACTGACGGTCCACCATTTTGATCGTCAGAAGTGTTTGTCTTCTAATTTTCTGAGTTTTTTCCTTCGGCTAGCTCCTTGCCCTGAAACACTAAAAACTAGCATTAAATGCAACCTTGGTTGCTAGAAAATATGCAAATTTCCCAAGAAAAAGATGAAAAATGTTCCATCAAAAGTCGGAACATCAACACCCTCAACATAAGATAATTTTTTGTCCTTAAGCAACTCAACAACAAATTACAAATATGAACAATACAATGATGGGCATTTACTACTGAACCAATTCTCACACAACCATACACTTGTCATCCAAGTCATATGGTTTAATATGTCAGAGTTTATAACCGGCATTGTTTCAAATTCAATTCATCTACACAACATGTATACAAGAATCTATAGAGATCAGCCAAATTAAGTATGACTCAGGTTGCCTTCACAGACAAGAAGATCCACCACTCAGTATCTTTTGTGGATACAAATCAAAACCCTCTCACTCATCAAAAAGTAACCAACATAGCACATACACCCATAAGCTTACCTTTATCATCCAACGCCTCCTTATAGTTGAGTTCCAAGATCAAGCAGGTTTTTTCTAGGCTAGTAATGAGGTATCAGGCAAGGCCAAGAAGGATTTTTGGGCAAAAGTGACTAAGAACTAGGCTTTAACTCTCTTTGCCTTCAAATTCTTCTTACCTAGGCCATTACTTTACCAGCTCACTTACCCTTTTCTTAGTTATTCATTCATGATTTACCGCAATAAACCTCATTATATATATATATATATATATATATACACACACACACATACATAGGCATCAACCACCCTCAAGTTAGGTTTATGCCATAAGTCAAGGTGCACATTGTCTTAACTAGACTAGGGCCAAATGCTCTAATTCAAATTCTTGACCAACTTTCCATTTGACAGTTAATAGTCATAAAATAGCCACCCTCAACTTAGGTGTTTTGCCTAAGTTTAGGTACACATTTCCCATTACTAGGCCAGAGCCAGAGTTAGGAGTCAACAACTGAAAGGCAGTTAACTAGAATGCTTGGTGATGAAGAAAAATTAACAAAGGCTTAAAGAAGGGTTCAAACATGGAAAATTATTTTTCGTGGGGTTAATTACTTTGGATAAGTAGACTAAAATCACAAGGTGGCATACCTTCTCTTTTTATCCCATCAGCTACAGAACAACATCAATTGAACCAGACAAGTTCTAGGTACTATACTATGTAAGAACTAATACAAATAGTCACACACACAGTGGAAACTGAGTCAAACTAATTCTACTGTACTTAAGATGTGCATAACATGTCATGTGTATTTACAGATTAATGCCAACTACAGATTCACTAACAGCTGATCACATATCCTAGGAGACAAAAGTAAATAGTCAAATGAAAATAGTCATAGCTTGATGCCAACATCATTCATCATCCGTATTTACAACAACATACTAACACAAACAACATTTTTATTTCATGGACCAACTTCAACAACATAACAAGACTGAAAAATAAGAAAAATGCAAATCTGAAGTTAAACCTAGAAAATAAAAATGCAAACTTAATATGATGTTAGACATGCCGATTCTCCTAGATAGCACATGGTAGGGTTCAGAATATCGACAACACAACCCCCCTCCCCATGATACAAGTACACCACCCCCCACATAAAAATATATGCATTATCCTCAAAGTATTAAATTCAAGTACAAAGGAATGGGCATACTTGTTTTGCCTCTTATTCATATGAAGCATCTGTGAAGTGTGGTGAGGACCCTGGATCCTCACCTGGTGTAATGTTGGACCCTATGATGGTAGGGGAACTTAAAACCTTACCCTCTTATATTGGAAAAATCATCTCTCTTCATATCATGCTATTTCTGTTGCTCTGGTGTCATTTCTGCTCTCTTTCTCCTCTTTTTAGCTTTCCTTGTAGCTCGTTCATCCATGTGCTACTATTTTTGTCTTTCAGAGGTCTTCACAATAGGTCCACAATGCCTTCATCATTGTCACTCACCACTAAAGATGGGTCAAAAATAGTATGTTGTGGCTTCGTTCCCTTTAACTCTGCTGTATTAGCCTTTGCCTGCTCAAATTCAACCATAAGCTTGGCAAGATCAGGAAGAGATAATGTATCTAGCCTTTTTTTTGGTGCGGTGTTCCATGTTATCAATACTAGTCTAAATAGTTTGGAATGGGAGAATTACCTCAGCTACCATTCCATCAACAAAAGACTTGAATTCTGATGCACATTTATCTATCTGTCTCTAAAACCTCTTTTGCAGCTTTACTAATTTTGCAAAATTTTCCTGCGTTAACCTGTATTCGGCAAATTTTGTTCCACCCATAGACTGTGCAAAACCTGACACTGCAGATGTACTTGGGGGCACAAATTCAAGTGGTTCATAAGTGGTGATGGGCAAAGGCATACCTGTGAGAATTTCTGTAGCATCGAAAGGTAGTGCAGATTGAGTTTGATAAGGTGGAGGCTTGGTGACATGCATTTTGAACTTTGAGTCATCTTTTGAATTATCAATGTCCTATCAATAGTAGCTGGGATTTTATTGTCAACTCCATGAATTAGGGGCACACCGGCCTATTTGTATAAATCAGTGATTGAGCATAGGAATGACAATGCACTGGTTGTTTATGTTCCCTCATGAACATATCATCCATAATAATCTAGCCGAAGTAAACTTGCAACCTTGAAACCAAGCTTGCCACCAATACGACTCTGTATTTATTTAAGTTTTCATCACCTTTTTTTGGCATCAGCCTTAAGAGAACCACTACCCACGAAAACTTAGCCTTAAAGCTAATGGAATATTTTACAATAGGATCTTGTGGAATAGTCAACCAAGAGGGGTTACTATCATCAATCAATAATGAAGTCACTCAAGGACTCTGAGTGGATGCAGTTCTTAACCTACACTCAAGATCAGGTATAGCAGGGGGAGCCTTGTACTCTAGCCCAAATAGCATCCTATTGATTGTTCAGGATGAAATATCAATAGTGACTCCTTTGAAAGGTATGAACTCTCTGTTCGGAAAGATTGTAACTGACGTCCCCTTTGGACAATCCTTTTCTACTAGTGCAAGATAATTGGCAAAGAATTCTCTTACCCAATTCGGCTGATACACTCCTAGTAGCTTGCTCATCTATGCTAGTTCATACTCATTGAAATGGCGTTCCAACTCAGAATATTCATGTAGCACTATTGTCACAATCTGATCTTCCTCTGTGAATGGCCTTTTTATCCCTCTTACTATAGGTGTCAATCCGCCATAGAATTTCTCTTGTGCTCCCTCTATCTACCATCTAATCGCCTATCGAACTTGAGGATCCTTACACTTGATAATGTTAGAATCTTTAATTTCTGTATCTATATCTATCACTTCCATTTGTCCTCCCATGTTTGCAACCTCAGTTTAACCCTTAACAGGCTCGGGTTGATTTGTAGCAATAGTTGGATTATCTGGGATTAAACTGCTACTGCTTGCGCTACTGTCGGTTTCCTCTTTTAGACTAAGAAAGTATGGGAGTTTCCCTTTTTAATTGCCTAGTGTTGTAAGCAAGTGCAGATTCATCTCTACCCCTTTGAGATCTTCATTCTCTGTTTAGATTCTTTGAATCCGATTGAATTTGGTCAGTTGAAGAAGTTGAAAAGGGTACAATGCATGTAACCACTCTTTTACCTCTTTAAAATAAATTAGCCAAATATGGGTCACTTAAATGAATCTCAATTTTAACCCGACCGAACCCAGTGCTAGGGTTATAGCGACGGCTGCTACGACGGTCCATCAAAATTGCGATGGACAACTATTTGGGCCGTCGCTCCATACCAGAACATGGTCACTTCAGCTTAATTTTGATGGTCCAAGTGGAGGTCCACCAAATTTGTGAAGGTCCACCACTTTGGCCGGCGCACCTTACCAGAACATAGGCACGTCATCTTGATTTTGAAGGTCAGTGTGGTAGTCCACCAATTTAGTGACAGTCCACCACTTTGGCCGTCAACTTTCTCCAGTGAATGTATTTTTCAAATTTTTTGCGACAGTTAAAATGGTGGTCTGTCAGATGACTGGTGGTCCACTAATTCAGACGTCACTTTTATTCCAGCAACTCAGATTTTCAACCCTTTTTCCAATTGTATTACTCCTTCTTTTGCTGCATTTAAAATTGCACACTTCACAACCACATAAAAAATGCACTAGAACAACAAAATATTTTAACTAATGCTTTACAACAACACACTGTGGGTTGCATCCCACTAGCGCCTTATTTATAGTTGCGGCACGACTTAGTTATCTCGATTACTAAGACTTTATCGAGATAGATAGTTTCAATACTCCTTATCGAGTCCATTGGACAGATATATAGTTTGAAATGCTACCCATTTACCTTGAAGACACTACCGTCTTCATTTTCAAGTTCCATTACTCCATATGAGTAAACTTGACTCACTGTAAATGGGCTGAACCATTTGGATTTAAGCTTATGTGGAAACAGTTTGAGTCTAGAATTGAATAGAAGTACCAAGTCATCTTTCTGGAAATCCCGCTTTTTAATCTTGTGGTCATGGTACTTTTCATTCTTTCCTTGTATAAATCAGCCCGATCATAAGCTCCAAGATGAAACTCATCCATCTCATTCAGCTGCCCCTATCTCATATTCGCTGCCTCATTCCAATTCAAGTTAATCCACTTCAGTGCCCACAACACTTTATGCTCTAGCTCAATCAGCAAGTGACACACCTTTCCATAAACCAATTAGTATGGAGACATGCCAATAGGTGTCTTGAAAGCCGTGCGATATGCCCATAAGGAATCGTCCAGCTTCCTAGACCAATCATTCCTGCTAGCATTTACAGTCTTGGCAAGGATAGCTTTGATTTCCCGATTACAGATTTCTACTTGCCTACTGGTTTGTGGGTGGTATGGTGTAGCCACTTTATGCTACTTAGCTCCATATTTTTCCAAGGCAACTCTAAACATCTTATAGAAAAAGTATGATCCTCCATCGCTGATGATGGTACATGGTACCCTAAAGTGAGAGAAGATGTTTTTCCTCAAGAAATAACTCTCTTTCATTCATTATCTACTGAGCCACTGGCTCAACCCATTTTGACACGTAGTCAACGAAAACTAATATGTACTTCATCCCAAATGAGCTCATAAAGGGCCCTATGAAATCAATGCCCCAGACATCAAATAATTCTACCTCTAGCATTTTAGACATTGGAATCTCATGTTGCTTTGAGATGGACGCTTGCCTTTGGCATTGGTCACACCTCTTCACGAACTCATAGGCATCTTTGAACAAAGAGGGCCAATAGTAGCCACTCTGAAGAACTTTTCTTGTAGTCCGATCACCTGCATGGTGACCTCCAACTGGGGAAGCATGACTTGCTTCTAGTATACCCAACATATCTACTTCTGGGATGCACTTTCTAATAATACCATCCACACACCACCGAAAAGGATATGGCTCATCCCAAAAGTAATGTTTCACATCATGGAGAAACATTTTCCTTGATGAGAGAAAAAATTCTCTAGTATTACTTCACTCACCACATAGTTCATGAAGTCTGCATACCAAGGCACTTTTTCGAGCATTACAGCCAATATTTTATTATCCGAAAAGGAATCACCAATCACTAACTTATTTGGCTTCATCTTTGCCTTTTAGTCTGGATAGATTATCTGCTATTTGATTCTCACATCTCTTTTGGTCCTTGACCTCAAAGTCAAATTCCTGAAGTAGCAATACCCATTGTTTCAACCTTGGCTTAGAATCCTTCCTTGCTATTAAGTACCTTAAGGCAGCGTGGTCAGTGTGCACCACTACCTTGGTACCCAATATATATGCCCGGAACTTCTCAAAAGCTTACACAATTGCTAGAAGTTCCTGCTCAGTCATGGTATAATTCTTTTGGGCCCCATTCAAGGACTTGCTTGCATAATATATCAGATGGAACAACTTCTCTTTCTTTTGGCTAAGAGCCGATCCAAGTGCCACTCCACTGGTATCACACATAATCTCGAATGGTTTCATCCAACCAGGAGCAACAATAAGTGGAGCCTCCACTAGTTTCAGCTTAAGGCATTCAAAATCCTTTCTGCAGTCATCATCAAAAGTAAACTTAGCCTCCTTCTCCAGATGTTTGCAAAGTGGGTTTGCAATCTTTGAGAAGTCTTTTATGAATCTGCGGTAGAACCTCGTATGACCAAGAAAACTATGTACCCCTTTGACTGAGATTGGAGGAGGTAGTTTCTCAATCACTTCAACCTTTGCCTTATCTACCTCAATACCTTTAGCTGAAATTTTATGACCACGGACCATGCCTTTCTTCACCATGAAGTAGCACTTTTCCCAATTAAGGACAAGGTTGAACTCTTCACACCATTGCAACGCTCGACTAAGATTCAGTAAGCAGATCTCAAAAGAATCACCGACAACCAAGAAATCATCCATAAACACCTCCAAGGTGTCTTCAACCATATCAAAGATTATCGACATGATGCACCACTAAAAAATGGCAGGTGTATTACACAACCCGAAAGGAACCCTATTAAAATAAAATATGCCATATGGGCACGTGAATGCCGTCTTCTTCTGATCTTCAAGAGCTATAGAAATCTGGTTGTCACAAAAATACTCATCTAACAAACAGTACCAACCCCTTCTCGCTAGTTGATCAAGCATCTAATCCATGAAAGGCATTGGGAAGTGGTCCTTCAGTGTCCACGATTTGAGTTTTCTATAATCCATACACACCCTCCACCCAGTAACAGGCTTGAGTGGGATTAATTCATTCTTCTCTTCTTCCACAACTGTCATGCCCCCTTTCTTGGGCATGCACTGAATAGAACTCACCCACTTACTATCTGAAATGGGATATACTACTCCTGCATCTAACTACTTGTTGATTTCTTTCTTTACCACCTCCTGCATAGGTGGGTTTAGACGACACTGATGCTTAATAGTCGAAATATAATCCTCCTATAGTTAAATCTTATATGTACATATACCAGGAGGGATACCGATGATATCTGTAATTGTCCAACCAGTAGCCCTCTTATATCTCTTAAAGATAGAGATAAGGGCTTCTACCTGTTCCTCACATAAGTCAGTCGTAATAATAACAAGTAGTGTATTCCTACTGCCCAGGAACACATACCTCAAATGATCGAGAAACTCTTTCATCTCCAAAGTAGGTAGCTCTTCAATAGACAACTTGGCTAGTGGACTTGGACAATTTTTCAAGTCCAAATCTAGCTTCTTGGGTGCATAGTAATAATACCTATGCCTGTCAAGGTGCACACTGTCTCCTCATAATCTTCAATATTATCTTGATCAAAATTCATCAATACAGCAGCTAAAGTCTCCACAACAATTTTTTTCTCTATAGGTACTTCCTGCTTCTCTTTATAATACACATCCACGATAGAAAATGCGCTTATATCTTTATGCTATTTCATGGAATGGCATACATCAAATCGAACAATTATTCAGCCTGAATAGTAGCTCAGTTGCCTTTAGATCAATAAGTACACTCCCGGCTGTGAGGAAATATCTACCCAAGATTATGGGCACCTTGAAGTCCATATCGCAATCGAGAATGACAAAATCAGCTGGAAATATGAAACTGGCCACCTTAACTAATACATCATATAGAATCCCCATGGGACGTTTCACAGACCTGTCTGTCATAACTAATATCATGTTCGTGGGAGTAGGATCTCCCAAGCCCAGTTTCTTATACACAACAAGCGACATCAAGTTTATAATGGCTTCCAAATCACATTGAGCTTTTGAAAAATCAAGAGGCCTAATAGTGCACGAGATAGTAAATGCTCCCAGGTTTGCCTTCTTCTGCACTAAAGACCTTATAGAGATAGCATGACAATGATGGATATTGTCCATCGGCTCATAGCTAACTGTTTGTTTCTTTGTGACAAGGTTTTTCATAAACTTTACATAGCCAGGCATCTGCTCCAATGCCTCCACTAATGGAAAATTAATCAACAACTGCTTAAGCATGGCCATAAACTTGCCAAACTTTATGTCGTTGGACTTCTTTTTCAATCAATGGAGAAATGGAGGAGGTTGTTTTGGGAATATAGTAAACACCACTCCACTCTTCTTTCCCTTGCTTTTATCCAACTCATCACCCTACTGATGGGTGGATGGTGTATTATCAATAACTTCATCTAGTTTCTTAGAATCCACTAGATAACTTTCTTCATTCTCAATATCCTCTTCAATCATATTTTTAATCATAACTTTACCCACAAACGGGCCTGGTAATACCTTACCACTCCGTGTGGTAATTGCCATTCAAGAGCTATTATTTCAAGGGTTCTGAATTGTATCACTTGGCAATGTTCTGCTCTTTATCTAATTCAATACTGCTGAAGTTGACTCATTTGCTGCTCCAACTGTTTGATAGAAGTAGAGTGTGAGTTTACCAACTGACTCATGGTAGATAAATCACTCTTCATAATAGTCACCCAAAGTTGGTAGCCTCAAATCCCTTTAATAATTTCTCCATCATGTCCTCCATGGACATCTTGCCAAAACTAGTTACAGTATTATCTCTGCTTTAAGGAGGTATATATAGTTCACTCCTATCATTCTTGCTCTTCCAGTTCCTTTAATCTCTATCCTTGTAACCATCTTTGTCATAATAAGTCTGACCTTGATTTCCTTGGCTGTTACCTCAAAACCCCCTAGTTGTTTAGATAGTTTGCCTCTTCTTTCAAATTAGAGTCAGCTCTTTCCTGGGATGTAACAACTTTAACCTTCTCTATTTTAACAGATAATAGATGCTTAGTCAATAAATCCATTAGTGTCTTAAAGTGTGCCATGTCTTGGTCACATTCTTCCTCTTTCTTGCATTGCTCTATTGTTATACTTCCAGACACAGTAGGGCTTGATACCACAACATCCCTGATATGCCAAGCTCTACTCTGTTTAGTCATCCGATCAAGCATTTCCAAAGCCTCTGGAAAATTAAGGTCAACAAATGACCCTCCTATAGCATTATCCATGACTGGCTTTGTAATAGAGTTCACTGCTCGATGAAGAGTCTCCATCAAATGAATATCCATTAAATTATGGTTTGGGCATTACATCAACTTCGTTTTAAACCTCTCCCAGATCCCATGAAGAGCTTCAGTGGGAAGCTATTGAAAGTTACTATTTTTATCCCTCAACTCTACCCTCCTAGAGGGTGGAAAGAACCTTTCTAGGAAAGCTTCTTTCAACTACCTCCAGTTGGTTATAGAGTCGGGAGTCAGTCCTTTTAGCCATAGTGTTGTCTCCCTAGACAAAAACAACAGAAAAAAATGATGATAGGCGATATTACGCGCCTATATCAATATATTTTGCCCATATTTATGCCATGTTTTGAGAACAAAGTATATATTTTATGCGCTTTTAGTCCTTTTTCCTGTTAGTGAGCTAACAAACATGATTAGCAAAGTTTCAGGTATAAATGATGAAGAAATCAGCATTTTATGGCTTACTTGACGCCAAAGAAAGCTCACGAAGGAAGGAAAGGGAGCTTGAACGCCTAAAGGACCAAAAGTGATGCATGGAAAATCTGTCCCGGGCTAAAATAACATTTCTGAAGACTTTGGGGACTAGCAGTAACTTAGTTGGATTTGGATAATGATACATTAACCTAGTACAATTGGGTTAAGTATTTCATTAGTTTATTTGGATTTGGATAATGTTACATTAACCTAGTACAATTGGGTTAAGTATTTCATTAGCTTAATAGGATTTGGTTAGATATTTCATTAGCTTAGTAGGATTAGAATATGGGTATTATAAATACCCTATCAGGCTAGATATTTTTATTCATTCTTCACTTAGAAGACATTCCTCCCTTAGTGGAGAGATACATTCCTCCCTTAGTGGAGAGAGGCATTCTTCACTTCAAAAAGACATCTTCTAATACATTTTTCTTCCATCAATTACAACTCTTCTAATCTTTCCATTAATTCTATTTTTCTTCTTCTATTCATCTATTCAATTCTTAATTTCCCCAACAAGAGAAACGCTACGTTGCCTAGGAAATTCACGCCTAACGCCTACCACTTTTGTGCTACACGAAATTCATCATTATTGTGGTATAACAACAATGTCAATCGTGATCTCCTTCGCAATTATGGGTAACTAAACTTCTCTGTTGGGGTTATGGAAGCCAACTGAAATACTATCTATTTCTGAGAGTTTGTGAGTTCGTGACGCGTATGATGCTTATATCATTATTCTCTTCATCCTAATCTACATTCTTTGTGGTTGCAAACACAAGAATACGCCAGTATAACATTTAACTTGTTCGAAGGAAAGGTTATTTGTCTAGAAAAGAGATAATGTCAAGGTAGTAGGGTCACCCCCTAAAATTCCCTACTAAACAGTTAGTGCCGTAACTGGATTAACCTCTTGGAGAATTTGTACCGTTAGACACGCTTTAAGCTCGAAAGAGTTAAAGTGAAATAATCCTCGAATAGGTCGAAAGACGCCTGGATTTACCATCGAATACAATTCTCTATAAGCACATGCATGTCTGGATTCTACACACTCATAGCCAATAGATACGTATAACTCAGAAGGTGGACATAACCCCAACGCTTCAATTCTCATTGTTTCACAACCTACGAAACATTCTTTTCTTTTTACTTTGCTATTTTCAGCTTTTACTTTATTGTTTTGGTTACACATTACAATCCCCCCTTTTTACGAGACTTGCACTAAAAGTCTAGTAATCGTTGCTTACTTGTTGACCAAGCTATTCCCTGAGGGATCGATACCCAACCCTGTTGGGTTCTATATTTGCTAACGACCGCTTTACACTCCTACGAGAGCTGTAGATTGAGCGTTATCAAAAATTGACTCCGTTGCCGGGGAATACGACTGTCAATTAAGTTTGTGATAATTACTAGACCCTTTGGTCAAAGATTCTTGTACTTTTACTTTTAGTTGCTGTTTTTGTTTTATTCAGGTTTGTTCAGTGCATCAATGGATGCACAATGTGAAATTGAAAGGATAACTGCTCAATTGCATCAACAGAATATTGATAACCCAGGCCGTGCAACAAATCCTGATGATGAGGACCTGGGCGATGAGGAGCTACTAAACCCACGGCATACTGCTGAGATGGCGGCACCCATGCAGAGAAGAGATCGTCAAGCTAGGTTTAGGCCTGAACGTTGAGCTATGCAAATACCGTTCGATGATGATGATGACGATCTGGACGAAGCTGGTGCCACAGGAGCCATTATTCTTCCACCATTAGCGCCCGGAGCCAAGTTCAACATCACTTGCACCATGATTCAGCTTTTGCAACTCAAGGGATTATTTGGTGGACTAGCAGGCGATGATTCAAATATGCATCTGATCAACTTTATTTCTACATGCAAGTCATTCGACAATCCTGGTGTTGGACAGAATGCAATTCGACTGCGCTTATTTTCATTGTCTCTGTCTGGGGAGGCAACTCTATGGTTGAATGGGCTGACTCCTGATTCTATTACTAATTGGAGGCAATTGAAAGACGCTTTCCTAGAAAGATTCTTTTCACCATCCAAAAGAGCACAGTTGAGAGATGAGATCACAAATTTTCGGCAGCTTCCAATTGAAGCCCTCCACGAAACATGGGAGAGGTTCAAGACGAAGCTTATGCGGTGCCCAAATCACCATTTGACCAATGTCCACTTGATGGAGATATTATATAGAGCTTTGAATTCGGTGACTAAGCCAGTGGTTGATAATGCGGCTGGAGGATCATTTATGGACCTCACCTTTGTGAAGGCAAGCAATATGCTAGATCGGATGACAAAGCAAAGTAGATCTTGGTATACCTGGGATTCTAAGATAGCAAGCTCTACTGTATCTTTTGGCATGACTGCAGAGCAGAGGCGAAGACAAGAGGATCGTGACCAAGACATGGCTCACATGAAAATACAGATGGATCTTCTTACAAAGCATCTATTATCAGGGAAGACCGAAAAAGTTAAAGCTATTGCATCAAAAGGAAGAGAGGAATCCGATTCCGAGGAAGAAGCCAACTACTTGAACAATTAGAGGGGTTTCCGAGGCAATGCCCAAGGAAACCAAGGTCGGAACTATTATGATAATTCAGGATATAAGGATCGTTATCAAGGTAGTTGGAAGGATAAGACTGAAAAGAGTGGTTTGTACGTCCCCCCTGGAAGACGTGACGCCACCACATCTAGTTCTGGAAGTATGGATGACATAATGGCTAAACTATTGAAAGGAGTGGAAGCAACAAGCGCGGGAGTAACGGAGGAAATAAATGATTTGTCCTCCATGAAGCAATTAGTTGATTCTCATTCCACTTCAATCAAGCAAATAGAGCAGAAATTGAGCCAACTTTTAGCAGCACTCAATCAAAAAAAGGCCGACACTTTACCTAGTGATACTGTGCAAAACCCAAGGAATGATGGGTCATGCATGGCTATCACTACCAGAAGTGGTAAGGTGCTGGAAACTTCAGCAAAATCCAAGCAAGTGGTTGATGAAGTTGCGGACATGGATGGCAACGCAAAAGGAGAAGATGCCGCAGCAACTACTCCTGACGTCAAGGACGCCACCTCCAGCACGGTGCAGCCTGAAAAATGGAAAAACGGAAGCAAGAGGAGAAGAAAGCCGTGGAAAGAACACCTCCATACCCACCACCACCTTTTCCCCAAAGATTGAAGAAGGTGGCAGATGACACAAAGTTCAGCAAGTTCATGACTATGTTGAAACAGCTGACCATTAATGTTCCATTGGTGGAGGCACTTGAACAAATGCCTGGGTATGCGAAGTTTATGAAGGATCTTTTGACTAAGAAGCGGGCAGCAAGTTATGAGTTGAAAGAAGATGTGCATCATTGTAGTGCAATTGCTACCCGGTCGATAGTTCAGAAGAAGGCCGACCCCGGAGCTTTCACTATTCCTTGCACCGTCGGATCTTTGAATTTTGCCAAAGCATTATGTGACTTAGGAGCCAGCATCAATTTGATGCCATTATCAATCTACAAGAAGTTGGGGTTGGGTGATCCTACTCCAACAAATATGAGGCTCGTCATGGCGGATAGGTCGGTAAAACGACCTGTTGGTATTCTATGTGACGTATTGGTAAAGGTTTCTTCATTCATCTTTCCAGCAGACTTTGTTATTTTGGATTGTGAGGCAGACTCAGAAGTTCCCATAATCTTGGGGTGCCCTTTTCTTGCTACAGGAAGTATGCTTATTGATTTGAGAGCTAATGAGCTTTCATTCCTAATAAATGACGAAGTGGTTCGCTTTGATGTGTGCAAATCAATGAAGCAACCCAAAGATCTCAGTGTATTTTCGGTGGCTGATGTTTTCTTTGATGATGAGAAAGAATTACTTGAAGAGGAGCAAAGTATCGATGATCCTTTGGCGGTTGTGCTCATGAATAGAGAGAATGAGGATGCTGAAAATTCTGAAGAAGCTACTTGTGCTCTATCGGGATTAGGGACATATCGCTATGCTCCCAAGAATCTAGATCTTGATCTCAAGAATCGACCCACACCATTAGCTAAGCCATCTATTGAAGAGCCACCCACGTTAGAATTGAAGGAGCTGCCAAGTCATTTGAAGTACGCCTTCTTAGGAAGCGGAAATACTCTTCCAGTCATTGTGGCAGCCGATTTGGGTGAGCAACAAGTTGCAGCTCTTATTGCTATCTTACGCAAGTATATTAGAGCCATTGGATGGACCATTACGGATATTATTGGTATTCCACCTGGGATTTGCACACATAAAATTCAGCTTCAAGAAAATTGCACACCCACCATTGAGCATCAAAGACGTCTAAACCCACCTATGCAAGAAGTGGTGAAGAAAGAAATTATCAAGTAGTTAGACGCGGGGGTTGTGTGTCCTATCTCGGATAGTACATGGGTAAGCCCGGTACAATGTGTTCCCAAGAAAGAAGGCATGACGGTGGTCGTGAATATAAAGAACGAGCTTATTCCACTCAGACCCGTCACTGGATGGAGAGTATGCATGGACTACCGAAAGCTGAATTCTTGGACACTCAAAGATCACTTCCCAATGCCATTCATGGACCAAATGCTAGATCGATTAGCGGGGAAAGGATGGTTTGGATTCTTGGACGGTTATTCAGGCTACAATCAGATTTGTATTGCCCCTGAAGACCAAGAGAAGACAACATTTGCATGCCTATATGGTACGTTTGGCTTCAAACGTATGCCATTCGGGTTATGTAATGCACCAGCCACCTTTCAACGCTGTATGATGTCCATTTTCTCTGATATGGTTGAGGACACTTTGGAGGTATTTATGGATGATTTTTCAGTTATTGGTGAATATTTTGAGTCGTGCTTGGAAAACTTGAGCATGACATTGCAAAGATGTGTAGAATTCAACCTTGTGCTGAATTGGGAAAAGTGCCACTTCATGGTAAAAGAAGGAATCGTGCTTGGGCACAAGATCTTCGCAAGAAGAATAGAGGTTGATCGAGTAAAAATATAGGTTATTAAGAAGCTACCGCCTCCAATTTTGGTGAAGGAAATTCGTAGTTTGCTCGGCCATGCAGGTTTCTATCGTCAGTTCATCAAAGATTTCTCCAAAATTGCTAGTCCATTGTGCAAACTATTGGAGAAGGATGCGAAGTTTGACTTTAATGAAAATTGCTTAAAGGCATTCGAATACCTTAAAGGAAAACTCATTGAAGCCCCTATCATGGTAGCACCAGACTGGTCTATCCCATTCGAAGTCATGTGTGATGCTAGTGGTGTAGCCATTGAAGCTGTACTTGGAAAAAGAAAGGGGAAATTATTTCATCCTATCTACTATGCGAGTAAGGTCCTAAATGAAGCCCAAAGGAACTACACTGTTACTGAACAAGAGCTCCTAGCAGTTGTGTACGCGTTTGAGAACTTTCGTGCCTATCTATTAGGTACTAAGGTGATCATTCATACAGACCATGCAACTCTTAGGTATCTCATGACAAAGAAGGATGCAAAACCAAGGTTAATTCGATGGGTGTTGCTGCTACAAGAGTTCGATTTTGAGGTCAAAGATAGAAGAGGTTGCGAGAACCAAGTGGCCGATCACCTATCTCGACTTGAGAATGAACATATGGTGCAACCTGAAAATCAGATTGATAATGCATTCCCGGACGAAGAGATATTAGCGACAACAATGGAGGAACTACCATGGTATGTCGAGTTTGCAAATTTCGTAGTGAGTAATGTGATACCTGCCAATTTATCTTACCACCAAAGGAGGAAGTTTATGCATGACGTACAGTACTACTATTGGGATGAACCTTATTTGTTTTGAAGATACGCGGATGGTATCATTCGACGATGTATATCTCATGAAGAAGTGCCTACTATATTGGAAGCATGCCACACTTCCTAAGTTGGAGGACATCACGCAGGCAACCGGATGGTAAGAAAAGTTTTGCAAAGTGGTTATTATTGGCCTTCAATATTTAGAGATGCCTACGACTATGTTAGAAGGTGCGACCAATGCCAACGTCAAGGTGCTATTTCAAAACACCATGAGATGCCCATGTCCAAAATTCTTGAGGTAGAACTCTTTGATTTGTGGGGTATTGATTTCATGGGTCCATTCGTGAATTCGTTTGGAATGAAGTACATCTTGGTTGCTGTAGATTATGTTTCAAAATAGGTGGAAGCCGTAGCTTTGGCCGATAATGAAGGGAAGCATGTTGTAGCGTTCTTAAAGAAGAATATCTTCTCTCGCTTTGGAGTACCTCGTACTATCATAAGTGATGGAGGATCTCACTTTTGCAACAAGCTATTCAAATCAGTTTTGGCCAAGTATGGTGTCAAGCAACATAAGGTAGCTACGCCTTATCATCCCCAAACTAGTGGACAAGTAGAAGTTTCCAATCGCGAGATCAAGCAAATCCTTGCGAAGACGGTTAATGCGAATAGGAAGGATTGGTATAGGAAGCTTGATGATGCACTATGGGCGTACAAGACTGCATTCAAAACACCCATTGGCATGTCTCCTTATCAACTAGTTTATGGGAAGGCTTGTCACTTACCCATCGAGCTCAAGCATAAGGCATTGTGGGCATTGAAGCAATTGAATTTGAATTGGGATGATACTAAGCATCTGAGGTTGGAGCAGCTGAACGAATTAGATGAATTCCATCTCCATGCATATGAAAGGTCAGACCTATACAAGGAGCGGATGAAAAAGTATCATGATCAATGGATTGTTCATCGAAACTTCCAAAAGGGTGATATGGTACTTCTCTTCAACTCCAGATTGAAGCTCTTCCCAGGTAAGTTAAAGTCTAAGTGGTCTGGTCCATACAAAGTTATCCAAGTCTACTCGTCTGGAGTAGTCGAATTGGAAGACAATAATGGTGTTGTCTTCAAAGTGAATGGCCAACGTGTTAAACTTTATATCGGTCCTCTTGACTCGATGAATTATATGGCTATCACTTATCTCGACGAAGTCTAAGTACTCGAGGTAACTATGTCGAGCCACGACAATAAATAAGGTGCTAGATGGGAGGCAACCCATCATTCCATCGTTTTATTGTTTTATTGTTTATCGTTTATCATTTTGTCTTTCTTTTGTTCTATTACTTGTTTTGCTTTTGGTAAGAGAAAATCCAAAAATATGAGTCGTGCCACGACCAAAACTAAGGCGCTTGGTGGGAGGCAACCCATCGTACTAATCGTTTTCATTGGTTTTGAGCAAATATAGGTGCAAGAAGTATTCAACGAGGAGATTGGTTTCAAATGACGATTTGGACGTATTGTATGGTAAAGGTAGTAAGTTAGGAATAAAGATGCATAAGGCTATGGATTGAGCATTGCTCATGCCAAAATAGGCATCGAGGAAGGCTAGGCCTAGGTAAAACTAGGCCACGAATATTGCACAACCTATCCTATAGCCCAAGGTTTCGGAATCTAGTGTGCTATACACTATGCGCCGCCCATTCTTAAGTGTGCTATACACTATGCGCCGCCTATGGTATAGCATTAGGTCTCAGTATCTCAAATGCTATACACTATGCGGCGCATATGTCCCTAAATGCCATGACCTATGCGCCGCATATGTCCCTAAATGCCATACACTATGCGCCGCCTATACTATGACTATGCCAAGCATTATGCGCCGCATATAGGGCATTTTTGTCTCCAAAACCGTTTGTAAATGGGTCAAAACCCGACCCATTCTTTTCCTATATAAAGGGGACTTGGTCTTGAAACATAACCACATTAGAAATAGACCTAAAGGCGCCGCATACTCTCTCCAAATCATCTCAAACTTTTTCTTTTTGCTCTTCCAATTCACATGACCATCTCTAAAGGCTTCAATCACGTAAGTACTCTTTTATTCTTCATCTATTTCTCGTAAGTACTACGTTGCTATGCCTATTATGAATTGCTACATCTTGAAAGATTATTGGTGATGTTAATGTGTTTGGATTGTTGACACAAAACCATGTGCGTGAACATATACGTTAGGATAATCTTGACTTGTTTCCGACTTGAATTTGGTTTTAATAGCAATGTTATACTATTTACGGAATTGCTAGGGTTATGACAATTGCTTAAGTTTGATACTTGGATACTTACATGTTAGACTATCCCGTTCATCGGGATAAGACCTATAGTTGACTACCGACTTAGGAGGTTGTGATTGTTGAAAGTAATTATACCATGTTGTAACCCCTATGTAGTAGTGTTGTTATACCTAACATGAAAGTAGTGCAATGGCTGCAAGTAGTGATGCATCGCTGATTTTCTTGTCGGAACATAGTTCCTAAAACGTATGAATTCACTTCAATGTTTTGTATTAACGAACCTAAGTGTGGGGTGGTACCCCGATGGCTTGTGTATAGATTGTTTCCTTTGAGTTGATGCTAACATGAATACTGTTTAAATCTCAGGAACAATGGCACCTAAAGCGCGACAAGATAAGGCTACCACTTCCCAAAAGGGCAAGAAGAGAGGCCGCAAGGAACAAGGAGAATCATCCTCAATGCAACTAACCTGACGAATGTTTGGAATAAAATGGGTTCTTTAGGAGGAAGCCAAAGAATGGTACAAGAACAACAAGGAACGGAAATATGTTCACGTCGACTTGATCAACAAGGATACCATAGCGAAGAAGGAGCCGCGTATGTTGGCAAAAATAATAGCGTTGAAACTAGATTTCATCTTCCGCGACATGGGAGAATGTAATCTTGATTTGACAAGGGAGTTATACGCCAACTGGTCGCCGAAAACCACAGGTAATGAAGTCAAGATTCGGGGCCAAGTGTTACAGCTCAATGCGGATTTGCTCAACTCCTTTCTTGGTTTACCTTCGGTTGACCCAGCACCATTCAAGGAGCTGTACAGCAGGCCTCCTTATAGAGAAATACGACACACACTTTTTGGAAGTAGATCGATGGCAAGGTGGGGCAGACACCGAGACACCGGACGCCACAACACCTTCCCCTATGCTCCATTGAATAGGGAAGCAAGAATCTGGTTGCGTATTGTCAACTCATGCCTTATTCCTGGGAGTCAATACACCAAGATATCAAGAGATAGAGTGTGTTTGGTCTATGCTTTGATGACGAATGTTCCTATAAATTTTGGTACAATCATTCGCTCTACAATGCGGAAGGCCAGACTCTACAAAAGGTCCCACTTCACTTTTGGTAATCTGTTGACAGCACTCTTGCGGAAGGAGGATATCGAAGAGGAACCAGCTGATCACAAACTCCCACATAACCCGAAGAAGGTTGACCTCACCAAGGTCAAAGATGCTGAAACAACTCATGGTGTTAACCTTACTACTGCGGTGAGACATGCTCGTGATGAGAGTTTCTTCCGTCATCTTTATGGCATGACACGCTTCACAATGATGAGTGGAGGTCGTGTTCCAACTGCTGAAGAGCTCCAACAGCTGGACCATGATTATCCAATGAACATGCATACACGGGAGATGTGTGGAGTGGGCGTATACTTTGAGGAACCTCTAGACGATGATGTGCCGACCGATGACGATCGACGCTTGCCAGTCTCCGACGAGGAGGAGAACTCTGACGACAACTCTTATGATGATTTCGACGAAGGGGGTATGACCCACGACATTGAGGAAGAGTTCGACTGACCAGGTTCTTCGTATTTATTTTCCACTGAGGGCAGTGTCCCATTTAAGTGCGGGGTGGCGGTATCGCATGCTATACTTCTCTATCGCATCTATGTTTGTTTACTTTGTTTACTTTGTTTTATTTGTTTCATTTTTTTTTGTGTGTTTCGTTTTTTAGTTAAGTTAAGTTTTTTAGGAATAATTTTTTTTAGCTTCGCATGAAATAATTCCAATAGGCAACATGAGATTATAACAAGAGTATGTGCTACAATTATGACTATTGAGACATTTAGGCTCTAATTGTGACTCATTATGTGATATTTTGTGGTTCAATTCCTTCACTTGTTGGGTCGAGAGTCTATATTACTTCCAATCAAGTCGACCATGTGCCTTGTGTGTGTGAGATAATAGTATATTCTATGTTTATGGCTGATGCTAGAACTTGCCTGGTATGTATGCAAAGCGAAAATAAGGAGTGTAAATTTACCTTCATTTTACCTACCCCTGGACATCATCCTAGTTAAACCCTTTTGAGCCTTTAGCCTATTTCTTTGACAACCTTGTATGTAAGCCTAATCCATTTTTTCAAGACCATGATTTGATCCAAAATCCTAAGTGCTTTAAAGTGATAAAGTCATGTGACAATATAAGAGGAAATTGGGTAAGTATGATGCTCTAAATTGTAGTGGTGCTTGAATGAGTTATGAAAAAGAAAGTGCTATCATAAGAGGTATGTTGTGAAAAGAAAAAGGAAAAAGAAAGCTGAAAAGTGAGTTATGCTTAAAATTGAAAAACAAAATAGGAGAACAAGGGTGGTAGAATAAAAGAAAGAAGAAAGGTTGAAAGAAAAAAATGTCAATGATACAATGTGATGTATTAAAGTGCTTAGGAACTTAGTCACTATTTCTGGCCAAAATAGCTGATCTTACCCGTCCCTTAGCCTACATTACAACCATCAAAAGACCTACTTGATCCTAAGCTTAGCATTCTGACATTTAGTGGAGTATTACACTAAGGGCAAGCCTATGGTCATCAGTTGCTACATATGAATTCTTCGTGAGAGCGAGAGCAAGGATATTTTGATACCCATGTTTAAAAAATATGCTATACTTGTGAGTGACTATGAGTAATATATTGTGAGACACACATGGTTGATGAGTTTTGGATAGTTGTACATGATTCTTTGTGCCTTAACTTTTGAATATGAGTTGACCACCATCACGAGTCTATGCTAGAGGTTAAATGGTTTCTACTAATGATCGGAAAACTACTCTTTGTTGATAATTGTTGTGTTTGTCTTGACGAATGTTTTGTGTTGTTTCTGTGAAAACCCTAAGTTGATGTTTAGAGGGACATGATATTTTGTTCGAGGACGAACAAAGCTTCAAGTGTGGGGTGTTGATGATAGGCGATATTACGCGCCTATATCAATATATTTTGCCCATATTTACGCCATGTTTTGAGAACAAAGTATATATTTTATGCGCTTTGAGTCCTTTTTCCTGTTAGTGAGCTAACAAACATGATTAGCAAAGTTTCAGGTATAAATGATGAAGAAATCAGCATTTTATGGCTTACTTGATGCCAAAGAAAGCTCACGAAGGAAGGAAAGGGAGCTTGAACGCCTAAAGGACCAAAAGTGATGCATGAAAAATCTATCCCAGGTTAAAACAGCATTTCTGAAGACTTTGGGGACTAGCAGTAACTTAGTTGGATTCGGATAATGATACATTAACCTAGTACAATTGGGTTAAGTATTTCATTAGTTTATTTGGATTTGGATAATGTTACATTAACCTAGTACAATTGGGTTAAGTATTTCATTAGCTTAATAGGATTTGGTTAGATATTTCATTAGCTTAGTAGGATTAGGATATGGGTATTATAAATACCCTATCATGCTAGAGATTTTTATTCATTCTTCACTTAGAAGACATTCCTCCCTTAGTGGAGAGATACATTCCTCCCTTAGTGGAGAGAGGCATTCTTCACTTCCAAAAGACATCTTCTAATACATTCTTCTTCCATCAATTACAACTCTTCTAATCTTTCCATTAATTCTATTTTTCTTCTTCTATTCATCTATTCAATTCTTAATTTCCGCAACAAGAGAAACGTTACGTTGCCTAGGAAATTCACGCCTAATGCCTACCACTTTTGTGCTACATGAAATTCATCATTATTGTGGTATAACAACAATGTCAATCGTGATCTCCTTCGCAATCATGGGTAACTAAACTTCTCTGTTGGGGTTATGGAATCCAACTGAAATACTATCTATTGCTAAGAGTTTGTGAGTTCGTGACGCGTATGATGCTTATATCATTATTCTCTTCATCCTAATCTACATTCTTTGTGGTTGCAAACACAAGAATACGCCAGTATAACATTTAACTTGTTCGAAAGAAAGGTTATTTGTCTGGAAAAGAGATAATGTCAAGGTAGTAGGGTCACCCCCTAAAATTCCCTACTAAACAGTTAGTGCCGTAACTGGATTAACCTCTTGGAGAATTTGTACCGTTAGACATGCTTTAAGCTCGAAAGAGTTAAAGTGAAATAATCCTCGAATAGGTCGAAAGACGCCTGGATTTACCATCGAATACAATTCTCTATAAGCACATGCATGTCTGGATTCTACACACTCATAGCCAATAGAGACGTATAACTCAGAAGGTGGACATAACCCCAACGCTTCAATTCTCATTGTTTCACAACCTACGAAACATTCTTTTCTTTTTACTTTGCTATTTTCAGCTTTTACTTTATTGTTTTGGTTACACATTACAATCCCCCCTTTTTACGAGACTTGCACTAAAAGTCTAGTAATCGTTGCTTACTTGTTGACCAAGCTATTCCCTGAGGGATCGATACCCAACCCTGTTGGGTTCTATATTTGCTAATGACCGCTTTACACTCCTACGAGAGCTGTAGATTGAGCGTTATCAAAAAACGCAGTCAGATAGCCTTCTGACCCACTCATGGATTATTAAAAGACTTGAAAATGGTGACAAAGTTCACTCAATACATGTTTGGATCATCTCCGGGAAGACCACCGAACAACCCCTTAAGATGAATGAGTTGAATCATCATACTGGTAATATTAAATTTAAATCCAAGTGCTAGAGGTGGAGGAATGATAGCTCCAGTTACACCTACTCCATCCATTCTATCTTCATTAATATTCAAATCAAACTGGACTGGTTGACGCTCTTACCTTGCCCTAAAGGGTCGATTTCTATTTATATTGTGGTTTACTGGTGCAATAACATCCTCCACATGCCTTGGGTTGATAGGATCTAACAAATCATCATCCCCCAAATCATCATCATCAGGATTAGGATGACATGTCGGCTGGCCGTCATTCTGCTGAGTAAGTTGAGCTCTAGCCAGAGCGTCTAGTATTTTGGCATCTTGGGGGTCTGCCATTCTGCCAATTAACTATGGTTCTAGATATACTGGTAATAATGGTGCACCCGATCTCAGTGTGCTTGGCATACATAATAACTAACCTGCACAGAATAATAACAATAAATAAAAGTAAAATTTGGGAAACTTGACTAAAGGTCAATTAACAAACACAAACTTAATTGACAATCGTATTCCGTGGAAATGACACCAAAATTTGATACGCCTAAATTACAACTCTCGTTAGAAAGTGTAAGCGGTCACTGTCAAATATATAACCCAACTGGGTTGGGTGTTGAATCCCACAGGGAATACCATGTTCACTAAGTATTGTGGTTGTTACTAGACTGTTGATCAAAGGTTCCAGAATAGAGAGGGATTTTGATTTATCAATTATATTCAAATGTTTATCATAGAAATTAATCCAACTGTAAGTATATTGCTAATAATAATTTAATAAGAGAAGTCAAACTATAGTTATGGTTACCAGGATGCTTAAGCAGCTAGGGTTATGAACTATTTTGGATTCCCTATGAACAATTCTTATTGCAAGAGTAATTGAATACTATGGTTTACCCATTAGTTTCTCAACCTTAATGAGTAACTTATCCCTTAATTCTTTCAAACTTAGGGAACATAGTATTAATTCAACTATAATCTCACATGGGTTGATCCGATTAAGGCATCTACTCTCTATCCAAAGGTTAAAGACTTTAGATTTATATAAACCCTTTTTTTCCTATCAAGCACTTTTCTATTTGAACAAGTGTTGTTCTTGGACTCACTTTTCAAGTTTGCAACCAAGCAAAGTCATTAAAGTGAAGAAGAGTTTATGCAATATCAATTAATCATGAGAATCTACTAGATTCACAACCCAAAATCAGCTTTTCACATCAACGCTCCCATAACCCTAGTAATGGGAGCTTAGCCACACATTTCCACCTAAGAAAGAGAAGAAACCATTGTGTTATTCATAAATTAATTCAAAGTTTTCTTACAAAAGTCACAATTGTTGTTCTTCAATCTTCAATAGAAAATATAATAAAGGAATCCAGATCCACAAATATCCAATGAATCTTAGAGAAAAACTATGTAACAATGTATTTTCAGGATGGAAAACCCTAATAAAAGATAAGAGATCCCTAATAAAACCTAAAACTGGGTATTTATATGTTCCCCAGTCAAAAAGGATTTAAAATTTGAAATTATAAAACTCGCATCCAAAGTAATGGTCAAAGTGGTGGTTCGTCGAAAGGTTGAAGGTCCACCATTTTGGCCATCTCTACTAATCCTGGAGAGTCATGTTCTGGATACGACTGGCAACCAAAGTGGTGGTCCGTCGCAAGATTGACGGTCCACCATTTTGACCGTCGCTGGTGATCTTTGTGAGTCAAGTTTTGGATAGTCCTGATAGTCAAAGTGGTGGTCTGTTGCAAGACCGACGGTCCACCATATTGGCCGTTGCTGAGTATTTCAGGATGCCTGGTTCTTTTTAGCACTAACGGCCAAAGTGGTGGTCCGTCGTAAGACTGACGGTTCACCACATGGGCTGTTGCAAGACTGACGGTCCACTATTTTGACTGTCAGAAGTGTTTTTCTTCTTATTTTTTGAGTCTTTTCCTTCATCTAGCTCTTTGCCTGGAAAGACTAAAAAACAGCATTAAATGCAATATTGGTGTCTTGAAAACATGCAATTTTTCCAAGAAAAAGATGAAAAATATTCTATCAAAAGCCGGAACATCACCACTTACCTTTGATTTAGTTTGCCTACAACAACAACTATCACTCCAGTATTCAGATGGCTCTATTTTAGTCTCTCTATGGTAGAATATATAGATCTCTTATTGGTTGGTTTAAAGTAGGTGAGGATGCATTAATATGTCTAGTGTTTGAGGCAATAAAGAAAGTTCAGTTAATTTGAGAGAGGATAAAGACAACCCAAAGTCATCCAAAATCTTATGCAGATATTAGGAGAAGATATCTTGAGTTTGATGTTGGTGACTTGGTGTAACACCCCGAAATAGGGTCCCGAGATGTCACACGATGCTTAGGTTCACAAGTGACCCCAAGCTAGCCATTCTACTGGCATAACTCATAAGCAACTGAATAAAAATACAAATCCATACAAATCAGCAGAAATTAACTCTTTTCTAAATCAGATCGATACAAAAATGGAATTTTATAGGATTACAATTCTGCCTTTACAACCAAAACTGAAACAAAATACATCAACTTCTAATGACTGTCTATGAAGCCTCTACTAGTACTGACTATAGGTAGCCGGGTCATGACTCCCGAATAACCTAACTCAATACGACTGAATAAAGAAAATACAACACTTCTCGCACTGTATAACTAACACAAGCCCTTGAAACAAAAGGACTCATCACCTACTGATTGGATGCCGCGAACTGACTGGATCTGAAGATGTACACTATACCTTGTACGTACATTCTGAGAAAATGTAGCCCACATATGAATATGTGGGTCAGTATCTTGGAAACGTCCCGAGTATATAGGGGTGCAATGCATATATAAAATAATATCTTAATATCATCACAGTTTATAAAATAATGCATGCTGATATAAATGACTCACTTAGCTCGAATTAAAATAATCATAATCATAAGAGAGTAAAATATATCAGGTGAAATATGTGAGCATCATAATAAATCTCAATTCACTTCTATATCGATTCCAAATCATCAATGCAATCAAATCTCATAACAATTCTCTTTGGAATATATGTTCATTAAATCTTTCGAAAACAATGACTTTCTCAAACTCTGTCTTTCAAACAAATATGTTTTCATCTCAGATATAAGAATAAGACTTTTCATATTAGATAGGGGAATGACCAAACACACATTGGGAGTCTCTCATAACCGACATAAACCATTTGAGCTACATAGAGTCCAACGTCCAACCCACGTTGGGGAGAGCTGTCCTTTCCTTGCCATCAGAGTAGGACCTTAATCTTTTATTCAGTAGTGATCACTATATCAAGAAGACTTAGTCTCACATCCTATGGGGGCACGCAGTTCTAGGAAAGTACCAATCATAGCTATACCTCCCACTCGGTGCTAAAGACTACTCTAGACTTAGCTCCGATTATTTCAAAAGAAAACCCACAACAACACAATTCAGAAATTCATATCGGGAGCCGTCATGCTACCCCCTTTTCATAATAAAATCAATATGTGGATTTATTTTCTCATTCGAGTTCAAAAATAAATCTTTCAATACTAAAAGGTCAAATCATTCAAGTATCAAGGTGTGTATAACACATTACTTCACCAAAGATCATAATCTCAAAGAGGGTTTAAATCCCACATATTAACACTTGAGCAAAATACTTCAAGATTCATACTTTATGTAGCAACCATATATAATTCACACAAAATCTGAAATTTTAACTTTAAACATGATATTATCATCAAAGTTCATGGAATTCAACTTCAAGGCATCAAAAATCATAGTTTCTTAAACAAAATATAATATATCAGTTTCTATCTCAAATTCATTGTAAAGCATATAAGTTCATGTATATTTGTAAACGTAAATATCAATTTGGGCACAAGAACGAAAGAAGGCTCTTGTTGAAAACCCCACATACCTTTATGATAACAGATTCATTGAAACATTGGACCTTCAAGCTTGATTAAAAGAATCCTTGTAGAGAACTTTGAATTCGGAGCTTAACTTCTTGATTCTTGAGAGGTAAACTTAGATTTTGTTCTTGGTAAGAGAGGCAGGGTTTTGATCGTTAATTGACTGATTTAGGGCTTAGGGATTGTAATATGTGTTTAAAAACTCCTTATCAATGATTTGGAGTTATTAGGGATGGTTTAGGGGTGTGAAATGACTTCAACACCCTTGATATAAGTCAAAACGGAGTATTTTTAGCACTTGGAACTGACTTAGGCGGCACCCAAGTAATCACACAAGCTAGGTTGGGAGACGCCTAAGCAATAAGCTAAGTTTGGTTGGGCGGCGCCTAACCAATAGCATACCCTTACTGTCTCACGCGAAAATGGGCATAACTCTTCGCTCGGGTATTGGATTTTTGCAAAATTGGTATCGTTGGAAAGATAATTCAATTATATACAATTTTATAGGTCTTGGGATAAAAAAATCTATTTATATTAATATATATACAAATTTGAAGTTGACCCTTGTAGAATCGAATGTCAAACTTTGGTTGAATCAATTGGTCTTAGCTCAACTTTGTTCTAGGTCATTATTATGAATATTTTTCACCTCTAAACTATTCCATAGACTAGGATAATGATCATGAAACTTATATTTCACATTCAACTCATTTGGATTAGAGCTTAGACGTATAAGATGGA
The DNA here is from genome assembly GCA_030864225.1 of Capsicum baccatum var. pendulum. Lineage (NCBI taxonomy): Eukaryota > Viridiplantae > Streptophyta > Magnoliopsida > Solanales > Solanaceae > Capsicum > Capsicum baccatum. The sequence goes on along the minus strand of CM061555.1, from coordinate 281,869,339 downwards.
CGATTAGAATTTTAGCACGAAAATACGGGTTATTACACTTGGTTTATTTGAAAATTTTCCCAATGAAAAGAGTGAAGAGATTTGGCAAGAAAGAGAAACTCAGTCCCCACTATATTGGACCATATAGAATTTTGAGCCATTTTAGAAAGGTAGCTTATAAGTTAGGGCTGCCTACAGATTTGGCATCAGTACATCTGATGTTTATGTCTCTTTATTAAGGAAATGTATTGGCAACCCATCTTCAGTCGTGCCCTTAGAGAGTGTGGATATGAAAGACATTCTCTTCTATGAAAAATACCATTTGAGATCCTTGGCCATTAAATTTGTAGGTTGAGGAATAAAAAAGTCCTCTTGGTTAAGGTTCTATGGAGAAATCATTCCGTTGAGAGAGCTACCTGGGAAGTAGAAGCAAATATGAAAGCCAAGTATCCCTATATTTTCCCTACAAATTCTGATTCAACTTGAGGTAATATTTTTCCTTAATCAATTTTCACATTTTCTATCTCAGCTATATTACTCTCCTCATGTCATAGCATGCATTTATGAATTTAGTTTAGTCCACACATCTTGTTTTCGATTCATTTATTTAATCATGATTCAGCTCATGGGTATTTAGTGCACGATCTCAGCTTTCCTAGGCCACAAAGTTAGATTTCCAACACTTCAAGCCTCTTCTAAATATGATGCCGTGGCAAGAAGTTATGGAAGATTTCCCTTAATGGTCTGATTCACTGTTATGACTAAGACTCAAGGTAATGAGACATAACCACATGTGACGGTCGTCATGAGTAAGTTGTAGTCACTCCAGTGTATCCCTCAGTTGTAGCCAAGTAATTATAACTCCTCACTACGACCCTTAATCAGTGGTTATGAGTCATATAGAAGGATTCATAGTCACAACAGTGTGTAATCCAAAAACAATTCAACCCAGTGGTTACGAGTCCAACATACAACTCATATCCAGACATTACGAGTTGTTATAAAGACTTCCCTGACCATTAAAGAAGTCAAGCATCATTCCTCATGATTTTGTAGTTTTACAAGTGACTTGACATATATTATGACCCCAAATATCTCCTAACTATAGATAATTCGAAACATCACATAGCGATTTAATTCTTGTGAAGAATATAACTATGGTCAGATTCAAATAAGCAGATCTTTGGGTTTACTAGGAATTTCTGAGATCAAGAACCACCATCATATAGATAATTGAATTATATTCCAACGATACCAATTTTGCCTTAATCCAATCTTGGGGTGAAAATTTATGGCCAAATTACTGAAGCATTGTCTAAGCTTCCAGTGATTACGACTCCTGATAACGACTCATAAGCAGACCCTATGAGTTTTAAGGAGGATTCATCATCACGGCACTAGGGGTCAAAATCTAGGTTGCTGATGACGACTTAAGCCATGACTTGTTGCCATACCTTAGGAGTCGTGGCTAAACTCATCGGGATGGCTTCCAGACGTTTTCCAGACGATTCCTAAGGGTTTTTTTGTCTTTTCCCACTCTTTTAGCCGGAAAACTAATTGTTTCACCCTCCAAACAATATTTATAAAGAATAAATACTATCCTAACCTAACATAACACTAAAATCATTCATCACAAAGTAAAAGGGGCAATTTCTTTCTCCAACCAACTAAGGTTCATCAAATTTAAGTTCAATACCAAGAAGTTTATCCATGGCTTTAACATTCAGGTATGTAGGGTATTCATTAATTGGTTCCTTCCACCCATTGAGCCCAAAAATCCCCTTTTTGATTAAAGTATGAAGTTTTCCCTATTTATGAAATTATTCATGTTAAATATGAACTCTATCCTTGATTTTCTTAGTAATTTGAATTCAAGCCATGGCAACATCTATTTCCATGTAAATTAGATTACTTCATACTTTGAATTTCAATTACTCGTGTTGTATTCAATTGATCCCACATCAAATCACTAAGTTATGAACCAAACTATGAGAAATTGTTATTCTCCTAAGTTTAACACACATCGCATGCTTAAATTTTTATATTTTACTCATTTATTGAAATGTCCTATATTTTGGGTCTCTGGATTCTAACTTTATATCATTGTTTTAAGAGTTGTTATTGTATTTTAGTAATCATTCAGTGTTGGTAGGATATGAACACCCGATACTTAAGTGTTTACTTATGTTTTAGACTTTTCAAGTAATGAGTCAGTCCATTCGTGATATTATTGTCATACTCAGTTTTTTATGATCATGTTGAGCATTATCAGTTGAGATGTTCAGTTAAGCGTAGTCAAAAATAGTGTTAGTTCAATTGGGAGTAGGATTTAGCACTAAGTGAACCCAGGTATAGGGGCTCACTTGCCAGTAGAGGGTGTGACTTTCATAGCAATCCCTGAGTTCCAGAACTATGCAGCCAACGTAGGTATTAAGAGGTCTTTCTGCATATTGATGGTTGACATTCTCTTTGGGGCACCTGCCAGTAGAGGGTGACTCCCTAGTACGTTGGGACACTAGTTTAGTGGATCTACACAACCAGTGTTAGTACTCATGGCAAGTTACTGACACCTTTTAAATTGGGGTTATAGGCTAGACCTCGATTAGCTTAGATTGAGGCATGTCGGTTACACGATGGCTCCCATAGTTTCAGTCAGTACTCAATCTATATTAGTTCAGTTTTGCTTGACCAAGTAGTCAAATTTTTAGTTTTTCAGTCTTCAGTTTTATAGATTGAATTTAGTTTATGCCTTACTTAGTCTTGCATTCTCAGTTTTATATGTTCATGCCTCTATGTTCAGTGGCCATATGTATTTCAGTTAGTCCTTACCTCACCTACTAGTACATTTAAAGTATTGATCGCATACTTTTCTCTTGATCTATGTTGTCTTATAACATAGGTTTGGATGCTTAGTTCCCTGACCATTCTTAGACAGTTCAGCATTACCCAGCAGTAGTAGTATTGACTCCTCATCCCTCCAGGACATGGCATGTTATTACCATTATTTCAGCATCTCTTTATGTTTAGCTAGTCGGAGCTAGTTGAGGGTTTGTCCCATCAACTCCTTATGAGTTTTAGTGGCTTTTAAATAGATAAACACTCAGTTAGTTTTTTAGTCTATTCAGTTTTTTCAGACATGTTGAATTACATTTCAGTATTACATTATACTAGAATTTTATAAACATATCTTCCTTTTATGTTATTCCATTAATATTTTATTTAGTGCTCACAACAGGTACCAGATCATAGGTTATCTTGGTATCACTATTTTCCTTAAGCACCGTCTTGCGACTAAGGGGTAGCCTCAGGTTGTGACACTTTTGGATGAGCAGATAGATTTCACCCTTTACCTTTTGAGTCTCAGGATGTTGCCTTACTAGCTTTATCTTGATCCTACTTAACTATTAACTTTTGAGTCTCTAATTATTAGATTAAAGCTAACTATCTTACTTAAATGCTACCTAGTAGCGTGGATCGACATCTAAACTTCAAAATACTGTTGTAATTATCTTTTCCTAGTCACTACTCCTCTTTTGGAGTAAGTAGTAATAATCTAGGTGGGATCCTAACATTTGCAACCGCTAAGATATCTATTAAAGTGAAGACAATACAATGCATGCATGGGTGTCGGTTCAGAACAACAATAACACTTCCCCTACTTTGTCAATCCGTATCTATTTTTTAGCTAAGATTACTCTTGTGAAGTAATCAACAACATTCATGATTGAAAGCATAAGATGAAATCAAAATAATCACAAGTAAAAACCCAAATCTATAATTGAATTAATCAATCAAAATCAATACAAGAGAATTCCAACACAATAATCGAATGCTGGAATCAAAATATATTTGTAAGTATCAAGAATGTGCAGCTTCTACAAAAAACACATAGAGGGTATTTATAGTACATGAGGAAACCCTAAAATCAATGTCCGAATGAAAAAGGATTAAAAAGGGTCGGTGGCCATAAGTGGTGTCCACATGCGATCTGAGGCTGGGTGCATGTAACCACTGCATGTGCTCAGCCAAAAAATCCTACAGCTCTGCTCTAAGGATTTTAAACTTCTGACACATGCTTTGCCCACATATCTTCCACATGTGCTACATGCGGTCTGCATGTTGACATAGGTAGGTGCTAGAAGTTATTTTTCAGCTCTTTCACTCTCTAGATCTTCAATTCCAGAACTTACCTTAGTCTCACATAGACATAGGTAAGTTCCAGGCCTTTTAACACTTGCAACCAAGCTTTAAATCTTCAGTTTTCATCATATGCATTGGTCATATACAATCCAAAAAGTGTCACGAAAACCCAAGATTGCTCACACAAGTATCCAAAAACACCATATTTTCAACTTTTCAAGAACTTAGCATTCAAAACTTAGTTTCCTAAAAAAAAAATACCAAAAATGCATCATATCTAACAAAACAACCTAAGAAACTCGCATATTTTCATTGTTTTAAGCGTCGAAAGTGATATATTTCTATAACACCAGTATCCTCAACTTAGAATGTTTACATGTCCTCAGAAAACAAAACAAAACAAAACAAAACAAAACAAAACACGATGCTTAACTAGGAGATACTAAGTTATTTAGGGCAGTTAGTCAACACTTTAAGCCCAAACCACAATACCTAGACCAATCTCTACTTTTCCAAACCAACTATGTATGAATATGAATCACAACAATGTGACATAATAGGATCAAGGTATGGTATTACTTTAACAATGGACAACCCTTTATATATAGACAAGTTACATTACCCAAAATAAGCAAGTAGCTAGCAATATGACTCAAGTGCCCTTACAACAAAGAAGTCCCACTCACTCATACAAAATAATGCACGTCAATGCAGGGAAAGTTAAGATACACTCACACTCATAAGAGAAGTTCCAATCAATGTGAATAAAATACCTTAGGCTTGACCGTATTTTCTTTACCTTAGTATTCAGACAATCAAGTTAGGATCACTAAAGGGATTTTCTCAACTTGTAATGTAGTTGAGGGGATGGTATGGTACATATGAATATCAAGTGACTAAGCCTCTTTGGCAATACACTAACTTTGGGATCCCACTTATTTGCCAACTTTCTTTTTATTCTGCCTTTATTTCTTTCTTTTTATTCTTTATTGCAAATTCAAGTTGGATGTGGTCTTTTATTCTTTCTTTTTCAGTTATTTCACAAATTTTCTTTTCTTTCATTTTCTTTTATTTTGCTACCACACTCAACCCTACTAATTTTTTGTCTTATTTTACCCTCTACATACCCACTTTATATCACACATCAATATGATAACCACTTTCAACTTAGGCAATTTGGCTGAGTTGAGTTCCATAATGTCTAAGAAGGACCAGGTCTAAAACTAGTTATTGCAATATAACTGGAAATGTGAATAGTGAAACAAGAAAAATAGGCTATAAGGCTCAAATGAGATCAAAGGATACTATTTCAAATTGGGAAGGTCAGTTAGGCTACAAGTGGACTAAAATAAAAAATGGACTATGATCCTTTCCTAACTGACTATCCTTCATCCTAGGCAAGACTAACCAGGCAAGTTATGAATTCAACACACAAATGGAACTACGTAGCATGTCACACACACGGCACAATGTTAATATTACAAGTTATTACTTATCTTGTTCATGTAATTGTTAGCAAGTGATTATCATGTCCCTAATCCTAATGCCATAATTCAAAAACACAATTTTAGAGGGGCATCATTTTTCTCAAACACCAATAAAAATGTGACTACTGCCCTAACTACTTAAAAATCTACTAATTACATAGAAATGTAACACAATACAAAAAAAACATAATATGACATAAATTAACCTAGACATGCCGGTTTTACAACTATACCATAGTCGACAGGAAAAAAACATGGCAACAAAAACCTACAATGGTTATGGTATACCCCAACCCTAACTAAAATCTGCACACTATCCCCAATGAGCTATAATGATAAAAAACAAAAGGAATGAGGACATACCTTGGATGCGCTAAGCGTCTATGTCATGAGCATCCCAAGATGGGGGCATATAAAATGGTGGAGGGGTAGTGGTGGTAGTGCACTACTAAAAGATGCACCTGCTGCTATATCTTCACGCCTCTGCCTCTTAACAACTATAAAATCCATCAAATCATGTTTGTCATTTTTGAGGGCCTGGTCATATGGCATATCTAGACTAATAGAGTCTACCATGTGACCTCTCGTGACCCCAACTACCAGGACCTTTTTATCCTCCTCCTCAAAGAAATTAAAATATTTGGGTATGCGTGGAGGTGATATTTAGACCACTGGGGGTGTGACTGAAGGAATGGATACCACATGGCTTTTTGTGAGAGAGCGTACCTTTTCTTGTAATATATCTATCTAGTTCCTCATATGGGCTAGAACTAACATCTCTATCTCTATAAATTAAGCCATAACCCATATCTCAAATGCATCAATATATGCTTGTAAATTAATATATAGCTTAGATAGGGCAACTCTCTATGCGAACTCCCATCTAGCCTCTACCATCTCAAATATAATTTGAACCCTAGAATGCATCTGATCAAATAGAGTAGTTATCTCGATCTCAACAACCCATAATCGAGCATTAGTGTCCCTCTGACTATCCACTAAGCTCTATAAAAAATCTCAAGATATAGTAGTCATACCTGTAGTAGAAGTATTAATAGATGGGTAAGTGGGATCTGAAGTTATGCTAATCAGATCTGAGTTCAAAGATAGGGGTTGATGAAGAAGTGGTTGGTGTCTTCTTAACTTGATTACTCAAATCTAGGGCCTCTCTTTCTTACCCTAGCTTAAGTCCACACTAACTCCCACACTGCCTTCAGGTACCTCACCCAACTTTGTTGAAATTGATGGACCCTTAATTTAGCCCTGAGGTACTACAACAAACTCACTAGATCTCCTGGAAAGGGCCGAGTTTGCCAGATCCTTCATACTCTTTTTTGTGTAGTGGTTGTCAAACGTACTCTCTTATCTACTCTGGTATCTCAGGTATAATGGCCTCATCACATAACCTCTGAATCAGGCAAGGACATGGTAAATTCATCGTCTTCCCAAATGATCTTTTATGAATCTTATATTGGAGGATGGCTGAAAAATTAACATCATATCCAACTATCATACTAGCAACCAGGGTTGCTTCTATTAAGTCAACACATTATCTAAGGTAGCGGAAAATAGTTGATGTCAAATGAGAAACCACCAAAACTTGGAATCAAAAGTCAATGAACCCTTATTTATCATACCATGACCCTCGATCCATGGGGTATCATCATCGAAAGGTGATATATAACTGGATATCCACCTAGCCATCTCAACTTTCTCTTATTTTTTCTCAGCTTCCCGCGTGATGTATCTATCATGTATGACTCTCAGTTTGTAGTCACACTCTACTGTTGATGCGAGAGTCATATAGTCTAGACCAAAAATAACCTAGCGGATAGTCTCTATTAAAAGATCAACCTTGACCCCTCTTACAAGGGCTTGATCAAGCTGGCTGCACCATGTGTCTCATCAGACCTGGAGATTTATGCATTATAAAAACTACTATGGCATGGTATGATGCATAATACTCTTGCACCATAACGGGTTGTAAGAACTGAGTGTTCTAGTCATCCACTATAATTGATAACTATTAAAAGAAGCCTGCAACTATGGTACTCAACTCAACCCAGATAGATCAATTCTGCACTCCTCATGAATAAGCCTCTTGGGACTTCTGGCCTCCAAAATACAACTGTCTATATTAAATAAACTTTGTGTCCCGTCCATACACTACCTCAAATTTTTCTGCTCAAGAAGTGCCTCCGAGGAATATGTGAGAGCGAAACTCTACCCCTGATGTACTGGTGCCTCATGGGAAGCCTACTCTATCCCTTACTCAGTTTGAGGTGCATCTGACTGCTGTACACGGATAATGGTAACCTCCTTAAACTGGGGTACCGCTGATGACTCCTCCTACTCTATAGCCTCGAATGAATCTAGGGACCCTTACTTAGATTGAGAGTCCTGAGATACTCTCTGTGTATCTAGCTCAAAATTTGCCTCATCCTTACCATCATCATCTAGTGAAGGAGAATGTAAAGGTGATTTTCATGCTGACTTCATCCTCCATTGGTCTAGATTTTCTCAGATAACCTCAATAGCCTATATGGCCTCAATTAGATACCTGGGTCTAGTGAAAGCTGGATGACTCCCCCACTATGACTACAAACATTGATACAAGTCAAATGGATGCCATAGCTTTCGATGATATCATTCAAAGTTAGGACATGAGGAATCAAGCTTTGGTCTCATTGAGGACATAGGATCCTACATGGAGGGGCTGATTTGAGTACACCAGAGAGAAATCCCACATGTGAAAGGTTGCTTGAAGCATTGAAGATTGAGAACTCATGGTTTTGGGCCCTTCATTAAGGGCATTTTGGTTGCTTAGCCTTGTCCAAGAAATCTCTATGGTCGCCCCACCTCATTAAGGGTATTGGAGTCATTTTGTCTTAAATTATGTAATAAGGCTATATATAGTCTCTTTTAGGTCTTTTATCTTTAGTTTATGAATGATAAAGATATGAAAAATTAAAAGTCCTCTCTCTTGAGAGTATAACACTTAGTGTAGTTCTTAGTTAGGGCTTGGAAACGCCATTCTTAGTATAGGGATTGGAAAAGTTGATATTGTACATTACTTAGAAATGGTGGTTATGAAGGTGAGTCAATTCCCTTAGCGGTCGCCATAAGAAGGTTGGTGTTTTTACTTGTGTCTTGAAGGGTATTTATGTTTGATACACGTTTGGGTTATTGTTATTCATAAGTCCTTATGTCATCTTGCCTAATCTTTATTTTTCTTGCAATATTTGTCTTTGTTTTTTGCTTCTTATCCTAGGTTTATGGTGTTTTGTGTGTTACTGCCCGTAGTTGTTGTTTTTGTTATTCTCAGCTAGTCCTGTGTTCTTAGCTGATTTTGGTGTTCGTTGATTGTTCCGTTATCATTTGATATCAGATCAAGGATTGATTTCGTTCCTACGGAATCAATCTTGGGCTTATTAACTTGAAAATCACAAAAAAAGGTGTTGAAAAAATAAAAATCCAAAAGAGAAACATTCGAACCCATTTTTGGTGTCTAGGCCAAAATTTATATCTTAAATTTAGGAGATTTTATCTGTTTTGGTTGTTTCTAGCGTTAGCTGATGTGTGAGAATATGCTAACATATTTGAGGCTTTTAACTCTAAATAATTTGGAGTTCTTGAGCAACTTTAGTTATTTTTGACTAGTTTATGTTTGATTTTGTAGTTTAAGCTGATATGATAAAGAACCAACATGAAATGAAGCAAATAAGTTGAAATTTCAAGAAATCTAAAGACAAGTGTGGCTGATGACATTTGTGATAAGTCTTCATTCTTGTGATAAGCTATCAGCTTGGTCATTATCAGTAGATAGAGAATTGGCCTAAAGTGGAAGTTATGATGATATTTTATGATAAGCCGTCAAGGGTCTGATAAGTTAACAAGAATGTCATCAGCCTAAGGCAGCCAAGGAGAACTGAAGCAACGCCTTCATGATATTTTGTGATAGGACATCACGTAGCTGATAGGTTATCAAGTTTGTCATTATCCTTAAGTAGGAAGAGCCAAAACTGAAGAAAAAGCTGACAACATTTGTGATAAGTCGTCAGCTTCCTCATAAGCTATCACAAATGTCGTCGGCTAATCTAACAGATTTTTGATTTTTATTAATTTATTTCCTTATTAAGGGTAAACTATTTAAGCTTAGTTTTAGGGTTTTCTAGACATGATTATTATTATTATTCCGCACAAAGTTGACACCTTGATTTTTGGACAACATATTTTTGATATTTTCTCTCTTTACTTCTTAACTTTAATAACACAACTATTTTTGTGAGATTATTATTAGTATTTTGGGATTTTTCCTTTGTGAACTAATCTGCCATTCACTAGTTTTTATTCATCTCTATAGGTTTATTTTTCAAATCATGCATTCAATTATGTATTTCATTCGTTACATCATGAGTAGCTAAACTCCATTAACCTGAGTTATGGGATCTAAGGGTAGGTCTTGATGAGGTGCTAAGTATTCAAGATTCAAAAGATGGTAGGATTTCTTGATAATTCTGAAGTTTTAATTAACGTCTGTTGGTTGCAAAAAGTAGACACACCTTCTTTGATTTGCTTGAGAAAGAAATCAAATATCGAAGGAAGTGAATTTTCAACAGGGACTCAAAAATACTTAGTTTAATAATCAGCGCTGTAACAAGGTTGGTTAACCTGAGGTAAAATCTAGGCAGTAAATAGAAATTCTCTAAGTCCGAGAGGATTAGAGAATTAAACGCTTAAGTAGGTCGAGAGACATTTAAGTATAAAATTGATAAAGATAGCTTGTTATCCTACCTACCGTGAGAATCTTGAACCACTAGTAGCATCTGTCATGTATCGGAGGCCCTAGTGAACATATTTCTGGTTATTTCATAAACTCTTGATTTACAAACACCGAAAGTAAAGTGACAAACAACTACTTGTTAAACCTAAACCCCCATTTTATCTTTTCGTAGCATTTGTTTGAATTTAACTTGTAGCTTTAGTTTTAAACTAGTTTAATCGCCACTCACATTGTTCCCTGTGGATTCAACCCGACTCCAAAGTTGGGTAAATATATTGATGATGAACTCCTTTCTCTAAATAGACATATAAGTTGAGTGTTATCATTAGCACCTTCTTCAATAACACTAAAAGAGTCAAGATCCAAATTTTGAGGCATTTCTGAGTTGTTCTTGAACTTTGATGGTTTCTGTTTTTTGAGGATTGATGGATTGAAAGTGTGTTGTTGATGATGTGGGTTTGAAACATGTTTTTGTTGTTATGGAGTTCAACGTGAGCTAAAATAAACAAAAATCAATCAATTTGGAGCTCATTTGGGTTGGTTTCCATTCTTGAATGTTCTTGTTGTTCTTATGTATTGTTGAGAAAGAACATTCAAAAGGGAGTGGTTTGATCTAAAAGGGTGAAAAAAGGAGTGTGGTTTTGTGTTTTACTTGAAAGACATAATCCCAAGACATCCATAAAGGAAAGGGGACAAAAGGGCTTTCAGAAGTCTTGATTACCAAAAGGGAGTAATAGCTTATTCCAAGACTAACAAAAAAGGAAAGAGCCAACAACCTTTCAAAAAGGTGTCTTGCAAAAAGGGTGCAAGGAAGTCAAACCTTTTTGAAACTAAAAAAAGGCTCCAAGTCTTGATGTTTCCCTCCCAAAGCTGATTTTCACCATTCAAAATTAAAATTTGACCAATCCAAATTGCAAATTGCCACATCACCAAACTACCACATCATTAAAGTGCCATGTCATCACCCTCTAAAAACAAACTTAGGATCAAAATTTCAGATTTCTAAGTTTCTTTTCTTTGTTTTCTTAGTTTCATTTCTTAAGTCTAGTACTAATTAGCAACTAGTAATCACCTACTAGATTGTGAATTAGTTGTTTGAGTCTGCTTTTTTTTTTGTATTTTCGTTCTTTGTGTGCTTTTCTTATTTTGATTCATTGAAATTATTTATTTCAAGTTTGTAAATAGAATTTTTTATTTTTTGTCTTGAGTCGATCAAATAAGAATTTATTCTGGCCGCCAAGTAGAATTGACATCTTATTGACTACCGGAGTATAAGCAACTTTGAATATTCACCGCTCCAATTGTGAGGACATTAAAATGAGTGTCTACGAATTTTGGTGAGGAGATTTTACTACTAATATTGTTTGTTATTTTGTAGGTTTGTTGCTTTGTTTGTTTTAGGTACAATTGCAATGGAACCCAAGGCTTCCACCTCTCAAACCATGGACAACAATTTCACCAATCTCATTTTGGCCTACCTTGAATTGTTTCCTGAGACATGACTATGGTGAATAAAATATTGGATCGTATGAAGGTCCAAGGGAGAAAGTGGGCTTCCCAGACAGACATCAAGATAAAGACTATAGCTCATTTGAGATACAAGTTAAAATAGCTAACTCATATACTTTTATACGTGAGAATGAGAATTGTGTGGCTAGTAGCCCATAGAGTGTGAGTAGTGGATTACTTACTTGTGAGTCTAATGATTCTTTTACTGTTTTTGATGATGTACATGTTGTGAGTATGGATACACTAGTTGATCCTATTAATGATCAAATTGACTCTTCTTGTAAGATAAATTTATGTCCACCTAGTATTGAAGCCAATATGTTGAATGAAAGTGTGTCGTCTTGTGTAAATGGTGTTGATCACCTTAATTGTAAAACTTTCCCACCACTTGAGGTTATGTGTTGTTTAATTAATGTAACCCAAGTGAGTGAAGTATTTGAGAATGTTGGTCAACAAATTAGGAGTGAACCCATGAGCTATCCTTGTGATATGGATTCCATGGTTTGCGTAGCTCATAGGGATAATCTTGTACTTGAAACCTCTTTGAAACTTTATAATTGTCTTTACAGAGTAAAGAAATTACTTTTCTAAATATGCCCGTGTGCTAAATCATGCTCTCTTTCTGTATAGTGTCTTATTTGAAGATAATTTGAACACTCCTAATGAACCTAGTGGTGAAAATGATGGTATAGCTTGCCTTGGAGGCTATATACTATATTTTAACCTACTATTCTAAAGATGGAAATCTCTTTTTGAAAGATGAGAGTACTCTTAAGAGTAAGAAATGAGTAGTCCTTATTGAAAACCTGAGGGCAAAGGTGTCATTGACTCCTTGGGGTAATGTTTCTAAATTTGCATCCTTGATTGACACACTTGTGCTTAGATTGCATGAATACCAACTTGAGAATGCAAAGTGGCCTATTTTATTGAAGGAAAGAAGGCGTATGTGCTTAAATGCTTTTTCTTCACCCGTGTATAACTTCACATTTGGTTCTTTCCCATACTACCTCTTTCCCTATGGTTACATTCATGCTAGTTTTGGATTTGTATTATGTAGAGGTAGGAAAGTTGTTGGTTGGTCCACTTGTTCTAATGACTATGCTATGTATTTTTGGTGGGCTTTAAAACTAATAGTGGCACCACATTTGATGAGGTCACTTAAAAAGGTAATGAAACAATTGTGCTTTATGGTCTATAATTTACGGGTAGCCTTACCTTTAGGACTTCGAGATACCATTGAGTCCTTTGTACTTTCTTTATCTCTTGATATTTCTCATACCTATACCCTTTGTGATGTTTTTGCTAATCTTTTCATGACTAACACAAAGGATTCATGGATATATTTCAAGTATGTTCTACCATGGCATGATAGTGTTTATTATTGTGCTAACTCTAACCCTCATGCCATGAGAAAGTTGTGCTTGTTTGTCCGTTCTCTTATTTTGCAAGGTATGGATTCGAGGTCGAATCCTTTTCAATGAGAGGATGATGATACAAGTCAAATAGCTGCCTTACCTTTTGATAACATCATTCGAAGTCAGTACATAGGGCATCAAGCTTTGGTTGCATTGAGGACACGAGATCCTACATGGAGGGACCGATTTGAGCACACCAAAGAGCAATCCCGCGTGTGGAAGATTTCTTGGAGCATTGAAGATTGAGGACTCACGGTTTTGGGCCCTTCATTAAGGAAATTTTTGTCGCTTAGCCTTGTCCAAGTAACACTCCATGGCCTCCCCACCTCATTAAGGGTATTGGAGTCATTTTGTCTTTCATTATGTAATAAGGCTATATATAGTCTCTTTTAGGTCTTTTCTCTTTAGTTTATGAATGATGAAAATATGAAACATAGAAATTCCTCTCTCTTGAGAGTATAATACTTAGTGTAGTTCTTATTTAGGGCTTGGAAAAACTATTCTTAGTATAGGGCTTGGAAAATCCAATATTGCACATTTCTTAGAAATGGTAGTTGTGAAGGTGATTCAACTCCCTTAGTTGTCACCATAAGAATATTGGTGTTTTTACTTGCGACTTGAAGTGTCTTTATGTTTGATACACATTTGGGTTCTTGTTATTCGTAAGTCCTTGTGTCATCTGGCCTATCCTTTACTTTTCTTGCAATATTTTTCTTTGTTTCTAGCTTCTTATCCTAGGTTTGTGGTATTTTGTGTGTTGCTGCCTGTAGTTATTGTTCTTGTTGTTCTCAGCTATTCTTGTGTTCCTAACTGATTTTGGTGTTCGTAGATTGTTTTGTTATCACAGGTAGAAGCTGTCCCATAGTCCCTATTAAAATAGTCTCAGCTATCAAGCACTTTTGTCCTCTAGTCACTCTGTGTGTCACACGACATGTAACCTCTCTAAGTAGAGCAATTAACTAATCCTCTACCAAACCACTGGGCTCAAGGGACTCTTCCTATCTTATTGATGTCTTCGCCTTCTTCTTCTTAGCAGTTTTTGATGCCATGTGTACCTAAAAGACTAGTAATTAGTTTCCAACAAAAATAAGGGATTGCAAAGGTTGAAGAAAAACTAAAAGTTCCAAAAAGTTAAACTTTTTACTCAATTTTTACACCTCTAAAACTTATTTGAAGTCCCAACAAGTCCAATGTGTACATATAAATTAAGAATCATGATTTTAATTGCAAACTACATGTCCAAACTTTAGGATTACTCTACTTGTTCAAGTTCAACTTCTGTTTAGGGCCTACCTTAATAATTTAAATTCAAAACAAGGCCCCACACTAAGAAGTTAGGCTACTTCAAGGCTCCTACACACAAGCATGATAGATTCTATATATTTTGTATGGAAATAAACATATCAACTTTTTTATTTGATAAATGATTCAATACATAACCATTAGGAGCCGAGAAAGTTACCTCTTTTATGATAATCAGAAAGTGAATAATGAAGAAATCAAGCAAAACCCATTTAAGTGTGTTGGGACATGTTAGTACCATATGCAATCTGCATATGTAGGGCGCATATTGTCCCAAATTTTGGCATACTTTCCTGCATTCCGGACTTGGCATTTTTATGTTTTCCCTGCTACTTAAGGTCCTGTAACTTGAGTTTATGGTCCTAAAAGTATGATTATGTGCCAAAGTCCACAACTTTCCGTTCTTATCCTCGAGATTTCAATCTTTTCAATTATTGCTCACCTTACCTAGCCTGTGTGTTACTTGTGACCCAGATTGGTTGGTCACAAATTCCCCTTACCTTAAAATTTATGCATGTAGCAATTTACTATATATTAGGTAAGTTCATGAACTATGAGCCTACAAAAAACAAAACAAACAAAAAAGTGAGCACTAAAATAGTTGAATTTCTCCCATCCAATGCTTGATTTAATGTCGTGGTACGATGTGGCTATGTTAGTTACTCATACTTCACCAATATGCCCATGGGTTTCCTCCTATACAATACTTGAGTTAACGTCCTGACATGATATTTGTACCTTGTTTACTCAGAATTCATCAAGATACCCATAAGAGTACCCTCCAGGTTTACCAATACAATCTATCATAACCATCACCCTTATGTTGGTTGGATACTTCATTAAATTTTGAATGTAGAATATGGCCTACTCACCATTGACTTTGAACTTCAATTCTCTATTTTCAATGTCAACCATCGCTCTACCTGTGGCCATGAATGATCTCCTTAATATGATGGGCATTTCAGTGTCAACCTCACAGTCTAAAAAGACAAAGTTAGCCAAAATGATGAAAATGTCAACTCTCACAATCGCATTAAATGAAATACCCATAGGTTTCTTCATCGTGAGATCGTCCATTAACAACTGCATTATAGTGGGTTCAGGAGGGATCAAGCCTAATTGCTTGAATAAAGCAAGCAACATCAAATTTATGATAGCTCCTAAGTCACATAAGGCTCTGGAAAATTAGGATAACCAAATAGTGCATGGTATGGTGAATGCTCTGAGATCACCCTTTATCTGGGCCAGAGACTTAGTAGTGACTGAACTATAGTGGTGCAAGCCATCAACATCCTCAATTGTAGATTCTTTATTGTTTGTAACCAATTGCTTCATAAACCTGGCATATCTAGGCATCTGCTCCAATTCCTCAAGAAGAGTAATATTCAAGCTCAACACTTTTAGTATCTCAATGAATCACTTGAACCTTCATTCCTCTATTTTCTACTTCAGTCATTAAGGAAAAGGTGGGGGTGGTCTTGGAATTTATCTTCTTTCCTGCTCAACAACTAGAGCCTTTCGTCTTTCCTTACCAACTACATCATCACCACCTGTTGCCTTTTCTGAATCCACAACAGTTGTCTCATCAATAGAAGCTTTATCATGTCTTGTTGCTTCCACAATAGGTAACGGGGATCCATAGTAGTCATACCACTCTTTGTGGTAATGGAAAGAACATGAACATCATTTATTAGATTTTGCACGACATTGCTTGGACAGGTTCCTGGCTGCCTCTAGTTCAGTGTTGCTGACATCTACCTGAATTGGTACTCCAACTACTTCATAGCAGTGGTATGAGATTCAACCTTCTGGGTCAATCGTAAAATGTCAGCCTTAATCTCCTTAAGGCTGCTCTCCTAATATTCTTGAACCTTTACTAGCTTAGTCAACATCTCTTCTGTTTTTGATTCTTTATCTCTTCTGCCAGGTGGAATGTACCGATCTCCCTTCTCTCTGTAGTCATCCTTCTTTATCTAATCACCATTTTTCTCCCTACTATGGTATTTGAATCTATCATAGTACTTCTGAACTTGGTTCCCTTGCACTTGGGCTAGGAAACCCGCTAATTAATGATCCAAATAGTTTAATTCCTTCTCTAATTTTGACTCATAAGATTTTGAAGCTGAACCTTGTGCTCCTACTAAATTCACTTTCTCAAAACTTGCTGCTACAAACTACTTTGCTTCTAACATTACATCTGTTCTTAGTAGCACAATCTCTTGCGCTACTTATCATCAGCTACCTTTTAGCTGTAGGAGGCACAGGAAGAATATATGCCAGATCCTCTCTCAGTACCCTGAGTTTTTAGCCCTCGGTTGGCGAGAGAGATTTGACCTAGCATCTCCAAAGCTGCCTCCCAGTGTCGTCTCATGAAAAATTCTCAAGAGATTGTATCTGCCATGGCTCTGGAAATTATAGTCAATGCTCTGTAGAATATCTCCAATAGGCTCATCCCTGACATTCGATGATTGGGAACCATACTCAGCTTCTTCTTGAACCTAAACCATGCCTCGTACATAGATTCTGACTACAGCTGCCTAAAATTATAGATCTCATCTTTAAGCTACAATATCCTAGATGGAGGAAAGAATCAGTTCAAGAATTGCCTGATCAACTCATTCAATATAGTGATCGATCCTCTTGGCAGTTCCCCTAGTCATAAAGATGCTTCTCCTATAAGTGAGAAAGGGAGTGGCCTTAGTTCAATATATTTCTAATTCACCCCTAGAATGGTATAAAAACTGCAGATCTTGATGAATTCACAATGTGCATATTTGCATCACCTATAGGTAAACCCACAAGTATACTTTTCAGGTTTAGAAGCTGGATCATTGCGCTTGTTATATTAAACTTAATGCCTGGGGGTAAAATAGAAGGGATAATGGCTCTAGTCTCTGCAAGATCAATGTATCCCAAATCTTCTTCATCATCTTCATGTGACTACACATACTGATATACTGAAATCACTTGAGGACGACCTCCTCTAGCTCTGTTCTAATTCCATTGAGTACTTCTTGGTAGTCTGCTTCTTGTCTCGCTCAGCTAGCTCTGCCTCCCTATCTATCTATTGATCTTTTTCTATTTCCCTCCTCTCATTATTATCTTCTGCTAAAAACACAACAGTCTGCTGATTAATAATATCCTAAACTCTTTCGAGAGGAGGAGAGGCACATCATCTCGAACCCCTTTAGAAATATCATTTTTTTCTGTTCTATCATCCTACTAGATATTAATAGGATCCTCCCTGGATTCGAATTTACTGGGAGTAAGGGATTGCATCTACTCTATGTTCTAGGCATACACTAACATATACCCAACTAAGAACAAAAACAAAAAGAAAAACTCAAAAACTATAACAATTTAAATTCACAAATCAACTCTATATTCCCCGGCAATGGTGTCAAAATATTATAATGACCAAGATACACTTTCACTCTGAAGATTATGGTAATGCTGCCAAATATAGTAAACCAACAAAGGATGGGGTTGAATCCCAAAAGAATACATAGTAGTGTGGCTCTCAGCAGCTTTAATCAAAGTGTAGAACTAAAAAAGTAAAAAGGGGGGGGGGTGGTTGAGTAGAAAAATCAAACAAGTGGAAAATATCAACTTCGGTTGTAATTAGTCATATGTGAACACTAGGATTCTGTGATCCCTAACTTCATAATTCAATAGGCTTGTCCTACTTTATTGAACCAACTCGATACCTTATATGCAAAATCTGATAAGTTATCTACCATCTACAGTCTTTTGGACGAGCAGATAGATTTCACCCTTTAGCTTTTGAGTCACAGGATGTCACCTTACTAACCCTTATCTTGATCCCATTAACTATTGAATTTTTAGTCTCTACTTATTAGATAAAAGCTAACAATCTTACTTATATAATACCTAGTAGCATTGATTGATATCAAAACTTCAAATTACTATTGTAATTATCTTTTCCTAGTCACTAATCCTCTTTTGGAGTAAGTAGCAATAATCTAATTGGGATCCTAAAATTTGCAACCGCTAAAACATCTATGAAAGTGAAGACAATACAATACATGCATGAGTATTAGTTTAGAACAACAATAGCACTTCCCATACTTTGTCAATATGCCAGGGTTTCCACAACCCTAGTTATAGGTTTTTAGCCATTCATTCTTGTGAAGTAATCAACAACCTTCATGATTGAAAGAATAATATGAAATCACAATAATCACAAGTAGAAACCTAAATCCATAACTGAATGAATCAATCAAAATCAATACAAGAGAATTCCAAAACAATAATCAAATCTCGAAATCAAAATATATTTGTAAGTATCAAGAGTGCATAACTTCTACTAATAAACACTAAGGGGTATTTATAGTATATGAGGAAAACCTAAAATCAAAGACCAGACAAAAAAGAGTCGGTGGCCACATGTGGTGTCAACATGCGGCCTAGCCTTGGGAGTATGTGGTACATGTGGCCTGAGACTGGGCGTATGTGGCCACCGCATGTGCTTAGACAAATAATTTTGCAGCTCACTCTCGAGATTTTGGACTTCTGACACATGCTTTGCCCACATGCGGTCCACATGTGCTACATGCAGTCCGTAATAGCTTGAGGCATACTAGGATTGCTAATCTGGGATCAATATAGGGGTTACATACACAAACTTGGGAGAAAAGAGAACTTACTTGAGGATATTGCTTAGATAGGAGCAGAAAACAATTCTAAGTATACATAACCTATTGATTCTGCATATCAAACACCAGGAGAAATTGCAAAGTACGAAGAAGCTTTAGGGAGAAAAGTCCTAGCTCCTCTCTTATACTAATTATAAAATCCAATAAATAAACAATTGTTACTACTGAATTCTTTATTTACAGAACCTCCTCTATTACTAGAGATCATTATTAGTTGCCTCAATATACACCTTGATTGATATATTGACCTATTCCTTGCAGTATCGACCCCAACCTGTTTTTTTTTCTATATTTGATCTACGACTACTTTATACTTTGTTAGAGGTGTAATTTTGGAAACAATAAATTTTAGCACCATTATCGGGGAATACGGTTATAAAATAGATTAATTGAATTTGTCAGGTTGTTGGTTTCTATTTCCTAGTTTTATTTTTCTATTATTTCTAGGGAACACATTGGTGTATACTCAATACTCAGAGTTAAGGGAATCCTCTAATTACACTTGATATGAAACTTGATAGAACTTGGAGAGCTAATGGAAGGATGGTGAATAAAAGAGTTCATAACAAGGAGCCCTACTCAAGGGCATTTATAATGATTCGACAATCTTAAATTATCCAGCATATCAACATGATCATCAGGATACTGTAGAGTGGATCACTAATCAACTGATGGATAAAGAGAATTCTAAGCAAGAAGTTGTTAAAAGGAAAACTAGGAGAGCAAGGGCTAGACAAGATAAAGAAAACCGTCTAACTGCACTTGATGAGTGAGAAAGGCAAAAAAGGCATAAGGGGAAATAACCTCTATAATAGTATTTCCCTCATTATAAGGATATGAAAGAAGATTTGTATTATTTGGAGCCGATTGAAATAGGTGCTATTACGCCATTAGAATCACCTTTTGGAACAAAGTTTGACATTACTAGCACTATGCTACACTTGCTAAACTTGAAGGGGAAGTTCTCAGGTCTTACAACTAATGATGCAAATATGAATATAATGAAATTTATGGCATTTGGACATTTTATAATCTACCTAAAGTGAGCCAAAAGGTGATTATACTGTTGTTGTTTCCTTTCTCTCTGACAAAGAAGGCTATATTATGGTTGACGGAGTTACCACGTGGATTGATTACTACTTGGAATGAGTTGAGGACTTAGTTATTGGAGATTTTTTCCACCTTTTAAAATGTTGCCATTGAAAGATACGATTTACAACTTTAGGCAGTTACATTTAGAGGAATTATATGAGACTTAGTTGAAGTTCAAGAAGAAGTTGCACAATTTTCCAAATCACAAAATAACTGGTAGAGACTTGCTTGATATCTTCTATAAAGCCTTGAATTCAAACACCAAGACTGTAGTAGACGCTATTATTTGTGGGGCATGCCCGAGTATACATTGGTATCACTCTTCTGAGATTCAATATTAAATCACAAAAACCAACCGAGGTTGGCATACTTGAGGTATGGATAGACCAATATGCACTTGTGCAATTCAAGCATCTGCAGAGCAGAGAGCACTAGATAACTTAGTAGCTCAAGAGGTGGAATAACTGAGGACTAAGATTGGTTTACCCATTAAGAAATTTGCTATAGTGGGAGAAGAAAAAGGTAAATATGGTGAGTTTACAAGATATGACACTTAGTCATGATAAATCAGATTCTGAGAAGGAGGCAATGTATCTAAACAAAGAGGTAGCAGGTTTCTGAGTAAATATCCAATGGTCTAACCAAGATAATTATAATTCTAGGCAAGGGAATCAAGGTTAGAACTAATATAGAGATAATAATTACAATAGGTTTGAGTATAGAGATAGAAGTAGGGAGCAAGTCGGTGGTAGGAGAAAAAAGGACGACCACAAGGATAACAATGGCCTTAATGTTCCATTTAGGAACCATGATGCTAGTTCAAGAAATTTAAGAATGAAAGACATACTTGGAAAAGTTGTGATAGGGGTAGAGAAATGGAAGACTGCCTTAAGGAGATTGTGTTAGGTAGTTTGGGAATGAGTTAAATGGTTGAATCATATGCTACTGCCATAAAGCAGCTTGAACAATAATTTTGTCAAATGTTTGTTTCATTAAATCAATATCAATAAGGTACACTTTTGACAAACACCATCTAAAATCCAAAAAATAATGGTCATTGCTTGAATGTTACTACCAGGAGTGGTAAGATAATCACTAGTCTACCTATAACCATGTTTATTGATAATAAGGTAGAAACGGTGATTATCGAGGATGATAAATTTTCCCAATCTAAAAACTTAGTGATGGATGAGAACGTTCTTAAAAATTCTCTAGTTGATGAATATGAGGCTGAGGAAAGAAATAAAAGCACAAGCAGGTTCCAAAAATATTAACTCCCATTCTACGACCTCCTTTTCTTTTTCTGCAAAGACTGAGGAAGAAAGCTAAAGAGAAAAAATACCAAAATTTTATTTCTATATTGAAGGATTTTTTGGTGAATATCCCTCTGAGTATCTTGAATAAATGCAAAGTTATACAATCTTTATGAAGGATTTGATGATTAAAAAGAGGACTATATATTTCGAGTCCATTGACAATGTAAATCATAGTAGTAATCGCTTTTGGTCTTTGATCTAGAAGAATAAATATCCTGGAGCGTTCATGATTCCATGCTTTATTGTGTGCTTCAACTTTGCAAAAGCATTTTGTGATTTGGATGCTTGCATTAATCTCATGTTACAAATAATTTATAGATGTTGGGGTTAGGATTACCCAAAATGACTTTGATGAAACTTCTCATGGCGGATTTAACTATGAAGAATCTAATGGGAATCTTATATAATATTTTTGGTGAGGGTTGCATCCCTTATGTTTTCAGCTAATTTTGTCATCCTTGACTGTGAGGTTGACTTTAAGGTTCCCATTTTCTTTGGAACACCATTCCTTGCAATTGGACGTACGTTGATTGACATAGAGATTAGGCTAATGAAGTTTAAACTAAATAAAAAGTAGGTTTCCTTCAACATATGCCAATCCATGAATCGTCGAAATGATATGCCTGTGATTTCTATAATTAATATAGTCCACAAGTATGATTTGGTTGTTGCTATTGGGAAAACGCTTTGAGTCAAGGTACTTGTAACAATAATTATATTTTGAGGTGATGATATTGAGAGTGATGATGATATGGTGAGAACACTTAATATTAGGGGCTCATACAGTTATGCACGAACTAAGTTAGATCTTAATTTGAAGAATAAAGTTACCCTGCCAGTTAGTCCTTCTATTAAAGAGCCTTTTGTCTTGGAGCTTAAGACTCTTTCATCTCACCTTTGTTATGCATTTTTTAGAGACGATAATACTTTGTTGGTTATTATTGTAACTGATTTTGTAGATTTACAAGTTGAGGTTTTGATGTCTATTTTGAAGTTGTTCAAGAGGGCTATTGGATGATCCATTGCTGATATCATTGGGATTTTACCTTGAATTTTTGTGTAAAATCCAAATAGACCTAGATTGTGTGACTAGTATTGAGCATCAATGGAGATTAAATAAGTCTATGCAAGAGGTAGTGAAGAAGAAAACTATCAAGTGGTTAGACACCGGGTTGTTTATCCAATTACAGAAAATAAATGAGTGAGCCCTATCTGATGATTGCCTAAAAGGGTGGAATAATTATGGTTTCAAATAAGAAAAAATAATATTATTTCTACGAGGCCAGCCATTGGTTGGCATGTTTGCATGGACTATAAAAAGTTGAATGCATGGAATGAGAAGGATCATTTTTTGATGCCTTTCATATATCAGATGTTAGACCATCTACTGAAAGAGGATTTTAATATTTTCTTGATGGTTATTCATATTGCAATTAGATTTATATTGATACTCAAGATCAAGAGAAGACCACTTTCACTTGTCCATATGGGACTTTTGCATTCAAGAAGATGCTGTTTGCTTATGTAATGCACCCACAACTTTGCAACATTGCATGATGTCCATCTCTTTTGACATGGTTGAGGATACTATTTTGGAGTTTATGGATGATTTCTTGGTGGTTCGTGATTTATTCGATGATTGCTTGGCACATCTATCTAGTGTTTTGAGAAGATGCAAGGATTATAACATGGTTCTAAATAAAGAGAAGTGCCATTTCATGGTTAAAGAAGAAATAGTTCTTGGTCACAAGATTTCAAAAAAAGGGATTGAAGTTGAAAAGGCAAAGATTGAGGTGACTGAAAAATTGCCTTCTGGTATTAGTTGTTGTTAGGACACGTGGGTTTATACGAAAGAATCATGAAGGAATTCTTTAAAATTGCAAATACTTTGTGCAAGTTGTTGGAGAAGGAGGTAAATTTTGTATATGATGATGCATGTCTGAAGGAATTTGGGTATCTCAAAGAGAAGTTAATTTCAGCCCCTATTATTGTGTCACTCGATTGGTCCATGTCATTTGAGGTTATGTGTGATACTAGGGACTTGGTGCTAGGTGTTTTCCTAGTTCAAATGCGAGGGAATATCTTACATCCCATCTATTATGCTATCAAAGCACTTAACCCATATTAGAAGAATTATAAGTGACTAAACAAGAGCTGTTTATTATGGCGTTTGCATTCAAAAAACTTTGGTATTATTTGCTTAATATAAAAGTGATTGTTCTTATTGACCACACAACTCTTTGGTACCTTACTGAAAAGAAAAATACAAAGACAAGGTTGAATCGGTGGGTTCTTTTATTACAGGAATTTGACTTTGAGGTCAAGGATCGAAAGGGGACCGAGAACAAAGTGGCAAACTACTTATCACGCATGGAAGAAAAGTCTATGCTAAGACTGGAAAATAAGCTTGAGATTGATGATACTTCTTCAGATGAGCATGTATTGGCCGCATTACAAGATTTGATTCCATGGTTTTCTTATTTTACCAATTATTTGGTAAGTGATATGGTTCCTGAAAACCTATAGTTTCAGCAATATAACAAGTTTATGCATGATATGAGGAAGTCCTTTTGGGATGTTCCATAATTGTTCAGGATTTGTGTAGATGGATTGATTCTGAGATATGTTCCTGAGGTTAAGATGATGATTATCTTGGTGGCATTTTACTTGTCACCAGTTGGGATCACCCTAAAGGTGCTTGAATTATGCACAAGTTCTTATGATATGGATACAATTGTTCCACTATTCACAAAGATGCATATGACTATGTACGGTCTTGTGACCAACGCCGAAGGAAAGGAAACATCTCGCTAAGGCAAGAGTTTCCAATAAACACTCTCCTTGAACTTGATCTATTTAACATATAGGGTATTGACTCCAAGGGCCCTTTTTTGAGATACACGGTATAAAGAATATTTTGGTGGTTGTTGACTATGTGTTGAAGTGCATGGAGGCAATTACGCTTCCAAAAAACAAAGGGAAGAGTGTCACAACCTTTTTGAAGAAGAATATAATCTCCAGGTTTGGGACATGAAAGGCTATTATTGGTGATGTAGACTCAAAGTTTTACAATCATATTCAAGGCCTTGCTTGAGAAATATGGTAGGAAACATAGTGTGGAAACAACTTACCATCCTTAGAGAAGTAGAAAATTTGAGGTCTTCAATAGTGAGAAGAAGTCTGTTTTGGCAAAAATTGTGAATGCCAATAGGAAAAATTGGGCTAGAAAGTTAGATGATGCATTATGGGATTATCGGAAATCATTTAATACCCCTATTGGTGCTTCCCTATATAAGCTTGTGTATGGCTAAGCGTGCCACTTTCTTGTATAACTTGAGCATAAGGCATTGCGAGAACTAAAAAGGTTGAATCTGCAATCGATTGATGTGGCTAAATTGAGACTTGAGTAGTTGAATGAGATGAATGAATTCCGTCTTCGTTCCTATTAGTGGTCAGATTTGGACAAAGAAAAGATTAAATTATACCATAATCGTAAGATTAAGAAAATAGAATTCACCTTAAGTGATATGGTGTTCTTATGTGATTCTAAACTAAATCTATTTCCTAGCAAGATATGGTCAAGATGGAGTGAACTATATAGATTGATTATAGTGTTCCGCTATGGTGTAATTGAGCTAAAATTTAAAGAGGGCCTGAATTTTAAGGTACATATCAAAGGGTGTGAGATTGAAGAGGTGAAGATAATTAGTGTAGTGGATGTAGATAGTGCGTGAAAACTCAAGAATACGTGATTTGTTCCGCAATGTTATATC
The DNA here is from genome assembly GCA_030864225.1 of Capsicum baccatum var. pendulum. Taxonomy (NCBI): domain Eukaryota; kingdom Viridiplantae; phylum Streptophyta; class Magnoliopsida; order Solanales; family Solanaceae; genus Capsicum; species Capsicum baccatum. The sequence goes on along the minus strand of CM061555.1, from coordinate 281,843,867 downwards.
AGGAGCTTTATGGAAAGCAACCCATGGGCTAGTAGGTAAATTCTTAGTGACCAACTTAGCCACATCGTTCCATGATGTTAAATCAAATGTTGCAAGGTAATCCAAAATTTTGTACTGTTTATGTTATAGGGTAATGTATGTTACTTGTGATGGGTCTATACAGAAAAGAAACCAAAGAACTAGAATAAACACAACCCATAAAAGGATTATACGACCATGGGAAAGTGCCACGATCATAGGTTCAGTCATCAACATAAAGTATAAAGGGCTGAGTTTTAGGAGTTATCTTATGATTGATCACTACAATCATACGTAGATGTCATGATCATGGTACCAATTGTCTGATCAAACTCCTAAAAACCAACATTTATGACATGACCCAAAATTGGGCCATGTCGTATGGGTACCTCAAGCCCACATGAACCGGAGGTCACCCTAATAACCCATACATTCATCACATCAACCACAAGGGTCGGGTGAATCCTGACCACATAATAAGGTAGCAAAAACAATACTAGAAGTCATAACTTAACAATGTCTAGCCATTTCACAAATATCAAGACACTAGCCAATATACCCAAGTCCACAGTCAACCACAATACCTCTTTACAGACCAAACTTTAGAAATGTATATGTCGGAACAAGCCCCTAACAATAGCCAAACAAAGTCAAAATAAAACCAAGTCTAAAGATAGGAGAGCAATAATGAATATCTTCAAAAATAAGGAAGCTCACTACTCCCAGGTCAATGCATGAATCGCTTCCATCACCTAATCATTGTGAAAGAAGAGAAGATGATGCTTCGGCCCCTATTTCATATGGGGACATAGCGTCCGAAGATGGTTAGCGGTTGGAATGCTAGCCTGTAACTCAAGGATATGGATAAAGTAGCATCATTATTCAATAACATGCCAATATATCATATTCCATAATATTCATACACATTATCCTTACATATAGGTATATCAAATGCAAATCAAGAAATTAAAGCTTAACAATATTCTCAAACATTCATTCATTAGACTTGAAGTGGAGGACTCTGACCTTCCACACTTACTGTCAACTTCTATTTAGGAATAGGACTTTAACCATAATCACATACCATTAGACAAAACGCTTTAACCACACTCACACATTCATTAGCCAAGGACTTTAATCGCATACACAATCATTCAACCAAGGGACTTTAACATCATGTACATTCATCAAGGAAAGGGACTCCAACCTCATGCCTATTCATTACACAAGGGACTCTAACCTCTTTCCAAGAGACTCTAACCACAAGCCATTTCATTCAACAAGGTACATTAAACTCAAGAGATCTCTTTATGCAAGGGTTAACCTCGAGCAATATCATTGGGCAAGGGACTTCAACCTCAAGCCATTTCATAAGGAAAAAGACTTCAAACTCAAGCCATCACAACTATCATTAGTTAACATCGGGACTTTAACAATTTGACCATCCATCAACATTCATTCCATACAACATTTAAGGACTTTAACTATTTAACTAATTAAACACTATACATGACCCCATGGTCCTTATGGGAGCTTTCATTGCTCGACCATTTCAATAGGCCATTGCCTTCATTCAATCTATCATACGATTCAAGTTAGGGTTATCAAGACCCTCAAAGACTAGTCATATTATATTAAATGTCTTATACCACATTCTCAACACACTTGGTTTAACGCACAATTCAAATGCATTATCATATTTAGGGACTTCAACCCATTTATTAGTAAATTAACCTAACATGGTAATCAATTATACAATACATAGCACACGGTACTTTTAAAATACCATTTATCAATCATTCATACTTATTGGGCCATTTCCCTAGTTCAACACATAACCACAGGTGACTAAACTATTCACCTTGACATTTCCACAAACACCTTATGTGCATACCTTTAACAAGGCTATTTACATGGTAGAAATCAACATGGTTAGAGTTACTTAAGACCCTTATGTTAAAACTCACACAACAAGCACCCACATATGCCTATCATCATTATTAACATGTATAAACATAAGTATAAGCATGGGTCAACATTATTTATCATTGCAACAAAACCCTTTTCATTTGATTTCAAAATCACCATGTACACTTACTAATCCAAGTGTTAAATACATGACTTTAGTGTTATTTAACAAGGGGAAGAGGTACATGCCTTAGAAAACTTGATTCACCCCAGAAGCTTGCCTTCACTTTGGTCATAAATGGTTACCTTGAAACCTTAGACTCCAATCCTTCACAAATTATGTTTGAGAAAGTATTTAGGGTGTTTGATCCATCAAAATAGATGTTTTGGAGGATAAAATTACTTATATAGTGAGGGCACTTAGGGTTTTTGGTGTAGGAAATGACCACAAGGCCCTTAGTTAAAAGCTAGAAAATGAGCCTATGTTGGGGTATGACTCATTTGAGGAGCCATACCCTATGGTATGAGTGGTACCCTAACTCATGCCCTAGGCCTCACCTAGGACTCATACACTGGTTAGGGTACGGATACACACCTTTGTGTTGTATCCAAAGGGTATGACTCATGCACTAACTTGTACACATCACCCATACCAAAAACAATTTACTTTTGGTCGAGGCATCACTCTACACAATTGGTATTGGTACGACTCGAACCTTAAGGCATGATTGATTGGATCCTCAATCGTACCTAGGGAAGTGAGTGACCCTCACCACACTGCTAAGGGTATGATAGGGTGTTAGAAACTAGTATCAAAAGGGTACGAGTGGTACCCTTATTCATACGAAGTACAGAGACATCAAATAAGGGAATTTTTCAATGATTCAAAGTCTGGATGTTTCAATTCTCCCCTATTTGGATCATTCGTCTGCGAATGATGGGTAAGGCAAGAATAAACACAAATTTACACATTATCACACATGAAAACAAACTTTAAATAAGTTAGAACAAAGTATACAACAAGGGTACAACATATATCATAATCATCATCGATCGACTATTCATTTCATTGTCTTAGGGACTCAAACCCATTATTTATCAAAGACACTTGTTCATTTCAAAGCTTAGGGACTTAAACCCCTTATTTATCAACACTTACTCATTTCATAACTTAGGGACTTAACCCATCGACTTATCAAAGGTGCTTTCTTAACTCAAAGACTACGGACTTAAACCCATTACAACAAGGACATATAAAATTTAAAGGCATTAGGGACCTGAACCCATGGTCTAACAAGACATAGATCAATTCAAAGCTTGGGGACTTTAACCCATTGTCCATATAATGCATAACTCAATTAAACACAATGGGGACTTTAACCCATAGTTTATCAAGGTATAAATCAAGGTGAGAAGATTAACACATACCCTTGTGACAAGTTTTTGGGATGGGAAATAAATGTAGATACTTCGACTTCATGTCCTCTTCCACCTCCCAAGTTGCTTCCTTAGAATTTTGGTTCCTCCATAGAACTTTCAATGAATCCACTTCTTTCATTCATAATCTACAAACTTGCTAATCCAAGATTTTCACCGAGATCTCCTAACAGGACAAAGAGTTCGAGATACCAACATCCCTCAAGGGAAAGACCAATGAAGGGTCATCCACATATTTTTGCAACATAGAGACATGGAAAATCAGGTGAATGGAGTTCATGCTATAAACCAACTCCAACTCATAGGCAACATTGCCAACCCTCTTCACAATCAAGTAGAGAACAACAAATCAGGGACTAAGCTTCCTCTCTTTACTAAACCGCATCACTTTCTTTACGGGAGAAACTTTTAAGAATGACCAATAGCCAACACTAAAATCTAAGTCCATACACCTCACATTAGCAAAGGACCTTTGGTGACTTTTACCGGTCCTCAATCTATCATGAATCACCTTCACCTTCTCTAAGGCCCAATTAACTAAATCGAGGCCAATCAACTTATCCTTACCTAGGTCGTACAACCCAATAGGAGATTGACATATCCTACCATATAATGCCTCAAAAGGGGCCATGCCAATGCTAGAGTAGTAACTATTATTAAAGGCAAACTAATCAAAGGAAAGTGGTTATACCAACTACCACCATAATCAATCACGCAATCCCGCAATATATCTTCTAATAATTGGATGGTCCTCTCTACTAGCCCATCCATTTGCGGGTGGAAAGGTACTAAGGTACACAATAGTAACCAAATATTTTTAGAATGCCTTCTAAAGAAGGATGAGAACAGAGGACCATGATCCTAAATGATCAAAATAGGGGCACCATGCCACTTCACGATCTCCACAAGATACAACTTAGCATAATCTTCCAGCAATTAATTAGTCCTCACGGGCAAAATGTGAGCGGACTTTGTCATTCTATCAATAATGACCCAAATAGAATGACAGATTGATTTCGATATCGAGGAAGACCGGTAATGAAAATAGCCTCCCACTTCTATTCAGGTAATGGAATCTCTTGATACAAGCCCCCAGGCCTAATGTGCTCAACTTTTACTCATTGGAACACCATACACTTAGCCACATAACTAGCCACATCTTATTTCATATTACCCCACCAATTGAACTCTCTAAGATCATGATATATCTTGGTGGGACTGGGATGTATAGTATACCGAGATTCATAAGCTTTGGACATGACCCTTTCCTTCAATCCATCGATGTCCGAAACACATAACCTACTTTGGTATCTCAAGAAAACATCACCACTAATCACAAAGTCTATAACTTTTTGTTGACTCACATTATTCTTGATCTTCATCAAGTCGGGGTACAAGACTTGCTTCTCCTTTATCTCAACAATAAGGTACGATTGAGATACCAAATGCACAAATGCACCACCATCATCGGAGTTCGCAAGTCAAATCTAAGATTTTCCAAACAGTGAATATCCTTCACCCATTCCCATTTATCCACATCCTCATGGGCCAAACTTCCCATGGATAATCTACTAAGAGCGTCGACGACTACATTGTCCTTACTAAGATGGTAATAAAGACTTATATCATAGTCTTTCAACAACTTAAGCAACCTTCTTTGACGAAGATTTAACTCCTTTTGGGTAAACACATATTAGAGACTCTTATGATTGAAAAATATATCGACATGAACCCCATAAAGATAATGCCGCCAAATCTTTAAAGCAAAAACCACGGCTAACAATTCCATGTCATGAGTAGGGTAATTCTTCTCATGAAATTTTAATTTCCTAAAGATATAGGACACCACCTGACCATGTTGCATCAATACGTAACTAAGACCGACACGAGAAGAATCACAATATACCACAAATCCATCACTACCCTCGAGCAAGGTCAAAATTGAAGCCAAAGTTAACTTATCTTTCAACTTCTCAAAACTTCCCTCACACTTATCCTCCAATAAGAACTTGACCCTCTTTTGGGTCAAGTTGGTCAATGGGGCAACAATATTAGAGAAACTCACTATAAATCTTCTATAGTAACTGGTTAGACCCAAAAGCTCCAAATATATGTTAAAGTTGTAGATCTAGGCCACTTTTTAACCACTATAAACTGTTGGGGATCTACCATTATCCCTTTACTAGGGATGACATGACCAAGAAAAGCTATGAATTTCAACTAAAATTCATACTTGGAGAACATGACATACAAACAATGATCCTTCAAAGTTTGCAACACAGCACGGAGGTGATAGAATAGACTAAGATATCATCAATAAAGATATCATCAATAAAGACAATAACAAATATGTCCAAGAATAAATGGAAGACCCTATTCCTCAAGTCCATGAATGCCGTCGAGGCATTGGTCAACCAAAAAGACATAACAAGAAACTCATAGTGACCATACCGGGTTCTAAAGGTAGTCTTAGGGATATTTGCATCCCTAATCTTAAGCTGATGATAACCCGATCTAAGATCTATCTTAGAGAAAAATTCGCACCCTAAAGTTAATAAAACAAATCATCAATCCTAGGAATAGGATATTTATTCTTTATGGTCACTTTGTTCAACTAACGATGATCAATGAACATACGAAGGGAACCATTCTTCTTGTGCACGCATAACACAAGAGCACCCTATAGAGACACACTAGGGTGTATAAAATATTTATCTAAAAGGTATTTCAATTGCTCCTTAAGCTCTTTTAGCTCTGCCAGAGCCATTCTATATGGAGGGTCAAAAATTGGAAGAGTGTTCGAAACAATATGAATCCAAAAATAAATTTCCCAATCGGGAGAAATACCTCAGGAAACTCATTAACCACGGGAATGGATTCTAGATAAGGCTTTTCCAAGTTAGAATCTTTAACTTAGACCAAATGATACAAACACCCCTTTGAAATTAACTTTTGGGCCTTTAGTTAAGAAATGAACCTTTCCTTAGGCACTAGGTAACCACCTTCCTATCCAATGACTGACTCATTAGAGAATTTAAACATGACCCTATGAGCCTGACAATCTAAGGAAGCATAGCAAGAGTGTAACTGGTCCATCCTCAAAATGACATTAAAATCAATCATGTCCAACTCTATCAAGTCTACAAGGGTATCCCTACCACCAACTAATATCACACAGCCCTTGTAGACTCTTCTAACAATTATAGGGTTTCGACCAGGGTAGAAACAAAAAAAGAAATTGATAGACTCTTGAGACCACAATAAAGATGCACAACCACATACGGGGTCACATTAGAAAGATTAGACCCTGGACCAAGCAAATAATACACATCATGGGATAAAAGTCTCAACATACCCATGACAACATCGAGAGATGCCTCATAATCTTGGTGAGTATAAAGTGCATACAAGCAGTTTTAGCCAGTGCTGGTGCTAGAAACAAAAGCTGAGGAAGCCATAAACTCTTCGATGCAGGAATAGATGGAGTAGCAATAGGGGCTTTGTTGGACCAAGAAGCTTCTAAAGAAGGGAACTCACGCTGTATATGCCCAATCTGACCATAATGAAAACATCTATTTCTCCCCTTCTCACTTTGACCACAATAACTCTGACCACAGAATAAGCAAATAGGGCGGGGTAGAGCTGACTATGCACCACTAGCTTGGAATTAGACACCCTGTGCCTAGGACCCACCACTAAACTAAGATTGATGATCATAAAAAAACATTAGGTAAGGAGAGCGAACACTAGCCAAAGAGAAAGAGCTCAAACTCCTCACTTCTTACATGGACACTGGCCAACATCACCACCACTATGCTCAGAAGGCCTAAATTTCTTTCCTTGCCTCTCAATAAGCTCAAATTTCTTCTTTTTCTCTTCTTCCACATATTTCAAATACATAATCAACCTAGAAATATCCTTTTTCTCAATTAACAAGGACACCTTGCTCTTAAGGACTAACTCATGGGACAATCCTGAGACAAGCTTACACATTCTATCCCTCATGCTAGAAACCATCTCAGGAGCATACCTTGATAATTGATGGAATTTCAAGGCATACTCTTGAATGGACATCCTCTCTTACTTTAAGTTTACAAACTATTCCGCCCTTTCTCCCGTACTCTTGAGGAAAGAAGTGGTCTAAGAAAGCCTCGAAGAAGTCCTCCTATATGAAAGGAATAGCATCAACACCTCTAGAAAACCCCCACCCATTATATGATTGGTACGCTACTTCTTTTAATTGGAAGGAATCAAACTCAATGGACTTAATCTCTAAAGCATGCATGATTCAGAAAATCTTATCCATCAATGAAGCCTTAAGGATCTTCCTTAACCTTTGTACAAGATATCATAGGAGGGATCAACCTCATAAATTGGCTAATTTTTATGGTCTCATAAGAAATAGTAGATAGAGCCCTACAGTCCAATTAAGAGGTTACCAATTGAGTCAAGAGGTTGATAGAGTGACAAAACTCGGCATTTGTAGCATCCCTCAGAGGTAACGGATAAGAGGATCACTCTCATAGTTGGGGTTGGTGGGAATAGATGGAACCCTATGAAGATGGCCGAACATTCATTCATTATACATGAAATGGAGGACTCTATCCTTCCACTTTTACTTTCAACAATTCTATTTAGGCACAGGACTTTAATCACAATCACATACCATTAGACAAAAGGCTTTAACCATGCTCAAACATTTATTAGCCAAGGAATTTAACCGCATACACAATTATTCAACCAAGGTACTCTAACTACGCACATATTCTTCTAGGAAAGGGACTCTAACCTCATGCCTATTTATGAGATAAGGGACTCTAAACTCATGCCAAGGGACTCTAATCTTAAGCCATTTTATTTGGTAAGGTATATTAGCCCCAAAAGATCTCTTTATGCAAGGTACTTTAACCTCGAGCAATATCATTAGGCAAGGGACTTCAACCTTAAGCCATTTCATAAGGCAAAAGACTTCAAACTCAAGCCATAACAACTAGATTAGTTGACATCAGGACTTTAACCCTTTGCATATCCATCAATATTCATTCCATACAACATGTAAGGGCTTTAACCAATTAACTAATTTAACACTATACATGACCTCATGGTCCTTATAGAAGCCTTCATTGCTCAACTATTTAAATAGGCTATTGCCTTCATTCAATCAATCGTACAATTCAAGTTACGGTCATCAAGACCCTCACAAAATATTCACATTATGTTAACTGTCCTATGCCATATTCTTACCAACTTGGTTCATCACACAATTCGAATGCATTATCATATTTAGGGACTTCAACCCCTCTATTAGTTAATTAACCTAACATGGTCATCAATCATACAATACATATCATATGATACTTTTAACATACCATTTATCAATCATTCATACTTATTGGGCTATTTTCCTAGTTCAACACATCACCACATATGACTAGACAATTCACTTTGATATTTCCATAAGCACCTTATATGCATACCTTTAATAACGCTATTTTTATATTAAAACTCATCATAGTTAGGGTTACTCAAAACCCTGATGTTAAACCACACACAAAAATCACTCACATATGCCAATAATCTTCATTAAAATGTATAAACATAAGTCTAAGTAAGAGTCAACATTATTTATCATTAGGCAACAAAACTCTTTTTATTTGTTTTCAAAATCACAAAATACACTTACTAATCCAAGTGTGAAATACATAGGTTTAGATTTATTTAACAAGGGGAAGAGGTACATGCCTTAGACAACTTAATTCACCCAAGAAGCTTGACTTTACTTTGCTTCTAGATGGATAACCTTGAACCTAGCCTCCAATCCTTCACAAATTGTGTTTGAGAGAGTATTTAGGGTATTTGATCCTTCAAAATGGATGTTTAGAAGGCTACAAACACTCATATAGTGAGGGAACTTAGGGTTTTTGGTGTAGGAAATAACCATTAGGACCTTAGTTAAAATCTTGAAAATGAGCCAGTACAGGTGTATGACTCATTTAAGAAACCATACCATAGGGTATGAGTGGTACCTAACTCGTACCCTAGGCCTCACCTAGGACTCATATACATCTTTGAGTCATATACAAAGGGCACGACTCATGTACTAACTCGTAAACATCACCCATACCAAAAAACAATTCACTTTTGATCGAGGAATCATTCTATACGATTGGTTTTGGTATGAATCGTACCTTAAGGTATGAATTGTTAGATCCTCAAGTGTACCTAGGACAGTGAGTAACCCTCAACATATTGCCTATGGTACAATAGAAGGTCACCAACTCGGGTATAAAGAGTACGAGTGGTACCCTTAGTTGTATAAAGTCCAGAGACATCAAATGAGGGATTTTTTCAATGGTTCAAAGTTTGGGTGTTTCAATTTAGAAGATGGAAGCTACGGTTTTAAGAAATGACAATGGTTACATACCATGATTGTCCTTAAGAGTCGTAGGTTCCAGGTAAGTTTCATTATCTCTCCTAGTACAAAGTAGAGCCATAATTATGGTGAGAACCAATGATTTTATGATCAAGTAGTCTATTGGGATCAATAATTTTAATTTAACTCAATTCAACTTGACCCAACTCAGTTTTAATTTCTCTAATTCCTTATACCTTTGAACCGGTCAGTTATCCTCCCTAATCAAACATATTTCATACCCTAAACATAATCAAGTAAGTGAATTGAGAAAAATCTTTGATTCTTACCTTCTATTCATGATGAACTGCTTGCCCTAAATTAAACACTTCCTCTAGTGCTTGAGTTCAATCATGTATTTACACTCTCTGTAAGTAGATTATGTTAATGAATTGTTAGAAACTCATCATATCCTTTATGTTATGTCTATATGTTTTTAAAATGACAGAGAATACATAATCTGAATAGAGGGAGTTGGGAATTTCTTGTAAATAAAACCAAAATAAACTCTAAAAAAGTGTTTGAAAAATGGGTGAAGTCAAGTTGAAAAAGATGGAAGTTTGAGTACCCCCAAAACATTAAAAATGGGTCAAATTGGGTTCAAAGATTTAATGTTTGAATTTGATAAGTGTTCTCGCACACTCTATGATGTAACCCATGATTATGGTATCAATGTGAGATTATGGGTTGGATTGTTGTAGGCGGTAGTTGTTAACTTTCTAGAAGTTCATTAGACAATCACACCCTATAATTGTCCTATAATGGTACGATGGTGGTATGTTTTCATCTGATGTGACACCCACTCAGGAAATTTTGAGGGGTGTTTCCTATGATCTAAGGTACGATTGTACCTTTATTGCTCGATCGTAGGAAAGTTTATCTATTTAAATATTCTGCATACTATTTTAGATTTCTTTGATGACTAACATATGTAAGTGCAGGTATTATGGAACCTAAGACATTCAAGCAGATACAAAAAGATATCTTAAAGAAGTGGACTCCACAAGACACACTTTCAGCCTCAAAGAGTGAGTCGATAAGTATCAGTGGTTTTGAGGTAGAGTACCCTACAAGTTCTTCTGATGATTAAAATACACCTCATATCACTAGGGCTAAAGCTAAAGTACTTGAAAAGGCCAAGGACAGACCTATATCTTCAACCTCTTTGGTGCTTCAACCTCTCTTACTAAACTTCCCTAGTCTGAAGAGGGAGGTCAGAAATCAAACCCTAATGGGTATGGTCCCAAAGATGAGTAAAATGATAAGGATATAAGTTCTTCAGAGGATGAAGAGTCCAACCTTAAATCCATTGATGTACCTATAATAGGACAAACTCAAAGAGGGTCAAAACTGAGTCGATGGTTGAACTAAAGGCTCGAGTCTACTACATTGATTTGATCAATAAAGGGAATAAGAATGAAAATATTTATGAAGAGCCTCACATGGTACCCGAGGCACTTAAACAAAGTCTTGAGTTAGATTGGGTATTTAAAAAGTACAAATTAGAGTGGATGACTAAGCCACCAGGAATATATGAGGCTAAATTAGTGAGAGAGTTCTACGTTAACTATGAAGACAAAATAAAGAGCATGACTCCTTCTAGGAAGGAGAAATACATGAGAAAACAACCCATATTAGACATGGTAATAATGAGGGGTAAGCTGGTTGATATATTAGAGAAGCAAATTTCAAATATGTTGTTTGGTGTTGCATTTGAGCTAGCATTAGAAACTCCTAATTATGACTAACACATGAATTAACTGAAAAAACTGATAAAGCTATATAGTTAAGACCATATTATACACTTTACGTGGTTGATTGGCCATAGCGGAGGTTAAGTCAAATGCACCATGGATGAATGGGTCGACAATCTACAAGCACACCTTGAGTTTTACCACCAAGAAATGCAGGGAATTTTATTGATTTTCCTTCGTAAATAACTGATGGGCTATATAGGCCATAGATATTGTAATTTTTTAGGATGGAGGTACTTCTTCTTCTTTATCTTAAAAGCCCCAAGCACCTCTAAATGCAATCTAGTCTGTGTTGTAGGCTATTCCCTTATTCCAATATCATTGCTAGACTAGATTCTAAGGATACATACTTTTCATGATATGAGGATTAAGAAATTAGAGGTCAAGGTAAAGTCCTATGTGAAGGATGAGATCTCTGCAGCTATGTGGGGTATGTAGACTTGCTTTGGTAGTTTTGACAGCCAAATAAAAGCTAGGTTAGAGAAGGTTCAGGTACTAGGCTTGATCATATCAAACTCAAATTGGCCGACTTACAGAAAGAGGTAAAAGAGTTGTCTAAATGATCAATCCCTATTGTTCCACCACCACCTCCACTAATATCATCTTTGGTGGTCTTTTCCATAGACGTGGATACATTGGTGCTAGATTTCTATACTTAGGCCTTGATAGTTAGGGGAAAGAATATATATATAGTAGATGTAAAGAATAAGACGGGAAATGATTCACATCCCAAAAGAAAGAGGAGGAGAGAAGAAAAAAAAGAAAAGAAAAAATATAAGGGTGACAAAAAAGAGAGATAAAGATGGAAAGAAGAGAAAAGAAAAAAATACTAAGCAGATCTTTGAGATACTTGATTTATAAAGGAGTGAGGTCCCTACAGCTATTGAGAGTGGAGGGGGTATGAAGATTATCCCCATGATGACATCTTTGAGAATGCCGACCACAACTAGTGCCCACTTATCTAAGAGTACCATGACCACAACTTAGGCCACCGGAGTTGAGGGGATTGGAGAGGTCCCATATGTGACCCTATTAGATTAGAGTATGATAGACATCTAGTGCACCACAAGTATGTCCATAACATTAGTTTTTATATTTTTTTGTGTTTTTATGCAATAGGGACACTGTATGATTTCCAAGTTGGGATGGTGATGTATCACAACCAAGGGTATTTATTTCCATGTTTCTTTTCCCTTAATTGTGCTATCTAGTTAGATCTAAGATGCTTAGTTCTTTTATTATTGTTTTTATATTTCTTTGTGTTATGTGTGTAATTGAGAAAAAAATAAGAGAAATTGCTATAGTCAAAATAAAATGAGCATATAGAATTATTTTGAATGTTTTAAATGGTACCCCTAAAAAATGGTGCTGTCTGAAATTATGACCAATGTTTGGATCTCAGAATAGCATTAGAATTTATAAACATGATAACCATGGCATAACTAGAATTAGCTAAATAAGTAGTGACTTAATAAGTAGCCCTGAGCCAAATGAGCGGGAGGTTTTACCTAGTCAACGTGTGTGTGATCTAGAACTTACCCAGTTGGTCTTGCTAAGGTCATAGGATATGAGGTTAAGAACGGATCATAGGTCATTCTTCAACTAATCCACTAAAATCCTAAAAATCCTACCAAATAAATATTATATCCCTTGATCTCAAAATTTGGTCCTAACTAGACATTTTTCTTTGAACATGCATATTCACCTTCTCAAACATTTTCAATGAACCTGCTTTGACCCTGATCCCTACTTGGACACTATGCAACTCAGCTCAAATAAATATCCTAAGTTGAGGGTGGATATCGTAGGGGTGAATGAAAGAGTTTGGGTATGTAGAAAAAATTAGTCAAATGAAAAAGATATTTGAGTGTGGTATTATGTGAAAAAGAAAATAGAAAAAAGAGGTAAGTGATGAAAAAGAGTAAGAGTTTGATAAAAAAGAAAATTAAAATAAAACTAAAAGTAAAAGAGAGGATGTAGTGAAGAAAAATTGCATCCGAGGTCCGAAAAGTTAAAAAAAGAGATAATAGGAAAGTGGAGCAAAATAGAGTGGTACCATACCTTCTCCAAGCTTATAGGACAAGCTAATAAAAGTCCTATAGTTATCCTAATCTGACTGTATAAAAACTACATCATAGAAAATAAGGGCCAACATATGGTATCAAACACACACTACATGACTTCATTAAAAGAGTGAGTGATTTATGTCAGTCCCAATCTTAATATTTGTTTCATATGATGAGTGTTAGGGACTTATTTTATGTGAGTGTAGGGGCTGGATTATAGTTATTGGTTGTTTGGGTAGTTCCATTAGTTTGAGTGATGGGTTGTTTGTTGATAATGTAATGCTATTTCTTGATCCCATTGCATTATGGTAGTGGTTTGTACATTTGTTAAGAATTTATAGTAGTTAAGGGTGTTGAATATAACCTATTGTCTAGTGCGTAGTTGAGCTAGTTTTTTTCAAATCTAATTGCTGTAGTACTCTTTGTTTTTCTCTTAGTTAAGTATCATGGTATTATAGTTGTATTTGTTTGCCTGAGGAAATGCAAACATTCTAAGTTGAGGGTGTTGCTGTGTCATGAACTTACAACACTTTAGATGCTTAAAATGATGGATATTTATAAGTACTAAGGTACTTTTATGTGGATATGATATTTGTTTTTGGTATTTTCATCTCAAACCAGTCTGAAAAAGGAAGTACAAAATCTTGGAAAAAAAGTGCATCAAATGAACCAATTCCATGACTGCGGGAGCTGATCACAGTCGTACCAAGTGATCGTAGCATAACTAGAGGATGAACTCCAAAGTGTAGATAAATGAAAGTTCTCATGATTGTACATTAATCTTACGATCGTAGAACCAGATGATGGGAAGAAGACTTGGAATATATGTTACATATGTTAAGTGAAAAAGATCAGATAAGTACCTCCTATAGACATGGATCGAAGCCATGATCATACTAAGGTATCCCGGGAGGAAGGTTTAGATTTGAAGTTTTCAAAAGTTTAAGTCTAAGAGGATTCAACAATTACATTGTACAATCATAACTAGAAGCCACGTGCTCATACTGAGAACTATATTAGCCAATATCTGAGAGATGAAAGCCCATTGTCAATCCACAAGCACCAAAGATGATCCTGGGATCTAACCACGATCATACCTTCTTTTCGTCTATAGCGACCACCTCAACAAATTTTGTTATATTTAGGATGGGTTTTATTATCTCTATAATACTCTTGTTGGGTCTTTTGTGACATCTGCTATTCTATTACATTATTGTAAGGTTCTAAGTTATAGTCTGGGTCTTGGAATTACACATATCAATTTTTAGGCTTTTGATTGAAAGTGAGATTTTGGTGTTGTTTTCATCTTGTTCTCGTTAGTTCACAATTATGTTTTATTCCATGAATTATTATTATGTGCTTGCTATTATGAGTGGATAAACACCACAACAAAGGGTTTGGAAACCATGACTACTTAAAGAAGTAGTGTTCGTAATACGAAGTGATTTTCAACCAGTATTCATGCATGTATTGTTGTTTCCTTGGGTTTAATTACTTTCTAATGGTGTAAAACATTAGAACTCACCTTATATTTACTCTAAATGAAAGGATAAGTAACAAGTGAGAATAAGGGAATGAACAATAGAGACTTGGAGCTACCAACCTCTACTTAATAGATAGAGCCGGCATATCGGGATAGTTAATCTAAGATCCAAGATAGGGGTTAGCAGTGCAAAATTAGGAGAAGAGCGAACTTACTTGAGGATATTGCTTAGATAAGATTTAAAGATTATTCTAAGTATACATAACCTATCGATTATGCATACCAAAGAAAATTACTAAATATGGAGAACCTGTGATGTTATAAAGTTATTGGGGATCACGATTCTAGTAACTCTCTCATACTGATTACATATCCAACAAATCAATAATTTTTAATACCAAATTCCTTAAAATAGAAAATCCCTTCTTTTATCGAATATTGTTATGATTGGTTCGACATACATCTTGCTTAATATTTTGGCCTATTCCCCATAGGATTGACCCCAACCTAGTTGGGTTCTATATTTGATCAACAACCACTATAAAATTTGTTAGAGGTATATTTGGGCGACATCACTTCCCTACGCTCCATGTAGGCTCTCCACTTTATCTTGGTATCTCCCTAAAAAAATTATACTCGATTTATCTAAGACACTCCTATCTTGTGAAGTCACTCGTGAAAATCACTTATGAACTCATAGGCACCCTCAAGATCGATAACATGAAAAATAGGACTAATCTTGATAAACTTTCAAATTAGATCATGCTTATCTATAGACATCACCTCCGGAAAACACCCATCTTTGATGCCTCATCAATCTGAGGAGCCACAACAGCAGTGTGTTTGACTCTTGAATGTGAACTGAACGAACTGAAGGATATCCCTATTCCCGGCCAACACACTCAAAAAGAACAAAACCTACTAAATTATGTATGAGGACATCTGAATCATAGCTACACCTTCCTACGATAGTGTTGCCTCATTCTGAATTTACATTTCCTTATCCTACATCGGTATCACATCAACCTCAGCTACCTTTGCAATATCATTAGGTGAGGTAAGCATTTATGACCTCTCTCGAGTTTGTACCACAACCCAAACCCTATCCTTGGTATTTACTACTCTTTTTTACCTACCTCTCCCCCCACTCGCCTGTCCTCTACCATAAACCACAAACTTAATGGCCAGTTTGAGCGCTTCTACTCTATCTCCCTTTGCTCATATTCTCACCATCTATGAGAACAAAAATGAAAAAAGTTAGATACCAATTAAGATCACCAAATACCAATTGGAATTAAGTAATAGCACAACAAAAATAAGTTTAGTTATTTAGTGTCTTGTAGCCTCTCAAGAAAAGTATTGACATCACCATACCATTCCATAAGACTCTGCTATGTTCTTGTAGAATGATATTGATGAACTTAGGCCTCTGATACCAATTTTGTCATAAACCAAATAGCCATGAGTGACACCCATACTAACCCTCTGGTGGAAGAACCATCTAACACGAACCATTACCTAAACACAGCCATTTTAAAGATGAAAGGTAAGCAATCTCAGCTTAACCATAGAATCTCAAGTAAAATCAATAAAATAATAATTGCAGAATATTAAATAACTATCTATTCCAATCCTCTAGAACCAAATGATAATGTACTAGAATATGTCTAGGAATATCTAAAGAACTATAAAAATACTAAAAGTCTCATTGTCCAAAAAAAGGAAAGAACCAAATGATGATCCATGGAAACTTGGAGATGGAGTTCTCATTCTTAGATTAAGATCGTCTATCAA
Organism: Capsicum baccatum var. pendulum; assembly: GCA_030864225.1. NCBI lineage: Eukaryota > Viridiplantae > Streptophyta > Magnoliopsida > Solanales > Solanaceae > Capsicum > Capsicum baccatum. The sequence continues at coordinate 281,826,995 of CM061555.1, read as the reverse complement.
ACACTATAGGAAAGGTCATGTCTGAGCCCCTGAAACACTTTCTGTACTCAACAAAAGAAGAGCATATAGTAGTATCAGTATAAACCACTATGTCTTGGTAGATATCATAGGACAACTCAACCTAATAACATGTACACAAAATAAATATAATATCAAATAGACATACATAATCACATAGAATCAAATTCAATGCATTGACAAATACATCAATGACTGGCAAACTATCATAATCCAGATGTCCATGAGTGGTACCCACACTAATCCTCCGATGGGAGAACCATCTAACCCAAACCATAACCCAGTTCATAAACATATTAAAGAGAATAATAAATTAAGTCTCCACCAGTTAATAATAAACTCTATAACCAATACATGGATGTACTAGTGTGCAAAAATCAACTACCTATTACAATTCCCAAGGACCTAAAAGTCACCATATAAGAACATCTAAAATAATACAAAGTCTAAAATTGTGTCCAACAACTAGTCAATAAATAAAAAAGCATTATTTATTTAAATACTATCAAGAACTAATAAGATCACCATGATAGCCTAGAGATGAGAGCACACATGTAACACCCTTTATTTTTGGGCTAGACTTTGAATTATCGTTCCTACGTGTGTAAACTCTAAGACAATGATTTACTTTTTGAATACATTTTTCATGACCTTTAACCTAGTGTGTTAAGATCTTATGAGGTGAAAACTATTCATAAGAATCACTTAGAGCAAAGAGAGCTAAGAGCCTTTGGTTCGGCCAAATTTTTGTATTTGATTCCACAAGGGTTGAATTTAAACATGTATAAATTTTTATATATGTTGAAATTTTCATATCAATCCACCAAATTATATATAATTGAATTAGATTTCCAACAATACAAATTTCAGCTTAATCCGTTACCCGAGCAAAAAGTTATGGCCTTTTTTGTTTGAGGTAGTAAGGGTCCACAATTTGGCCGCGGTGCATTGCTCTCTCAATGAGATAAGGGGCGTGAAACATTGATATGTCAATGGGATAAGGGATGTGACACGGAGCTTATTACCCCTCTTTTTTAGCTTTTTAAGGGTCAAGGGGCACTTAGGTCCTTTTCCCTCAACCCCAATCATCCAAGGCACGAATTAAAGCACCCAAACGGGCATTATTTGCCCATCTTCTTCAACTCACGTAAAAACCCTCCCCTTCTACCCATGAACAAATTTCAAGATTTTCCTCTCAGGAACACAAGGATTCAAGCTTCAATATCAAGATTTCTTCAAGAATCTATCAAATAAGGTATGTGGGGTTTATGAACAAAGATCCTCTCTCATCCTTGAGCCCAAAACTTACTTTAAAGATTAAAGTTCATGATTTGCAATTAGGGTTCATACCCAACTATACATATTCTTGAATTATCATATTTCCATGAGATTAAAGGCTTTAAGTTCATAAAGATTTACTTATATCCTGGTTTCCTCACTAATTTTACATTCAAGCCAAGTTATTAGCTTTATCATGTAAATTATGGTTCTATGTAATTCAATCCCCAAACTTACATGTCATGGTTGGTCAATACCAAGTCAAATTGTTAAAATCATGTGTTTAGCCTTGTAAACATGATCCCCTTTCAAGTTCACTTACTTTCATGTCGTAGCCCATTGATTTCATGTTGAATACCTAAATTATGAAATTATCTATGTAATCATGTTGTTTTCTCATGTCTAAGACATTCCCATGTTCAAGTTCATGATTTTCATATATTTGATGAAATGTCTATGTTTTGGGTCTTTGAACCATGATTATATATTATAGTATTTAAAGTTTGATGTTGTATTTCCTTTACAATTATTCAGTGCTGGTGGGTTATGAACACCCGATACCTATATGTTTTACATAATTTCCATTTTTCAAGTAACAAGTCAATCAGACCATGGTTTTAATATCATATTCAGAACACTATGATCATGTTGAGCATTATCAGTTCATATGTTAATAATTACCTCAGAATTTGTATGCATTGTTATTTTCAGAATACCATGACCTAAGTTTATCAGTTATTAGTTATAGTGCATGCACCAGTTAATATTTCAATGTCTTTAAGTTGGGAGTAGGATTTAGCACCGAGTGAACGTAGGGATGACGTCTCCCTTGCTAGTTAGTCATGAGACATTAGTAGCAGTCCCTAAGTTCCAAACCTTCAACACTATCATAGATTTTGAGGGGTTTCTCATCCTTCAGGATATCAGTTTAGTGATCACTCCATTTCAGGTTCTACTCTAATGGAAAGGATAGAACAACCATCCTCAACATGGGTTAGACGTTGGACTCCATGATATCCTATATTGTTTATGTCAGTTACATGATAGCTCCCACAATTTCAGTAGTATTCAGTGTGTCTCAGCTCAGGTTTCCTTGACCAAATCATACAAATTTTTAGTTATTCAATTATATAGAATTCAGTCTTTCAGATTATAGCTTATCTCAGAAGCATGTTTATGCTTGGTCTAGCATTCTTAGTTTTACGTGTCTATGTTATTTTTCACGTTCAGTACCCATGCATGATCCTCAGTTCAGTTTTACAGTTTATTCAGCTTTATATGAGATTTTCACACAGTATTAATGATTTACCATTTCCCAGTTTTAGTTTTACTTATTCTACAAAAGTGAAGGTTTTAAGAAACTAAGTGTAGTAATTCACCAACTTATCAGATTATATTTTTTACTCATGTTTTAAAATACTTCAGCTTTTAGTTTATTTCAATCTCTTGGTGAGTCTACTTGCACTTAGCATGCATGTTTTAAGATTATGTATGAAATCAGTTTTCTTTATTGCATTCACCCTCACTTACTCAGTAAATTCTAGAAGTACTGATCCACATATATGTCTATGTGCTACATTGTCTCATAATGTAGGTACCAGTTGTAGCCTACACAACATAATCAGACAATTCGCAGCTTCCAGCCAGCAGGTGATGAGTTCTCCTATTTCGGGGACTCCAGTCAGATATTGTTCATGTATTTTATTTTTATTATTCCTATATATTGATTAGTGGTAGTTGGAGGCATGTCCCAGTAATCTATAGTTAGTATAGTAGAGGCTTCATAGATAGTCAGTCAGAGTCATGAAATGTAATTCTGGTTCTCTCTTTATTTTATCAGGTTGTAAGCTTTATCAGTATTATACTTATTCAGATTTCATTATAATCATGTTTCCACTCAGTAAACTTAATTTTTATAACATTTAAATCAGTTGCTCAAGCAGTATGCCAGTTCATGGGTTAGTTTGGGATCACTTGTGGTTCTAAGCACCGTGTTACGACTAGGGGTAGTCTCGGGTCATGACAATACCATTTGATCGAAGACTGATGGTCACATAGAGGTCTAATCAGAGTCCCTAAAATATATTCTAAACTCAACCAAGGAAGAGCGCATGCGGTATCAATAGAAAAACCCTTTGTACTAGTATACATTATCAACCAACTGGATTTAGGCCTACACATATACATAATCTAAATATAAGTAATTAATATCCAACATATAGCATGTAATTTATGAAATAACTATAGTGACACCTTAAACTATATAAACACCTCAACTAGCTGTTTATACCATAAAATAAAACAAAAGTAATACTCATAATAAGTGTGGAATCCAAGTTCACTCATTTGATTAGTAAATATGATTTAGACTATAGTCAACCAAATGCAATGCATATTACATCTGATTTTGACTAACATGTTGTATACACATACTAAGGGGGCTTATCTACCCAAATTATGACCTATAGGGGACAAACTTCCTTTATGTACCATACAAATGAGGCACACAATTCTTTTCAAACATATACAAATAAGACCTTACCATCATTATTATTTAGATGTACCATGGTGCATTAAAGCATAAGTAAATAGTCCAACTATGACACTTAGTCAACTCTAGTACTAATTCAATGCATGCTAGCAGGTAATATTTAAAAGAGCTCACAAATCACAAGTATGCCTAAATGCCAATAACAAACACTCAAGCTAGGTATAAACATGTAGTCATAAATCAAGTCTATACTATAATGTAAACCATAAACTATCTCAAACTAGAGCTAAAAAGCAATTACTCTGCAAAAGTTTTGCTTTATTTAAAGTTCCTTATTGTTCTTAGTCTAGAGAAAACAAATAAAGAGTAACTAATGACTTACTCTTGAATCTAGGCATTAGGGACATTAGGGACTAAAACCCACTAATTATACCCTAGTTCATCACCTAAATCCTAATTTTCTAGGTTACACCCATTAAATTATCTCAAATCACCTTAATTTATGTTAGAGGGGAGTAATTCTACACTAGAAAGTGTAATTTATCCTCCTAAAACCACTATCAATCACTTTTAAGACTACTCATGACAATTCTTCTTAATTTCCATGAACTTTGGAACTAAACCCCAAAAATTCACGAAGTACACTTGTTCAAATAATTCTACGAAGTAAAATAAAGAATCCTTTGTTAAATGGTGTGATAACCTTACCTTTGTAGCAAAAATTACCCACGTAGGAAGAAAATTGCCTATTTAAGCCCTTAGTAAAAAATATGGATTTTTGAATAAAATAAGCCTAAATGTTGGAGTTCTAGCACTGGTGCCTGCTCTAGAGGTTATACACCTACTGGAATGGTATAATTATAGTGGATTCACACCCAATCACTATAATAGACTTGCTATGGTGTGTAGGATCCCACTGCAAAACTCATTCTAAACTGACCCATTTTGAAACATATCCTTTCTTTCCCAATAACACAGATATAACCCATTGTAGCAAAATCCATAACTAAAGCTTTATGCATCTCTTTCTCATTTCAAAAGTTTCTACAAACTCCTACATACCTCACCTATCAAAAAATACTCAAAAAGATCCTCAATACTACAACATGAGATGTAGAAATCTCTAACCCATACAATACCAAATTTCTATTAGAAACCACCCTAGCCTGAGATTTTATTAGTTCTCTTCCCAGGGGAAACTCTACTCAAGTACTCTCATCCTAAATAATGCCATAACAATGAATTGGATCATTACATTAGACACCGAATAAAAAATTATTCATCCCCAAATAAAAATAAGATAAAAGGTATAAACAAGTATAAAAGTTTCTTAAATTGATGAACAACTGTAGATATCTGCTACATGCATTTGGTTTGGTCTCCCAAGTGATTTCCTCAACAGGTTTGGTTTTCTACTAGACCTTTACAGATGCAATCTCTTTTGTCTTCAATTTCTAGATTTCTTTATCAAGAATAGAAATAAGTTCCTCTTTATAAGAAAGGTTCTTATCAAGAAACATGAATTCCAAAAAAAGATATAATCACCATCTCCATTATAGTTCTTGATCATCAAAACATGGAACACAATAAGGAATTCCTACAAGCTTAAAGGTAATTCCAACCTATATTCCACCAACCCTATGCTCTTCAATATCTAATATAGCCTAATGTATCTTGGACTAAGCTTGCTCTTCTTCCTAAATATCATCACAACCTTTATGGGTGAAACCTTGAACAATACTCTTTCACCTTCCATGAAATGCATATCTCACATATTCATATCCACATACTCCCCTTGTTGGCTTTGAAATGCTACACATTTTTCTTATTTGAAGCACAGGAGGTATGTAAGAGGGATAGTTTCAAGTATCTCGGGTCCATGATTCAGGGTGACGGTGAGATTGACAAGGATGTCGCGCACAGTATTGGGGCAGGATGGATGAAGTGGAAGCTCGCGTCGGGGGTGTTGTGTGATAAGAAAGTGCCGCCCAAGCTTAAAGGAAAATTCTACAGGGTGGTAGTCCGTCCGGCCATGTTGTATGGAGCGGAGTGTTGGCTAGTTAAGAACTCCCACATTCAAAAAATGAAGGTGGCAGAAATGCGGATGTTGCGTTGGATGTGTGGGCTGACTAGAGGGGATAGAGTTTGGAATGAGACTATCAGGGAGAAGGTTGGTGTGACTCCAGTGGAGTATAAGATGCGAGAAGTCCGATTGAGATGGTTTGGACACGTGATGAAGAGGGGCATGGATACCCCGGTTCGTAGGTGTGAGAGGCTATCTTTGGATGGTTTTAGGAGGGGTAGGGGTAGGCCGAAGAAGTACTGGGGTGAGGTGATTAGGTGGGATATGGAGTAGTTACAGCTCACTGAGGACATGACCCTAAATAGGAAGATCTGGAGGACACGAATTAGGGCAGAAGGCTAGTGCCAATTTGAGTCGCTAGTGTAGGGAATTACTTGGTAGGGGTATTATTCTTGTTATGATACTTTGTTCCATGTTTTATTATGAATATGTTTTCTTTTCTCTGTTTTATTACTTAAGGGTGTCGTATTTATGTTATGACACCTTGTTCTATGCTTGACTATGTATTTGTGTAGTATCTTGTGTCTCGAGCCGGGGGTCTATTGGAAACAGCCTTTCTACTTCTTTAGAGGTAGAGGTATGGACTGCGTACATCTTATCCCCCCAGACCCCATTATGTGGGAATACACTGGGTTTGTTGTTGTTGTTGTTGTTGTTGTTGAATCTTACCCTTTACATTTATTCCATAAATAAATCGATGCCTCAAGGTCTTACCTCAAAGCCATTAAACCACCCAATGGGATATGTACACCTTTTCCTATCAAAGACTTTAAATAGATCCATGCATATACTTATATGATAACTATTATTGTATGCCTACTCATACAATGGTTGGAACTGCTCCCAATGACTACCAAAATCCTTAAACATGCTCATAGCATGTCTTTCAGTACCTAGATTGTTCACTCAGACTGCCTATCCATTTAAGTATGAAATGTAGTACTTAGATCTAATTGAGTACTCAACTCTTTATGCATCTTCTCCCACAAGTTAGAGGCAAACTATGTATCCTTATTTGAAACACTTAAACGGGGACCCCATGATGTCTGATAATTTCCTGAGATAAATTTGGCCAACTTGGATTGCATTATACACCACCTAAACTGGGATATAGCGTGTAGACTTACTTAGTCGATCCACAATCAGCCGTATCAAATAATACTTCTCTAAAGTCTTGGGAAAAACTATAATTAGATCCATAGATATCCTTTCTCACTTTTATCCAAGAATGTAAATTCTATAAAAAATACTGCCAGGCTTCTGATGTTTATACTTTACCTCCAAGAAATTCTTACACTTATCCATTAAACCCACTATATTTTTCTTCATTAGGCACTATAAATAGTTTTTATTCAAATAAAAATACATCTTGGATTCCCTAATATATATAAAGTATCTTAAACTATGCACCTCATAAGTATGGTTAGAAATAAGTCATCTATCGAGGCACACAACCCCGTCCTCTAATCCTCAATACACCTTCTTCATTAATAATGGCCTCTTTTTTCTCACCATGCAACACCTTGTCTCTACTCTTACCCAACTTGGTATCTTTGAATTGCATAGCTTTGATTTAACAAGGAATGTATACCTCTGATCTGTATTAGCTAGCAATCTCTCTTTATCAAACACATATATTCTCACAAAGAAGTTAGCTATAATCTAAACTTCTTTAGTTAATGTATGTTTAGAAATATCCAAATATTCCAAACTACCCATAATTTCTATCTTTAGACTCATTGAATCCGCCATTATATTGTCCTTACTCGAATGATAGAGAATCAAAATGTCATATTCTTTGAGTAGTTCCATCTATCTATGCTATCTAAGCTTTATATCCCTCTGAGTAAAGATATTTTTTAGGATATAGTGATTAGTGAACGCCTCGTATTTCACTCCATACAAATAATCCTTATCATGAAAGAAAACACCACTGCTTGCAACTCCAAGTAATGGGTAGGATAGTTCTTCTCTTACACTTTTAATTACCTACAATCATATTCCATTAAATTCTTTTCTTGTATAAAAACAATATCTAAACCAAAATTTGAGGCATCAAAAAACACAATAAAGTCCTTACCCTTCACCAACAAGGCAATGATAGGAGCTGAAGTCAACAAAGTCTTGAGATTTTGGAAGATATTTCCATGATCATTAGTTTAATAAAAAGGTAACTTTTTCTGAGTCAGTCGAGTTATATGTAAAGGGATAGAAGAAATCCCCTTAATAAATCTATGGTAATAACTAGCCAACCCTACAAAACTGCAAATCTCAATCATTGAAGTAGGCCTAGTCCAATTCTTTATAGCATTACTCTTTTGTTAGTAATAACCCTATCCTTCAAAACCACATTCCTAAAGAAAGATATGTAAGACAATTGAAACTCACACTTAGAATATTTTGCATAAAATTGCTTCTCCTTAAGCAATACTATCATAATGCACAATTGAGCCTTATGCTATCCTTCTTCTTGGAGTACAAAATAATATTATCTATAAAAACAATAATGAAAATATCCAAATATGATTTGAACACCCTATTCATAAACCCCATAAAATAATTTAGGGTATTAGGCAACACAAAGGATGTCACCAAGAACTCATAATGACCATAACGAGTTTGGAAAGTTGTCCTAGGTATCTCATAGGCTTGGATCTTTAGCTCGTGATACCCAAACCTTAAATCAATCCTAGAAAATATAGAAGGATCATAGGTATCTCTTGTTCCTAGCTCTTCAACCAGTGATATCCAAACCTTAAGTCAATCTTAGAAAATATAGAAGTAACTTATAATTGATTATAAGGTCATCTATCCTAGGCAATGAATACTTGTTACAAAATGTAGCATTGTTTGAATTTCGGTAGTATATGCACATGTATAGGTTACAATCTTTCTTCTTAACAAACAATAATAGATCACCCCAAGGAGAAGCACTAGGGAAAATGAATTTCTTACTTAGCAATTCTTTCAATTGAGCCTTTAGCTATCTTATCTTGATTGATGCTATTCTTTAAGTGATGTACCAAAATTTACAATAATTTTAATGATTTAAATAAGGAAATATGCTAAGTTAAAGGCTTATTTATGTGGATATGATATGATTGTTCTAGTTTTGAGGGAAAACAAGGTTCGAAAGTTAGCAAAGAAAAATAAATGAAAATTTACCAAGTCTTGGACCTAAGGCTGGGCTATAACTTCTTGGGTCGCGTTATGAGTTATAGTATAAGTTATTGCATTAATAGTGAGCTGATATTGAAGATTGAAAAATAGAAAGGTGGCAATGATTATTGTCAATGAGTCAATGAGAGAAGTAACGGGTCATAGTATAACCCATCTTGAGCAATTTCACCAAAAGTCCTAAAGGAGTGAAATTAGACCCAAAGGAAATGACTATAGCCTATAAGTTGTTACTAGACCATACAAGTCATTACCAAGACTCATACTGAGAAGGTCTTACCAAAGTCCTAAGGATTATAGAAGTTGACCCAGTTCCATAAGAAAACCATTAAGTCATTTGGTGACTTATACGAGTCATCATCACACTATTAGAAGACAAGGAAATAGATTCCCAAAGACACATAATGAGCTAGAGTAGACCTTATGACCTATTGCATGAGTCGCCACCACTATCAGCCTTGTTATCTTATTTTGTTTAGGAGATGATTTATTTTTGTCTATAAACACTCTTGATAGGTTTTATATTTTATTTTACATTCTATTACTACTTTCTAGTTAAATACTTATTCTTGAGAGTTGTAAATATCAATTTTTAGGGTTTTAGTTCACAATTGAGATTCATGATTTTTTATCTTATTTTTTATAAGTGCATCATTATATTTTCTTTCTATAATTATTGTTGTGTTTTTATGATCATGAGTAGATAAATACTACAACTAGGATTGTGGGAACCATGATAGATAACATAGTAGTGTTCATAGCATGAAGTGATTCTTAAAAGGTGTTTGGGCATATATTGTTGTTCTCTTTGGTTTGATTAATTTTTAATGGATGCAGACATTAAAACTTGTCTTATATTTACTCTCAATAAAATAAGGGTTAATGTATGGGAAAAGGGAATAAACAATAGAGACTTGGAGCTATCAACCTTCAAGTAATAGCTTGAGTCGATAGTCTAGAAAAGCTAATATAGGATCCAAGATAGGAGTTAGGAGAGCAAAGCATAGGAGACTAAAAGCCTTCTTGAGGATAGTCATCTAATAGGGGAGGAAATTTTTTTAAGTGGACATACCATATCAATTCTCTATGCCAGGCACCTGGAGAGACCACTAGTTCGAACAACCCATAGAGTTATGATGTTATAGAGAACATAGTCCTAGTGTCTCTTGCATATTAATTACAAACTCAACAAAATAAACAATTGTTACTCTTTGAAATCATAATTCTAACCCCTTATTAACTGGAAATTACTTACTAATTGAATAGATAAATACTCTGATTAAGATTTTGTCCTATTCCTCATGGGATAAAACCTAACCTGATAGGGTTTTTACATTTTGTAAAATGACTACTTTATATTTCAGTTGGTAGTGTAATTTGGGTGATATGAAATTTTGGCCCCATTGTCGGGGAATACAATTATAGAGTTGATAGATTGTGTTTGTCTGACAATTGATTTTTGTTTTATGATTTTACTCTTTTGGTTATTTCTAGAGTGCATGCCCAACACTTGGAGTCAAGGCAATCCCTCAATTCCACTTGATCTTTATATTGAAAGAACTTTAAGAGCTTGGAGAAAACTGGTTAAAGAAGGAGTGCATAACAAAATATTTATAATGAAAGAATTCTAAACCAATGAGTGCATAATTAAGGAGTTTAGAAGACTATGGAAGAAACAACTGCTCATATGCTTACTAAAGCAAATGCAAGAAAAGAAGCTGCCAGATAGGTAGTACTAGAAGAAAGGATAGACAAGCAGAAGCAGGCCATTTGGCTGCACTTCAGAAGCAAGTATGTTCCTCAATTTTATGATGCTAATATGGATGTGAATTTAGATTATATAGGTGAAACGAGTGCTATTGTTCTGCCGCTACTGCCATTCAACTCCAAACATACTCATAGACACTTGTATGATAGAAGCATATATAGAATAATAAATGATAGATGATTTAGTATCTCAAGTTGTAACATAGTTGAGGACCAAGTTTAACCTTTGTTTATGAAGTAATTTGAGCAACAGGGGTAGAAAAATTAAATACAGTTGGTTCACAAGTTAAAGTACCTATCACAATGACTATAATTCCGAGAAAGAGTTAAACTATCTAGATAATTAGGTTACATGTTTTTGATATAAAGGCGAAGGGTCTAATCAATACGACCAACACTTTAGTTACAGAAATCAAGGTTTAAACTATTACAAGGATAACAACTATAACTGGTTTAGGTATAGAGATAGAAGCAGAGCGAGAGATGGTAATGGAAAGAGAAAGGACAATTATAAAAATGATAGAAGTATCCTCTAGGTTCCACCTAAAAGTCATGATGCTAATTCAAGCAACTCTAAAGTAGAAAATATGCTTACAAAAGTATTGAGAGGGGTATAGAAGATGGATGATCGTCTTAACGAGATTCGACCAGATATTGTAGGGATGAGTAAGAAAGTCAAATCACATGATACCACCATCAATCAGCTCAAGCAGTAGTTTGGTTAGATTTTATCCATGGTAAATTAAAAATCCAAGAAAATAATAATTATTACTTGGTAATGACAACTAAGAGCGGTAAGATGACTGTCGATGTATATATGCCCGTGGTTGTTGAGAATTAATATTGAGCTAGTAATAATTGATGATGAGAAAGTAGTTTAATCTAAGAATTGAGTTGATGATGAGAAGGCATTTGAAAAGCAACCTCCATAAGAATGAAAAAAAAGTAGTTGAATCTAAAAATTAAGTTGATGATGAGAAAGGCAATTTAAACAGAGGCTACGGTGAAAAAAAATTAAGTTGACTCCCATTTTATGACCTCCTCCTTCCTTTCTACAATGAATGAAGAAGAGAGTTGAAGAAGAGAAGTATTACAAATTTATCTCAATGTTGAAAAAATTATCAATGAATGCTAACCCATGATAAGGCCTACACGGTGAACTGAATCTGGTACCCAGAATGCTACACGGTACTTATGACCTCGAAGGACCGCAAGATAACCCATGTCTAATATCTGTAACTGGGAACTACATAATATGCTATATAAATGCAGAAAAAAAAGCTAAAACTCCATAGGTGCAAATATCTGATAAAAATATAACATCTAAATAATACAACATCACTATACCAAGACTGAAATAACTATCTGAACATGCTAGTCTGAAACCCTCTAAATTGTCTAAATAAGGAGTTGATGGGATGTATCCCCAACTAATTCCAACTACTGACATAAACTAAGTGCTGAAAGAATGAAATAATCAAATAATAACATCATTGAATGATGAGGACTCACTGCTAGTCTGACTGTTGAAACTGGAATGCTACTAATGCTTTGGAGCTCGTATATCTGAACCTATGGTATAACACATCATAGCACAAATGCATCAGTACGATTGAATATATTGGTATGCAAGTGAGGTATGATGAATACAAGGGGTTTATATGCATAACAATACTAACTGAATGAATAACATGAATGTGAGAATACATACATGAATACATGAACTGTAACTGAGATCATGACATCACTAAATATGAATACTGATAATATAAGTTTCGTGTGACTAATATACTAGTATCTGAATAACTGTATTTGATGGTCCTATTTTTGATGGAACTAGATGAGTTTCGTACTAAACTGGGTGATTGTATTTGACAGTCTTGAATTCTGTAGAACTATCTGAGTTCTATTACTGAGACTGAGACTAAGACTAAGACTGTAACTATGGAAAGTAGTCATCTAATTGACATGCCCCAAATAAAATAATATAATTGAGTTGGGGTCTAATCTATAACCCCAATTGGAAGGGTGTCAATACCGCTCCACTGGTAAGGACAAACTGTGAGTAATCCCTCATCTAACAGGTACTCTAAAGAGAATGGTGGGACCCTCATCAATCGGTTAAGTCATCTCATCAACCCACATCTAATAGGTTAGATGTCTCAACATACACTGGCTATGTAGTTCTAGAGAATAAGGATTGCTTCTAAGAATCACACCCTCTACTCACAGGTGAGTACCCATCCTTGGGCTCACTCGATGCTGAATCCTACTCCCATCTGATTAGACACTAAATTAATTATAATGAATTGAAAGGACTGAGTTCACTATGTTTCATTGACTGACGAAATATTACTGAGATTACTGAGTTTTCCTGAGTCATGAGACTGACTAAATTCTACTAAACATGGCTTGACTAAGAGAATCTTGAAAACTATCACTGGCTCTCGGTACACAACTAAATTATTGGGTACAAGTACCCCCAGTACTTGATAGCATGAAACTTATAAGACATGACACTCCCTGGACTTACGACCATAATCAAAAATCAATAATAAAATCATTGGGGAATTTCATGAGGCACTTGATTATCATGGTTTGGTACATGAATAGGAATGCATATAAGCATGTTTTAATTTCATAGGGCTAATCTCCTCAACAATCCATCAAATAATTTCAATGCATAACATTAACATGAAAGTTATCTTGAATATAAGGGTAAAGCATGGGTTCATCATTTTGGTCATAATTGAGTCCTAAATCATGATTCTTTTTCTCTTGGGTATTTTATCCAACACATTGCATGCAAAACCTTAGGCTTAGGCATATACACTAGTTCATACATCATGGTTACTTTAATCAACTCAATTTAAAAGTTTCATAACGCACATACTAGCATAATTTCATTAAAAATGCATAAAGACTCCAACTTGGGATTCGTAAAACCACATCAACATAATTAAAATCAACTCACCACATGTAAATCACAATTCATGAGTTTAAAATGGGATTCTTGAGCTTTATGGGTGAAAAAAACCCATGAATCAACACTTTACATACCTGGGTGGATGATTTCTTAAAAATTGGTGGAGGAAAGCTTGAATTATTGTCTTAGGATTAGACACCTATGGTTTCTTGTTCTTGGGGATTGATCCTTGAGAGAAACCATAATTTGGTTTTGTGGATGATTAATGAAGTTATGAGCTCTGGTCTAATATAATTAGGGGTCAAAACGGGTGGAAAAAGACCCAAATACCCTTTTAAAAATGGCTTAAAATCGCTGATCAGAAGTGAAAATAGTTTGGGCGATGGTCTATCACTGGCTCAATGGTCCGTCGTTCCTGACCATCCCATTTGGCCAGAACCTAAACTTTCTGCCTTGTCTTCGACGGTTTGGGCGATGGTCCGTCGCTAGCTTGATGATCCATCGGTCTTGGCCATAGCACTTGACCAGACGTCGGCTTCACTACCTTATTCATGACATATTGGGTGATGGTCCATTGCTAGCTCGACAGTCCATCGGCCTGATTGTCACTTTTGGGTAGTTCCGATAATTCTCTATAAAATGTCCATAACTTTTTACTCCGATACCAGATTTGGATGAAATTGGTACCGTTGGAAATATAATTCAATTTCCCACATGATAAAAAGTCCAAATTGGGGAAATTATATTTGATTTAAACATTAATCATTTAGGAAGTCATCACTAACTCTTCTAGCGACTAGATTTGTCTTAAAGAAAGTTTGGGGTATTACAGATGTAGGGAATCAAAAGGATCAAGCATATAAGTCTTCTTACCTAGTAGCTAAATATGGAGGTAACGGCTCATAGCCAGTGGCTACCAGTCGTAGGGTCAGTCATATATACTAGGTCAACTTTGGTCTATAATTTTAAATTGGAACAACCTGGCACCAACCAACTAAGAAATTTTAAGCCTAATGTCTCACCCAATTTGTTTCCTTTTCTATTTCAAAAAAGAATAAATCCCCCTATATTCCATAACCAACATCAATAACCTGTTCGACCCACAAAAATAATCCCATTATTGCAAATCTCCTATTAAAATCCCAACTTTCTATACAACTTTGAGTTTGAATAAAGTGTTAGGGAATTTATTTTGTCAAACTATCCTTCAAGCATCACAACCTTTAGTTTTAAGTAAAAGTTTCTCCAAATTATTTTAATTGTTAAATTTATGTTCTAGGGTTGTTCTAATAATGGTGTGAAATTCTACATCCCTAGTTATAATTATTTGAGTATGCACATAGGAGTTTGCTCTGAATGTGGACATGGGAGTTTGCCTACATTATTATCGTGATATTTTATGCTTAAAGTTTTGTATAAATTCAATTTGAGACAAAGTTTGAGTAACCCCAGAGTATTGGTTGAAGAGTATATATTAGGATTGGGTTTTCTCAACCACTCCAATGATAAAAAATTTTGTGTATATGTGTAAAAATATTAGGAATGATGTGCTTGAGATTGTGCTCATCTAGAAACTACCAATTTGCATATGTTATGACTCATAACCTAAGGAAATAAGCCATTGTGTGAATCATAGTCACTGAAACTTTGGTCATAAAATATAATGTCTCTGAATCTAAGTACAAAATCTCAGTATGGATGAACCAATGAGTCTTAGGGATACCTAATAACCCATAGGGACAACTTATCTAAAATCCTACACTTGCACTATTGCAGGAGTTAGACTCAAAAACTCACCTAATGAGTCATAGGGAGTCCAGATGTAAGACCCCGTAAGATCCTAGCTCATTTTACCTCACTCTCGCATGCTAAAGGGGTCCAAGATTTAGAAAATTTTACCAAGTGTTAAGAACAAAACCCTAGATTCTTCTAATCCAAGTTCAAGCTTTAAAAAATCACCAAGAACTCACAAAAATTAAGCAATTAAGGTATGTAGTTGTTCATTCATGGGTCCTTTTCACCTATGGAGTCCAAGAATCCACTTTAAATTTAAAATAATGACCTTTACATATTTTAATAAACTTTATCCATGAACTTCAATGAATTTCAATTTTTATATCATATTTACATGTGTTTTTGTTGGAGTTAGGCTTTGACTGATTTGAAGGATATATTTGCATGTTAAATTCTTAACCTATGATTTTTTATTGAAACTATGTTATTATGCCATGATTTAACTACTCTATGCTTTAACTTTATGACCCCTATGTGTTTGATGAAATGCCTAAGAGATGAATTTTGAACAATGACTACTTATCATGCTTTTGAAGCCTTAGTATGTTCTACTGGTAATATTATCAAGTCTTGGGGGTGATGAATACCTAAAAACTTAGCTGTTCACTTAGTCTTAGTATTTTCAAAATGGTTTCATATATATATATATATTAGAGTATCAATAGTTTAGTTAGTTATCATATCAGTCAAACTTAGTTTAGTCCAGTAATCAGTGTCCTTTAGTTGGGAGTATAGACTTAGCATCGAGTAAATGTAGGGATGGTGTCTACCCTATCAGTAGGTATGAGGCATTTATCTCCCCCATCAGTAGGCATGAGACATTAGTAGCGGTCCTTAAGTTTTAGACCTGTGACACCACAGTAGACTTAGAGAGGTCCTCTGTCAGTTAGGCATGACACCCTCCTCCTTTGGAATATCAGATTAGTGGTTACACAAAACCATTGTTAGTATCTATGGTATGGTAATGACACCCTTCCAACTGGGGTTACAAGTTGGACCCTGATAGTATATTGAGGCAGGTCGGTTATAGCTAGCTCCCACAGTCTCAGTTTAGTATTCAGTACAGAGTTTAATTTCAGGTTTGTTTGACCATAACATACAGTTTTTAGTTATTTAGTATCAATATTTCAGTACTTTAGTTTACAGGGGATTTCAGTATCATGTTATTTGCTTGGTTATGCATCCTCAAATTTTATAGCTTTTATGCATACCATGTATCAATTATCTTATGTTATTCATTTAGTCAGTTATTATTTATGTACATGAGCCCGTGCATATTAGACTAACCCCATCTAGCATACCAGTACATTCAAAGTACTGACTACATACTAGTTTCTTGTTCTGTGATGTATCATATAATAGGTTTGGACCTTCAGGTTCCCGACCGCACCTAGACCTCCCAGCACATCAACAATAGTAGTAGTGGTGAGTCCTCATATTCCAAAGACTGATTATATTATTTTAGTATTTTAGTTTAGTAGTCAGTTGGGGCCTTTCCCTTCAACTCTCATTCAATTAATTTTAGAGAATTTAAGATATTTCAGACAATTAGTTGTCAGTTTTATCAGTTAGTTTTCAGCATTTTTGCTTATGTTTTAGACTTGTGGATTTCAGTTGTATTTTTTTAGTATATAAACCTTATGGTATATTTAGTTGTTTTTTCACATATTCATTATCAGTATATTATTTAGTTCTCATAGCAGGTACCAGCTCATGGGTTAGCTTATTATAATACCTTAAAGTTTCTTAACTAATTTTATCTCAAGAATGTAAAGTATTATATTCTAAATAGAATGAGGTTTATTCTAGGAGGAATTTTTAATATTTTCACATTTTTTTCATGTGGAAAATTCAGTAAGCTTTCCATCGATATAAGATTCACCCTAATCTGATAACTGGATAAAAAGTTATGACTATTTCAAGTTCCTATCGTAAAACAGCACCATATTGGTAAGTGGCGCGCCGCGCCACAAGCTAAATGGAAATTGTTTTTTTTCCAGTGTATCATCATGATTTTTTTTTTGCATCACGCCAAAATTCCTAGTCACAAATAAAGTGGCAGCGCGATGGCTCCGTGTCGCGCCATTCCCCTATTTCCCAATTGTCAAATTCAAGTCGTGCAGCATCGCACTAGGAATCCAGGTCGGGAAATTTTCACCAATTTTAAAAGATGCATCCAGGGTTAAAAGGGTCAATTTTCCACCCCTATTTAAATCCAATAACACATGATTTAGCCATTTTTCACCCAAAATATACTAGTTTCTCTAAATTTTCTCTCAAGCACAAACTAGAATTTTAATTGGGGATTCCATTTCAAGAAAATCTCTCCATCAATCTTTGCTAAATCAAGAACTAAGGTATGCGTTGTGTTGATTTATGGATTTCTTTCATCCATAAAGCTCAAGAACCCTATTTTAAATTATGAATCATGATTATTATGATGTGGGTTGCTCAAGTGAAGTGATGGTTGTTGTTTGATTCCCATGTTGGGATCCTTATGTAAAATTATGAAAACTACGTTAGCATATAAATTGAAATCCATGAATTTGGTGGTTTGTGATTTGAGAAATTTGATGATTTCACCTATGCCTTAAGTTGTGCATGAAAAGTGTTTGATAAAATGCCTAAAGGGATAGAAATTATGCACTATAGCTAAATTATGACCCAAATGACAATGTACGCTTTAACCTTATGTTTAAAATGACTTTCATGTTATTCTTATGTATTGAAATTTCTTGTAGGATTGCTCATGAGTTCTCCTTATGAAATTATGTGATGTATACATGCTAACTTATTCACGTAATAATCTATGATAATCAAATGCCCATGAAATATCTCCAACTATTGTATTATGAATTGTTGATGTTGGTTATGTATTCAATAATGCAATGCCTTGTCAGTTTGGTTCCATCGAGTCCTTGGGTTACTTGTACCAGAAAAATATAGTTGTATGCCTAGATTTAGTGTTATGTTTTCACAATATCCTTAGTCAAGACATGGTCCATAGAACCTAGTCAGTTATGTGATTCAGGAAAGCTCAGTAATTTAGTAATCTCAATAGTATTCTGTAGGCTAATGAAACTCTATAAATTCAGTCTAGTCTAGTTCAGTTAATCATGTACAGTGTCTATTCAAATGGGAGTAGGAATTAGCACCAAGTGAAACTAAGGATGGGAACTCACCTGTTATATGAGGGTGTGATTCTTAGAAGCAATCCTTGTATTCCATAACAATGTAGCCAACATTGGTTAAGACATCATAGCTTACTATATGAGGGCAGATGAGGTGGCTTAACCAGTTATATAAGGGTTCCCACAATTCTCACTAGATTTACTTGTTATATGAGGGTTACTTACAGATTGTCCTTACCAGTGGCGCGGTATTGACACCCTTCCAATTGGGGTTACAGATTAGACCCCAACTTAGCCATAATAGCATATTAGGGGCATGTCAGTTAGATGAATACTTCCCACAGTTTCGGTTACAGAATTAGGACTGTCAAATATAGTCATTCAGTCTCAATAGTAGGACTTAGATAGTTCTACAGAATTCAGGGCTGTCAGATACAGTCAACTCAGAATAGTGTGGAACTCAGCTAGTTCCATAAGAAACTAGACTATCAGATACAGTCACTCAATATCAGTTATTTCGTTTATACAGTTATCAATATCTCATGTTATCACGACCCTAGTTATAGTTATTATGTATTCATGCATGTATTCTCACATTCATATTATTCAGTCAGTTAGTATAGATCATGCATGAAAACCCTTCACATTAAGCCTACCTCACATGCATACCAGTATAGTCAAAGTACTGATGTATTTGTGCTATGGTGTCTTATACCACAGGTTTAGAAGCATGAGCTCCAGAGCATCAGTAGCATTCCAGTCTCTACAGTTAGAGTTATCAGTGAGTCCTTATCTTTCAAAGACATGATCATTTCTTTATTATCTCATTAATTAGTTTATTAGTTGGAGTTAGTTGGGGACACGTCCCATCATCTCCTTATTCAGACAGTTATATTTTAGAGGCTTTTTAGACTACCGTATGTTTAGAAATTTTTGTTTTGGGCATTTATACCCATCCCAGATGTTATATTTTATCGAATATTATGTTATAGTTTAAACCTTGTGCCCTTTCAGTTCTTGTTTCCATATTATACAGTATATCATGCAATATGCAGGCACAAATATTAGTCATGGGTTAGCTTGTGATACTTTAAGGTCATGAGCACCATGTAGACTTTTGGGTACTGATTCAGGGTGTTACAAACTTGGTATCAGAGCCTAAGGTTTAAAGTGTACTAGGAAGTCTGAAAGCTGCACCTAGTAGAGTTTTATGCATGGGTGTGTTTCATGCCACATTTATGTACATAAGGCTATGGGATGTTTTAGGAACAGTTTCCTTTATTTCAGTATTCATGTTGTGCCAATGAGCAGAATCTTAATTCAATCTCTCAGTCTAATCCATTTCTCCCTTTCTTCTACAAAATATGCCTCCTAAAAGAAGAAATGAGAATCAGTCAGCCCCTCAGCCCGAAGAACCTTTGGGCGAACATGTTTCTCATATAGAGTTTAGAGTTGCATTCACTACTCTTGCTCAGTCAGTTGTTGCTCAGAATGAATGACCAACTGTCGTTCCGGCCAACCTAGTGGCCAATTCAGCTGCAGCCAGGATTTGGGACTTCACCCGAATGAATTCTCCATTGATTAGGTTTAGAAGGTTACTGATATTATGGGAATGTTAGCCATTGAGAGTGGTGAGCTAGATATATATCAGTTGTAGGATATTGATCACAATTGTTACAAGTAGTGGAATTTAGAAGGACCCTTAGGAATTCATTGATTAGGTTTAGAAGGTTACTGATATTATGGGTATGTTAGCCATTGAGAGTGGTGAGCTAGCTATATATCAGTTGCAGGATATTGATAACAATTGGTACAAGCAGTGGAATTTAGAGAGATCAGTTGATACAGGATCTATAGAATGGGAGGAGTTTGTCACCACATTTTTAGAGAGGTTCAATCCCATAGAGATAAGAGAGGCTAAGGTGTTAGAATTCATCAACACCAGGTAGGGAAACATGACGATGAAAGAATATTATCTTAAGTTTACTCAATTAGCTAGATATTCCCCTCAGGTGGTTGCAGACAACAGGGCTAAGATAAGTAAGTTTGGTTTTGGAGCGAATGATAGTGTGGTCAATGAGTGTAGGTCTGCAATGTTGAATAGTGATATAACTTTAGCTAGGCTTATGAATCATCCTCAGCAGATAGAGAAGCAAAATATTAAGATAAGGGAGAAGCAGAATAAGAGAGCAAGGACAAGTACTTTCAACTTTGCTCAGTCCAAATTAGAAGGAGGAAACCGTTCTTAGTTTTGTCCTAAGTTATTAGTTCCAGCTCCTTCTTCATCTAGTTCTCCATCTCCTAAGTTTAGGGATGGTAATAAAAATGGAGCGCCAGGTTCTAAGTCTTAGGGCAGTATTAGTAGTGCCTGCATATATCCTCTTTGCCAGACTTATAACAAGAACCATCAGGGTATTTGCAGAGCTAGAAGTGGTATTTGTTTTGGGTGTGGCAATACAGGACACATAGTTAGAGACTGTCCTCAGCCAGGTCCACAGGGTTAGCAGAATGATTTCTCAGCTCAGTCCGGTCACCCAAATTAACAGGGTACCACTTATAGTGATACTAGTTGGCAATGCCCAAACAGACATTTTGCTCTCCAGTCCCGACAAGATTAGGAAAATTTTCCTGATATGGATAATGGTACATTACAGATCTTTCATGTGCATGTTTATTCTTTGCTTGATCTAGGTGCTTTTCTGTCTTTCGTTACTCCCTATATAGCAATTGATTTCTGAGTCAGTCCCGAAATTCTAATAGATCCCTTATCAGTCTCTACCCTAGTGGGTAAAATCATCATAGCCCAATGGGTATACAGGAACTACTTGGTTATGATATTTCAGAAAGTCACCTTAGCAAATTTAGTTGAATTAGAGATAAAAAATTTTGATGTCATTCTCGGCATGGATTGGCTTCATTCCTGCTATGCCACAGTCGATTGCAGAGATAGAATAGTCCAATTCCAATATCAAAATAAACCCGTCCTAAAGTTGAAGGGTAGTGTATCTGATTTCAGATGTCAGCTTATTTCCTACCTTCGGGCATGGAAAATGATATTTAAGAGATGTGTCTATCATCTTGTTTGAGTTAAGGACACTAGTTCTGAAACTCCCATCCTAGATTAAATCCCAGTAGTGAATGAATATTTAGATGTGTTTCCCAAAGATCTTCTAGGAATTTATCCCAAAAGGGAAATAGACTTCGGCATTGATCTTCTTCCAAATACTTAGCCTATATCTATTTCTCCATATATAATGGCACCTACAGAACTCAAAGAACTAAAAAAGCAGTTGAAGGATCTCTTAGATAAGGGATTCATCAGACCTAGTGTGTCCCCATGGGGTGCACCAATCTTATTTGGGCACAAAAAAGATGGTTCTCTCAGAATGTGTATTACTTACCATCAACTTAATAAAGTTACGATAAAAAACAAGTATCCTCTTCCTATAATCGATGACTTATTTGACAAACTTCAGGGTGCCAACTATTTCTCTAAGATAGAACTCAGATCAGGCTGCCATCAGCTTAGATTCAGAGAATGTGACATTCTAAAGATAGCTTTTCATACTCGGTATAGTCACTTCGAATTCCTAGTCGTGTTCTTTGGTCTTACCAATGCCCCAACAACTTTCATGGACTTGATGAATGCTGTGTTTAAGAAGTACTCCAACATGTTCATCATAGTCTTCATAGATGATATTCTAGTCTATTCTCGTAGTGAGCATGATCATTCAAACCATCTTAGAATTGTACTTCAGACTTTAAAAAATAATCAGTTGTACGCCAAATTCAATAAGTGTGAATTTTGGTTAAGGTCAGTAGCATTCCTTGGACATATCATTTCCAGTGATGGCATTAGGGTTGATCCATAAAAGACCAAAGCCATAAAAAACTATCCTCGACCTATCTCTCCATCAGATATCACGAGTTTCTTAGGTTTGGATGGCTAATACAGATGGTTTATTGAAAGATTTTTTCCTATTTCATCCCCTATGTCCAGATTGACTTAGAAAAAAGTCAAGTTTCAGTGGTCAGATCCTTGTGAGAAGAGCTTTTAGGAGTTGAAGACTAGAATCACCTCCAGATAAGTTCATAGCCTCTTGCAGCATGGTAAGTTCATAGCCTACGCCTCCAGATAACTTAAACCCCATGAGAAGAATTATCCTACTCATGATGTTGAGTTAGCAGCCATAGTATTTGCCTTAAAGATTTGGAGGCATTATTTATACAGTTTTTATGTTGATGTATTCACAGATCATAAGAGTCTCCAGTATGTATTTTATCAGAAAGATCTTAATATTTGTCAGAGAAGATGGTTAGAGCTCTTGAAAGATTATGAGATGAGTGTCCTCTATCATCCGTACAAGGCCAACGTAGTGGATGACGCTCTCAGTAGGCTTTCTACGGGTAGTGTTGCTCATATTGAGGATAGTAAATAGAAGTTAGCTCAGGAAATTCATTAGCTTACCAGACTAGGCATTCGCTTAGTCAATATAGAAGAGGGTGATATACAGGTTTAGAGTAGTTCAGAATCATCTCTAGTTTCTGAGATTAAAAAAAGCAAGATAGAGATCCCAGTCTAGTCAAGTTGAAAGAGTCAACCAAGGAACAAAAAGTATAGATTTTCTCCTAAGTTGTAGATGGTGTTTGTGTTGTTAGGGTCGTTTGTGTGTTCCAGGTATAGATAAATTAAGGCAGTGAATTCTTGCAGAAGCGCATGGTGAATGCTAATCTATTCATCCAGGGGCCCCAAAGATGTACTGCGACTTGCGGGAGATCTATTGGTAGAGTGCAATAAAGAGAGATGTTGCAGAGTTTGTGGCTAAGTGTTCTACGTATGAGCAAGTTAATCTAGAGCATCAGACACCTAGTGGGTCTGTACAAGAGTTCCATATTCCTACTTAGAATTGGGAAGAAGTGAACATGGACTTCGTGATGGGTTTGCCTCGTACTCATTATCAGCATGATTCTGTTTGGGTCACTATAGACAGAATGTCCAAATCAACTCATTTCCTTCCAATTCATACCTCTTATTCAACCGAGGATTATGCCAAACTCTACATCAAGGAGTTGGTTAGATTACATGGTATTTCATTATCCATTATTTCAGACGAAGGTACCCAGTTCACCTCTTATTTCTGGAAAGCTTTCCAAAGGGGTCTTGGTACCCAAGTTCATCTCAGTACAACCTTTCATCCTCAAGCAGACAGTCAAACATAAAGGACCATTTAGACCCTAAAAGATATGCTAAGGGCGTATGCAATTGATTTCAAGGGTAGTTGGGATGACCACTTGCCTTTGATTGAGTTTGCATACAATAATAACTATCATTGAAGTATTTGGATGGCTCCATTCAAAGCTCTCTACGGTGAGATACGCATCTGTATTCGATTGGTTTAAAGTTAGTGAGGCCTCAGTAATGGGACTTGACTAGGTATTCAATGCCTTAGTGAAAGTCTAGTTGATCAGAGAAAGACTCCAGGCTGCTCAGAGCTGACAAAAGTCTTATGCAGATGTGTGCAGAAAGGATCTCGAGTTTGAGATTAGTGACTATGTATACCTAAATATCTCTTCCATGAAGGGAGTGAAGAGGTTCGGTAAGAAAGAAAAGCTTAGTCCCCAATATGTCGGTCCCTTCAAAATTCTCAGTCGCTTTGGCAAAGTAGCTTATGAGTTCGAATTTTCTTAAGATCTAGCCGTAGTTCATCCAGTCTTCTATGTCTCTTTACTCAAGAAGTACATAGGTGACCCAGCAGTTGTAGTCCCTATTCAGAGCATAGATGTTCAGAACAACCTCTCTTATGAAAAGATTCATGTCGAAATCCTAGACTATCAGACTCGTAGACTGAGGAATAAAGAAATCCCTCTAGTCAAAGTTCTTTGGCGAAATCTGTCTGTTGAGGGAGATACTTGGTAAGAAGAAGCAGATATGTGAACCAAGTATCCTTACCTCTTCTCTGCTAACTCAGATTAAGCTCAAGGTAATAGTTCTCCTTAAGCTTTTTAGTTATCATATCCAGATTTCAATTACAACTTGGTATTAGTCTCATGTTTAGGATTCCATTTTAAACTTGGTAATAAGTACCATTGCATATTCAGACATATGTTCATGCATCAGATTAGTCATATGTTCATGCATCAAATTAGTCATGTGTTCATGCATCATACATGCATTCTCCTAGTGAGAAATTCAGTTATTAGAAATCTCAGTCATGTGTTCATGAGTCAGTTAAGTCATGAAATCATGCATCAGATATGAACGCTCAGTATAAATCCCAGAAATGTCAATCAAGTTTCAGTGTTCCTATTCAGTATGTACTTCATTTTATAGTTTCTCCCCTCTCAATCAGTCTCATTTGAGGATGAATGTTCCCAAGGGGAAGATATTGTAATACCTCGAAGTTTCTTAACTAATTTTGTCTCAAGAATGTCAAGTATTAGCTTCTAAATATAATGATATTTATACCATGAGGAATTTTTAATATTTTCACTTTTTGTCATGTGGGAAATTCAATAAGCTTTCCATCGATATAAGATTTGTCCAAATCCGATGATTAAATAAAAAGTTATGACTATTGCAAGTTCTTGTCGTAAAACAACGCCATATTGGTTAGTGGCACACCACGTCACAAGCTAAAATGGAAATTGTCTTTTTCTAGCGTCTTAGAGTGATTTTTTCCACGTCGTACCAAACTTCTAGCTCGCAAACAAAGTGGCAATGCGATGGCTCCATATCGCGCCATTCCCCTATTTCCTAATTGTTAAATTCCAATGATATACGTGATATCGCCGCATTGCGCCAGGGGTCCATGTCAAGAAATTGTAACCAGTTTTAAAAGACGCATCCAGGGTTAAAAGGGTCAATTTCCCACCCCTATTTAAACCCAATAACACGTGATTTAGCTATTCTTCACCTAAAATATACTAGTTTCTCTCAATTTTCTCTCAAGAACAAACTAGGGTTTCAATTGGGGATTCAATTTCAAGAAAATCTCTCCATCAACCTTCGCTAAATCAAGAACTAAGGTATGCATTGTGTTGATTTATGAATTCCTTTCATCCATAAAGCTCAAGAATCCTATTTTTAATGATGAATCATGATTATTATGTTGTGGGTTGCTCAAGTTATGTGATGGTCGTTGTTTGATTTCCATGTTGGGATCCTTATGTAAAATTATGAAAACTATGTTAGCATATAAATTGAAATCCATGAATTTAGTGGTTTATGATTTATGAAATTTGATGATTTCACCTATGCCTTAAGTTGTGTATTTAAGGTGTTTGATAAAATGCCTAAAGGGATAGAAATTATGCACTATAGCTAAATTATGACCGAAATGACAATGTATGCTTTAACCTTATATTCAAAATGACTTCCATGTTATTTTCATGTATTGAAATTGCTTGTAGGATTGCTCATGAGTTAACCTTATGAATTTATGCTATGTATACATGCTATCTTATTCTCGTACCAAGCTATGATAATCAAATGCCCATGAAATATCTCCAACTATTGTATTTTGGATTGTTGATGTTGGTCATGTATTCAATAATGTCATGCCTTGTCAGTTTCCTTCCATCGAGTCCTGAAGGTACTTATACCTGATAAATATAGTTGTATGCCTAAATTTAGTGTCATGTTTTCACAATATCATTAGTCAAGCCATGGTCCGTAGAACCCAGTGTGATTCCCCCAAAAAAATTTTCGTTAAGATCTCGGACCAAAATTTGTTGAATTCTGTTCTTTATCGTGATTAATAATTTTTCTATGAGAAATTTATGGATATGTAACCCATCATCGCGTAGAGCATTGGATAATCTTACCAACGATATATGAATCATCCAAAACTGACACTCGAGTGATGAGTTATGATCACTCCGATCTAACCATGAATAGTGGTGAACAGTAAATGTGCAGGAAAAAAAATACTGAGGCCAGGCAAATTTTAGGGTCAACTTCAAATGATCATAACTCCTTGTACATAATGATCTAGGTTAGCTACTAGATATCAACAGAAAGCTCTGAAAGTCCTATTTCCAATGAAATTGGTTTCATCCAATTTGGCCATCAGAGAAAAACGTTATGGTCGATCTACTTCAGCCTATCAAAATTGTCCACCAAAGGACAGATTTTACATTATTTGATTTTTAAGGGTATATTGGTCATTCCCACTCCAATTCATCCGGGTAAACCATGGATTTAATTTCATTAAGAGCATTCAATAGCTCATTTTTCTCCAAAATTTCCTAAGGTTCAAACCCCAACCCTACTACTCCAAATTTCATCCTTCTATGTCTCTTGATTGAACCATAGAAATTTCAAATTGATTTGGGATTCGAGTTGATCATGTTAAGGGCTTCGAGAAGCACCCTTTATTTTCGTGAATAAAGTTCCGAAGTCAGAAGTTCATATTCATCTTCCATTTTTAGGTATGTGGGGCTTTGAACAAGATTATCCTTTCGATCTTGTGACCGATATTTTTGTTGAATTACATTGACATGAGATTTTACATTTTTCACCATGAATTGTAAATATGGTTTTATATCTTATATTATTATCCATGAGCTATAGGATTATGTCATCCGATATGTGTATGATGTTGAGATGGAATTATGTCCAAAAAGTATTTGATTATGAGATTATGATGATTTAATTTGTTAAGACTTGATTTATACTATCATTCCACTATTTCCTTATTATGAATTTATAATTGATATTGGAAATTCTATATCCCTACTATAGGTTGATATCTCAAGTACCTTTAAATGAGAGTTGGATGGGAAATTGAGAAATGTTGATATTGAAGTTGCAATGAGTGTTGGTATTTGCCGGATGGTTTTGATGTGTTAAATTATTGAAAATATTATGTATTGAGTCTTCATATCCTTGTCCAAATGTCCAGTCGGTTATGGTTCAATGCATTGATACCTTGTTGATGTTGAGGAAGATTAAAATATTTTGAGCTAAAATGTGTTGAGTTAGGAATCGACCAATTGATATGATTTGATAAATGAGAAAGAGATTTGATTTAGTTTTTATGATAGACCCTTTTGATGTTGTGGTGGATTTCCTAATGTGTTTTGAGCTTGTCGGGGAGTAGTACTTAGCACCGAGAGGGAAATTTGGTATTTCTCCAAACCAATGTGCTACCGTAGGGTTGTTTGATGATAATATTATTGGTCATAGAGCCTGATTGTAATTATTGTAGTTTTAAGATCGTACTCCCTGGAAAAGAGTGTGATGCTCCCTCCAATGAGGGTTTCAAACGTTTGTATTCCACGTAGCTCACGTGGGGTTGTCGGTTATAGGAAACTTCCTTGTTCATAAGAGTCATGTTTATTGAAATACCGAGTCACTCTGAGTTTTGATGTGGTAAGTTAAGTTGCTTAGTATGATCTATAATGATTTATGAGGTTTTTCTCTTACATTTCCTATCTAAGATGTTATGAGTTGCATGATTCAATTTCACTCAAGCCAGGTGTGTCATTATGGTCCGTATGTACGTTTTTAAAAAATTTATGATATTATTTATATTTTGCATGTGCCCCCACATACTCAGTACGTATCTTGTGCTGACCTACATATTTCTCTATGGGCTACATTCTTACCATAATGTAGGTTCAGGTACTCAACCGCAGTCGTAACAGTGATATTCGAGTGCTGCATTTATGTTTCGTCAGTGGTGAGTCCTCATGGTTTGAGGACCAAGTTGCTAGTTTTGGTGCTGTTGTTTTGTGATCCCTTTGGTCTGTTGAGTCAGTTGGAGGTTTGTCCCAATATCTCGTTGATTTTGCTGTATAGAGGCTATGTCAGACTAGTGTATTGTTGGGTTGGTTTGTGTATAGATATTCCATATATGTACAGTCTAATGATATTCCATGCAATGTGCGATGTGATATGATATGCACTTATATATATATCCTTAGCGTAGCTTGTATGTTGTTGTGTTGGAACCCAAGGGAAGTGTTTTGGCTTAAAGGGTTAGCTTAAGACTACGTGTAGCCTTGGGCACCATGTGGCATCTCAGGATGATATTTTGGGGCGTTTCAAACTTGGTATCAAAGCCTAAGGTTTTGAAGAGTCCTAGAGAGTCTGACAAGCCGTGATACATAGAGTCTTGAGCATCGGTGTGTAGCGCACCACACATATGATCAAGAGGCTGCGGGGAGTTCTAGGAAAAGTCATTTCTTTCTTTTTACAATAGTCTATCATTCTTACAACTGTTTTCTTCTACTGTTAATTCATGCGTTCTTATGACAGAAAATGCCTCCACATTGAGCTCGTGGAAACAATAACCAACCTCAACCCATTGATTCGTTACATGAGACGGTATCCTATGTCGAATTTTGGGCAGTTTTTTAGATGCTAGCCCAGGCAGTTACCGCCAATACTCAGGCCTATGCTCTACCTCCACAGGAAAATAATTTGGTAGCAGCACGAATTCATGACTTTATGTGGATGAATCCGTCAGAGTTTCATGGGTTGAGAGTAGGTGAGGACCCGCAGATATATGTTGATGAAATGAAGAAAATTACATAAATTATGCACGTGACTGAGGAATAAAGTATGGAGTTGGCTTCTTATCTGTTGAAGGATGTTGCCAATGACTGGGTGCAGATGTGGAATAAGGGTAGAGAAAAAGATACTGCTCCGGTGACTTAGCAATTGTTCCAAGATGCTTTCTTGGATAAATTCTTTCCTCTTGAGTTACGAGAAGCTAAGAAAGAGTATTTTATGAATTTGAGACAAGGATCCATGTCGGTTAAGGAGTATTGTCTTAAGTTTAATCAGCTATCGAAGTATGCTCCCAATGTGATTGCTGACTCGAGTACTAGTATGAGCAATTTTCTAACTGGGGTGTCGAGTTATGTAGTGAAATAATGTAGATCTTCTTTGATCAATAGGGACATTGATCTTCCTAAGTTAATGATTCACGCCCAACATATTGAGTCAGACAAGATAAAGGAAAGAGAAAGAGTAAGAGGGATTAAGAGAGTCAGATCGGAGCAACATGGGTCTGGTCAGACTAAATTCTCTCAAGGGAGTCACCCTCAGTTTTAGAGACATCCATTTATACCTGCACCTTCCTCATCTAGTGCTCCCGTATATCGGGGTAGGCAGGAGCTCGAGAATAGGTCAGAACCTTCCAGGTCTCAGGATAGTGTAAGCAACCGACCTCATCCTCCTTCGTGTGCTAAGTGTGGTAAAGACCATTTTGGGGAGTGTTATATGGGGCAACGGGGCTTTTTTGGTTGTGGCAAGTTGGGCCACATACTTAGAGATTGCTCGTATGCCAAACAGTGGAGTCGTGATGCCCGTTCCCAGAGTCAGGCAACCAGTGCCCCGCCTCCCACAGCCCATCTAATTTTTTCTCAGGGTGCTTCATCTAGTACTGTTGGCGGTCAATGCCAGAATTGTTTCCATTCTATACCACCTCGTCAGGAATAGGAGGACTCTCCCGATGTTGTCACTGGTATGCTCTGTGTTTTCTATTTTGATGTCTATGTGTTGATGACCCCGGTTCGAGTTTTTCTTATGTGACACCTCTGGTGGCTGTAAATTTTGAAATCGATCCTGAACTAATCTCTGAGTCTATTTTGTTTTCTACTCTAGTAAGAGAGTCTGTCATTGCTAAGCGGGTGTATAAGAAATGTCTCATTACCGTCTTTCATCGGGTTATGTATGCTGATTTGATTGAGCTAGATATGGTTGACTTTGATATCATTCTGGGTATGGATTGTTTTCACTCATGCTATACGTCTATTGATTATCATGCTCGTGTGGTCAAGTTTTAGTTTCCTGATGAACCTATGCTCGAATGGTCCGGGAGTTCTATGATTCCTAAGGGTCATTTCATATCCTATCTCAAAGCTAGGAAGTTTTTGAAGGGTTGCATCCACCATTTGGTTCGGATTAAAGACACTAAGTCTGAAACCCCGACCATTCAGTCAATTAATGTTATTAATAAGTTTCTTGAAATCTTTTCAAAAGATCTCCCTAGAGTACCTCTTGATAGAGAGATTGAGTTCAGGATTAACCTTCTTCTCGATACTCAGCCTATTTCCATTCCTACGTATCGCATGGCTCCCGTGGAACTTAAAGAGTTGAAAGAGCAATTGAAAGATCTTTTACACAAAAGCTTTATCAGACGTAGTGTGTCTCCGTAGGGTGCACCTATCCTGTTTGTGCGTAAGAAAGAGGGTTCTTTGCGGATGTGTATTGATTAACGGTAGCTTAATAGGGTTACTATTAAGAATAAGTATCTGCTTCCTCGAATTGATGATTTATTTGATCAATTGCAAGGTGCAAGCTATTTTTTGAAGATAGACCTCAGATCCAGTTATCACCGACTTAAGGTTAGGGAATGTGATATCCCCAAGATAGCCTTCCGAACCCGTTACAGTCATTTTGAATTTCTAGTGATGTCTTTTGGGTTAACTAATGCTCCAGTGGCTTTCATGGATCTTATGAGCCGTGTATTCTGGTCACATCTGGATTTATTTGTAATAGTATTCCTTGATGATATTTTTATTTACTCCCGAAGTGAGGGTGATCATGCGGATCATCTCTGAATCATGTTGGAAACTCTTTGAACTCATCGGTTGTATGCTAAGTTCAGTAAGTGTGAGTTCTGGCTGAACTCTGTAGCCTTCTTGGGTCAAGTTGTTTCTTCCAAAGGTATTAGAGTTGATCCTCAAAAGTTAGAGGCTATAAAGAGTTGGGCTAGACCTATTTCTCCTTCTGATATCCGAAGTTTCTTGGGTCTAGTTTGTTATTATCATTGTTTTGTTGAAGGGTTTTTATCTATTGCATCTCCTATGACCCATTTGACCCAAAATAAAGTGAAGTTCTTGTGGTCCGAATCTTGTGAGAAGAGTTTTCAGGAGTTGAAGACTCCACTTACTTCAGCCCCTGTCTTGACTTTGCCTGACGGTGTTGGTGGTTTTGTGGTGCATTGCAATACTTTTAGAGTCGGTTTGGGTTGTGTATTGATGTAAAAGGGAAGGTTGGAGCTTATGCTTCCAGGCAGCTAAAGCCTCACGAGAAGAATTATCCTACCCATGACCTTGAATTAGCTGCCATGGCTTTTGCTTTGAAAACCTGGAGACATTATTTGTATGGTGTCCATGTCGACATCCTCAAGGACCATAAGAGATTGCAGTATGTATTTACCCAAAAAGATTTGAATCTTAGGCAGAGATGATGGTTAAAATTGTTGAAAGATTATGATATGAGCGTGCTATATCATTCGGGCAAGGCTAATGTAGTAGCAGATTCCCTTAGTCGGAAGTCCATGGGTAGCGTAGTACATGTGGAGATTGGTAATAAGTAGTTAGCCCGTGAGGTCCATCGTTTGGATAGATTAAGGTTTAGGTTGTTTGGTGATGCTGAGGGTAGTATAGGAGTGCAAAGCGGTTCTGAATCCTCTTTAGTTTCGGAAGTGAAGGAGAAGCAAGACAGGGATCCTACCTTGTTCAGGTTAAAAGAGTCAGTTAAAGACCAAAAGGTGGAGGTTTTCTCCCAAGGAGGAGATAACGTTTTGAGACTCTGAGAAAGATTATATGTTCCTGATGTTGATAACTTAAAGCAGAGGATTATGGCAGAAGCGCATGGTAGCGATACTCCATCCATCCTATTGCTACCAAGATGTACCATGATTTGTAGGAAATCTATTGGTGGAATGGTAAGAAGAGAAACATAGCAGAATTTGTGGTGAAGTGTTCCACGTGTCAACAGGTTAAAATAGAGCATCAAAGGCCTAGTGGCGTGATGCAAGAGTTTAGCATTCCTACTTGGAAGTGGGAAGAAGTGAATATAGACTTCATAGTTGGTTTGACTCCTTCTCGTCGCCATTGTGATTAGATTTGGGTTGTCGTAGATCGGCTGATAAAATCAGCTCATTTCTTGCCTGTGCATTCGTCTTATACAACTGACGATTATGCTAGAATATATATTCGGGAACTCGTCAGACTTCATGGAATCCCTTTGGCTATTATTTCTGACAGAGGTTCTCAGTTTACCTCTCAGTTTTGAAAATCTTTCCAGAAAGGTCTTGGTACCCAAATTCATTTAAGTTCTGCTTTCCATCCGTAAACAGATGGTCAGGCTGAGCGGACCATTCATACTTTAGAAGATATGTTGAGGGCTTATTTGCTTGATTTTAAAGGTAGTTGGGATAAGCACTTAGCATTAATCGAGTTTGCTTACAATTACAGTTTGCATGCTACTATTGGAATGGCCCCGTTTAAAGCTTTGTATGGTAGAAGGTGTAGATCAAACATTGGTTGGTTTGAAGTTGGTGAGGCTACCACAACTGGACCGGATGCGGTGTTCGGGGCCATGGAGAAGGTTAAGTTAATTCGGGAAAGGTTGAAAACCGCCCAAAGTCATCAAAAATTATACGCAGATGTAAGAAGGAAAGACCTTGAATTTGATGTTGGTGATTTAGTGTACTTGAGAGTTTCACCCATGAAAGGGGAGAAGAGATTTGGGAAGAAAGGGAAACTAAGTCCCCGTTACATTGATCCATATAAGATTGTGGATCCCATTGGGAAGGTAGCGTATAAGGTTGAATTGCCTGCGGATTTATCTAACATCCATCCGATTTTCCATGTTTCTATGCTTAAGAAGCCTATTGGTGGTTTTGTTGTGATTGATCCTTCCGAAAGCTCGGGTATTCAAGATAGTCTTTCATATGAAGAGATTCCGGTTGAGGTTTTTGACTTTCATGTTCGTAGGCTAAGAAACAAGGAAGTTCCTTTGGTTAAAGTCCTTTGGGGGAATCAATTCGTGGAGAGTGCTACTTGGGAAGCCGAAACGGATATGCGCACTAAGGGATTATGTCATCCGATATATATATGATGTTGAGATGGAATTATGTCGAAAAAGTATTTGATTATGATAGTATGACGATTTAATTTGTTATGCCTTGATTTATACTATCATTCCACTATTTCCTTATTATGAATTTATAATTGATATTGGAAATTCTATATCCCTACTATAGGTTGATGTCTCAAGTACCTTTAAATAAGAGTTGGATGAAAAATTGAGAAATGTTGATATTGAAATTGCAATGAGTCTTGGTATTTTCTGGATGGTTTTCATGTTTTAAATTGTTGAAAATATTATGTATTGAGTCTTCATGTCCTTGTCCAAATGCCAAGTCGATTATGGTTCAATGCATTGATACCTTGTTGATATTGAGGAAGATTAAAATGTTTTGAGCTAAAATGTGTTGAGTTAGGAATCGACAAATTGATATGATTTGATAAATGAGAAAGAGATTTGATTTTGTCTTTATGATAGACCCTTGTGATGTTGTGGTGGATTTCCTAACGCGTTCTGATCTTGTCGGGGAGTAGTACTTAGCACCGAGAGGGAAATTTGGTATTTCCTCAAACCGATGTGCCACCGTAGGGTTGTTTGATGATGATATTATTGGCTAGAGAGGCCAATTGTGATTATTGTAGTTTTAAGGTCGTACTCCCTGGCAAAGAGTATGACGCTCCCGCCAATGGGGGTTTCAAATATTGGTATCCATGTATCTCACGTGGGGTTGTCGGTTACAGGAAACTCCCATATCCATAAGAGTCATGTTTATTGAAATACAGAGTCACTATGAGTTTCGAGGTAGTAAGTCAAGTTACCTATGATGATCTATAATGATTTATGAGGTTTTTCTCCTATATTTCCTATCTAAGATGTTATGAGTTGCATGATTCAATGTCACTCAAGCCAGGTGTGTCATTATGGTCCGTATGTATGTTTTTACAAAATTTATGATATTATTTATATTTTGCATGTGTCCCCACATACTTAGTACGTATCTTGTGCTGACCTACATATTTCTCTATGGGCTACATTCTTACCATGATGTAGGTTCAGGTACTTAGCCGCAGCAGTGACAGTGATATCCGAGTGCCGTATCTACATTCCTTCAGTGGTGAGTCCTCATGGTTCGAGGACCAAGTTGCTAGTTTTGGTGTTGTTGTTTTGTGATCCCCTTGGTCTGTTGAGTCAGTTGGGGGTTTGTCCCAATGGCTAATTGATTTTACTGTATAGAGGCTATGTCAGACTAGCGTATTCTTGGGTTGGTTTGTGTATAGACATTCCATATATGTACAGTCTAACGATATTCCATGCCATGTGCGATGTGATATGATATGTACTTATGTATATATCCTTAGCATAGCGTGTATGTTGTTGTGCTGGAACCCAAGGGAAGTGTTTTGGCTTAAAGGGTTAGCTTGAGGCTACGTGTAGCCTTGGGCACCGTGTGGTGTCTCGGGATGATATTTTGGGGCGTTACGCCCAGTTAGTCATGTGACTCAGGAAAGCTCAGTAATTCAGTAATCTCAATAGTATTCCATCAGCTAACGAAGCTCCATGAATCAGTCTAGTCCAATTCAGTTAATCATGTACAGTTTCTATTCAGATGGGTGTAGGAATTAGCATCGAGTGAACCCATGGATGAGAACTCACCTATTATATTAGGGTGTGATTCTTAGAAGCAATCCATGAGTTACAGAACTACGTAGCCAGCATAGGTTGAGACATCATAGCCTATTATATAAGGGTAGATGAGGTTGCATAACCTGTTATATGAGGGTAACCACCGTTCTCACAAGAGTTACCTATTATATTAGGGCTACTCACAGATTGTCCTTACTAGTGGAGAGGTATTGACACCCTTCCAATTGGGGTTACAAATTGGACCCTAACTTAGCCATAATGGCGTATTAGGGGCATGTCGGTTAGATAACTACTTCCCTTAATTTTGGTTACAGAATTAGGACTATTAGATATAGTCATCCAGTCTCAGTAGTAGGACTCAGATAGTTCTACAGAATTCAGGACTATCAGATACAGTTAACTCAGAATAGTGTGAAACTCAGCTAGTTCCATCATAAACTAGACTGTCAGATACAATTGCTCATCAGTTATTTCAATTATACAGTTATCAGTATCTCATGTTATAAGTAATCAGACTCAGTAATCATGTTATCATGACCCTAGTTATAGTTATTATGTATTCATGCATGTATCTTCATGTTCATATTATTCATTAAGTTAGTATAGATCATGCATGTAAACCCTTTGCATTCAGCTTCCCTCACATGTATACCAGTACATTAAAAGTACTGATGCATTTGCGCTATGGTGTATCATACCATAGGTTCAGAAGCACGTGCTCCAGAGCATCAGTAGCATTTCAGTCTCCGTAGTCAGAGTTAGCAGTGAGTCCTCATCTTTCGAGGATATGATCATTTCTTTATTATCTCATTAATTAGTTTATTTTTTGGATTTAGTTGGGGACATGTCCCATCATCTCCTTATTCAGACAATTATGTTTTAGAGGCTTTTTAGACTACAATGTGTTTAGACAGTTTTGATTTGGGCATTTATACCCCATCCCAGATGTTATATTTTATCGGATATTATGTTACAATTTGAACCTTATGGACTTTCAGTTTATGTTTCCATATTATACAGTATATCATGCAGTACACATGCACAAATATCGGTCATGGGTTAGCTTGTGGTCTTTCGGGGTCATGAGCACCATGTAGCATTTCGAGTACCAGATTTGGGGCATTACACTTATGGTCTCTCGAGACTGTAAGGACTATATTGAATCCAGGGTGTAATCCCGGGGCATTACAAAATCGGTATCAGAGTTTAAGGTTTCAATGTGACCTAGGGAGTCTGAAAGCCTCATTGAGTATAGTCATGTGCATGGGTGTGAAGCGCACCAACCTTATGGACAAGAGGCTATAAGATATTTTAGGAAAAGTTCCCCTTTATTCAGTATTCATGTCCTGAGAATAAGCATGATCTCAATTTAAACTCTCTTTCTAATTCAATTTTCTTTCCATTTATAGAACATGCCTTCCAGAAGGACAATGGAAGGAGAAGTAGAAATCAACTTACACCTCTGCCTTTTCAGGAAGATCCCCTGAATTAGAATGTCTCTCATGCCAAATTAATAGATGCATTCTGTCACGCCTCAAATCCTATTGGGTCGGACTGGCACCCGTAACCGAGGAGGCCCG
Source organism: Capsicum baccatum var. pendulum (assembly GCA_030864225.1). NCBI lineage: Eukaryota > Viridiplantae > Streptophyta > Magnoliopsida > Solanales > Solanaceae > Capsicum > Capsicum baccatum. The sequence goes on along the minus strand of CM061555.1, from coordinate 281,790,273 downwards.
GGAGAACCAGCTCATAACCTTATACTTCCCATGCATACCTCTATGACAACCCGAGATTCAGACAGGATGATATCTCATATAAAAGGAAATAATCACCTATATAAGCTCGAGCACACATATATATGTATATACAATACTTGGCCGTTGGAGCCATCACGTCTATTAACAAAAGACCACCTTGACTGTACATTAGGTCTAAAAAGCCTCTAGACAATACACAGAGTTTAACTAAGGTCGGTACACACCCCACCATATAACTAACTTCTATACAATACCAAAAGACACTGGATATGCCACGAAAAGCCCCAAAGCAAACTGGAGCTCACCAAAAGCAGCTGGATATCCTGGCTCCTACTTGTGCGGTGTATGAACTGAAGTACCTGTGCCTGCAGCATGAAATGCAGGTCCCTCGTGGGGAAGGCCAGTACGAAATATGTACTGAGTATGTAGAGTTGTAGATAATCACATATGATATAGGAGCTCAATAGAAATCATAAACAAGTGAATAAATCATAGTAGGAGTGGACCACACTAACTAGAACTTGTGACAACCTGTACATTGTATTTATTCAATCACTTTACCTTTGTTCTTATCATCTTTGTAATCATTACTGTACTGTACTGTGACCATTAGGCTGCCTCCAGTACATATCAACTGGGATTGACCCATGATAGGCTTATGCTCCTGGGATACCACCCATAAACACATAAATAGGGATCGACCCATGATAGGCTTATGCCCCTGGGATACCACCCGATAAGAGAGAACTTCCATCACTTAGTTCAATTAATCTTTGAGATTGTTATTTCGGTTGCCACCGCATCTTTGATACTTTGAAACAATGATACATCAATAAGAGACATATAAATAGACCATCAATGCAATAACAATGAAGTAAGAACTCATTGGCACATCAATGAAATGTTTTGGAGACATCAATGCCATAACAATGAAGTAGGGCTTTATTGGTATATCAATGAAACGTTTTGGAGTCATTAATAGCACATGGATCTTGTTTGAGTAACCGGACACCTTCTAACATTCATTAGTGCAATAAACATGTAAGATTTGGAAGACAAGTAAGTATTGGAATGTCTTGATATCTTGTAGGGTGGAAACAAGTTCATTGGTAACATAGTACATCATACAAAACCATTATGGATCACATGTTATTGAATAACTTTGGAAACTTTCTTAATAGAACAATTGTTGACTTTCATGCCAAAGATATGGTATAGGGTATGCTTTACATACCTGACTATCAGCCTTCAATACTAGTCCCAAATGTACTTCCCGTCTTTTTGGATTGCTTCTCTACAATGAACATATATAGCAATCTAGTATTAGCAACCAAACATCATAATTCAATTATTTGAATTCACCAAACTAGTGGTTGAGTAGTAAGCCTTAATTACACCATAAAGGGTGTCACTTTAACTCTCTTATACTCTAATTACATTCACATGCCATGCATATTCATACAACATCCTCCAATATCTAGTTTGGATTCATTTATCCTTCCCACCAATCCATTAAACCAAATTGAGCCATAGACATAAATAATCATCAATTCAATAGTATATCACCATATCCACCTTCCATAACTCAATTACCATATCCACATTCCATAACCCAATTATCATATCCACCTTCCACAATTCAATACAACCAAACCATGCAAAATAGTCCATAACCCTATTTCCATCACCTTTCAATAACAACCAATACATATAATCCTCTACATACATATACATATGGAAAAGAACAAGGCAAAAAATATTCATACCTTAGAATTCACCTCTTGATTATGCAATCCTGTTTGCAAAAATAATAGGTGCCTTTCGAATCTCTCGAGATGACAAATGCAATTTTCGGATTACTTTGGAATTTCTACAGTTGAATCAAAAGTAATTTAAAGGTCAAATTTGGCTAGGGTTTGTTCTTTTTCAATGATTGATGATGAAAATGAGTTTTTGAACTTATATACATGTATATACACACATATTCCCGTCCATAATATAATAGGAAATGACCAAAATGCCCTTAAAATTTAAATAATGCCAAATCTGTCCTTTAGTGGACTGTCTTGATAAGCTAAAGTAGATCGACCATAACTCTTTGCTCCGATATCAGATTTCAGTGAAATTGGTATCGTTGGAAAGATAATTCAAAGGGATTTCATTTCATATAAAGTAGGATACCAAGTTAGTCCTGTACAAGGAGTTATGGTCGTTTGAAGTTGACCCTAAAATCTGTTTAAAGAGGCTGAAGTGAAACGAGTATAACTCCTTACTCAGACGTTGGATTTGGATGAAACCAATTGCATTGGAAAGAAGACTCAAAGATTTTTCTATTCATTGGTCGCAACTCTCCCAGTTCATTATATTAAGGGATTTATGATTGTTCGAAGTTGACCCAAAAAATTGGCTGGCCTCAGTAGTTTGTGTGCAGGAAATTTTCCTGCACATTTATTATTCTCAAATATCCCGGCCACCGTTTTATAGTTTCGAACGTGATCGATTATATCCGAAACCTATCCGTTTTTGGAAATCTTTATATCGTTAGAAATCTTATTCAATAACCTTCGTATGGAACCATCGACAGGCAAATTCCGATATAAATAAAATAAAAAAATTAATTCCATATAAATAAGACCAATACACGTACTTGAATACGCCAATACACGTACTTAAATACGGGGTGTTACATACTTTCCCACTTTAGGACATTTGTCCTCGAATGTTAGCATAGTTATTCAACCAAAACAAGTTCAAGTCCATCATTAACATTCACATCATCACATAAATACTATGCATATATAAAAAAAAACTTACTTGTTACTGTTCTAACTCTGTTTCTTGAACTTCCTCTTCATATTTGAAGAAATGAGGGTACTTAGATTTCATTGCTTCCTCAGCTTCCCATGTAATCTCTTCCCTTTGACGATTTCTCCAACGTACTTTCACCGATGCTATCTCTTTATTTCTCATATTCTTAACTTGGCGATCTAGAATAGCAATAGGCACTTCCTTATAGGTAAGATCTTCCGCAATTTGCACATCCTCAGTAGAAGTGATATGTGATGGATCTCCGATGCACTTTCAAAGCATTGACACATGAAATACTGGATGTACTGATGAGAGCTCTTGGGGTAGCTCTAATTCATATGCAACTTGTCCAAATCTTCGAGTGATCTTATACCGGCCTATATAACGTGGACTCAACTTCCCTTTCTTGCCAAATCTCATTACCCCTTTTATTGGTGATAACCTTTAAAAATACCCAATTACCTATAGAAAACTCTAGCCCTCTCCTTCTACTATCCACATATGACTTGTGTCAACTTTGGGTTGTTTACAGTCATTGTTGAATTACTTTAACCTTCTCTATGGCTTGATAAACAAGATCTGGTCCGAACAAAAGAGTTTCACCCACTTCGAACCATCCTATTGGTGATCTAAACTTCCTTCCATATAAAGCTTCATATGGTGCCATTTTGATACTTGAATGATAGTTATTATTGTAGGCAAACTCAATAAGAGGTAAATGATCATCCCAGTTGCCCTTAAAATCTATTACAAAAGCTCGTAGCATATCTTCAAGTGTTTGGATGGTATGTTCTACTTGTCCATCTGTTTGAGGGTGAAAATCTGTACTCAACTTCATTTGTGTTCCCAAACATCTCTGAAAAGACTTCCAAAAGTTTGCGGTAAATTTGGTTCCCCGATCTGATATAATAGAGATTGGCACTCCATGTAATCGGACTATCTCTTTAATGTACAGCTTCACAAACTCTTCAACTGTGTAAGTGGTCCTAACTGGTAGGAAATGTGCGGATTTGGTAAGCCTATCAACAATCACCCATATAGAATCAAACTTTCGGGATGTACGAGGTAAACCAATAACGAAATCCATGTTGATCATGTCCCACTTCCATCTTGGAAGATCAATGAATTGAATGTAACCTCCGGGTTTTTGGTGCTCAACTTTAACTCTTTGACAATTTGGACATTCAGCTACAAATTCTGCAATGCTCTTCTTCATGTCATTCCACCAATACATATCTTTCAAATCTTGATACATTTCGGTTGATCCTTGATGAATGGAATATATTGAACAATGTGCGTCTATCATAATCTTCTTTCTTAGCCCGTCTATATCCGGCACACACAATCGGTTTTGGAACTGAAGTACTCCTTCTTGTGTAAGCTCAAATGCCTTGGTTGCACCACTATGAATATTCTCCTTAAGCTCTAATAAAATAGGATCTTCATAATGCTTCTCTTTCACTTCAGCTACTAACGAAGATTCTGCAGCATTATGTATGATAAGCTCTTTATCCGGAGTTTTAAGAAGGTGAACTCCCAAACTAGCTAACCAGTGAAGATCTTTAATCATAACTTGCTTTTATATAGGCGGCATCATAGCCTTACGACATAACGCATCAACTACCACATTTGCTTTCCCTGGAAGGTACAATATATCAATATCATAGTCCTTTAATAGTTCAAGCCATCTCCGCTGCCTTAAATTTAGATCCTTCTGATTAAAAATATATTGCAAGCTCTTATGGTAAGTATATATATCAATATGAACCCCATATAAGTAGTGGCGCCATATCTTTAAAGAAAAAATAACTGTTGCCATCTCAAGATCGTGTGTAGGATAATTTTTCTCATGTGGCCACAATTGTCTAGAAGCATATGCAATTACCATACCATGCTGCATCAATACACATCCTAAACCAATTTGGAAGCATCACAATACACTGTATACCCTTCGGTGCCTTCTGGAAGTACCAACACGGGTGTAGAAATCAACTTGTTCTTTAAATCTTGAAAACTCTTCTCACAGGCATCATTCCATTGGAATTTGGAGTCTTTATGGATTAGCTTGGTTAAGGGTGATAAAATGGAAGAAAAGCCTTTAACAAACCTTCGATAATAACCTCAAACCCGAGATAACTATGAATCTCCATAGGCGTTGTGGGCCTTGGCCAATTCTTCACAGCTTCTATCTTTTGAGCATCAACCTTTATCCCTTCACTAGATACAATATGACCCAAAAATGCCACCGACTTTAACCAAAACTCACATTTAGAGAACTTTGCATAAATATTACAATCACGAAGAGTCTGCAATGCTTGTCATAAGTGATTGGCATGGTCCTCTTCTGATCTAGAATAAACTAGAATATCATCTATAAAAACTATCACAAATACATCCAGGAATGGCTTAAACATCCTATTCATCAAATCCGTAAAAGTTGCGGGTGCATTTGTTAGCCCAAATGACATAACTAGAAACTCATAATGACCATACCGTGTTCAGAAAGCTATCTTGGGTATATCCTTCTCTTTGACCCTCACTTGGTGGTAACCTGACCTCAAATCAATCTTAGAAAAGCACTTGGCGCCCTGTAACTGATCAAATAAATCATATATTCTTGGGAGAGGATATTTATTCTTAATAGTCACCTTATTCAATTGCCGATAATCAATACACATCCTCAGTGAGCCATCCCTTTTGCATACAAATAACACTGGTGCTCCCCAGGGGGACATACTAGGCCCTATGTATCCCTTCTCTAGCAAATTTTTCAATTCTCATAATTCTGCTGGAGCCATTCTATACGGAGGAATGGAGATTGGTTGGGTGCCTGGTATTACATAAACACCAAACTCTACTTCTCGTTCAGGAGGCAAATATGGAAGATTTTTAGGAAATACATCAGAAAATTCATTTACCACCGGAACAGCGTGAAGAGTTTGTGGCTCTGCTTCTGTATCCCTTACTCTAAATAAATGATATATGTATCCCTTGGAAATCATTCTTCTTGCCTTAAAATAAGAAATAAATCTACCTTTTGGTGCGCTAATTTCACTTTTCCATTCAAGGACTAATTCATTTGGAAAATAGAAATATACCTTTTTCGTGCAGCAATCAATTGTGGCATAACAAGACGCCAACCAGTACATACCTATTATAACATCAAAATCTACCATTTCTAACTCCACAAGATCAACCATCGTATCACAACCACAGACAGTTACTATGCAGTTTCGGTAAACCCTTCTAGCTATAATAGATTCCCCAACCGGTGTGGATACTTCAAATGGATTAACTAACAGTTTGGGTATTCTTTCGAACTTTCCAGCAACCAATGGAGTAATATAATATAATGTAGAACCAGGATCAATTAAGGAATATAAATTGAATGAAGAGATAGATAATGTACCCATAACCACATCTGGGGAAGCCTCTAAATTCTGTCGATCCGCTAGAGCATACGTATGATTTTGAGCCCCGCTAGAACTCGTGGCTTCTATATCACCTCTAACACGACCCATTGGTTGTGCACCTCTTCCTGAATAAGGCATCGATGATGATGATGCAACAAATGAACCCGTAGGTCGTGCCATACCCCCTATGCCCCTTCGTGGGCATTCTCTCATCATATGCCCCAACATACCGCACCAAAAGCAAACATTGGACCCCAGCCGACATGTGCCTAAATGATACCTTCCACATTTATTGCATGGATCTCGAGGAAGTATCGATTGGCTTATATTCCCTTGCCCTTGGTACCCCACTGTCCGCGAACTCTGACTCTCACTTCTGTGTCCAAATTGATTTCCTCTGGACCCTTGGAACTGTGGTGAGGCACTAGCTGCAGAATAAGAAAATAATGGCCTAGGTGGTCTAGCAGAAAATTGTGGTCTGAACGCTCCTTGAGATGCCATGAACTGCCCTGTAGATCTGGCCCTCTTGGAATATCCTCTTTCTAATTCCTGTGTTCTTCTCCTCTGCCTCTGATCTTCCATTTTCTGTGCAAAAGCTTGGATCATCGCTATGTCCATATCTTTGTTCAAAACGGTAATAGTACAATCTCTAACCAGATATGGATCTAGCCTATCCACATATTGATGAACTCTGTCATCCATAGTAGCTACAACATTAGGAGCATATCTCGACAAGGAATTAAATCGGAGACTGTACTCCCTCACACTCATATTCCCCTGATGAAATTTAAAAACTGATCTGCACGGGCCTGATGAATCTCGAATAGAAGGTACTGATCAAGAAATGCCTCTTTGAACTCTTTCCAAGTAGCTGGGGGTGCATCAATAGCCCTAGATCGTTTCCAGTCCTCGTACCAATTATAGCCTCCCCTTTAACTCTATACGCCGCTAACTCCACTGTCTCTCTACCTGTTACATGCATAACATCTAAGGCCCTTTGAATTTGATCAATAAAGTCCTGTGGGTCCTCGTTAAGATATGATCTAGTAAAAGTGGGAGGATCCATCTTAAGAAAATCCTATGTTCGAAGGCTATCCTCCTTATCTGTACCACTAGGACCCGTGGTAGGAATGGCTTGCCCTTGAGCTTGCCCAGCAGCTATACGAGTCAAAAGTTGCACCGCATTTCTTAGATCTTTATCAACAACATTAATAGGTGGCCATGGGGATATAGTTCTCCTCCCCCTTAATTTTTCCGAAGTGGAAGAAGTTTCTAATGCATGCTCAGCTGGAGCCTTACTTTGATTAGCTAGTATAGTGGGTGACTTACTAGTTCCCTTTTCGGCAGCCACATCTTCTTGCTTACCGGTATTCTTGCTTCTGGTAACCGGCATCATTACTATAATAAGAGAAACAAATGGATTCAGTGGTCAACTATGACTTCATATACAATATAGGCTCTATCGCACGATCTAAGACATAAAGAAAAGAAATAATTCCTAACTGTCCATAGACTCCTGTTTATAGATGCGGTGCACGACACACCGATAAACAAGACTCTACGTAGACACGGCTTTGTAGACTCACTAGGATAAACTTCTCTGATACCACTTTTGTCATGCCTCAAATCCTATTGGGGCGGACTGGCACCCGTAACCGAGAAGGCTCGGGAGAACCAGCTCATAACCTTATACTTCCCATGCATACCTCTATGACAACCCAAAATTCGGACAACATCATATCGCATATAAAAGGAAATAATAACATGTATAATATCGAGCACACATATATAAGTATATACAATACTTGGCCATTGGAGCCATCACGACTATTAACAAAACACCACCTTGACTGTACATTAGGTCTAAAATGCCTCTAGACAATACACAGAGTTTAACTAAGGTCGGGACATACCCCGCCATATAACTAACTTCTATACAATACCAAAAGTCACTGGATATGCTACAGAAAGCCCCAAAGCAAATCGGAGCTCACCAAAAGCAGCTGGATATCCAGGCTCCTACTTGTGCGGTGTATGAGCTAAGGTACCTGTGCCTGCAGCATGAAATGCAGGTCCCTCGTGGGGGACGTCAGTACGAAATATGTATTGAGTATGTAGAGCTGTAGATAATCACATATGATATAGTAGATCAATAGAAATCAGAAACAAGTGAATAAATCGTAATAGAAGTGGACCACACTTACTAGAACTTGTGACAACCTGTACATTGTATTTATTCAATCACTTTACCTTTGTTCTTATCATCTTTGTAATCATTATTGTACTGTACTGTGACCATTAGGCTGCCTCCAGTACATATCAACTGTGATCGACCCATGATAGGCTTATGCCCCTGGGATACCACCCATAAACACATAAATAGGGATCGACCCATGATAGGCTTATGCCCCTGGGATACCACCCGATAAGAGAGAACTTCCACCACTTAGTTCAATTAATCTTTGAGATTGTTATTTCGGTTGCCACTGCATCTTTGATACTTTGAAACAATGATACATCAATAAGAGATATATAAATAGAACATCAATGCAAAAACAATGAAGTAAGAACTCATTGGCACATCAATGAAGTGTTTTGGAGTCATCAATGCCATAACAATGAAGTAGGAACTTATTGGTATATCAATGAAACGTTTTGGAGTCATTAATAGCACATGGATCTTGTTTGAGTAACCAGATACCTTCTGACATTCATTAGTGCAATAAACATGTAAGATTTGGAAGACAAGCAAGTATTGGAATGTATTGATATCTTGTAGGGTGGAAACAAGTTCATTGGTAACGTAGGACATCATACAAAACCATTACGGATCACATGTTCTTGAATAACTTTGGAAACTTTCGTAATAGAACAATTGTTCACTTTCATGCCAAAGATATGGTATAGAGTATGCTTTACATACTTGACTGTCAACCTTCAATACTAGTCCCAAATGTACTTCCCGTCTTTTTGGATTACTTATCTACAATGAACACACAGCAATCTAGTATTAGCAACCAAACGTCACAATTCAATTATTTAAATTCACCAAACTAGTGGTTGAGTAGTAAGACTTAATTACACCATAAAGGGTGTCACTTTAACCCTCTTATACTCCAATTACATTCAGATGCCATGCATATTCATACAACATCCTCCAATATCAATTTTGGATTCATTTATCCTTCCCACCAATCCATTAAACCAAATTGAGCCATAGACATAAATAATCATCAATTCAATGGTATATCACCATATCCACCTTCCATAACTCAATTACCATATCCACCTTCCATAATTCAATTATCATATCCACCTTCCACAATTCAATACAACCAAACCATGCAAAATAGTCCATAACCCTATTTCCATCACCTTTCAATAACAACCAATACATATAATCCTCTATCACACATATACATATGGAAAAGAACAAGGCAAACAATATTCATACATTAGAATTCACCTCTTGATTATGAAATCCTGTTTGCAAAAATAATACGTGCCGTTCGAAGCTCTCGAGATGACAAACGTAGTTATCGGATTACTTTGGAATTTCTACGGTTGAATCAAAAGTAATTTAAAGGTCAAATTTGGCTAGTGTTTGTTCTTTCTCAATGATTGATGATGAAAATGAGTTTTTGAACTCATATACATGTATATATACACATATTCCCCTCCATAGTATAATAGGAAATGACCAAAATGCCCATAAAATTTAAATAATGCCAAATCTGTCTTTTGGTGGACTGTTTTGATAAGCTAAGTAGATCGACCATAACTCTTTGCTCCAATATCGGATTTGGGTGAAATTGGTATCGTTCGAAAGATAATTCAAAGGGATTTCATTTCATATAAAGTATGACACCCAGTTAGTCCTGTATAAGGAGTTATGGTCATTTGAAGTTGATCCTAAAAATCTGTTTAAAGAGGCTGAAGTGAAACGAGTATAACTCCTTACTCAGATGTTGGATTTGGATGAAACCAATTGCATTGGAAAGAAGACTCAAAGATCTTTCTTTTCATTTGTCGCAGATCTCCCAGTTCATTATATTAAGGGAGTTATGATCGTTCGAAGTTCACCCAAAAAATTGGCTGGCCTCAGTAGTTTGTGTGCAGGAAATTTTCCTGCACATTTACTATTCCCAAATATCCCGTCCACCGTTTTATAGTTTCAAACGTACTCGATTATATCCTAAACCTATCCGTTTTTGGAAATCTTTATATCGTTGGAAAGCTTATTCAATAAACTTTGCATGGAACTATCGACGGGCAAATTCCAATATAAATAAAATAAAAAAAATTAATTCCATATAAATAAGACCAATACACGTACTTGAATACGCTAATACACGTACTTGAATACGGGGTGTTAAAATACCTGGTTCATCGACTCCATGAATGCATCTGAGGAATTTGTAAAGCCAAGAACTCATAATTATTATACCAAGTTTGAAAATCTATTGTCAGAATATCCAAAGCACTAATCCTTAATTGTTGATACCCGAACCTTAAATAAATCTGTAAAAACACTGAAGCACTCTGAAATAGATCAATCAAATCATTAATACAAGGAAAAGGATGCTTGTTATTAACCATCACCTTATTTAAATATTCATAATAAATACACATAAGCATATACCTATCATTTTTCTTTACAAACAAGATTGGCGTACCATAAGGTGATACACTAGGTTATATAAATCGCTTATCCAATAATTCCTGTAACTGATCTTTTATTACCTTTACCTTTATTGGGGCCATTCTATAAGGAGGAATAAAAATTGGTTTGGTGTCTGATGCAGCATTAATAGAAAACTCATTATCACCATCTAGAGGCATACTGACAAATTCAAATGAAAAACATTCATAAACTCACGAATAACACGAATAGAATCGCAAGAAAAAGGGAAAGCAACATTTGTATCATGAATATAAGACAAATAAGACAAACATCCCCTCTCAACCAAATGATGAGCCTGAAGTAAAGATAAAACTCTCTTGGGACCCAAATGAAACACACCCTTCATAGCCATCCTTGGCACACTCGGTGAACCTAAAGTCATGGTTTTAGCATAACAATCTAGGACAACATTAGAAAAAGATAACCAATCCATACCCATGATAACATAAAAATATACCACATCAAGGACAATCAGATCAACCCAAGTCTCACGCCTAACAAAAGTCACAACACAATAGCGGTATACTTGATCCACTACTAAAGATACTCCTATGGGGATAGATACATGGTTAGGCACATCAAGAGGATCACAAGTAAAATCAAAGCCCAAAGAAAAATAAGTAGACACATAGGAGAGAGTTGATCTTAAATCAAATAACACAGATACAGATCTAAAACAAATTAGCATGATACTTGTAATGATAGAATTGAAGGCCTCTACCTCTAGCCTGGTAGGTATACCATAGCATTGACCATATTTACCACCCAATTGAGTAGCCCCACGACCACCACTATGGGCACTACTGTCTCTACCTTTTGTACCCTTAGTAGAAACTCTACCTCTCATAATTGATATAGGAGTAACTCTAAAAACACAATAGGGAAATTCCTTAGCAAAATAGCCAATCTCATCAGACACAAAGCAAAACCTACAGCCCAGCTAAATAGAAAAGGGTACGACTAAACAAGAATGATCACCCAAAGCTTCCAAACTAGAATAACTACTACTTGAATTCTATAATGCTGCCTACACTGGTTTACTATGATACCCACAAAATCATCTAAGATCTCTACCTAGAGAAGTATAACCTCTAAACTCACTTTGATAGTATAACTTCTTGGCGCCACCCTGAGACCTTATAGGATAGAATTAGTCATCTTAGCATGATACACAACACTCTAAAATAATGCTCCATACACTACCATCTGAGTCGTAGAAAGCTGAAAAGAAATATCCAACCCCTTCATGAACTTCTAAATCTTTCACAAATTGGTGGAAATAGTGATATAAGAATATCTAGACAAGGAATAGAAATATGCTCATACTCCACAATAGTCATGGATCCCTTACCCAAGAAATATAACTCATCCCATATATGATCCCTCAAACTGAAAGGCATAAACCTATCTAATAAGGCCTCAGTAAACTGATCCTAAGACAACTCTAATGAACTAAGAGGTCGGCAACAAACAAATGACCTCCACCAATCTCTAGCTATATCTCTAAAGTGATAAGTAGTATACGCAACCCATATGACTTGAGAAAACCAAGGTTATACAACTTCTCATGAAAATCCATTAAGAACTCATAGAAATCCTTGCTTACAACACTATTGAACCTTGGAAAATCTAAATGACTGAATTACTCAGACCTCTTCTAATTGTTAAGATACATATTTGGACTCAAAATAATAGGAGGCATAATTAATCTAACTGGATAAGAATCCATCTTAGGAGGTAACATAGAACAAGGAAGAACTCTAGATCTTAGAATACCATACTCTAATATAAGAACTGATGGAGGAATAATTGTCAGAGTATATGGAGTACTATAAGAAGATATTGGTATAGTAATAGGATCGACACTCGAGATTGGAGGAACACTATAAGCAGTCTATGGCATATACAAAGGTTCCGTAGTCAGAGCTGGATAAATAGCAGCTGCACTCATAGGATCAACCTTTAAATGGGTCAATAACAGAATCAATAACCCCTTCAAGACTGGTGTAGAAAAACTCTGTGGGACTGGACTAGACCCCATAACTCTGAAAAGCTCAACTTTGAGGCTTAAGGGAGAATCCCTTAGTGTTATATCTGGATGGGGCAGATTCTAATTCCCATCCTCTACCTTAAGCCTGACTATGACTCATAACTCACCCTCTAGACTAGGCCTCTTATTAGATAATGGGTCTGTATCTCTAGCTTCTCTAGATCTAGTCCACTCCATCAGTGAATAAAAGAGTGAAAATGACTTAGAACACAAGGTAAAATAGATCCATATGATATAGAATGAAGTAATAAATTTTCCTAATGATATCTTATACTCTCAAAAAGATAGATACGAATATCTACATATCAATTTGCGAGACTCTACTAGACACCTTGTTAGTCTACTGAAGAGACTAATGAACACTTGGTTGCTCTAATACAATTTTTTTCATGACACAAAAACTAAGGTTCATGATAGAACTTATCGCAGCAAGCCTTAACAAGTAAGACTGTAAATGACCTTTCTAGTCATTATCCATATCTCCATTTGTATTTGTTGTTAGGGATACTCTATTGCTGCCCTAAGTCATTTATGACTTTTTGGGATTGACCACTCGGTTATAAGTTAGTTCATTTGGTTTTAGAACCAATTCCTTATTTAGAAGTCTTCACGAGTTCCATATGGCCACCAGGTGAAAACTTTAGTAAAACAATCTTGTATGTGAATTCTGACTATGCTAGTAGCTTTGGAATGTCTATTTTAGGCTAGGTAGACCTTTGGTTCAGGTCTTAATGCACCTGCGCTCATTTTGACCTATTGGTCTAAAAGTTGAAAGTTAGGGAATATAAGTATATGAGCCACATTTGGTTAAAATAACCTCGGATAGAAATTTTGACTTTGCCAATGCATTATAAACATCGAACTTGCTATGGTTACATAGTTCATTTGTGAAAATTGGATTCCAAATTAGTCTTAAGGCATTGGTCAAAACTTGAGAAAATTTCAAGTTTCAACTATTCTGCGATGACAAAGGATAGCGCAATCATGTTGCACCCTATGGTGATTGTCCTTGCGCTATCGTAGAATAGTTATGATGATCTTGAAATCTCCTTTCTTAGGGGTTAGGTTTATACATAGACCCTAATGTCGCAAAATTGGGCATTTTCTCTTCACCCTTGAGAGCCAAAAAACCCTAAATAGGTATGATAACTCAAAATTAATCATTGTGGCTGACTTAGGATCCTGGTTATTATCTATTATCATAGATATCTTTAGATTCAAGGTTAGAATCCTTCAAATTCATGCTTGAATTACTTAGTTTTGACCCAAAACCCTAATGTATCTTAGGGCTAGGTTTTATCAAAAAAGTATCTTTTTTTTACCCAATTCTTAAGGGTTATGATTCCTTGTTCATGTATGAGCATTGGGTTGACCTCGAAAATATATTTTTGTAAGTGGGGACTACTTGGAGTTTTTGGTATCATTTTTAGACCCAAAGCACAATGGTGCAATATAATTAATGTTAGACGCATATTGATCATTAGATTACTATTTTTATAGTGTGATGGCATTTTCAGGGTTATAAATTAATGATGGACGCGTGGTGAATGATGTAAGGTTTGTGGTTTGGCTTTGAGATAGGATTATACCTACTCTTTTTCAAAGATGATATGTGTTATATATGGCATGTGAATATGAATTTTATGCTTGATTATGAGTAGAATAACTTAGTCTTGATTATTTGTGTAGTAGAATTAGATGAAGGTTTTGGACCCATAAGGTGATATATTTATACCTTTTTAGAATCCTATTTTCTCCTACCTAGATTGACCTAAGTCATGGAACTAATGTGATGCAATGCTAGGTTTGAGATGCCATTTTAACATTAGAAGTATGATTAGTATATTTCACCTTGTTTGGACAATTGTTGTGATCTTAAAACCTTAGTTTAGGAGAATTTCACTTAAATGCCCTTGTTTCTAGACATAGTGCCTATCTTGGACTTGGTTATGTCTTTCTTGACATCTAGAATTTGAACTAGATACCTTAGCCTCATTTGGGGCAAAGATTTCCTAAGTAAGGAAATTGAGGATTAGAAGTGGGATCGTTCAGCCCATCTTAGGATAAGACTTGTATTAGCCTTTGTGGACTTACTTGCGGATGTTTGGCATAGTTAAGACTAGTAAACCTTTGTTTAAGGTTACTTTGTGGTTGATGAATAGTGATGGTATTTTCCCCTGGATAATGATTAATGGCTTATGGCCAAGATATTCCTTATTGAAATGATATTAGGCCTTTGGAGATGTTATTCTTATCAGATATGATAATTGGCCTATAGAGATGATATTCCTCATAGTCATAATACATGACCTATAGATACGAGATGCCTTACAGATGTTATATGCCTGGTATTTATGAGTTTTGCATATTGATTCATTATGCCTTCTAGAAGTGAGATGCCTCCTATAGGTAAGATAATTATAGATATTCTTCATAGCTTATTGAGATGTTATGCCTTGTGAATATTCTATGGCCAATAGTTATAAGATGATTTGTAGATACATGATTATTGATGTAAGATCCAAATATATTTATGGTCCTAAGGCTGTGATTATGATATTATGATTATTTTAGACACATTATTGGGCCAACAATTGTGTTATGATATTGGTTGGATATTTGGGAAGTAATTACCATTGTAAGTAATATGGTTGTAATTTATGATTGTATAAATGTTATATACATATCTCTCCAGTATGGGATGGAGAAAGATATGATATGATGTTTATGATTCTAATGTTTGAATACTGGTGATGGCATACATAGATTTGGTACATTCATTATTATTGCATTGGTGATTCATATGATTCCAATTTGATTATAATCTTACTATTTTTGCTATTAACTAAGGGCTAAAACCCACCTTCTACCTTAAAATAGATTTCTTCATAATAATAACTACCTAACCTAATGAATAATTTATATACATAAAAGAGGTCAATAATGATGATTAAATGATTTGACTGATATACATATTGGTCCATGATTTGACACTACTGTTTACTCTCATTATGAGATATTCTGCCCCTTTCTACACTTTTACAGAGATTTAGACCCGAAGTTCACTCTGGGCAACCAACTTATAGATTTACACTCTTTTAGCCATGACTTGATTCCAGGCACCAATTATATGTACTAATTAATGAGGTCATTTTGATGATGAACGATGAATTATGGAAACATACCTTACCTTATTTTCTCTTGATCATTTACTTTAGCCCTTGCGGGTCTTGCACTTTACATTATCCCTAGTGGGGCTCGCTCTTTATTATTGATATTGATTTGGATATTATTATGATATAATGATACCAGGAAAGGTCGGAGGATATTATGATAATGTGATGATGCCCACAAGGCTGGAGGATATTATAATAATATGATAAAACCTGCGAAGGACGGAGGGTATCATGGTAATGTGATGATGCCCGACAAGGCTGGAGGATATTATGATGATTTTCTAATTTCGAGAAAGGCTTGAGGATGTTATGATAATGATATTGATAATTGACACGGCTAGAGAAAGATTATAATTCTTATGTATCCTACATTCATTCTTGCATGTGCATCGCCTATCACCAGTATATACCTATCTCTATCTACTGGTATGGAATAGTTGCATAGAGATAGGTGATGAATAGGCCTTGTGTTATTGTATTTTATTGAATCTTTTGATCAAGGGGTAGTGGGGGTATGCAAGAGCTCGGCTAGGTATTTTATTCTTCTGAATAGCCGATTACTCGTGCTCTTATTGATATTGTTATTGTCATTGTGGTGATCATTATTATGGGTAGTTTATGATAGATGGTCTATAATTCGGTATAAAGATCTAAGGTATGTTTATGGCCCTTCCTATCTTATGACTGTATTATTATTCATGATTATTTCATGTCTAGCCGTGTGGATTAGAAATCGTGAGTATGATAGTATTAAATCCTATTAGGATTAAAATATCTAGACTTGAACCATTGAAAACAACTTCATTTTTGTGTCTCTAGGTTCGGTATGACTAGAGCATTTAGTCGTACCCTTGGTCATGACTCATACCCACCTTGCCCTATTCTTTCGTACCTTGATTAGTCCATAAGGGTATCATTTTTATTCCTATATGACATGACCTTCCCTTGATCGTACCCAATGTATACGAGTCATATGCAACTCAACCATATGAAGTAAGGTCTTGTTTTGGAGTAGACTATATTGTATACGGTTTGTGTATACAACTAGGGGTGAATCATACCCTTTGGTTATGACTCAAAGGTGATCACTCATACCCACAACAGTATAGTTATCCTAAGAGGATCCTAGGGTATGATTTAGGGTACCACTCGTACCCTAGAGTACGATCACTATAGGAACTGTATAGAGGAGTTGTACCCCTGCACGAAGTCATTTGTCATCTTTTAACAAAGGACCTTATGGTCATTTACCTTGCATAAAACCCTAAAACCTCTCACTATATAAGGTATTGTAGCCTCCTAAGTCTTTATTTTACAAGACTCAAACACTCCAAAACACTTTAAAAAGCTTTTTAAAGAAAGATTAAATGCTAGGGTTTGGAGGGAGCTCATCTAGTGGACAAAAAGAGCCAAGATTATTGGTGTGTCACTTTTTTTAAAGAATGCATCTCTTCTCCTCTTTAATTATCTCTAAGCCCATTTATTTCACACTTGTATTAGAAAGTGTATGCCTAGAAATTCCATCGGTTGTCAAGGTATCCTTCTGAGATGGTTTCTAGTATAAGGGCTAGGATGCATAAGTTTGTCTTGAGATTATCCCATGAGTTAGTTCTTGAGAGCAAGGTGTCCTTGTTGATTGACAACATATTTCTTGATAGATTGTGCATATGCAACAAGTATAGAATGAGAAAAAGAAGTTAGTTAAGCTTAATAAGAGGCAACGCAAAAAGTTTAGGCCTTCTGAGAGTAGTGAAAGAGATGGTGGCAATTGGCCAAAAAAGAAGTAGGGGAGTTCAAATTTATTCTCCTTAGCTAGTGTTCGATCTCCTTACCTGAAGTCGTTGGGTGATCATTGGTCTCGGTTTAGTTGTAGGTATCAAGCTTTGGGTTCCCGATTCTAAGTAGTGGTGCTTAGTTGTCTCCATTCTGTGGTTAGATTCATCATGGTCAGTATGAGAAGGAGAGAAATTTGTGTTTTCATTGTGGGCAGGTTGGGAACATGCAGTGTGAGTGACCCTCTCTAGCAGCTTATTGGGCCAATAGGGCCCCCTATTTCTATCCCCTTTCTAATACCAAAGGGTTCTATTCCTACCTTTCTTTCTATTCCTGGCTTTAGTATTGGCCAAAATCGCTTATATGCACTTGCTAGTCACAAAGATTTTGAGGTGTCCACCGATGTTGGCATGGGTATGTTGAGACTTTTGTCCCGTGATGTATATTGTTTTCTTGATCCAAGGTTTACTGATAATGCCCAAACTACATCTCTCGTAAGAGTGTAAACGGTCGCTGTCAAATATAGAAACCAACAGGGTTGGGTGTCGAATCCCACAGGGAATACTTGGTCACTAAGTGTTGCAATTATTAGTAGACTGCTGGTCGAAAATTCTACGGAAAAGGGGGGACTGGATTATGGTGTCAATTAATGCTATCAAAGTAACAATGGAATGCTTTGTTTAGTAAGATTTAATCACAGAGAATAATAAGTTAGGGTTATGTCCACCTAATGAGTTCTACATATCTATTAACTATGAGTAATGCGGAATTTAGACATGCATGCACTTATAGAGATTAGTATTCTAATAGTAAATCCTAGTGTTTCTCAACCATCCAGGATTATTTCACTTTAACTCTCTCGAGCTTAAAGCGTATACTAACGGTACAAACTCTCCAAGAGGTTAATCCTGTTAAGGCATTAATGTGTAAATAGGGGCTGGTAGCCCTATTTCCTTGTCACACTCCCTTTTCCAAATATGTAACTTTTCTCTCGAACAAGTTAATGCTATAATGGCATATTCTATATGTTTGCAGCCACAAGAATTCAATTAAAACGAAGAGAGTAATGATATAAGTAGCATACACATCAAGAATTCACAAACTCATAGTAATAGATAGTATCTCACAAGGTTTCCATAACCCTAACAGAGAAGTTTAGCTACTCATGGGTGCAATGGAAATCAAAGTAGACATCATCATCATAGCAAAGTTAGAATAATCTCACGATGGGAATGAGTTTGGCGTCAAACCAAGGTTGAAGTTTTGCCATCTAGACGTTTTCCCCAAGGTTAGCGTTATTTCTCTGTAAAACTTACAGAATATGTAAACTAAATAATACTAAGTGTCGAATGAAAAGAATAGAATGAATCTCTGCTGAAAAATTCATCAAATAAGGTTTTTATAACATCCTTGTCCTAGTCCTACTAAGTTACTGCTGCACCCCTAAGTATCTCAAAAATACTGCTTTTGCCCGGGACAAATTCGCCATGCGTCACATTCAGTCCATAAGTTTCCAAAATCTGCCTTCCGTCTTATGTGAAGTTTTCCTTTGCTTCCCAAAGGTCCACAAAGTGCTGAAATCTTCATCATTAATACCTGAAAACATGCTAATCACATAGGTTAGCCCACTTACAGGAAAATGGACTAAAAGTGCAGGAATTATATATTTTATCCTCAAAACTTAGCTATAACATGGGTAAATTATGGTGTTTAGGCGTGTAAATATGCCCAACATCACCACCCCAAACTTAAAGCTTTGTTCGTCCTCGAACAAGATATTACGTCCATGCAAACACCTAATTAGAATTTCACAATAGCAACAGAAAATGCTCAACAAGACATGCACGACAATTATTAACAAAGAGTAGGTTTCTTGATCACTCCTAGAAACAATTCAACCTCCAACATAGACTCGTGATGATGGTTGATTCATATCCACAAGTTAAGACACAAAGAATCATATAACACTACCCAAATATCATCAACCATGTGTGTCTCACAAAAGATATCACCCATAATCACTCATAGTTTTACATTTTTCGAAACATGGGTATAAGATTCTCCTTGCTCTCACTCTCACAAAGAATTCATATGTTGCAACTGATGACCATAGGCTTGCCCTTAGTGTAATGCTCCACTAATATCAGAATGCTAAGCTTAGGATCAAATAGGTCTTTACAGGTTGCAATGTAGGCTAAGGGACAGGTACGACTATTTTGGCCAGAAATAGTGACTATGTTCCCTAAGCGCTTTAATAAATTACGTTATGTCATTAACACTCTCTTTTAGACAAACCTTCTACTTTCCTTTCATCTACCACCCCTTTTCACCTATTTTGTTATTCAATTATAAACAGAACTATCTTTTTTTTTTATTTCTTTATTTTATTTCTTTTTTTTTTATAAAACACCTCTATGATAGCCACTCTTTTTCATAACAATTTCCAGTACCAATACACTCTGAGGCATCACTCTCACCGAATTTCCTCTTATTTTGTCACATGACTTTACACTTTAAAGCGCTTAGGAATTTGGATCAAATTATGGTCTTGAAAAAAATGGATTAGGCTACATATGAGGCTGTCAAAGAAAATAGCTAAAGGCTCAAAGGGGGTTAACTAGGATAATGTACAAAGGTAGGTAAAAAGAAGGCAAACAATTACAGGCTGCCAAAGAAATACCTAAATCATCTCCTAAACTCACACTCTTTATTTCACTTTACACACACACCAGGCAAGTTCTACCAGCAGTCACAACACAGAATATACTATAACCTCACACACACAAGGCACATGGTCAACTTTACTGGGAGCAGTATAGACTCTTGACCCAACAGATGAAGGAATTAAACCATAAAAATATCACACAGTGAGTCACACTTAGAGCCTAAACGTCTTAATAGTAATGATTTTAGCACAAACTCTTGTCATAATACCATGTCGCCTATCAGAACAATTTCATGCACTTCATGCAAAATCTAAAATATCTAATTATGACTAATTCAAATATAAAAACATAAATAAATGTAGGCAAAGAAGTACAGTATACAAATACCAGCACCCCACACTTAGAAGGGACACACTGCCCTCAGTGGAAAATAAATAAGGAAAACCTGATTAGTCGGACTCCTCCTTTATGTCTGGGGTCATACCTCCTTCATCAGAATCATCATCAGAGTTATCCTCCACGTCTGAGTCAGGCATTCGGTGATCATCGTCAGTCAGCACGTCATCATCGAGAGGTTCCTTAAAATGTACCCCTAATCCACACATAGCCCATGCATGCTCATTCATCGAGTAGTCATAATCCAACTGTTGGAGCTCTACATCAGTCGGAATACAGCCTCCACTCATCATTGTAAACCTAGTCATGCCATATAGATGGCGAAAGAAACTTTAGTCCCGAGCATATCTTTCTGCAGTGGTAAGGTTGATGGCATGGCCAGTTTTAGGGTCTTTAAGTTTCGTGAGATCAACCATCTTCGGGTTGTGTGGAAGCTTATGATCTGCAGGTTCCTCTTCAATGTGTTCCTTCCTTAATATTGCAGTCAACAAATTACCAAAGCTAAAATGGGACCTTTTGTGCAGCCTAGCCTTACGCATTGACGTTTGTATAATCGCACCAATGTTGATGGGAATATTTGTCATCAGAGCGTACACCAAGCATACTTTATCACGTGTGATCTTTGTGTACTGCATCCCTGGAATCAGGCAAGAGTTGACTATCCTCAACCATATTCGAGCTTCTCTGTTCAAGGAAGCATACGGGAAGGTGTTGTGCTGACCGGTATCCTTATGACAAATCCACTGGGCCATGGACCTTGTTCCGCATAATGTGTGTCTGATTTCCTTGTAGGGAGGTTTCTGATGAAGCTCCTTGAGCGGTGATGGATCGACAAATGGAAGACCTAGAAAAATGTTGAAGAACTCCGCATTCAGTTGCAAGACTTGGCCCCGAATCTTCACTTCGCTTCCGGTAGTCTTTGGGGACCAATTGGCATAAAACTCACGTGTTAGATCAAGATTACATTGGCCCATATCTTAGAAAATGAAATCAAGGTTTAGCGCCATGATTTTAGCCAAAATGCGGGGTTCTCTCTTTGCTAGACTCTCCTTTTGCATCAAATCCACGTGAACATATTTCTTCACATTGTTGTTCTTGTACCACTCCTTTCCTTCCTCCTCTAGAACTCACTTTATCCCAAAAGTACATCAAGGTATTTTTAGAGAGGAGGATTCAGCTTGATCTTTTCTTCCCCTTTTCTGACCTTTCTGCGAGGTGGACACTTTTTCTTTTCCTTGTCGTCCTTTTGGGGCCATTCTTCCTGAGATTTAAAATAGAATCATGTTAGCTTCATCTCGGTAAATTCAATCGAAAAAAAATAGTAGTGGCACCACCCCACACTTAATTTGTTGGCACAGACTACTTAAGTGAATGATGTCGATTACTCAGACTTCATCGACATACATTTAGGCGATATGTTCCAACAATATGTTCAGCACAGTCATACGTTCATGTTATCTTAACTACTCTTTTCCAATTCTATTTCATGTAATGTTGTGAATACTTTCATATTTGGATGACTGCACTTTTTGAACAAGACTACCATATAAGGATCGCACCACAAATAGAAACAAGTTATTGCATAGGCATAGTCACACCATCTTATGCTTGTGTTCAATCATAATCGGTGCCTCGATGAACAAGTCAATCAAACATTCAAGCTTTCAACTTACAAGATTATGTATTAACTTCACAATTTCGACTTCATAAAACTATGACAGTGTATAACAATCAAATAAAGTCGGAACAAAGTCAAGAACACCTACACGTATTCTTTCACTCAACTAGATGTATCATAACAAACCAACCATATTCAAATAACCAACACCACTTCAAGATCTAACAAATCATTATGAACATAGCATTTCAACAACTATGGAATATAAAAGAATAACTTACTAGGTGATAGATTCGGAAGATGGACTTGCAAGACTAGATGAGCAAAAAGAAAATTTTTTGAGAGGAATTGGAAGGTTGGGCGGCGCCTATCTTGAGCCAACAATGGGATTTTGCTTTAAGGTTGAAGTTCTATTTATAGACCAAGGCTTGGGTCGGTTTTGATCCATGAAAAATCGGATTAGGAGACAAAAATAATAAGTAGGCGGCGCCTAATGCTTTGCCTATGCTTAGCATAGGCGGCGCCTTTTACTTTGCCTAGTTGGGCATAGGCGGCGCCTATGCTATTGCCTAGTTGAGCATAGGCGGTGCCTATGCTATTGCCTTGTTGAAACAGTGAGAATAGGCAATGGCATAGGCGGCGCCTTTAGCTTTGCCTAGATTTGCATAGGCGGCGCCTATGTTATTACCTAGATTTATATAGGCCTCGCCTTGTCCATTGCCTAGTTGAGGCAGTGAGCATAGGCAATGGTATAGGTTTTGCCTTGTCCATTGGCAAGATTTGTATATGCCTTGCCTTGTCCATTGCCTAGTTGAGGTAGTGAGCATAGGCAATGACATAGGCCTTGCCTTGTTTGTTGCCTAGATTTGCATAGGCAATGCCTAACCGATAGCCTTTGCTCCTTCATTCCTAACTTGCCACCTTTAACATCGCTCACTTTCACATCAAAATTTTTGGGAGTAATCCCCTCTTTTGTACATCTTGCACCTACACTTAATCAAAAATAACAAAAACGATTAGAAAGATGGGTTGCCTCCCACCAAGCTCCTTAGTTTTGGTCGTGGCTCGACTCTTCTTTTTGAATTTTTTATTTAACAAAAATAAACTCCTAATAAAATAAAACGATTAAAAACAATGGGTTACCTCCTATCTAGCGCTTGATTTATTATCGCGGCACGACATAGTTATCTCGATTACTTAGACTTCATTGAGATATATGGTGCATCGTTTTCTGAATGGATTCAGACGACGCTGATGCTTAATTATGGGCATACATATCCTAGGAGGGATACCAATTATATCATCAATAGTCCAACCAATAGCTCTCTTGTACTTCTTCAGAACAGTGATGAGAGTCGCTACTTGTTGATCACCTAAATCAGTCGCAACAGTAATCGAAAGTGTATTTTCACTTCCCAAGAATGAATACTTTAGATGACTGGGGAGCTCTTTCAATTCTAGCACTAGTGGCTCTGCAATGGAAGTCTTCGCTGTTGGTGAAGGTCGATTCTTAAGATCAAGGTCCAGCTTCTTAGGAGCATGAGAATAGGACCTTATTCCTGTTAGAGCACAAATAGTTTCTTCATATTCTTCAACCTCCTCATGCTCAAAATTCAACAGCACAGCAGACAATGGCTCAACAGTAAGCTACTTCTCTACAGATAATTCTTTCTCATCCTCATAATAAACATCAGCTACAGAGAACACATCCATATCTCTAGGCTGCTTCATCGATTTCCATACATCAAAATAGAACACTTCGTCATTCAGCCGAAATAAAAGCTCATTAGCTCTTAAATCAATAAGCATAGTTCCAGTTGCGAGGAAAGGGTGTCCCAAGATTATGGGAACTTCAGAATCCACCTCGCAATCCAAAATAACAAAGTCTGCAGGAAAAATGAATGTAGAAACCTTCACCAATACATTATATAAGATACCAACAGGTCATTTTACCGACCTATCTGCCATCACAAGTCACATATTGGTTGGTGTAGGATCGCCCAACCCCAACTTTCTGTA
This sequence comes from Capsicum baccatum var. pendulum, assembly GCA_030864225.1. Taxonomy (NCBI): domain Eukaryota; kingdom Viridiplantae; phylum Streptophyta; class Magnoliopsida; order Solanales; family Solanaceae; genus Capsicum; species Capsicum baccatum. Next base: position 281,765,649 of record CM061555.1, on the reverse strand, counting down.
AATGGATAGCGGCATCAAATTGATGCTAGCTCCCAAATCGCACAATGCCTTAGCAAAATTCATAGATCCAATCGTGAAAGGAATAGTGAAAGCACAAGGATCTTCCTTCTTCTGTACTAAAGACCTCGTGGCAATTGCACTACAATGATGAACATTATCTGCCAGCTCATAGCTTACTGCCCGCTTCTTTGTCAAAAGGTCCTTCATGAATTTAGCGTACCCAGTCATCTGTTCCAGCGCCTCCACCAAAGGAATATTAATAGTCAGCTACTTCAACATAGTCATGAATTTACTTAACCTGGAGTCATCAGCTTTCTTCTTCAGTCTCTGAGGAAAAGGTGGTGGTGGAAGGGGAATAGTTTTCTCCACCACTTCCTTTTTATCTTGCTTCCGATTATCAACCTTTTCAGGAGTGTCATCAACCTTCTTCTTCAATCTCTGAGGAAAAGGTGGTGGTGAAAGGGGAATAGTTTTCTCATGAACGCTCTCATTCTGATTTTCAGCTTCTACAGAATCATCACAATCTGCATCAATAACATTCTCCTCTGTATTATCAACTACCTGCTTGCCTTTGGACGGATTTTCCAGCACCTTACCACTCCTGCTAGTAATAGCCATACACGATCCATCATTCCTTGGATTTTGCACAGTGTCGCTAGGTAAAGTGCCAGCCTTTCTTTGGTTAAATGTCGCTGATAGTTGACTCAATTATTCCTCCAACTGTTTATTTGTAGTAGAATGCGAATCAACCAATTGATTTATTGAAGACAAATCATTCTTTACCTCGGTTACGCCCATGATGGTTGCCTCCACTCCTTTCAACAACTTAGCCATCATATCTTCCATGGACATCTTCCTAGAGCCAGATGCCACAGCCTCACGATTCCCAGGAGGAACAAACAAACCACTCCTGTCAGTCTTATTCTTGTAGTCGGATTTTTCTTAATAGTTCCGACCTTGGTTTCCTTGGGCATTACCTCAGAAACCCCCCTGATTATTCAAGTAATTTGCTTCTTCTTCAAAATCAAAATCATCTCTTCCCTGTGACACAACAACTTTGACTTTTTTGGTCTTCCCTGATAATAAATGCTTGGTAAGAAGATCTATCTGCGTTTTCATGTGTGCCATATCTTGATCACGTTCCTCTTCTCTTCGCCTTTGTTCTGCAGTCATGCCAAGCTCTACTTTATTTTATCATACGATCTAGCATATCACTCGCCTGAATAAAAGTAAGGTCCATGAATGACCCTCCTGCAGTATTATCAACCACTGGCTTAGTCATTGAGTTGAAAGACCTGTATAATATCTCCATCAAGTGGACATTGGTCATATGATGATTTCGGCACCACATAAGTTTCTTCTTGAACCTCTCCCATGTTTTGTTGAGAGCTTCAGTTGGAAGATATTGAAAATTGCTGATCTCATCTCTCAACTGTGCTCTTATGGATGGCAGAAAGAATCTTTCTAGGAAAACATCTTTCAATTGCCTCCAATTAGTAATACAATCGGGAGTTATCCCGTTCAACCATAGAGTTGCCTCTCCAGATAGAGACAATGGAAATAAGCACAACCGAATTGCATTCTATCCAATTCCTAGATTGTCAAACGATTTGCATGTTGAGATAAAATTGATCAGACGCATATTCGGATCATCGCCTGCAAGTCCACCAAATAATCCCTTGAGCTACAATAGCTGAATCATGGTGCTAGCGATATTGAACTTGGCTCCAGGTGCCAAGGGTGGAGGAATAATAGCCCCTGTGGCACCAGCTCCATCCAAATTTTCATCATCATCATCAAAAGGAACCTGCGCAGCTCGGCGTTCAGGTCTCATTCTAACTTGACGATCTCTCCTGTTCACAGGCGCTGCTACCTCATCTGCACGTCGTGGATTTAGTAACTCATCATCACCCAGTTCCTCATCATCCGGATTTATTGCTCGACATGGGTTATCAATATTCTGTTGATGCACTTGAGCGGCTGCCAATGCAGCTAATCTAGCCTGCTCCTGTTGAGCAGCCCTTCTTTTAATGTATCGTTGTACATCCATTCTGCCAATAAGATGTGGTTCAGGATTGATAGGTAATAATGGTTGACCTGAACTTCGAGTGTTTGGCATGCACTTAACCGAACCTGAATAAAACAAAAACAACACCTAGAAGTAAAATCTGAGAATTTTTGACCAAAGGGTCTATTAACTATCACAAACTTAGTTGACAACCACATTCCCCGACAACGGCGCCAGAATTTGATAACGCCCAAACTATAGCTCTCGTAAGAGTGTAAGCGGTCGCTGTCAAATATAGAACCCAACTGGGTTGGGTGTCGAATCCCACAGGGAATACTTGGTCACTAAGTGTTGCAATTATTAGTAGACTGCTGGTCAAAAATTCTATGGAAAAATGGGGGATTGAATTATGGCGTCAATTAAGGCTATCAAAGTAACAATGGAATGCTTTGTTTAGTAAGATTTAATCACAGAGAATAATAAGTTAGGGTTATGTCCACCTTATGAGTTCTACGTATCTATTAACTATGAGTAATGCGGAATTTAGACATGCATGCACTTATAGAGATTCGTATTCTAATGGTAAATCCTAGTGTTTCTCAACCATCCAAGATTATTTCACTTTAACTCTCTAGAGCTTAAAGCGTATACTAATGGTACAACTCTCCAAGAGATTAATCCAGTTAAGGCATTAACGTGTAAATAGGGGTTGGTAGCCCTATTTCCTTGTCACACTCTCTTTTCCAAATGTGTAACTTTTCTCTTGAACAAGTTAATGCTATAATGGCGTATTATATATGTTTGCAACCACAAGAATTCAATTAAAACGAAGAGAGTAATGATATAAGTAGCATACATATCAAGAATTCACAAACTCATGGTAATAGATAGTATCTCACAAGGTTTCCATAACCCTAACAGAGAAATTTAGCTACTCACGGGTGCAACGGAAATCAAAGTGGACATCATCATCATACCAAAGTTAGAATAATCTCACGATGGGAATGAGTTTGGCGTCAAACCAAGGTTGACATTTTTCCCTCTAGACGTTTTCCCCAAGGTTAGTGTTATTTCTCTATAAAACTTACAGAATCTGTAAACTAAATAATACTAAATGTCAAATGAAAAGAATAGAATGAATCTCTGCTGAAAAATTTAGCAAATAAGGTTTTTATAACATCCTTGTACTAGTCCTACTAAGTTACTGCTGCACCCCTAAGTATCTCAAAAATACTGCTTTTGCCCGGGACAAATTCTCCATACGTCACATTCAGTCCATAAGCTTCCAAAAGTTGCCTTCCCTCTTATGTGAAGTTTTCCTTTGCTGCCCAAAGGTCCACAAAGTGCTGAAATCTTCATCATTAATACCTGAAAACATGCTAATCATATAGGTTAGCTCACTTACAGGAAAATGGACTAAAAGTGCAGGAATTATATATTTTATCCTCAAAACTTAGCTATAACATGGGTAAAATTATGGTGTTTAGGCGTGTAAATACGCCCAACATCATTTACTCTTTCTTATATTACCCAATGTGTGGTTATGCATCTTGATTTTTGTCCCGAGAGTTTGTCGATCCCCTTTTCTATTTCTACCTCTGTCGGAGACCTTGTGGTTGTTGGAAGGGTCTATAGGGAATGTGTGATATCAGTCAGTAGTATAGACGCCCTTGTTGACTTGATAGATTTAGACATGGTTGATTTTGATGTAATTTTGGGGATGGATTGGTTTCACTCTTGCTATGCTACCGTAGATTGTCAAATCCATAGGGTCATGTTCAAATTCTCTAATAAGTTGGTCATTGTATAGGAAGGTGGTTCTGTAGTTCCTAAGGGGAGATTCATTTCCCATCTTAAAGCTAGAAAGTTGAATTCAAAGGTGTGATTGTATCATTTAGTCTGAGTTAAAGATTCTAACTAGAACGACCTTCCCTAGAATTAATTCTCGTGGTGAATGAGTTTCCTGAGGTATTTCTTAGTTATTTTCTCGGTGTTCTTCCCAATAGGGAAATTGATTTTGGGATCGATTTGGTTTCATAAACTCATTTGATTTCTATCTCTCCTTATAGAATGGCTTTGGTAGAGCTAAAAGAGCTTAAGGAGCAATTGAAAGACCTCTTAGATAAAGGTTTTATCCTTCCTAGTGTGTTTCCGTGGGTTCTCCGATGTTGTTCAAGTGCAAGAAGGATGGTTCCCTTCATATATACATTGATTATCATGAGTTGAACAAAGTGACCGTAAAGAACAGGTATCCTCTCCCTAGGATCGATGATTGGTTTGATCAACTTTAGGGTGCAAAGTATTTCTCTAAGATTAATCTTAGATCGGGTTATCATGAGCTTAATATTAGGGATGCGGATATCCCTAAGACTGCTTGTAGAACTCAATATAGTCACTATGAGTTTCTTGTTATGTCTTTTGGGTTGAACAATGCCCCAACATTATTTATGGACTTGATGAATAGGGTCTTCTGTCCATTCTTAGACATATTTGTCATTGTCTTCATTGATGATATCTTAGAGTATTCTAAGAGTGAGGTGAATTATGTAGATCACCTCTGTGTCATGTTGAAAACTTTAAAGGATCATCGTTTGTATGCTAAGTTCTCCAAGTGTGAGTTTTGGTTGAAAGTCATTGCTTTTCTTGGTCATGTCATCTCTAGTGAATGAATTATGGTAGATCCTCAAAAGGTTATGGTGATTAAAAAGTGTCCTAGACCTATGACTCCAACTGATATTCAGAGCTTCTTAGGTCTAGACGGTTATTATTGATGGTTTGTGGAGAGTTTTCCTACTATAGCTGCCCTATAGACCAAAGTCAACTCAAAAGAAAGTCAAGTTCTTATGGTCCAATGCGTGTGAGGGTAGGTTTGAGAAGTTGAAAGATAAATTGGCTTCAACTCTGATTTTGACCTTATCGAGGGTAGTGATAGTATTGTGGTGAATTGTGATGTTTCTCGTGTCAGTCTTCATTGTGTGTTGTTGCAACAAGGTAGAGTGGTGGCCTAAGCTTCTAGGCAATTGAAATTTCATAAGAAAAACTACCCTACTCATGACTTAGAGTTATTAGCCTTGGTCTTTGCATTGAAGATTTGGCAGTATTATCTTTATGGTGTTTATGTTGACATATTTTACGATCATAAGTGCCTCCAATATGTATTTAGTCAAAAGGGGTTGAATCTCCAGCAAAGAAAGTGGCTTGACCTATTCAAAGACTATGATATTAATTTTTATTACCATCCTGATAAGGCAAATGTAGTTGCTGATACTCTTAGTAGATTATCTATGGGAAGTTTGGCACATTTTGATGAGGATAAATGGGAATTGGTGAGGGATGTTCACTGTTTAGCTAATCTTATAGTTTAGCTTGCAAACTCTGATGGTGGTGGTGTGTTTGTACATTCGATATCTCAATCGTCTCTTAGTGTTGAGATAACGGAGAAACAAGTATTGGACCCCGACATGATGAAGATTAAGAGTAATATGGGTTAACACAAAGTTGTAGACTTTGTGATTGGTGGTGATGGTATCTTGAGGTACCAAGGTAGGCTATGTGTTCCTAATGTCAATGGATTAAGGGAAAGGGTCATGATTGAGGCTCATAAAGCCCATTATGCGATTCGTCATAGTTCCACCAAGATGTATCATGACCTTAGAGAGTTCTATTAGTGGAGTAATATGAAACGTGGTGTGGCTAGCTACGTGGCCAAATGTATGGTGTGTCAACAAGTGAAAGTTGAGTACAATGAGGCACGGTGGTTTGTACCAAGAAATTATCTTGCTCAAGTAGAAGTGAGAGGCGATTAATATGGATTTCGTTAGCAGTCTTTCTAGATCTTCGAATCAATGTGATTCTATTTTGGTATTTTTTGATAGAATGACCAAGTCCGGCGACGTTTTTCCCGTGAGAACAAATTTCTCGGCGAAATATTATGCTAAGTTGTAGCTTATGGAGATCCTAAAGTTTCACGATGCTTCGGTGTCTATTATCTCTGATCGTGGTCCTCCATTTTATCCCACTTTTTGAAGTCGTTCCAAAGAGGTTTGGGAACTAAAGTGTGCCTTAGTACCGCATTCCACCCACAAGTGACTAGGCAAGCGGGGAGAACCATACTAACATTAGAGGCTATGTTGCGGGCTGGTGTTATCCATTATGGTGGTAGTTGGTATGAGTAGTTGCCTTTGATTTAGTTCGCCTATAATAATAGTTACCACTCTAGTATTGGCATGGCACCTTTTGAGGCATTATATGGTAGGAGATGTCGATCTCCTATTGGGTGGTATAAAGTTGGCTAGGGTAAGTTGCTAGGCCTCGATTTAGTTCACTAAGCCTTAGAGAAGGTAAAAATGATTTGTGATATATTGAAAAACTCTCAAAGTCTCCAAAAGTCCTATGCGGATGTGAGTCGTAGGAGCTTAGAATTTAATGTGGGCGACCAAGTATCCTTGAAAGTACCTCCCATAAAGGGAGTGATGTGGCTTGTCAAAAAGGGGAAGCTTAGTCCCCGTTATGTTAGTCGCTCTTCGATTGTGATGAGGGTTGGCAATGTTTCCTATTAGTTAGAGTTTCCTTCTAGTATGGATTTTATTCACTCGATTTTCCATGTGTCTATATTACGGAAATATGTGGGTGAACCTTCCTTATTTGTCCCCTCAGAAGATGTTGGTATCTCGGACTCCTTGTCCTATGTGGAGGTACCGGTGAGGATCTTGGATTGGCAAGTTTTCCGGTTGCTAACGAAAGAGGTGGCTTCGGTGAAGGTTCTATGGAGGAACCAAAAGTTCGACGAAGCTACTTGAGGAATAAGAGGACATGAAGTCCAAGTACCCAGATTTATTTTCCATTCGGAGGCTTGTGTTGGAGGTATGTGTTAATCTTCTTAGTTTGATGTATGCATTTGATAGATAATGGGTTGAAGTCCCCAATGCTCTGAGTTTCTTTATATCTTTAAAAGTCAATGGGTTGAAGACCCTAACTAGTGAAATGAGTAAGTGCTTGATAAGTAGTGGGCTTGGGTCCCAATACAAATGAGATAAAATGGATTAACTTATACTTTACTTACCCCTCATTCGCGGACGAATGATGCAAGTGGGGGAGAATTGAAACACCAAGACGTGAACCAATGAAAAACAACTTTATTTTTGTACCTCTAAGTTGGGTATGACTAGAGCCTGAGTCATACCCTTGGTCACGATTTGTACCCACCTTGCCTTCCTCTTTCGTACCTTGATCAGTCTATGAGGGTATCATACTATTTCCTATATAACATGACCTTTCCTTGATTGTACCCAATGCATACGAGTCGTATGCAACTCAACAGTATGAAATGAGGTCTTGTTTTGGAGTGGGCTATATTATACACAGTTTATGTCTACAACAAGGGGTGATTCGTACCCGTTGTTTATGACTCAAATAGGATCACTCGTACCCACAATAGTATGGATGGCCTAAGAGAAGCATAGGGTACGAGTTAGTGTACCACTCGTACCCTAGGGTACGATCACTATAGGAACCATATAGAGGAGTCGTACCCCTATATAAAGTCATTTCTCAGGTTTTAACTAAGGACCTTTTGGTTATTTACCTTGCCTAAACCCTAAAACCTTTCACTATATAAGGCATTGTAGCTTCTTAAGTCTTTATTTTACAAGACTCAAATACCCCAAAACACTTTAAAAATCTTCTTAAAGTAAGATTATAGGCTAGGGTTTGGAGTGAGATCATCTAGTCGCAAGAAGGAGACAAGATTATTGGTGTGTCACCTTGTATAAGGCATTTATCTCTTCTCCCTCTTTAAATTTCTCTAAACCCATGTATTTCACACTTGGATTAGTAAGTGTACTTGGTGGTTTTGAAATCAAATGATAAGGGTTTTATTTCATAATGATGTATAATGATGAATCTTACTTAGACTTATGTTTATATTTCATATTGATGATGAATTTCATGTGTATGTTGTTTTTGTATGTGGTTTAACATAAGGGTCTTAAGTAACCCTAACCTTGATAATATCTACCATAAAAATAGCCTTGTTGAAGGTGTGCATCCAAGTTGTCTGTGAAAATGTCAAAGTGAATTATCTAGTCAATATGGATGATGTATTGAACTAGGGACATGGCCCAATGATCATGAATGATTGATAAATGATATGTTAAAGAAATTATGAACCATGTGTGATGAAATTGATAACCTTGGTTGTTGACTAAGAAGAGGGTAAAGTTCCTAGATATAAAGATGAGCTTAAATTATGGGTTGAACCCTAGTGTGGTGAGAATGTGTCATGGAATTATTGTAAGGGTCTTGATGAATGTAACTTGCTTTGTATGTTGAATTAAGTGAAGGTAGTGGACTATTAAGATGGTTGAGCAAACAAAGGCTCCCATAAGGACCATGTGGTTATGTATAGTATTAAATTGGCTAAAGTGGTTAAAGTCCTTAAATGTTTTAAATGTATGTTGATGCATGGGCAAAGGGTTAAAGTCCCAAAGGCCAACTAATGATAGTTGTGAAGGTTTGAGGTCAAAGTCCCTAGCCTTATGTGATGTCTCGAGGTTGAAGTCCCTTATCTTATGAATGGATTGAGGTTGAAGTCCCTTGCCCAATGATATTGTTTGTGGTTGAAGTCCCTTGCTTAAAAAGATCTCTTGAGGCTAGAGAACCTCCTTGAAAGAAATTACTTGTGGTTAGAGTCCAAGTGTAGGATGAGGTTAGAGTCCCTTGCCTAATGTATGAGAGTGAGGTGAAAGTCCCATGCCCAATTGAATGTGTGGACATGTGGTTGAAGTCCTATGACCAATTGGATATGAGTATGGCTAGAGTCCCTTGTTTGAATGATTGCATATGTGGTTAAAGTCCTTAGGTAATGAATGAGTAAGCATAGTTGAAGTCCTTTGTCTAAGTGCATGTGAATGTGGTTAAGGTCCTATGCATAATGTGAATTGTTGAACCTATAAGTGTAGAGGATCGGATTCCGCCACTTTATGTCTAATGAGTGAATGCTTGAGAATAATGGTGGGCATTGATATCTTGATTAGCATACAATGTGTCTTAATGTATGGATTAATGTCTGAATGATATAATGTATGATATATTAACTTGATGTTTATTAATGATTATATTTTATCACTTATCCTTGAGTTACATGCTAGCATTCCAAGTGCTAACCATCTTCGAATGCTATGTCCTCACGTGACATAGGGGCCGGAGAGTCTTCTTCTCTTTCTAAATAGTGATTAGTTGATCAAAGCAGTTTATGCATTGACTTGAAGTGGTGAGCTTCCTTAATCTAGAATATCTTTATCTCTTGTTCTCTTATGATTAGACTTATACTCATTTAGACTTAGTTTGGCTATCTACGGGGGTTTGTCCTGACATATACATTTGTTGACTTCAGTTTTTTATAGAGGTATTGTAAGCAACTGTGAACTTGGGTGCGAGTTACTTATCATTAATCTAATGTTGACTTATGATATTATTTTTGCAATCTTAACTCATGAATTGGAGTTCCATTGACTCCTATTGTATGATAAGATATTGGGTCGAGTTACTGGGGCGATCTCTGATTCATTTGAGCTTGGGGTGCCTATACGACATGGCCTGGTCATGTCAAGGATTATAACGATAACTTAAAATTAGAATATGATGATTTAGTGTATGCCTTGAGTTGACCTTATATCTATATGTATATATATACACCTAGCTATATGTAGTTGTGGTACTACCATGTATACCTTCCTTCAATTGTTCATTTTGAATATTCATTCCTTGGACTTGTATACTAATATGTATAATCTCATTTTGACCATTTTTTGTATATTTGTCATAGGTATATGGTATAGTGTTGATATTCATTACTATGGTTGGAATATGATAGTTTATCCTTGATACTCCTTTGGTCTTATTACGTTAGACTCTTGGACATAAATAGGATAGTGGTTCCTTATTAACTCATTGGCTTGTTATATGATTTTTGGACTCTTTGGTATAGTTTCCATTCTATTTATATGTTGTATATATTTACTTTTATCTTTGAAGCTCTATTTGTATTTGCCTACTGAGTACCATTTATTTGGTACTCATAATACACTTTTGTAGCCTCTGTTTGGTGCTCATACGACACTTTTATAGCCTGCAGATCATAGTATAGGTTATCTCAATTGATGTGTGCATCTTGCAAAGCAGCCATGGTTTGAAGACTTAGAGTGAGCTCCTAATGTTTAAAGTATTACTTATCTATCTCTTTTATGTATTAGACTAGTCTCTATGTTGTATTCAAAGATAAGTTCTATTAGTGTAATTTCTTTAATATTTCACTTTTGTACTCTTATATTAAGTTAGAAGCTCTTGTAATAATACAACCAGGTTTTGGGATTATACTATGTAATTACTTCATATATTCATCTATTTCGTAATTTGTTTCTTTATATATTTGGTAGTCCATTACTAGCCATTCTGGACTATGGGTTTAGCTTGCCTACTGTTGGGTTATAATAGGCGCCATCATGACCTAAGAAACTGGGTCATGATAATTGGTATTAGAGCCTAGGTTTCACTGGTGTATTAGTATAAGAAATAAATGTTTAGTAAAGTCTTATGGATAGGTACATAGACGTCTATAACCTATCTTCGGGAGTCTATAGGGATATTATAGGAAATTTACTTCTTAACTCCTTGTTGTGTTTTTGCATTTTTATAAACCTCAAAGACATTCTTTCACTCTATTCTATCCCCAAACAATGATGCAAGATAGGCAATATTATTGATAGATGTCGATGAGACTTCAACACATATTTGTAGAGTTTTAGTGCAGCATTGAACTAAAGAGTTAGAGTTGGATGTTAAAGACCTTCAGTGTCAGCCAAATAAGATTTGGAGCCATCTTAGGCTCCAGTTGAGCTCGCGACTACTTTGGCACTTTGATGTTCAACATTATAGATCCCTCTCAGCCATGGATGACATTTGATTTATCAAGCAGTTATCAGACCAGAGTTGGGTTTATTGTTGTTCATCAGGGTTCTTGATTAGTTTTGCAGTATGAGATTAGGTTTATGGGGTGGGCTAGGCATATTTCTATGATATACTCATTAGAGTTGGGCATAGTGCATGGATTCATTAAAGATTTAGCATTACCACACCATTAGGTATCAAGGAATATAATAAAAAATAGGTATTTCTTCTCTTAGGTTGTGGTTTATGCAAGGGCCATAGAAAAAATGTGTATCGAGACTTATTGAAGTGGCTACAAGAGGCCCTACCATCATTATAGTGTTATTGGTATTTTATCCAGAGTGAGGATCCTTTTGGTAGAGTTCAACTTTGCTTGTACTTATTAGCTTTATACAGGTGGTATTTCAGACAATGAGTAGTTGTCAGATTAGTTGTAATAATTATAGTTGGCAGAGTTTCCATCAGACCTTGCGGAGTTTTGGTATGGGTCTTCAAGCCATGACAACTATTTTGGCTTATAATTGGCATTATCTCAGAGTATTCTAGGATTTGGTTTTAGTAGTTTTGTGATGAGACACTAGTTCAGAGAGTGCCTCAGATATGAGTTAATTTAACAGATAGAGTTAGCATGCTTTCCCCACCAGCCTAGAGTTCGTGAGATAGGCTATGATTGTGGGAAGAATAGATATGCTGCTAGAGTTAGCTCTCAACGTTAGTTGACCAGCCATTTAGGATCAATTTGTTCTCTCTCCATATTAATGCATCAAGAGTTTTCTGCCACTATGGAGATATCAATTATTGGTCTAGAGAATCTCCCCGACATGGGATTTTTGGTCACTTCAGCTTATTTAAATCAGCCTAGTGATGTTGTGGTATCTTCTATAAGAGATAGTGAGCTTGGCGCCTCAGTTGTTGATTTAGTTGGTCAATTTAAGTTTGGACCTATTCAGATTTACTCTCCTTATGGGCATCATGCACGTGATTGTGGATTTCACCAAGATAGGTGTGCTTTTATTTTCTGCATTATCTTTTATTATGTGTATTAGGGTTTTTGTACCTATTGATGATTATATGCCTTGATAAATTCATATTGGCTAGATGTGTGCCATGTTAGTACATTTATGATTTTGTGTCTACTCTGCGGTTTATTTCTTTTAGTAGTAGATGGATTAGATCGGTGTTGATACTTTCCATTATGGGTGTAGCTTTTAGGTTCATGTCTTATTTATCTTGGAACATTAGCCTTATTGTGGCCCTTGAGTGGTATATGATATTGATGTTTATTTTGATACTGGCTATTCATTATATTGATATTGGTATTGCTATTACTGATGTTATCACTGGTTGAGGTTATTGATATTATTACTTGATGTAATTGATCCTCTCTAGGTACCTATTTAGACTAGTATGATCTAGTTTGGATTTTATTTCCTTCTGATCTTATTTGGTGTCTTGAATAGATATAGATCGATTAATGATTTTTTCCTATAATGCATCAAGGTTGATTATTTTTCCTTCTTGGTCAGTCGTGTTAGATTGATTCGGGAAAGTATTATGGTGTCGATGGTAAGATGACCTTGTGTGGTTCTATATGACTCCTGAGTTGGCAATTTAGTTATATTTCCCGTTATTGAGTTTGAGATTTTTAGACTTTCCTCCTGGGTTACGAAGGCTTTTGTGTTGACTATCCCTTTCTATATATCCTATTTTGATCTTGACTAGTTTTGGGTTTGTTCTTCGTTTGTGGATATTTCATCCCCTGATAGTCAGTTTGACTTTGTGATTGAGATGTCCTAAGTTCATCTATTAGACTTGTTGGGTTCTTTACCTTGTGATGGTTGCCTTTGTTATTAGTGTAGAGATTGCACGATTCTTTTGTGCTGTGATATAGTTTTGTCTAGTAGAGGTTGAGAGTTAGAGGCAGGTGGACTTTCCTATGGTTACTTCTTAGTTGGAAATTTAGAAATTTTCTATCTTGACTTGTTGATTTTATAGGTGTGCTCTTGACTTTGACCTTACTTTTAAGATTGGTGTATTTATTCTTTGATGATGTGATTCTTGGCTGGATTGAGTAATGATTGTCCTTCTTGGTTGGATTCAAGAAAGGGTTATTTTTATTTTTAGCCTATGATTACCCTTCGACATGATTTCTGATCAGTGGCTATAATTTGTGCCCTCTAGCTGATGTAGAGTTAGTTGTTGTGTTTTTAGTTGATATTTTATCCTTATGGTTACTTTTCTCCTCATCTAAGTTTCAATTTTTGCTTGGTATGATTTACCTTGGATATGTTAGATTTTGATAGTAAAGTCAATTTGAATAGGGGGTATTGATATAGGCTTATTGTCCTAATTGTGACTTGATGCCTTAGAATTGTGATTTGGAAGTTAAGATAGATTTGGAGTATAGATGCCTACCCATTTTCAGGTTTGGTTTGGGTAGTTGAGATCGAGCGATTCAGCCTTGGTGGTGAATCTTTGCTTGGAACTGTAGATCTTGCGTTCATCCTTTGTTTTAGAATTATCTTAGTTTAGACTTCATTTATAGGATGTATAATCCTGCTCTGTGGTTACCTATTTGGTCTGCTCTACTTTAGATGGATGATATTTGATAAGTGTTCGGATGATAGAACATCCACTCGATATTTTATCTTTAAGATTTGACCTTAAGTTTCCAATTTTCTTTGGGAATTTTGGATGATATTCTCAGTTCGAGTAATATACTTATGATGGATTCAGTAAGGTTTCATTCACAAGTGGTGGGACATCCTAGATCGGATTGTTTAGTGATGACTAGTTATGTCTTGATCTTCTGGATTTCAGTTTGATTAGCATCGTGACTGGTTGTAGCATTTGATTTTATTGTATTCCTTATTTATCTCTGTTTGTTTACCCAGACAATGCCTTATGGGCTTATTCCCATGTTTGTCGTATGGAATTTCAGTATTTCAGCTCTAGTTAATTGAGTTCTTTGTGATGAGATTACGCGGATCAAATTCAGGTGATTTTTCTCCTCGTTTCGAGTGGATAAAAAGAGTGAAATGGTAAAGAAAGTTTAGATTTGGATCTGGAGTCGATGGTATGACTGATGTATTGGGATGGTTTTGGTTCGGATAAACCTTTGTTGATTTGTGCAGATATAGAGATGCTATCAGTGTGTTGTCATTCTGATTTGCATACATCAATATTTTCGCTTCAGTTGGTGGCCAGTTCGTGGTTAAAGTTGAGTTTTAGCTGTTTGGAAGTGAAGTGAGAGCGTTGGTTGGAAAAAGGGATACCTATGATGAATCCATTACAAGTTTTTCCTTTTCGTGGAGGTTATCTGGGATGTCATGCTCGAAGCATGCGAGCCCAGTACCTCATCCCTTTGAACCTTTGAGATTCTTTCTATCCGTTGTCTTTTGGGGATGGAAGTCCTTTTAGTTATGGATATTGTAATGACCTTTTTTGTCATTTTTCATATTTCAACTTATTTTTGCCATTAGGCCTTCTCTATAGCTACCCCAAGTCATTTATAACTTGTAGGGGCTGACTGTTCGATTATTAACAAGTTCATTTTGTTTTTAGAATCAATTCCCTATTTAGAAGTCTCTATTGGTTCCAAATGGCCACCGTGGAAAAGCTTCAGTAATGTGATCTCAAATGCAAATTCTGACTGCACCAGCAACTCTGAATTATCAATTTTACGCTAGGCAGACCTTTGGTTCGGGTCCCAATGCACCGAGCTCATTTCAACCTATTGGTTGGAAAGTTGAAAATTTGAAAATATGGGTGTGGGGCCCATATTTAGTCGAAATAACCTCGAATTGAAAATTTGACTTTGCCAACTTATTTAGAATGTCAAACTTAGTGTGGTTACATAGTTCATTTGCAAAAATTAGATTCCGAATGAGTCTCGAGGCATTGCACAAAACTTGGAATATTTCCAAGTTTCAGTTGTCATCTTTTATGACAGAGGATAGCGCGATCGAGGTGCACCCTATGGAAATCGCCCTTGCACGATTGCGACCCATTTACGGCGACCTCAGTTTCTCCTTTCTTGGAGGGTCTACAAATAGACCTCAATATCGCGAAATTGGGTATTTTCTCTTCACCCTTGAGAGCCAAAATGCTAAATGGGTATGATAACTCAAAATTTATCATTTAGGGTGACATAAGAGTTTGATTATCATTTATTATCGCAAATATCTTGGGATTCAAGGTAAGAATCCTTCAAATTCATGCTTGATTTTGTTAGTTTTGACCTAAAACCCCAATATGGCTTAGGGCTAGGTTTTAGCCAAAAATTAACTTTGTTTTCACCCAATTCTTGAGGGTTATGATTCCTTGTTCATGTATGAACATTGGGTTGACCTTGACAATTCATTTTCTATAAGTGGGACCCACTTGGGTTTTTGATCTTGTTTTTGGATCCGAAGCACAATGGTTCAATATGGGTATTATTAGACTTCTATTGATCAGTAGATTACTATTTTGATAGTGTGTTGGCATTATGGCATGCATAGATTTGATAAATTCATGATTGTTGCATTGATGATCGATACAATTCCAATTAGATTATTATCTAATTATTGTTTAAATTAACTAAGGGCTTTTCTACCTTAAAAAATGGATTTTTTCACAATAATAACTACCCAACCTAATAAATAATTTACATATATAAAAGAGGTTAATAATGATGATTAGAGGATTTGACCTTGATATATTTGGATACATGATTTGATACTAGTATTCACTCTGATTGTGAGATATTTTGACCCTTTCTACACTTTTATAGAGATTTAGACCTGAAATTCACTTCGGATAACAAACTTATAGATTTACACGCTTTTAGCCACGACTTGAGTCCGTGAACCTATTATGTATACTTATTACTAAGGTCATTTTGATGATGAATGATGAATTAAGGAAACATACTCTACCTTGTTTTCCTTCTCATGATAATTTACTTTAGCCCTTGTGGGGCTTGTCATTTACTTTATCCCTCCTGGGGCTTTGCTCTTTACTTTAGCCCTTGTGGGGCTCGCTCCCTAATATTGACATTGATTTGCATATTATTATGATGATGTGACGATGCCCAGCAAAGATGGAGGATATCATTATGATGTGATGATGCCCGACATGGCCGAAGTATATTATGATTATATGATTAAGCCCGATAAGGCGGGAGGGTATTATGATGATCAGATGATGCCCGAAAAGGCCAGAGAATATTATGATGATGTGATGATATCTGTTAAGGCTGGAGGATGTTATGACGATGATATTAACACCCGGAAAGGCTAGAGGATGATTATATCAACTATGTACCTTGCATTCATTATTGCTTGTGCACCGCCTATCACCAGTATGCACCTATGTCTATTAGCCGGTATTGGACGATTGGATAGATATGGGTGATGACTATGCTTTGTATTATTGTATGTTGATTAAACCTTTTGAGCCTGGGGCAGTGGGGGTATGCAAAGGCTCAGTTAGGTATTTAGTTGTCCGAAATAGCCGGTTACTTGCACTCATATTGATATTATTAATATCATTGTTATTATCATTATTATGGCTAGTGTATGATAGATTGTCATTAATTTGGTATCGAGATATAAGGTATGTTTCCAGCCTCTCCTATCTTATGACTACATTATTGTTCATGATTATTTCATGTCTAGCCATTTGGGGTAGAAACCCTGTGTATGATAGTATTAAATCCTATTATGAATATAGAAAAGCCTTAAAATGAGAACATTATGATTTAGGCTATGCCTTGAGTTGATATGATATCTATATGTGTATATATATATATACCTAGCTATATATAGATATGGTACTACTATGTATCTGTTCCTTCAAATGTTCATATTGTATATTTATTCCTTGGCCTTTTATACTCCTATGTATGTTCTCATTTCACCCTTATTCGTATATTTGTTGGGTATATACGGTGTAGTATTGATCTTCATGACTATGGCTAGAATAGGGTAGTTCATTCTTGGTACTCCGTTGGTTTTATTACATTAGACTCTTTGACATGAATAGGATAGTAGTTCCTTATTAACTCATGTTATATGATTTTTGGACTCTTGGGTGTAATTTCAACTCTGTTTCTATGTTATGTATATCTGCTTTATCTTTAGAGCTCAGTTGGCAGTTGCCTACTGAGTACCATTTGATTGGTACTCATACTATACTTCTGCAGCCTACAAATCATAGTATGAGTTATTGTTTTTAATGTGTGCATCGTGCGGAGCAACCGTGGTTCGAAGACTTGAGTGAGCTTCTAACATTTGGAGTGTTACTTATCTCTCTCATATGTATTAGACTTGTCTCTATGTTGTATTCGAAGATAACTTGTATCAGTGTAATTTCTTTGATATTTCACTTTTGTACTCTTATGTTTTGTTAGAAGCTTTTGTACTGGTCCCAGTAGGTTTTGGGATTATATTATGTAATTGCTTCATTATTTCATCTATTCTGCAATTCTTTTATATAGATATTTGGTAGTCTGTTACTAGCCATTTTGAATTACGGGTTTGGCTTGCCTACTGGTGGATTATAGTAGGTGCCATCATGACCTAAGAAATTGTCTCGTGACAAATCCTATCGCCCAAACAGATATAAAATGTGTGAAAATCAATTCTAACGCCCAAGGCAAGACTTAGACCAAAGACGAAATACATAAACATGATATTAGAAAAATACGATCAAAATACCAAACCCAAATCCCAAAACCTGGTGCCATAGTGTAAGAATAACTAATACACCCGGAAGTCAGAATATACTAATGTTATCCAAAAAGGAACAAACTCTATCTCTGAATACAAAAAGACATAATATAGATAAGAAAAGGTAATAGCCTACTCCGGCTACATTGATCAGCCGCTACCTCGAATAAACTCCAAATGTTGCCTAAATCAGCTATCTATGTGGTGTACTCACACCTGGATCTGCATTGAAAGGGAATAGTAGGGACGAGTATCGTCCACTTGTACTGAGTAGGTATCCTAGGATTACTGAGAAAAATAGAAAATAAAGCATATAAACACAAACGATGGGCAAGTCATCAGTAATAACAAAATGTCCCAAACGGTAGACAACACCGGCCAATAATAGTTCTACTAGATAAACATATAACAAATACAGTTAGGGAAAATAATAATAAATATACACTTAACCAAATACAAGTATAAGAAGATAGAACAAATGGACAAATATCAAGCCATGAAAAAAAATATAATCACAGAATGAGCATAATATATGGAATGTGATGAAGGTGATAATAATGATGATGTGATGTATGAGGTCTTTCCCTAAACTTCATATTCACCTAATGAGTTGTGTTCTTGAGATAAGGCCCATACTTCATCAACCTATTGATGTTGGGCGTATTTACACGCCTAAACACCATAATTTACCCATGTTATAGCTAAGTTTTGAGGATAAAATATATAATTCCTGCACTTTTAGTCCATCTTCCTGTAAGTGAGCTAACCAACGTGATTAGCATGTTTTCAGGTATTAATGATGAAGATTTCAGCACTTTGTGGACCCTTGGGCAGCAAAGGAAAACTTCACGTAAGACGGAAGGCAGCTTTTGGAAGCTTGTGGATTGAATGTGATGCATGGAGAAATTGTCCCGGGCAGAATCAGTATTGCTTAATACTTAGGGGTGCAGCAGTAAACTAGTAGGACTAGGACAAGGATGCAGTAACCGAGTAGGACTAGGACAACGATGTTATAAAAACCCTATTTTTTGAATTTTTCAGCATTCATTTCTTATTGTCATTATTTTCTTTCATTCGACACTTGGGATTATTCACGTTACAATTTCTGACAGAGGAACACGGCTCTCTTGAGAGAAAATGACCAAGAGGAAAAACGTCATCCCTCTTTGACGTTAAAATCATCCCCTCGTGAAGATTATTCGAGTTGTGGTATGATGATTATATCAATTGCGAATTCCGTTGTAATCATGAGTAGCTAAACTTCTCTGTTAGGGTTATGGAAGCCTTGTGATATACTATCTATTACTATGAATTTGTGAATTCTTGATGCGCATGCTACTTATATCATTACTCTCTTCATTTTAATTAAATTCTTGTAGTTGCAAACATATAGAATACGCCATTATAGCATTAACTTTTTCGAGAGAAAAGTTATATGTTTGGAAAAGAGAGTGTGACAAGGAAATAGGGCTACCAACCCCTGTTTACACGTTAATGCCTTAACTGGATTAACCTCTTGGAGAGTTTGTACCGTTAGTTATACACTTTAAGCTCAAGAGAGTTAAAAGTGAAATAATCTTGGATGGTCGAGAGAAAATAGGATTTACCATTAGAATACGAATCTCTATAAGGGAATGCATGTCTAAATTCTGCATAACTCATAGTTAATAGATACATAGAGATCATAAGGTGGACATAACCCTAACTTATTATTCTCTGTGATTAAATTTTACTAAACAAAGCATTCAGTCGTTACTTTGATACTCTTAATTCATGCCACAAGTAAATCCCCCCTTTCCGTAGAATTTTAGACCAACAGTCTGCTAACGATTACAACACTTAGTGACCAAGTATTCCCTGTGGGATTTGACACCCAAACCAGTTGGGTTCTATATTTGACAGCGACCGCTTACACTCTTACGAGAGCTGTAGTTTGGGCGTTATCAAATTTTGGCGTCGTTGCCAGGGAATACGGTTGTCTACTAAGTTTGTGATAGTTACTAGACCCTTTGGTCAAAGATTCTCGAATTTTACTTTTTGTTTGTTGTTTTTGTTTTATTCAGGTTCTGCTCAGTGCATGCCAAATACTCGAAGTTCGGGTCAGCCATTATTACCCATAAACCCTGAACCGCAACTTATTGGCAGGATAGAGGCTCAACGAGACATTGAAAGAAGGGCTGCTCAGCAGGAGCAGGATAGATAAGCTGCATTGGCCGCTGCTCAAGTGCATCAACAGAATATTAATAACCCAGGTCGTGCAACAAATTCAGATAATGAGGACCTGGGTGATGATGAGCTACAAAACCCAAGGCGTGATGATGATGTGGCGGCACCTGTGAACAGAAGAGATCGTCAAGCTAGATTGAGACCTGAACGCCGAGCTGTGCAGATGCCTTTTGACGATGATGATGATGATTTGGACGGGGCTAGTGCCACAGGGGCTATTATTCCTCCACTCTTGGCACCTGGAGCCAAGTTCAATATCACTAGCACCATGATTCAACTATTACAGCTCAAGGGGTTATTTGGTGGACTTGCAGGCGATGATCTGAATATGCATCTGATCAATTTTATATCTACATGCAAGTTATTCGACAATCTAGGCATTAGACAGAATGCAATTCGGCTGCGCCTATTTCCATTGTCTTTATCTGGGGAGGCAACTCTATGGTTGAACGAGCTAACTCCTGATTCTATCACTAATTGGAGGCAATTGAAAGACGTTTTCCTAGAAAGATTCTTTCCTCCATCCAAGAGAGCACAGTTGAGAGATGAGATCAGCAATTTTCGACAACTTCCAACTGAAACTCTCCACGAAACATGGGAGAGGTTCAAAAAGAAACTTATGCGGTGCCCAAATCATCATATGACCAATTTCCACTTGATGGAGATATTATACAGGTCTTTGAATTCAGTGACTAAGCCAGTGGTTGATAATGCTGCAGGAGGGTCATTCATGGACCTTACTTTTATTCAAGCAAGTGATATGCTAGATCGTATGACAAAGCAGAGTAGATCTTGGCATACCAGGGATTCTAAGGTAGCAAGCTCTACCATATCTATTGGCATGACTGCAGAACAAAGGCGAAGAGAAGAAGAACGTGATCAAGATATGGCGCACATGAAAACACAGATGGATCTTCTTACCAAGCATTTATTATCAGGGAAGACCAAAAAAGTCAAAGCAGTTGTGTCACAGGGAAGAGATGAATCCGATTCTGAAGAAGAAGCTAACTACTTGAATAATTAGGGGGGTTTCCGAGGCAATACCCAAGGAAACCAATGTTGGAACTATTATGATAAATTTGGAAACAAGGACCGTGATCAAGGTAGTTGGAAGAATAAGACTGACAGGAGTGGTTTGTATATTCCTCCTGGAAATCGTGAAGCCGTGGAGTCTGGCTCTGGGAAGATGTCCATGGAAGATATGATGGCTAAGCTGTTGAAAGGAGTGGAGGAAACTAATACGGGAGTAAACTAGGTAAAGAATGATTTGTCATCAATAAATCAATTGGTTGACTCGCATTCCACTTCAATAAAACAGCTGGAGCAACAATTGAGTCAACTTTCAGCGGCATTCAATCAAAGAAAGGCTGGCACTTTACCTAGTGACACTGTGCAAAATCCAAGAAACGATCGATCATGTATGGCTATTACTACCAAGAGTGGTAAGGTGTTGGAGAATCCATCCAAGGGTAAGAAGGTGGTTGATGATATAGCAGATAATATTACTGATGCAGAATGTGAAGATTTTGAAGAAGCTGAGGAGGGTGTAAATGACGTCACCCCTAGACGTCTACAGCCTGAAGATCATCGGAAGCCAAATACAAAGGAAGCGGTGGAGAAAACTATTCCCCTTCCACCACCACTTTTTCCTCATGAAGAAGGAAGCTGATGATACCAGGTTCAATAAATTTATGACTATGTTGAAACAACTGACTATTAATGTCCCTTTGGTAGAGGCACTAGAACAGATGCCTGGGTACGCGAAATTCATGAAGTACCTTTTGACAAAGATGCGGGCAGCAAGTTATGAGTTGGCAGATAATGTTCATCATTGCAGTGCAATTGCCACGAGGTCTTTAGTACAAAAGAAGGCAGATTTTGGTGCTTTCACTATTCCTTGCACGGTTGGATCCATGAATTTTGCTAAGGCATTGTACGATTTGGGAGCTAGCATCAATTTGATGCCGCTATCTATTTATAGAAAGTTGGGGCTGGACGATCCTACACCAACTAATATGCGGCTCGTGATGGTAGATAGGTCGGTAAAACGACCTGTTGGTATCTTATATGATGTACTGGTGAAGGTTTCTACCTTTATTTTTCCCGCAGACTTTGTTATTTTGGATTGCGAGGTGGATTCTGAAGTTCCCATAATCTTGGGTCGTCCTTTCCTCGCAACTAGAAGTGTGCTCATTGATTTAAGAGCTAATGAGCTTTTATTTCGGCTGAATGACAAAGTGGTCCATTTTGCTGTATGCAAATCGATGAAGCAGCCTAGAGATATGAATATGTTCTCTGAAGCTGATGTTTATCATGAGGATGAGAAAAGATTATCTGTAGAGAAGCAGCTTACTGTTAAGCCATTGTCTGTTGTGCTGTTGAATTTTGAGCGTGAGGAGGTTGAAGAATATGAAGAAACCATTTGTGTTCTAACAGTAATAAGGTCCTATTCTCATGCTCCTAAGGAGCTGGACCTTGATCTTAAGAATCAACTTTCACCACCAGCGAAACCTTCCATTGAAGAGCCACCAGTGCTAGAATCGAAAGAGCTCCCCAGTCACCTAAAGTATGTATTTTTGGGATGTGGTGATACACTTCTAGTTATTGTTGCGGCTGATTTAGGTGAACAACATGTAAAGGCTCTCATCTCTTCTCTGAAAAGGTACAAGAGAGCTATTGGTTGGACTATTGATGATATAATTGATATCCCTCCTGGGATATGTATGCCCACAATTAAGCATCAACGTCGTCTGAATCCATTCAAAAAACAATGCACCATCTATCTCGATGAAGTCTAAGTAATCGAGATAGCTATGTCGTGCCACGACAATAAATCAAGTGCTACATGGGAGGCAACCCATCGTTTTCAATTGTTTTGTTTTATTAGGAGTTTGTTTTTATTAAATAAAAATCCAAAAAGAAGAGTCGAGCCAAGAACAAAACTAAGGCTCTTGGTGGGAGGCAACCCATCTTTCTAATCGCTTTTGTTGTTTTTGAGTAGGTGTAGGTGCAAGACGTATAAAGGAGGAGATTGGTCCCAAATTTTGATTTGAAAGTGAGCTATGTTAAAGGTGGTAAGTTAGGAATGAAGAAGAAAAGGCTATCGGTTAGGCATTGCCTATGCTCAACTAGGCAATGGACAAGGCAAGGCCTATAAAAATCTAGGCAATGGACAAGGCAAGGCCTATAAAAATCTAGGCAATGGACAAGGCAAAGCCTATGTCATTGCCTAAGCTCTCTGAATCGACAAGGCTATAGCATAGGCGCCGCCTATGCTCAACTAGGCAAAGCATTAGGCGCCGCTTATGCCAAGCATAGGCAAAGCATTAGGCGCCGCCTATGCCATTGCCTAAGCTCTCTGAATCAACAATGCCATAGCATAGGCGCTGCCTATGCCCAACTAGGCCATAGCATAGGCGCCGCCTATGTCCAACTAGGCTTTGCTAAAGGCGCCGCCTATCCTAAGCATAGGCAAAGCATTAAGCTCCACCTACTTATGCAATTGTGTCTCCGAACCAGATTTTTCATGGGTCAAACATGACCCAAGCCTTGGTCTATAAAAAGACCCTTAATCTTAGAACAAAATCTCATTGTTTGCTCAAGATAGGTGCCACCCAACCTTCCAATTTCTCTCAAAATTTTTCTTTTTGCTCATCTAACCTTGCAAGATCATATTCCGAGTCCATCACCAAGTAAGTCCTTCTTTTATATTCCGTAAGTATTTAAATGCTACGTTTATAATGATTTGTTAAATCTTAAAATGGTGTTGATGATTAGAATATGCTTGATTTTTTATGATACATCTAGTTGAGTGAAAGAATACGTGTGGGTGTTCTTGACTTGGTTCCGAATTGTATTTGATTTTGATACACTGTCATACTTTTGCAGAATCGACATGGTGAAGTTAATTGCATAATCTTCAAAATTGAAAGCTTGAATGTTGGAATGACTTGTTCATCGAGATAAAGATCATGATTGAATACAAGTATGAGATGTTGTGATTATTCCTCTACAATAACTTGTTACGATCTCTATGTAGTAGTCATGTTACAAAAGTGCATCCATTCAAACATGAAAGTATAGTCAAGATTACATGAAATAGAGTTGGAAAGGATAGTTAAGATGACATGAAAGTATGACTGTGCTAAACATGTTGTTGGAACATATCGCCTATCTGTATGTCAATGAAGTCTGAGTAATCGACATCACTCACTTAATTGGTTTGTATATACAAATTAAGTGTGGGGTGGTGCCACTATTGGTTGTTAGTCGATTAAATCTTCCGAGATGAGCTAACATGAATCTATTTTGATCTCAGGTAGAATGGCACCAAAAGGACGACAAGGAAAAGAAAAAGTGTCCACCTCACAAAAAGATCAGAAAAGGGGAAGAAAAGAGCAAGATGAATCCTCCTCGCTGCAAATACCTCGACCCACTTTCGAGATAAAGTGGGTCCTAGAGCAGGAAGGAAAGGAGTGGTACAAGAACAACAAAGTGAAAAAGTATGTTCACATGGAGTTGATATAGAAGGAGAGTCTAGCGAAGAGAGAACCTCACATTTTGGCTAAAATCATGGCGCTAAATCTTGATTTCATTTTTCGAGACATGGGAGAATGCAATCTTGATCTAACGCGAGAGTTTTATGCAAATTGGTTCCCAAAGACTACTAGAAGTGAAGTGAAGATTCGGGCCAAGTTTTGCAACTGAATGCGGAGTTCTTCAACACTTTTCTGGGTCTTCCATATGTAGATTCATCACCGCTCAAGGAGATTCAACAAAGACCTCCGTACAGGGTAATCAGACACACACTATGCGGAATAAGATCAATGGCACGCTGGAATCGTCATAAGGATACCGGTCGACACAGCACCTTCCCGTATGCTTCCCTAAACAGAGAAGCTCGGTTATGTTGAGGATAGTCAACTCTTGACTCATTCCTGGGACACAGTACACAAAGATCACATGTGATAGAGTATGCTTGGTGTACGCTATGATGACTAATATTCCCATCAACATTGGTGCGGTTATACGATCATCAATGCATAAGGCTAGGCTACATAAGAGGTCCCACTTCTGATTTGGCAATCTGTTGACTGTGAGATTAAGGAAGGAAGACATTGAAGAGGAACCTGCAGATCATAAGCTTCCACTCAACCCAAAAAAGGTTTATCTGACAAAGGTTAAAGATTCTGAAACTATGCACGGCGTCAACCTGACCACTGCAGAACGACATGCTCATGACGAAAGCTTCTTCCTCCATTTATATAGCATGACAAGGTTTACCATGATGAGTGGGGGTCGTGCTCCAACTGATGCAAAGCTCCAGCAGTTGGATTATGACTACCCATTGAGTGAGCATGCGTGGGCTATGTGCGGAGTAGGGGTACATTTTGAGGAACCTCTCAATGATGACGTGTCGACCGATGATGATCACCAAATGCCAGCCTCAGACATGGAGGAGAACTCTGATGACAATGACTTTGATGATGATTCCGATGCAGGGGGTATGACCCCAGACATAGAGAAGGAGTCCGACTAATCAGGTTTTCCTTATTTATTTTCCACTGAGGGCAGTGTGTCCCGTCTAAGTGTGGGATGCTGGTATTTGTATGTTGTACTTCCTTGCCTACATATATTTATGTTTGTTTGTTTTCATTAGTCGTAATTAGTTAGTAGTAGTTACATTTTTGAATTTTTTTTGTGATTTTGCATGAAGTGCATGAAATTTTTCTGATAGGCGGCATGGTATTATGACAAGAGTTTGTGCTAAAATCATTACTATTGAGACGTTTAGGCTCCAAGTGTGACTCACTGTGTAATAATTGTGTGGTTTAATTCATTCATCTGTTGGGTCAAAAGTCTATACTTCTCCCAATAAAGTTGACCATGTGCCTTGTGTGTGTGAGATTATAGTATATTCTGTGCTGTGAATGATGCTAGAACTTGCCTGGTGTGGGTGTAAAGCGAAATAAAGAGTGTGAGTTTAGGAGATGATTTAGGCATTTCTTTGGCAGCCTGTAATTGTTTACCTTCTTTTTTCCTACCTGTGTACATTATCCTAGTTAACCCCCTTTGAGCCTTTAGCAATTTTCCTTGACAGCCTCATATGTAGCCTAATCCATTTTTTCAAGACCATAATTTGATCCAAATTCCTAAGCGCTTTAAATGGTAGAGTCATGTGACAAAATAAGAGGAAATTGGGTGAAAGTGATGCCTCAGAGCATATTGGTACTTGAAATTGTTGTGAAAAAGAGTGGCTATCATAGAAGTGCTATCATAGAGGTGCGTTATAATAAAAAAAAGAAAAAGAAATAGAAAACTAAAAAGATAATTGTGTTTATGTTTGAATAACAAAATAAGCTGAAAAGGGGTGGTATATGAAAGAAAGGTAGTAGAGTTGTTTAAAAAAGAGTGTTAATGGCATAATGTGATGTATTAAAATGCTTAGGGAATATAGTCACTATTTCTGGCCAAAATAGTCCTACCTGTCCCTTAGCTTACATTACAAACCTATAAAGACCTATTTGATCCTAAGCTTAGCATTCTGACATTAGTAGAGCATTACACTAAGGGAAAGCCTATGGTCATCAGTTGCAACATATGAATTCTTTGTGAGAGAGAGAGAGCAAGGAGAATCTTATACCCATGTTTCGAAAAATTCAAAACTTGTGAGTGATTATGGGTGATATCTTGCGTGAGACACACATGGTTGATGAGTTTTGGGTAGTTTTGTATGATTCATTGTGCCTTAACTTGTGGATACGAATTAAGCATCATC
Organism: Capsicum baccatum var. pendulum; assembly: GCA_030864225.1. Lineage (NCBI taxonomy): Eukaryota > Viridiplantae > Streptophyta > Magnoliopsida > Solanales > Solanaceae > Capsicum > Capsicum baccatum. The sequence continues at coordinate 281,738,978 of CM061555.1, read as the reverse complement.
ACAAGTCTATGTTGGAGGTTGAATTGTTTCTAGTAGTGATCAATAAAACTACTCTTTGTTAATGATTGCCGTGCATGTCTTGTTGAACATTTTGGGCTGTTACTGTGAAATCCTAAGTAGATGTTTGCATGGACGTAATATTTTGTATGAGGACGAACAAATCTTTAAGTGTGGGGTGTTGATGTTGGGTGTATTTACACGCCTAAACACCATAATTTACCCATGTTATCGCTAAGTTTTGAGGATAAAATATATAATTCCTGCACTTTTAGTCCATCTTCCTGTAAGTGAGCTAACCAACGTGATTAGCATGTTTTCAGGTATTAATGATGAAGATTTCAGCACTTTGTGGATCCTTCGGCAGCAAAGGAAAACTTCACGTAAGAAGGAAAGCAGCTTTTGGAAGCTTGTGGACTGAATGTGATGCATGGAGAAATTATCCCGGGTAGAATCAGTATTTCTTAATACTTAGGGGTGCAGCAGTAGCCTAGTAGGACTGGGACAAGGATGCAGTAACCGAGTAGGACTAGGACAAGGATGTTATAAAAACCCTATTTGCTGAATTTTTCAGCATTCAATTCTTATTGTCACTATTTTTCTTTCATTCGACACTTGGGATTATTCACGTTACAATTTTTGATAGAGGAACACGGCTCTCTTGAGAGCAATGGACCAAGAGGAAAAAAGTCATCCCTCTTTGACGTTAAAATCATCCCCTCGCGAAGATTATTCGAGTTGTAGTATGATGATTATATCTATTGCGAATTCCGTTGTAATCATGAGTAGCTAAACTTCTCTGCTAGGGTTATGGAAGCCTTGTGATATACTATCTATTACTATGAGTTTGTGAATTCTTGATGTGTATGCTACTTATATCATTACTCTCTTCGTTTTAATTAAATTCTTGTGGTTGCAAACATATAGAATACACCATTATAGAATTAACTTGTTCGAGAGAAAAGTTACATGTTTGGAAAAGAAAGTGTGACAAGGAAATAGGGCTACCAACCCCTGTTTACATGTTAATGCCTTAACCGGATTAACCTCTTGGAGAGTTTGTACCGTTAGTTATACACTTTAAGCTCGAGAGAGTTAAAGTTAAATAATCCTGGATAGTTGAGAGACACTAGGATTTACCATTAGAATACGAATCTCTATAAGTGCATGCATGTCTAAATTCTACATAACTCATAGTTAATAGATACGTAGAGCTCATAAGGTGGACATAACCCTAACTTATTATTCTCTGTGATTAAATTTTACTAAACAAAGCATTCATTCGTTACTTTGATACTCTTAATTCATGCCACAAGTAAATCCCCCATTTCCACAAAATTTTAGACCTACAGCCTGCTAACGATTACAAAACTTAGTGACCAAGTATTCCCTGTGGGATTCGACACCCAACCCAGTTGGGTTCTATATTTGACAGCGACCGCTTACACTCTTACAAGAGCTGTAGTTTGGGTGTTATCACCTATATATAGCTAATATCCAATACTAATATCTATATCTCCTTTCTAGAACCTACATTAATAGAGGGGTTCTTAAAAATGTCATATTTTCTATCAGAAAAGCCAGTATTATGAAAAACCTTGGTTTCTGTACTATAGAAATTTCCTAGAATTTTAATCTTTTTATACAATACGACTCATGGGTATGATCCGTATTTTGGGGTACAGATGGTATAGTCCAGTCGTATATTGACCAGTGTTGGTTGGTGGGATGGATTTTGGTTACTGGAATGGATATTTCTAAGGGGTATGAGTTGTATAAGTGGTTACGGATCCTTTGTTTCCTTAACTTAATCTTAGACTTGGTTACTTAGGTTGGATCTGAGTACGAGTGACTCACCATGAGCCGTAAGCCAGGGTATAAGTATGCCTAGGACTCGTATGGTGGACAGTTTCTAAATCTTCTTTGGTTTTAAATCTGCTAGGGGTACGAGTGAAAGGTATTGATCATATTCTTTGGAGAAGGCTTGGTAGATGAGTCACATGCTAGACACTGTTTGATCCAAAGGTTGAGGCCAGGGTAAGAGTGAAGGGTACCACTCGTATTGGAAGGGCACGACTTGTAAGGGTCACTCAACTCCCTGTGATGTAATTTTATGCAACTTAAGTAGACCCTTTTGGTCAAAGATTCTCGTACTTTTACTTTTAGTTTTTGTTTTTGCTTTCTGCAGGTTTTTATTCAGTGCATGCCCCATACTCGAAGTTCTTGTCAACCGTTATTACCTATCAATCCTGAACCACAACGTATTGGCAGAATGGAGGCAAAACACAAAATTGAAAGGATGGTTGCTCAACAGGAACAGGCGAGACTTGCTGCTCTAGCGGCAGCTCAAGTACATCAACAAAATATTAATAACCCTGGGCGAGCAATAAATCCTGACGACGAGGACCTAGGTGATGATGAGTTACTAAACCCTAGGTATGCTGCTGAGATCGCAACACCTGCCAACAGAAGAGATCGTCAAGCTAGGTTTAGGCCTGAACGTCGAGTTATGCAACTTTCTTTCGACGATGATGATGATGATCCTGATGGAGCCGGAGCCACAGGATCCATTATTCCTCCACCATTGGCACCCGGAGCCAAGTTCAACTTCACAAGAACCATGATTCAGTTATTGCAACTCAAGGGATTATTTTGTGGACTAACAGGCGATGATCCGAATATGCATCTCATCAACTTTATTTCTACATGCAAGTCGTTTGACAATCCTGGTGTTGGTCAGAATGCAATTCGATTACATCTATTTCCATTGTCTCTGTCTGGGGAGGCAACTCTATAGTTGAATGGGCTGACTCCTGATTCTATTACAAATTGGAGGCAATTGAGAGACACTTTCCTAGAAAGATTCTTTCCGCCATCCAAAAGAGCATAATTAAGAGATGAAATCAGCAACTTTCGGCAGATTCCAACCGAATCTCTTCATGAAACATGGGAGAGGTTCAAGACGAAGCTTATGAGGTGCCCAAACCATCACATGACCAATGTCCACCTAATGGAGATACTATACAGAGCCTTGAATTCAATAACTAAACAAGTGGTGGATAATGCGGCTGGAGGATCATTTATGGACCTCACCTTTGGGCAGGCAAGCAATATGCTAGATCAGATGACGAAGCAAAGTAGAGCTTGGCATACCAGGGATTCTGAGGTAGCAAGCCCTACTAGGTAGCAAGCCCTACTATACCTATTGGCATGACTGCTGAACAAAGGAGAAGAGAAGAAGAACGTGATCAAGATATGGCGCACATGAAAACACAAGTGGATTTTCTTACAAAGCATCTATTATCAAGAAAGACCGAAAAAGTCAAAGCTGTTGCGTTAAAAGGAAGAGACGAATCTGATTCAGAAGAAGAGGCCAACTACTTAAACAATCAGGGGGGTTTCCGAGGTAATACCCAAGGAAACCAAGGTCGGAACTATTATGATAAATCTGGAAACAAGGACCAAGGTAGTTGGAAGAACAAGAATGACAAAAGTGGTTTGTATGTTCCCCCAGGAATACATGACGCCACTACATCTGGTTCTGGAAATATGGAAGATATGATGGCTAAACTGTTGAAAGGAGTGGAAGCAACCAGCGCGGGAGTAACGGAGGTAATACATGATTTTTCCTCGATAAAGCAATTGGTTGACTCACATTCCACTTCACTAAAACAAATAGAGCAGCAATTGAGCCAACTTTCAGCAGCACTCAATCAAAGAAAGGCTGGCACTTTACCTAGCGACACTATGAAAAATCCAAGGAACGACGGATCATGCATGGCTATTACTACCAGGAGTCGTAAGGTGCTGGAAAATTCATCCCAAAGAAAGCAAGTGGCCGAAAATAAGGAAGATGATGACGCCATAGAAGCTGACCAAGACGTCCATGACGTCACCCCTAGTAGGTTGCAGCCTGAAACTGCCAAAATTCGAAAGCAAGAGGAGAAGAGAGCCGTGGATAAGACAATTCCTTATCCACCACCACCCTTTCCTCAAAGATTGAAGAAGTCTGCGGATGATACAAAGTTCAGCAAATTTATGAATATGTTAAAGCAGCTGACCATTAATGTTCCGTTGGTAGAGGCACTAGAACAAATGCCTGGGTATGAAAAATTTTTGAAGGATCTTTTGACAAAGAAGCGAGCAGCAAGCTATGAGTTGAAGGATACTGTTCATCACTGCAGCGCAATCGCTACCCGATCAATAGTTCAGAAGAAGGCTGACCCTGGTGCTTTTACTATTCCTTGTACGGTTGGATCTATGAATTTTTCTAAGGCATTGTGTGATCTGGGTGCTAGCATCAATTTGATGCCACTATCCACCTACAAGAAGTTGGGGTTAGGCGATCCGACACCAACCAATATGAGGCTCGTGATGGCTGATAGGTCGGTAAAACGACCTGTGGGTATCTTGAATGATGTATTGGTAAAGGTTTCTTCATTCATCTTTCCGGCAGACTTTGTAATTCTGGATTGTGAGGCGGATTCTGAAGTTCCTATAATCTTGGGACGTCCTTTCCTTACAATAGGAAGTGTGCTTATTGACATGAGAGCTAATGAGCTTTTATTTTGGTTGAATGACGAAGTGGTCCGTTTTGATATATGCAAAGCAGTAAAGCAGCCCAGCGATATGAATGTGTTCTCTGTAGCTGATGTTCATTATGAGGATAAAAAATCATTATCTGAAACAAAACAGCTTACTGTTGAGCCATTGTCTGCTGCGCTACTGAATGCCGAGCATAAGGATGATGAAGATTATGAAGAAACTATGTGTGCTCTAACAGAAATAGGGTCCTATTCTCATACTCCTGAATAGCCGTACCTTGATCTTAAGAATCATCCATCACCAACAGCGAAGACTTCCATTGAAGAGCCACCAATGCTAGAATTGAAAGAGCTCCCCGATTATCTAAGGTATGTGTTCTTGGAAAGAGGAAATACACTTCCGGTAAGTATGGTGGATGATTTAAGTGAAAAGCACATAGAGGCTCTCATCTCTGCTCTGAAGAGATACAACAGAGCCATGGGTTGGACTATTGATGATATAATTGGTATCCCTCTTGGGATAAGCATGCACAAGGGTCATCTCGAAGAAGATTGCATGCCTACAAGAAAACCTCATTGTCGTCTGAATCCATTCAGAAAATGATCCACCATCTATCTCGATGAATTCTAAGTAATCGAGATATCTATGTCGTGCCGCAACAATAAATCAAGCGCTTGGTGGGAGGCAACCCATCGTTTTTTATTTTTTTCTTTCTTTCGTTCTACTAATTGTTTCCTTTTGATAAATAAAAATCCAAAAATAAGAGTCGTGCCACGACCAAAACTAAGGCGCTTGATGGGAGGCAACCCATCGTTCTAATTGTTTTTGTTGTTTTTGAGTGAATGTAGGTGCAAGAGTTATAACGGAGGAGATTGGTTTCAAATTTTGATTTGGAAGTTTGCATAGTGAAGGTGGTAAGTTAGGAATGAAGAAGCAAAAGGTTATGGATTGAGCATTGCTCATGAAAATATAGGCATCGAACAAGGCTCGGCCTAGGTAAAACTAGGCCACGAACAAGGCAGGGCCTATACTATGGCCTAAGGTCTTGGAATCTAGTGTGCCATAGCATAGGCACCGCCCATGCCCAAGTATGCCATAGCATAGGCGCCGCCTATGCTAATGCCTTTTGTCTCTGAATCTCATATGCCATGCTAAAGGCGCCGCCTATGCCTAGGAATGCCATGGCATAGGCGCCGCCTATGCTAGACAATGCTTTGTAAAAGGCGCCGCCTATGCCAAGCATAGTCAAAGCAAAAGGTGCCGCCTATGGTCACTTCTTGTCTCCAAATCTGATTTTAAATGGGTCAAAACCCGACCCAACCTTTTCCTATAAATATGAGACTTAGTCTTGAACCAAAAACACATTGGAAATCTAGCTTATGCGCCACCTATAGCCTTCAAATCCTCTAAAAAATTTTCCTTTTACTCTTTTTCTTCACAAGAACATCATCCAAAGGCATCAATCAAGTAAGTACTACTTTGTTCTTCATTTATATTCCGTAAGTACTACACTACTACGCCCATTATGAATTGTTGAATCTTGAATGTAGTATTGATGATTTGAATGTGATTGAATTATTGTGATACAACCAAGTGGGTGAATGAATACGTAAGGATGATCTTAACTTATTTCCAACTTGAATTTGATTTTGATGCACTATCATACTTCTGTGGAATTGATATGGTCACAAAAATTGCTTAATCTTGTCACTTGAATACTTGTATGTTGGAATGACTTGTTCATCGGAATAAGAATTATAGTTGCCTACCGACATAGGAGGTTGTGATTATTGTTAGATGCTATACCTTGATTCAATCCCTATGTAGTAGTCTTGATATATCAAACATGAAAGTATTGCCCAGATTACAAGAAGTATGACTGCTCTGATTTTATTGTGCAATATAGCACCTAAAACGTATGTCGATGAAGTCTGAATAATCGACCACTTTCACTTCACTAGTCTGTACCAACAAACTAAGTGTGGGGTGGTGCCCCTATTTCTTGTTTATAGATTGTATCCATCGAGATGATGCTAACATGAAAATTTTTTTAGTCTCAGGTACAATGGCACCCAAAGCAAGACAAGGCAAAGATAAGGCTACCACTTCCCAAAAAGGCAAGAAAAGAGGCAGAAAAGAGCAAGGAGAATCATCTTCGATGCAATTACCACGCTGCATATTTGGAATAAAATGGGTTCCTGAGGAGGAAGCGAAGGAATGGTATAGGAACAACAAGGAAAGAAAATATGTTCATGTGGACTTGATAAACAAGGAAAGCCTAGCGAAGAAGGAACCACGCATGTTGGCCAAGATCATGGCATTACATCTTGATTTCATCTTCCGAGACATAGGAGAATGTAATCTCAATTTGACAAGAGAATTTTATGCCAACTGGTCGCCGAAAACCACAGGCAGCGAGGTCAAGATTCGGGGCCAAGTTTTACAACTCAATGCGGATTTCTTCAACTCCTTTCTTGGCTTACCTTCAGTCGATCCATCCCCATTCAAAGAGTTGTACAGTAGACCTCCATATAGAGAAATTCGACACACACTTTGTGGAACTAGATCCATGGCAAGGTGGAGCAGACATAAAGACACCGGACGACACAATACCTTCCTATATGCTTCTTTGAATAGGGAAGCAAGGATATGCTTGCCTATAGTCAACTCTTGCCTTATTCTAGGGACGCAATACACCAAGATAACAAGAGATAGAGTGTGCCTGGTATATGAATTGATGACGAATGTCCCTATTAACATCGGGGAAATCATTCGCTCCACAATGCAGAAAGCTAGGCTACACAAGCGGTCCTACTTTAGCTTCGGCAATCTGTTGACTGCAATCTTGAGGAAGGAAGACATCGAAGAGGAACCGGCTGATCATAAACTCCCACACAACCCGAAGAAGGTTGACCTCACAAAGGTCAAAGATGTTGAATCAACACATGGCGTCAACCTTACTATGACAGAGAGAAATGCTCGGGATGAGAGTTTCTTTCGCCATTTTTATGGCATGACTCAGTTTACAATGATGAGCAGAGGTCGTGTTCCAACTGCTGCAGAGCTTCAACAGCTGGATCATGACTATTCAATGAATGTGCATGCAAGGGAGATATGTGGAGTAGGTACATACTTTGAGGAACCTCTTGATGACGATGTGCTGACCGATGATGATCGACGAATGTCAGACTCTGACGTGGAGGAGAATTCTGATGACGACAACTCCTATGATGATTCCGACGAAGGGGGTATGACCCCCAACATAGAGGAGGAGTCCGACTGACCAGGTTCTTTGTATTTATTTTCCACTGAGGGAAGTGTGTCCCGTCTAAGTGTGGGGTGGTGGTATTTGCATGCTATACTTCTCTATCCGCATTTGCATTTATGTTTGCTTTAGTTTTTTTTTTTCATTTTTTGTTTTAGTTTTTTTTCATTTTTCATTTTTTTGGTAGTTAAATTTTTTTTACTTAGCTTTGCATGAAATTATTCTAATAGGCAGCATGAGATTATAACAAGAGTTTGTGCTAAAATCATGACTATTGAGACGTTTAGGCTCTAATTGTGACTCACTATGTGATATTGTGTGGTTCAATTCCTCCATCTGTTGGGTCAAGAGTCTAAGCTACTCCCAATAAAGTTGACCATGTGCCTTGTGTGTGTGAGGATATACTATACTCTATGCTTGTGGCTGATGCTAGAACTTGCCTGGTATGTATGTAAAGCGAAAATAAAGCGTACAAGTTTAGGAGATGATTTAGGCATTTCTTTGGCAACTTATGATTGTTTACCTTCTCTTTACCTACCCGTGGACATTATCCTAGTTAACCCCTTTTGAGCCTTTAGCCTATTTTCTTTGACAACCTCATATGTAAGCCTAATCCATTTTTTTCAAGACCATAATTTGATCCAAATTCCTAAGTACTTTAAATTTTAAAGTTATGTGACGAAATAAGAGGAAAATGGGTGAGTATGATGCTTTAGAATGTATTGGTGCTTGAATTTGTTATGAAAAAAAAGTGCTATCATAAGAGGTATGTTATGAAAAGAAAAAGGAAAGAAAAAATAAAACTGAAAAGTTAGTTATGTTCAAAATTGAAAAACAAAAGAGGAGAAAAGGGGTGGTAGAATAAAAGAAAGTAGAAAGGTTGTTTGAAAGAAAAGTGTTAATGATACAATGTGATGTATTAAAGCGCTTAGGAACATAGTCACTATTTCTGGCCAAAATAGTCCTACCCGTTCCTTAGCCTACATTACAACCTGTAAAAGACCTATTTGATCCTAAGCTTGGCATTCTGATATTTAGTGGAGCATTACACTAAGGGCAAGCCTATGGTCATCAGTTGCAACATATGAATTCTTTGTGAGAGTGAGAGCAAGGATAATCCTATACCCATGTTTGATCCAAATATATACAATACTTGTGAGTGATTATGGGTAATATATGGTGAGACACACATGGTTGATGAGTTTTGGGTAGTTGTGTATGATTCTTTGTGCCTTTACTTTTGAATATGAGTTGACCACCATCACGAGTCTATGTTAGAGGTTAAATTGTTTCTACTAATGATCAGAAAACTACTCTTTGTTAAAGATTGCTATGCCTGTCTTGATGAGTATTTCGTGTTGTTGCTGTGAAACCCTAAGTAAATGTGTAGATGGACATAATAGTTTGTTCGAGGAGGAACAAAGCTTTAAGTGTGGGGTGTTGATGATAGGCGAATTTACACGCCTAAAGTACTATATTTTACCCATATTCTAGCTAAGTTTTGAGGACAAATTATATAATTCATGCACTTTTAGTCGTTTTTCCTGTAATTGAGCTAACAAACGTGATTAGCACGTTTTCAGGTATAAATGATGCAGATTTCAGCATTTTATGAATAACTTGATGCCAAAGGAAGCTTCACGAAAGAAGGAAGGGAAAGCTTGGACGCCAAGGACCAAAAGTGGCGCATGGAAAATCTGTCCCGGGCAAAAACAGCAATTCTGAAGACTTTGGGGACTAGCAGTAACTTAGTAGGATTAGGATAATGATACATTAACCTAGTAGGATTGGGTTAAGTAATGCAGTAGCTTAGTAGGAATAGGATATGGGTGTTATAAATACCCTATTTTGCTAGAGATTTCAATTCATTCTTCACGATTCCACACAATTCCCCCATTCCATCAATTCCCATACATCCACCATCCATCCATCCATCAAAACAATTCTCTTTATTAATTCATTGCTGACATTATTTTTCATCTATTCGACTTTTAATTTTACAACAAGAGAATCGCTATTTTGCAAGGAATTCACGCCTAACACCACACCATACTACACGTGAGATCTTTTATTGTGGTATAATGATAATGTCTATTGTGATTTCCATCGCACTCATGAATAGCTAAACTTCTCTTTTGGGGTTATGGAAGCCTTATGAGATACTATCTAAGGCTATGAGTTTGTGAATTCGTGACACGTGTGTTGCTTATATCATTACTCTCTTCATCTTAATGCAAATTCTTGTGGCTGCAGACACAGAATAACGCCAGTATAGCATTAACTTGTTCGAATGAAAAGTTATATGTCTGCAAAAGAGATAATGTCAAGGTAATAGGGTCCCATCCCCTATTAAAAAGTTAGTGCCGTAACTGGATTAACCTCTTGGAGAATTCGTACCATTAGATACTCTTTAAGCTCGAAAGAGTTAAAGTGAAATAGTCCTTGTTGAGGTCGAAAGACGCTTGGATTTACCATCGAATACAATTCTCTATAAGCACATGCATGTCTGAATTCCGCACAACTCATAGCCAATAGAGATGTACAACTCATAAGGTGGACATACCCCCAACTTCTCAATTCTCATTGTTTTACATCTTACCAAACATTCTTACTTTTTACTTTGCTATTTTCCGTTTTTACCTTATTACTTTGGTTACATTACTTGCACGACAAAACTCCCCCCTTTTTACAAGACTTTCTCTAAAAGTCTAGTAATCTTTGCTTACTTGTTGACCAAGCTATTCCCTGTGGGATCGATACCCAACCCAGTTGGGTTATATATTTGACAACGACCGCTTTACACTCCTACGAGAGATGTAGATTGAGCGTTATCATAGGGGTATTTTGGCCATTTCCCCACTTATACTAATGGGGTCCCATGACTTCTTACCTACTTGGAATGTTATTTACCATATTAGTTTATCCATTAATACTTAGAAACACTCTAAAATTCTCTCAAGAAATTTTGGCCAAGAGAAGCTAGGGTTTCAACTAGAAGATCAATTTAGGGCATGTCTTGGTGATTTTTTTCCGTCATCATCTTAGTTTAAGGCATGTTCTCTTCCCTTATTGTTAATTTAATCTAAAGGCATGGATTTATGAATGTTTTCATGATTTCATTGATTGTATGATTTTTGTTTTCAAATATCAATTGGGGGTTTTGATGCTTGGTTATGGTTTTCCATGGATTTACTTATGCTTTTATATGCATTAATGGTGGTTTTGGATAATTGGATTGCATGGGAATGGTTTATTGGTAATTGGAATTGGTTTTGGTCATAGTATGTGCCCAATATGTTTGAAAAAATGCTTGTAAAGATATGTTCATTGCATTGACTACTTTTAATGGAACTCTTGCATGTTTTAAAACTTTGTAAAGGAATTATGCATGGTTTAAATGGCTTGGAATGGTAAATAAATAATGGTTACTCTTGAGGGGCATATGGAATCCCCTAAGTGGTTTAATATGGTAAATAAAAGGTCACTTGAAAGTCCCCTTAAAACTATAAATACTTGGCTATGGATGATACTTGCAATTAAAGGTTGGTAAGACAATACCATTATGACCTTGGTTCATAATCATTAATGGTTTGGTTATTTTGAAATTGGTTTGAACTGAGAAATAATGGTGGGAGGTACAACTAAGTCGTGGAAGGTGGAGGTCCCGGGGGGACCAAAACTGGAAACTCATATTTACCGATATGAGGTTGGTCTTGGTGACCATGTGCATGATGTCACAATATATTTAGGGGATGTACTAGTCATCCCTATGGTTTCTTCCTTAGTCGTGTGGCTACACGCACTGGGGCTCTTTCAGCAAGAGCAGCTGAACCCATATAGCCCGTAGGTGGTTTAGGACGACAAAGCTACAAAGCCCAGGTAAAGTTTTTAATGGCATGCTAAACCCAGTTCTTTTTCCCGGCATGATTATATATATATATATACATATATATATATATATATGGTTGTGTGCATATGGATGGTTTTAACTTGTTTTTATAAATGACATTATTTTATCCTTACCTTGAGATCATGCTAGCGGTCACTCGCTAACCCCATCTACTGGCGGCTGTATACCCATACTAAGCAGGAACCAACCATTCTTCTCCTTCTACATAGTAATTGAATTAGGGATAACATTTGGACTGGAGTGGTGAGCTTCCATCCTTTTGAAAGGCTCCATTTTATGTCATGGATATTTCTAGACATATTTGGTTTTATTTTGGAAATTGGTTTTGGCTATGGTTGGGGGCATGTCCCAACTGTATTTCATTACTCTTTTAGTTAGAGGCTTTGTGGTACTTCTATGGGTTAGAATGGAAGTAATTGGTATAGGTGTCGGCCTTGGCATTGGAATAAGTAGGTGGGATGACATAAGTTGATGATATTATTTGTTGTTCCATCCTATTTCATTTGGGATTAATTATATCATGTTTTGGAACATCTTTGGTTATGGCTTAATTTATGGCCCATGTTTTGGTATGGTTCTATATGGTTGGATTATTGGTATGGGATAGTTGGACTTAGTTGGGTTGGTCATGGTTGTGATATTATCCCATAGTCTTTATGTGAGTTGTCACATCATCTTGTTATATGCTCGAAATCCAGCTAACTCAGGGCAAGCGACTGGAGGTTGGGTTGGGTAATTGGGGTGGTCTCCGGTCCTGATCCGACTTAGGACGCCCATTGTGACAAGTCCCAAGGCAGGTCGTGTCATGTTTCCATGGTGGTACCAATATTTCATGAATGAATATGAGATAAGGATGTAATTTTCACAAACAACCAAAATGAGAATATCAAATATCCAACCAATATACCAACCGTGGGAGCCAAAAATCCACTCAAATCCACTGACCTTCTCAGATCTAATATAGTCCATAAACCATCAAGTGCAACATGCAAGAAAAATCTCATTGATAGTACATAATCTTAAAATCTAGGATTTTTCACACCAAAAAGAGTACAATCAAGCATACATATATCAATACCAAACAAACAACATCATACAAGACCCCACACGGTCACACATAGTAAGTCATGTCTCAAAACCACCAAATATTATCACATAGGCCCCCACACGGGCACATAAATCACCCAAATAGATTTTACATGATATAACCCCATAACTATAACATTCTTTTACATTACTATTAACTACCTAATGTAGTCTAAGGAAAGTTAAGCAATAACCTACATTGAATGCTGAAACTGGAACAAATAAGACTTTATCACCGAGTTTTAACCTCATCCATGGACTCAAAATTATCTAAAAGTAGAAATATAGAATCTACACATCAAAAAAAAGCCAACAATACTGATGCCCCCCAAAAAATACCCTCAAATAAGATACAATACGGTCTCTATCAAATTATAGTAACCCAACTAGTCTGGGGGTCGATTCCACAGAGAATAGATCGAATCTATCTCTCGAACTTGTTGAAGTATCTGAAAGTGCACAAAAGAAAATGGGGGAAGTTGTAGTAAATATTAAAATATAACAAGTCTTCATTGCTTTTGGTTGTAATCTATCTGAGATGAACTCTAGGACTGTATTCCCCCTAGCTTCCTATCTCTGTAGGTTTAATATGCTCAATTCGACTATCTCACTGCTACACATGCAGAACCTGACAAAATAGGTATTAGTAGCCATCTTGTGAATGCCTCGGTAAATTTCACTCTTCACCTTGTAAGTGTCATAGTGTTTCCTTTCAAACCCTTGTCTTTTATCCCATTTTAACTATCACTTTATGAGTTTTAAGTTATTAGACGAGAGTTGATAGACTTGAATCACTGTTGGAATATCATTTTCCCAATATTAACCTCTCTAGTAAAGATGATTGTGAATATAGACAAGTCCTTAAATTCTGCAGTAATTAAGGAAAAATACAATCCAATGAAGATCACAATGCATGTATAAACGATGATCTAGTCAAACCTCACACTTCACCTACTTTGTTATTCTACAAGGGTTCCCACAAACCTAGCTACTGGGTTTAGCTACTCATAGTTTCAAGAAATTATATGGAGTTCAATAAAGAAAGTATAGAAATAATCTCACGACAATGGAAGAATAAAAATTAAGAACACAAGGATTCCAAGATCAAAAGTCAATCTTGAAATCAATATATGTTTGTGAAAATTATGAGTGTATAAAAGTGCATACCCTATATAAAAAATACCAAAAGAGTATTTATATATTACAAATAAAACACCTAAAAATCTTAACAAAAAAAACAGGAAACTTGGGTCGGCAGGCACTTACGAGCTATAAGTGGCACCGATGCCACGTAGTTAGCCATCGTAGGTGGCAATCTCCTCAAATTTGTGATTTACCTGAGAAATTATTTTCTTCGAATTTTACCGGGGATTTATTCTTGGAGATTTACCTGCGAAATTATTACTTGAGAAATTATTGGGGGATTGTGCTGCTACAAATTAAGTTGAAATTATTTCTTGGGTATTTACTTAGGATTTTTGTGACTTGAAAAATTTATATAGGAAAAGGATAAACTTGAAGAATAAAAAATATAAAATAAAAAGAAATTAGACATTAAATCATGGACATGTATGATCAAGCAAAAGATGCTCAAGAAATTAAACTTAGTTTGTTGACATAGATGGTATCACAGATGTATTTGTGCTGAATATACCTTAACTTAACTAATTATGTTATCATCAAAAAATTAAGGTGAAATTTTCGTTGGCCTAAGATAGGGCGAAGAACGACTTAGGGCTCAAATAGAGCTTGTTTTTCTATTGGTTTCTACTGGCTAATTTTAATATAATTATAAGGAATCATATACTACGCCCGATAATATAATATATCAATATAATGTATATTTAGCAGTTGTTTGGCGTGAGATATAAAGTATGATTATCACGAAATAAAATAATAATAATAATTTTATTTTACATTTAGTTGAAACTATTAGGTAGTTTCAGAATTATATACATGATGAGATTTGTATTACGGGGTAATATACTCGTATATGTGATGTATATAGTACATATTTCGAAGTTGATAGTCAGTAAAATATATATATATATGTATATATACGTATATTTCATGTAGTGATCTACATAGTAGTCCAAAGCTAGCCTAACTGAATCTATATATCCAAATATTTGAATAATTTGTTAACATCATATGATCGATGTAATAATACACTATTGATGTTATAATGATGAAGCTAGTTAATCGATAATTCATCAGATTAATATGTTGTATTACGATATATGTATATATATATGTGTATATATATATATATATAATAGCGTATTTAAAAATTAATTAACCAAAATTGTTTGTAGTATACGAAATGCATTGACATTATTATGCGATTAACATCATTAATTTTATTTACATAATTTATTTATAATTAATTTGAAAAAAATAATTTTATTTATTTTTAATATTAATTTTATATATTTACTATATTTATCAAATATCAACCTAATTCAATTCAATATTCCTAATTTATTTAAATTCTAGCCCTTTTATACTCAATTTGTGTTAATTGATTTTAATTTGACTCAATCAAAATCACCAATTCAATTTTTTTAACCCAATTTCTAATCCCAATTTGACTCATCTCCTCAATTTTAAACTCAATCGTTCATCATATTTGATAAACGGTCAATATTAAATCAATTTTCACTTCTTATTTTTCTTGAAATTGGATTATTTCAGACTATTTTTCTTGAATCAAGGGTCTATTGAAAACAACTTATCTACCTTAGTGTTAAGGTCCACGTATACTTTACCCTCCACAGATCCCAATTTGTGGGACTAGATCTTGTTAGTTGTTGTATTCATTTTCTCGAAATCTCATAAAGAAAACAATCAAAAGATGTCACCTTGATTAATTATTATTATTATTATTATTATTATTACATTTATGCCCAGCTTATTTTGAATTTTTAATCGATAATTTTTATATGATATTTTTTATCTGACATACGTAATTTATTTGTAAGAATAACAATTTTCATAATATTTATTTATTTATTTATTTATTATTATATTTAAATAGAAGCCTAAGTCGATTCAACTATCTTCTCAATTTTATTTAAATTCTAGCCAACCTTTATATCTAATTGATGTCAATTTTAACCTATATTTTAATTCAATCACTACTGAAAAAAAGTCCATCGCTGCTCTGCTTCCGCTGCCCCTATGATTGTAATTTCTCATTCTCGCATTATTAAAAAAATAAAAAAAGTTACCACCAAAAAGTAATCTCGGATGGAGGTAAGTGACCACTTTTGGTCGGTTTTTTTTCTTTTTAAAAATGAATTATTATTATTATTATTAAACTATTATAATTATTAATAATTTATTTTATCATACATAACATTAATTTTACATGCGTAATTTACTTTTATATCGTATCTTATTATTTTTCTCGTTATTATTATTATTATGTTATTATTACATTTATAGCATCCCAAACTCTATTCAATTTTCCAATTTTATTTAACTTCTAGTCATTTTGATATTCAATTTGTGTCAATTCTAGTCTAAATGAGTTTTAATTTGGTCAAATTGAAAATCTCCAATTAAAATTACTTGAATTTGGCTATCTCTATAATTTTAATCCCAACCATTGATCATACAGTTAAATATAATATTTGTATAATGAATATCTCTATATCATACAGTTGAGGTAATAATATTATGCTACTATTGGAGTTATAATAACTTAACGTACATATATAACCGATAATTCATCAGAATATAATGAATATATTCTATTATGAGGTAATATACTTGTGAATGTGATGTACATAGTTCTATTCAAGAGTTGATATATACATACATGCATACATTCATATATATATATATATGTGTGTGTGTGTGTGTATGTATATGT
The DNA here is from genome assembly GCA_030864225.1 of Capsicum baccatum var. pendulum. Classification (NCBI taxonomy): domain Eukaryota; kingdom Viridiplantae; phylum Streptophyta; class Magnoliopsida; order Solanales; family Solanaceae; genus Capsicum; species Capsicum baccatum. The sequence goes on along the minus strand of CM061555.1, from coordinate 281,722,298 downwards.
GTGTGTGTGAATGATATAGTGATCGATAAATGATGTAGTAAAAAACTAACAGAATTTATCCAAACATATTAAATATCATGATTTGAAATGATCGAAGTAATAATATACTGTACGTTGAAGTTAATATTAATGTAAGCTAATCAAATTAATCAATAACTCATCAAAGTATGTATATGAAATACATCACATTATACTACGGGGTAATATACTCGCCTACGTATGTGATGTATATAGTACGTATTTAGAACTTGATAGTCACTAGTGTGTATGTGTATGTATGTATATGTACATATAGTATATATATATATATTATGTAGGGAAGCTATAATAACATAAGATGAACTAACTGATAATTTATTCGAGTATATATGAAATACGTTGTATATTATTCTGGGGTGGTAAAATCGTGTATGTGATGTATATAGTATGTATATGAAAGCTGATAGCCAATCGAATATATGTATATATACGTATATCTGGTGTAGTGATGTACGCAATAATGAAAAGCTAGATAACTGAATCTATATAGAAAAATATTTTGATTAGTATGTTGATATCATACTATTGAGAAAATATACTACTTGTGTGAATGTATATAAGGGTATACATTGTTGAAGTTGTAATAACGTAAGCTAATTAATTAATTGATAATTCATCTAACTAATATGTTGTATTACATGATATATAATATTGTATTTAAAAGATAATTATCTAAAGAATCATCCAAATTTAAGAAATGCAGTAATATTATTATACGATTTAGAAATATACTATTCATGTTAATGTGATAAAATAACTAATTATTTGATTTTTATGCAAACTACATTAAATTATTTGGATGTTATTATAAAAATTATATAATTTATTAATTTTTTATTTTTTAATAAAAATCGATCACAAATAATCATTTTTGAATAATTATTTTTTAAAATAAGTAAATCAACTACTCGTGATCGATTTTTTTTAAAATTTATAATATCCGACCCAATTCAAACTTTGACCGGACCCAACCCATCTTTTTCACCTTTAAGTTTTCCCTTCCTAATTAGGGATTCCTAACAACCAATCTCCAACAACCATCAGCAAAGCAGTAACTCATCACCACCACCGTTGAGCTTCCGCCGACCCTACTTCTGCCACCAAGCTTCTGTTGAGCTTCCACCTTCTGCCACCGAGCTTCCACCGCTCTTTCTTCTTGCGATACCAAAGCATCAACTCTTCCATAACTTGCGTTCTTGCCCAGGTACCCATTGTTTATTCTCTTTACTTTTGGAAACAACAAAACATAAAATTGACACATTTTGTCGGCCTACTAACTACTTGTACTAGAAAAGTCCTCATGATTTTTCCTAATCTTAACCAAATCACTTTCTTAAAAAATTATGAAAATAATATTGTCAACCTTCCATTGTGTGGATATATCTAATTTCCTTTTTTTTTTTGCAAGTAAATGTAAAAAAAAAGTTTGAATTTGTAGCATATATGTCACTTTAACAACAGTGCAAGCAAAGGATCTTTAGAAGCACTATAGAATAAAAATAAGAATTTTGAGGAAAACTAAGTTTTACAGTTTACTTTTCTTGATAATCCATTATAGTTTTAGTATTTTGGTGGATTTTTTATGGTGATTTTAATCTAAGAATATGAGAAAAGAAGGATCTTGATGTTAAGAACTCTTTCATTTTATTTAATCAAGTTCTTGTTCACACTTTGAGTTAACTTGTTTCTTAATTTTTAAAGTGTTGGTTGTTAGATGAGTTTCTTGATTTTAATGTGTGGATTCATCTTTTTCTTATTTTTCCGCATAATTTTAGCATGAGAGCTTGCTTTCTTTTGTTGGGCATTTAATAATCATATACTGTTCTGATTGTAGCTAATGATCAACATTTCTTGGAATGTTGTTGGGAATATGGAAATTAATTGTAGCTAATTGTCATAATTTTTCTTGTTTTACCTAATGATCAAGATATTTTCTTCTAGTTTCCTAATGAGTTTCTTGGAATTTGATGTTTCTTTTTGGCAGAACCCGAATACAAAAAAAGATTGCTTTGTTATTTTTCAGCGACCATTTTTGTCTTTCTCTTTAACTTAGGTCAAGCAAAGGTAGTGACTTGAAATGTTTAGGTGTAGTTACTTGAAATGTGAACTTGCATTTTGAATTTAGTTATTTTTGGTCACTTGTGAAGTGAATTAGTGACTTGAAATATTTAGGTATAGGTACTTGAAATGTGAACTTGTGTTTTGGGTTTCGTTAAGTGTGGTCACTTGAGAAGTCAATTAGTGACTTGAAATGTTTAAGTGTAGGTACTTGAAATGTGAACTTGTGTTTTGAATTTAGTAAAGTTTGGTCACTTGAAAGTGAATTATTGACTTCAAAATGTTCAATAGGTACTTGAAATGTTAACTTATGTTTTGAATTTAGTTAAGTGTGGTCACTTGAGAAGTGAATTAATGACTTGAAATGTTTAAGTGTAGGTACTTGAAATATGAACTTGTGTTTTGAATTTGGCTAAGTTTGGTCACTTGAGAAGTGAATTAGTGACTTGAAAATATTTAAGTGTAGGTACTTGGAATGTTAACTTGTGTTTTGAAATTAGTTAACTTTTGTCACTTGTGAAGTAAATTAGTGAATTGAAATGTTTAAGTGTAGGTACTTGAAATGTGAACTTGTGTTTTGAATTTAGTTAAGTTTGGTCACATGTGAAGTGAATTAGTGACTTGGAAATTTTTAAGTGTAGGTACTTGAAGTGTGAACTTGTGTTTTGAGTTTAGTAAAGTGTGATCACTTGAGAAGTGAATTAGTAACTTGAAAATATTTAAGTGTAGGTACTTGAAGTGTTAACTTTTGATTTGAATTGAGTTAAGTTTGGTCACTTGTGAAATGAATTAATGACTTGAATATATTTAAGTGTATGTACTTGAAATGTGAACTTGTGTTTAGTGTAGTGACTTGTAATGTATACTTGTGACTAAAAAATGGTTAAGTGTAGTCACTTCAAATGTGAACTAAGTTACTTTAAAATTATGAACGTGTCACTTGAAAATAATTAAATGTAATGTCTTGAAATGTATACTAGTGACTTTAAAATGGTTTAGTGTAGTGACTTAAAATGTGTATTAGTAACTTGAAAATAGTTAAGTGTAGTCACTTGAAATGTGAACTAAGCTACTTTAAATTGTGAACTCGTGACTTAAAAATAAATAAATGTAGTGTCTTGAAATGTATACTAGTGACTTTAAAATGGTTACGTGTAGCCACTTGATATGTGTACTAGTGACTTGAAAATAGTTAATGTAGTTACTTGAAAATATGGTTAAGTATAGTGACTTGAAATGTGTACGAGTGACTTGAAAATGGTTAAGTGTAGTTACATGAAATGTGAATTAGTTACTTGAAAGTGGTTAAGTATGGTGACTTGAAATGAATGATTAATTGTAGTGACTTGAAAATAGTTAAGTGTAGTTACTTGAAATGAATGATTAATTGTAGTGACTTGAAAATTGTTTAGTTACTTGAAAATATGGTTAAGTATAGTGACTTGAAAATGGTTAAAGTGTAGTTACTTGAAATGTAAATTAGTTACTTGAAAGTGGTTAAGTATAATGACTTGAAAATGTTTAAGTATAGTTATTTGAAATGTGTAGTTACTTGAAAATGGTTAAGTATAGTGACTTGAAATGTAAATTAATTATTTGAAAATGGTTAAGCATAGAAATTTGAAATGTGTACTAGTGACTTGAAAATGGTTAAGTGTAGTGACTTAAAATTTTAATTAGTTATTTGAAAATGGTCAAGTGTAGTGACATAAAATGTGTACTAGTGAGTTGGAAATAGTTAAGTGTACTTACTTGAAAATGGTTTAGTGACTTGAAATGTTAATTAACTATTTGAAAATGGTTTGAGTGTAGTGACTTAAATGTGTACTAGCGACTTGAAATGTGAATAAGTTATTTGAAAATTATCAAGTGTAGTGACTTGAAATGATTAAGTATAGTTACTTGAAATTGAAAACTTGTGACTTGAAAATGGTTGTGTGGTTCCTTGAAATTGTGAACTTGTGACTTGAAAATGGTTAAGTATAGTTACTTGAAATGTGTACTAATAACTTGAAAATAATAAAGTATAGTTACAAAATAAATATGTTTGGTTATATGAAAGATCTCTTCTTTAAGAATTTCCCATTGAGTAAATCTTGTATAATCCATTGCAGTGTACCTTGACAATGTATAATCCATTGTAGTGTACCTTAAATAATCCATTTGACCGGGTACGGAGTTTTAAGATATAAGAAAAGAGTTTTCTTCACATTAAGTGTTGAACATGTGGCACCACTTGAAACCTTCGTCTTGTTCTCTTATTCTTCTAATTTCATCCTCTGTCATCTTAATAGAACAAGTCATAACAATAGTCACAATAATCTGGAAAATCAACTTTGAGTTTATGATGCTTTATATGCTAATATATACTTGTTTATATTTGTTGATTGTTATAATTTTATTTGATACTATAATATCATATAATTTATGCTAATAATGTATTTTTAGCACTTTTTATGACCCAAATTAACATATTCTTATGTCGAATGAGTTTGAAAGAAAGAAACAAGATATATTAGTTGTTCAAAGTGCATCAATTGTGAAAGGAGAAACTAATTCAGCTAATCATCCTTCTCAGTTAAGTAAAATGGATATCTAAGTGCAATTTTTTGGTGGAAATAAAAAAGGAAGAGTCAAAGGTGTAAGCATCTGACAAATCAACATCAACTTTGAAAGAAACTGATGAGATGATTAAGTCCCAAGTTGATGCTTCAAATGCTGATTTGTATGCTCAGTTGCAGAATGAGCGACACAAAAATAAGAGAATGATTAAGGAATTGGACTTGTTGACGAAGAATGTATACAAGAAATCATGTTCAAATAATGAAATCCCATCTCAAGAAGAGAACCAAGCTTATGAAGATGAAAGTGATGATGACTCTAACGATGTGAATGAAAGTGATTCTAATCCTGATAACGTGAATGAAAGTGATTCTAACCTTGATGGTTGGTAGTTTTAATGAGGATTCAAGTTTGAAATATTTTGTTTGGACCATTTATGAATCATACATTATTAATGTAGATATTATGAATTATGTTTTTTGTTAACTGTAATTGTTTATTTTAGACTTGTATTGAATAGTGTTTTTGAGAATTATTGGAGGTTTTGAATAGATTTTTGACTAATTGTGAAATGTTTCTAGTCATTTACGTGTGAATTATTACTTGAAAATTTTCATGGGATGTACATTCTAAATATTCATGAAAATTTTCGTGAGGATTTTTTTTTTTGCGGATTTACTTGGGGCATTTCATACGAATTTTCTTGAGAAATAGTTTCATAAATATCTACAAGAAATTTTCTTTTTTTAATTAGGAATTTTCACCTCTAAACTTCCTTCAGATTTACTTAGGAATCTTCGTGGTGAATAATTTGTGATTTTTTTCATGGAAATCCGCAGGTAAAATCCTTTTTGTATGAAAGTTTACCAAATAATTCATACAAAATTTTGATAGTTAATCGCAAATAAATCCAACAATAACTTACCTGTGGATTTATTTCCACTACTAATTTACATAGGGATTTTCTAAATCCGTAGGTAATAATTACCTACGAAGGTTTTTCTTTTGGATTTGTATTGGCAAGAAAATTCGCAAGTAATCAAATTACTTGGGGATTTTACCGTATTATCTTTATAAAAATTCCCAGGTAAAAAGCACTTTTCTTGTAGTGATTGTAACTAAAATAGGAAGGTGAAAGGTGAAAACAACGAAAATAGGTCTGTATAGGCTCAAATAGGGATCAAGTGATACTTATTCTGGTTTGGGAGGTCATTTAGGCTAAAAGTGGACTATTAAAGAATGATCAATGATCCTTTCCTAACCGACAACCTTACAACTTAGGCAGGACTAACTGAGAAAGTCCTAGATTCAACATACCATGGGAACTAAGTAAGAATCTCACACACACGGCACAGGGTTACATCACAAACTACTACCTATCTGTTCATGCAAATGTAAGCTCTAATTGTTATGTCCCTATTCCTAATGCCATAACAAAATCCATAGTAGTCACATATATAAGCATATCACATAATTCAAAACAACTTTTTTGAAGTGGTATCATTTTTCTATCACATTTAAGAAAAATCACAATAAAATACATCAATTTCCCTCAGGTATTCATTTTCTCCTCATTAAATAAAACAACATAAAACAAAAAACAAAACTTCCTAGACATGTCTAATTTACTATGAACAAACTACAAAGAAAAGAGACACAACAACAAAAACACCAAGAGGACATCTAAACAAACAAGTAGCCCCACCCCCATCAAATAGACATGCATTGTCCCTAATACATTAGGCCGCTACAAAACAAGAGAGTTAGGAACATACCTGTGGCACCATAGGTGCGTATATCTGACGTTAATCACACCAACACTAATTAACACAAATGAACAAAATAACAAGATACCTTTGGTTACCTCCCAAGAAGCCCCTGATTTAATATCGCAACATAATATGGGTACCTTAATTACTTAGAATTCATCAAGGTAGCCAAATGGTTGGCCTCTAGTGTCATCAATGCAATTTATTTTCAAAATCACCCTCATGTCAGATGACTACTTCATGGTCATATGGACATTGAATGTGACCTCCTCATTATTAAGCCTGAACTTATGCTCCTTTTTCTCCATATCCACCAATTCCTTACCCGTGGCAAAAAATGGTCTTCTCAAAATTATGGGCATCTCAAATCAACTTCATAATCTAAGATAGCAAAATAGGTCAAAAATATAAAGTTGTCCACCTTCACCAAAACATTATTTGATATGACCACTAGTTTTTTCACAATACGATTTGTGGGTTTAGGAGGTCTTAAGCCTAGTTATTTTAAAACTTCCAGTGGCATCAAGTCAATGTTGGCCCCTAAGTCACACAGAACTTTGTCAATTCTAGATGTCCCAATTGTGCAAGGAATCGTGGATGCTCTGGGTTCACCTTCTTTTGTGCCAGAGATCGAGATATAATCTCACTATAATGATGCAGCCCACTAATATCCACATAAGTGACAACTCTATTCTTTTTTACCAAATACTTCATAAATTTTGCATTCCCAAGAATCTGCTCAAGAGATTTAAGAAGAGGTATATTCAAACTCAACTCCCTTTTAGCAAAGAAATAAACTTCTTATAGTTCCCTTCTTCTTTATTTTGATTCAACCTTTCCAGAATAGGTAGGTGAGATCGTGGAATGATTTTTACTACCGACTCATCTTCCTTCCCCTTACCTTTATTCTTCTTAATATGCCTGTCAGCACCTATCGTTTCAGGTGTATCATCAATATTAATAATGTCAACCCAAACCTCATCAACAAAAAGCCTAGGGAGATCAACGATGGACTTAACACTCTGAGTGGTAATGGATAGAAAGTGACCTTCATTCTTCGAATTTGGCACAGTATTTCTTGGAAGAGTACCTAATTGACAATGATTCAACATTTAGACATTTGACCAAATTGCTGCTCAAGTTGATTAATTGCAATAGCATGCGATTCTACCTTTTGGCTGAGTCCCAAAATATTTGCCTTACTCAACTTAAGGCAACCTTCTTGACTTTTCTGGACTTTACTAGCTTTAACAAAATAGCCTTTATTCTAGAATCAACATCTCTATTCCCTCGATGAGACATAAACACCACTATTTTTCTTATAATCATCCTTACACCTTAAGTCACCTTATCTTTCTCTGCTCTGATCCCTATAGTAGTTTCGACCTTAGTTCCCTTGCCTCAAGTTCTAAGTTTATTGAGTAGACCTTTCGCCCTTAGCTCAAAAATCCGCTAACTCTCTATCTAGGTACTTTGACTTTTCCTCATAATTATAATTATATGACTTAGAAGCTTTACTTTGTTCGCCCACAACATTCACCTTCTCGAAATTCATAGTTGCAAATTGCTTTGTCGATAACCTAATATCCATCCTCAACTGCACAACCTCTTAAGCCACTAAATCATCTAAAACTTTAGGCTCACTGAAGCACCAATAACATAAGTGTCGGCACCTCTTTCTACCTCCTGAATATGTTATCCTTGATTGGTAAGATAGATGCGATCATAGATTTATAATGCTACATCCTAATGCATGTTCATGAATGCTCCATCGGTAATAGTATCTTCCATAGCTTTGAAATTAGAATTCAGAGCACAATAGAAAATATCCAGCAGATTTCTCCCCGAAATTTTGTGATTAGGCACCATCATCAACTCCTTCTTAAACCAAAACCAGGCCTATTGTAGGTTCACTGGTGACCTCACCTTACAACTCTTTAGGTACCAATCATGACAACCACAAAAACTTTGGGAACCAACATTGGTTTGTCTACGGATGACACTATACCACTCATATGAAGTCTTGATAACTCAATACCAAAGTCGTACCTTGGGCAATGAGCTCAGAACTCAGAATTTTCAGAGTAAAAAATCAGGGGTGTTACATACCCCCCGGATCATTCGTGCCCTAATAAGGAGTGAAGGCATCTATTAGCACAAAAGTAAAATAGAAATGCAACCACAATTCCTTTAATAAAGCCAAAAAGCAAAGATAGTAGGAAAATGATTACCTTAAGCACGATTATCCAGTACGGGGAACAAGAACGGATACTTGGACTTCATGTCCTCTTTAGCTTCCCAAGTAGCTTCTTCAACATTTTGGTTCCTCCATAGAACCTTCACCAAAGCCATATCCTAAGTCATCAAACGACGGACTTATATATCTAAAATCTCCACCAGTTGTCATGACTCAAACTAGAGCCTAGCCGTGACAGGTATCTCAAGTTCCACGTGGATCGGAGATCAACCCCTGCACCTAAACTAACTAAATACAACATCATCTAATGTCGGATGAATTTCTAACATATAAAAAGATATCATGAGATAAACTTAGGGATAATCAAAATATGTCTATAACCGATGACCGATGTCCGGCCAGACAACCGACCAACATCACCCAATATCCACAGTAATACAAATAAAACCTTCTAAACAAGAAACCAAAACCAGTCTTTGTAGGGACATGTCCATGATAACGCTCAACTAACATGTTAATTTAAGTAAAATACGGTTGTTGTCAATATCATTACCCAACATAGAGTCGGAGTCAAATTCTCGAGGAACAATGTGAGTGGCAATTAAATAAATTTGAAACTAAAGTTACTTGCTAAATTCAACTATATTATACAAATATTTTGGGGGATTTTAAATCTTTTCAAAATTGTAAGACAATTCTTGGGCTTCTGAAGGACTAATTTGAGACTAAGAATAATTAGAGCGTAATCAATTAGGAGCGGATCTTGGGGCTATGCTTTAATAGAGGTTACTAATGTGTGGGTACATAAAAATCTACTTCAAATCTTAGCTAAGGAATGCAAAGTGGTAGGCTAAGTTTAATGTACTTGGGGCTAATTTTTTTTCAACAAAACCTCAACGATATCATTTGTTGACTCTTTCAAGTACTTAACAAGTGTGTAAATTACACCCAACTATTACCTTAATTAGGAATCCCTATTTCTAAGAAGATGCCAAAGATGTAGTCAACTTTCTAATCACCCTTATGTTTAAGATAGTGAAAAATTAGCAACCGACATCTATCAATTGTTCACTACTACTTTTTCACCCATATCCCTCTTTCGAAGACGATATGGGTTCCAACAGTTCAGCTAAACCCCTCTTTTAAGAATGTTGTGAGCTTTCAAGATTTTGGGGTTTTCACCCACAAACCCATTTTTGGTATTTGGGGCCATCACCCGTAAATACTAACTAATTAAACAAAGTAGTAGCGAAACCCAACAAAATTAACTAAGAATTTTAGCTAATAATCACAACCCACACACATTTACACCTTATTCAAACATAACCCCAAGAGAAAAAGCTAGCAAATCATAAATACAATAAGCAACGATAGACCAAAATTTGCATCAAATAGATTCATGAAAAACATAGAGATTTAAAATCACACTTTAAGTTCCACAAATCCTCAATGGGATTTACCAAATCTTGACTTAGGAGTTACTCTAATATAGTCTTATCTCAAGATTAGTACAAGTTTAAGCTCTAAGCTCCAACAAGAATTGCAAAACCTGCAACAAAACTCTTTTTGATGATAGATAGATGATATAAATGAAGGTTTTCAAGCCTTTTTTCATATATTGGGGGTTGGCTATGTGCATTTAAATCTCTGCGTTGGAGCATAATCCCACATTCCCATGATTGCTGCCACTTGACTGCTATCACAATTCTTTAACATAGTTTGAGGGACTCAAACCTCCCTGCATATCAAGGTGACATATACATTAAATAATGTAATAAGGTGTGGGAGACTCGAGCCTCCTAATTTTATAATAATAATAATGAGGACTCGTACCACCTGATCATATAGACCCCCGCGTCGACAACTTTGGTTTCTAGTGTTGGTATCTCAGACCTCCACTTTTACAACTTAGCTACACAACCCTTATTAAAACCCGATTAAAATAAGTATGACACATTTTCATTCATTACACCACATTATACTTTATGGCATACATTATTGGTATTGTCATAACAACTATTCTTGCAAGGTAACATCAACATGCCAAATCAATTATCATTATTTGAGGAATTTCACAATCCCCTCAGTTTAATTTTACAAATTCTAATATTTTTCATAATTAAAAACAATTTTCATAGTATGGGGTTGGGGCAATAACCTCTTTAAAAGTCACAAGTTTGGAAAATTATATCCTAGTTCTTTAAGCATTCCCATTCATCAAATTTACTTTAAAACCTCCATTTAAACTTAATTCATACAGGGAAAAATATAAAATATCACATAAACAATAGTTATTCATAAACCCTCAACTATTTTTTCAAAATCATCATCAATATCTTATGAACAACACTTTAAAACACATATTTTTACAAATTAACAATGAGGGAAGAGTAACATGCCTGAAATACACAAGATTACTAAGAGAATTCAACCCTTGTATCTCTACTTAACCCGTTTCTTGGAAACCCTATGTATGGCTACTTGAGAGAATTTAAAATATCTTTTGAAAGTTTTTCAGTAAGTTAACAATGCTAATGGAGTCCCCAATAAGGTTGTAGGTCATGGGTTACAATTGGTATAGAGGGGTAATGTCTAAAGTGCCCTTAATGAAAATATTAAAAATTATCACAAGTGACTACGGGTTACTATATGACTTATTTAGACACATTATGACTTATCATAAGGAGTTATAGTCAAGACAGAACCACCAGGACCCCATATTGGTTGGCCATGATTCATACCACAAACTCGTAACCACACTTGATGACTTCTAGCCACTTCTCATACTCAAGACAACAACAAATTTGGGATGACATAATAGAAACCTTACGATTTGGACATAACAACACATCATGAGTATTTATGACTCATGGGATCAAGTCATAATGAAGACAGTATCCTAGGCCAAACTTGTTGGACACCTTTTGAATTGGTCTTTACAACTAGTAAGAAGTCTTAATGACTAGTTGAGAGCCACTCGTACTCAGAGTAGAATACTAAGACATTTGTTCTTATTAAGTTATAACCAAGTCACTATGACCCATCATGAATCCCTGTAACTCATCAAGGGAGTCCTAGTTAAGACAGTGAGGATAAAATTTCAAAAAAATTTTAAGAACCAAAAGCCCAAGGCGTTACATACTCCCCCTTAGGATCATTCATCCTCGAATGATAGGAAAATGTATTTATTAGAATGATTTGACTCCACATACCACTACTCTTACCTTTTTAATAAATAGAAAAAAAAGATGCCAAGGAAATCACTATTTACTATAACAAAGTCAGAAAATAAAGATATTAAGGAATAAATATACCTCAAGCACTATTAACCAGAATAGGGAACACAAATGGATACTTGGACTTCATGTCGTACTCATCTTACCAAGTAGATTACTCAACCTTTTTGTTCCTATAAATAAGTTTTAACGAAGCCACATCCTTAGTCTGCAACCAATTTGAGGTGGTTTTATGCACCTCAGTGTTGTTATCCTATCTTATTTAGCCTTATTTTAAGGAGAGATTGTGTGCTTAATTTGTTAATGATGATATAATTAAGAATATAAGTGTTTAATTAATTTATAACAATCTTTATGGTGTCTTTCAAACAAGTTTGTACTTAAATTGTTCACTTAGAGTTCAAATGAGAAAACTAGTGTTACTAGCTTGAGCTAGGTGTTGTTCTAGTCTATCGCAATGGATTCTAATGTGCATGATGAGTTACTAAGGTTATTATTGAGTAATTATGTGGGTAAAATTTTTTTATTATGTTCAAATTTAAAAATTTAATCAAACCAAGAGCCAAAACTAAGTAAAGTCCAAAGTGGACAAAGACTAGTCTTAGCTTAAGTTTCTAGTTCAGTATTATGAATGTTGTGTTGTTTTGAGCTCTAATACATGATTTATAATGATGTAGGATGAATGGTGAGTTGATTATGGTTATATTTTGAGGATATTAAATATGTAAATCAAAGGTAAATGATGCCACAAGTCTTAGGATTGAAGGGTAAGTGCACAAATAAAAGTAAGACATCAATTTGTGACTTTCTAGTGAGGCCTCACATTAGGGGTTAGACAGGAAAACTATTCCACCTTTAAAAGCCTAGAAATGTGCAAAATATATCACCTTACCAAGCCACATATTGTCATCTTCACTCCCATGGACCTGCCATCACATCGCGAGCCCAAGTTTACACAAAGGCAATTTGTCCCACTATAAATATAACACTTGAACTTTATGTTAAACACTTTTGATGTCTTATAGCTTTGGATAGGGGATTATACACACTTTAATTAGAGTTTATATCTCTTTAATTTATCTTTTTAATGGATTATATAGTGTATTCAACAGTCTTGATTATAGTTATGTCTATTAGTAGCTAAACGCCCTATTTTTGGGGTTAAGACTAAGAACATGTTTACTTTAGCTTTGAAATGAGTTTGTTTGGATTGATTATCATATTTGTTTGATTGTTTATCATTTCAAGAACTATTTTAAGGATTAACACATATATTTTCGACCTTGTGATCTCAAAAGGGGTAATAGGAAGATAACATATGCGGGATAAGTAGAGCGAGGATCTTATTCTTTTATGAAATAAGGAATTTAAATTAGATACTAGGATAGGGATATACCTAGAAGCCTTTCTTGGTTTACATGTAGGATGACATCTTTATGAATCTAAATGGATTATGACATCCCTTCTAAATGATGTAGTTGTAATGTCCAGTTAGGTAAAAGGTTAGAGTTTGGGAGACCATGATTAGACGATAAACCCTACGAATCAACAAACAAGATAAGTAATCTAATGAATGAAGTTCAATAGCATAGTATAATTGTTAGTAGTGCTTTAACCCTGATTTTCATTAATTGATTATCCAATGCCTTTACTTTCCCACCTTGCTCTTGTTACTTCTAATTATAAACTTTTAAAAACTCTTTTGGTTACGTTACACCAGTTTAATATTAACTGTTAAACTATAATTGGGTATTTGTTGATACAAGTCTTTGAGGGATTAATGCTAAGCTTTATTTATGGCCACTGTATTACTTGTTGATACCATGTACACTTGCATATGTGGTTGGGCGCAATCAAGATTTTGGCACCATTGCCAGGGACTTGAAATCTGGAAAATATTTTATTTTTAGTTTTACTTTTTAGATTTCTTTGGTTCTTTACACTTGATCTTGGTATTGAATTTACAAAAAACAGGTTTACAGGCTAATAAGCTGGCAAGGGATAGGGAATTGGTTTAACCAAACTTCAAACTCGACTAACGCTTTTATAAATAAAGGTGAAAAATAGTACTCCCCCATATTCTACAAATTCAAGAGGAGTAAGACAATCCTGCTCTCATGGATGAATATCAACCATCACACAGAATAGTTCATGATGTGGAAATCCTACTACTAACAAATTTGACCTTCCCTTTTCAAAAACTGATTGTTGGAGGTAACTTTGAGCTAAAGCAAAACATGGTGTAGCTATTGATCAACAATGGACAGTTTACGAGGTCTTGATATAAAGATCCACAAGTCCATCTACAAAATTCCTTGGAGATCAGTGATATATTTATCCCTATGGGTGTGTCAACTGATTATGTTCGGCTGACACTATTCCCCTATTCAATTTTAGGGGAAGAAAAGAAGTGGTTGAACACTGAGCCGACAAGTTCAATAACAACCTGGGATGACTTAGCCTAAAAATTCCTCATCAGATTTATTTCATCTAGTGAGACTGTGCGACTGCATAGTGAGATTCTATACTTCAAATAGAAGCCAAATGAGAACTTATCTCATGCATGGGAAAGGTTCAAAGATCTTCTTTGAGACTATCCACATCATCAGTAGTCCAATGAGGTATTATCTCACACTTTTGTTAAAGTACTTGATCACTATATAAAATTTTTTCTAGATTCAGTTACTGGTGGTCAAGCATTGGAACTGACGTATGATGAGCTATAAACCTCATTAAACTAGATTGCACATAGAAATCTTGAGTGGCATTCTAACTCAAGAATTGCTACAAAGAAGATTGTAGGTGTGTTGGAGGTTGACCAGTTTACAACTATATCTGCTAAGATTGCTGTGCTATAAAATTAGTTGTCTACTCAGTTCTGCAATATAAAATTAGGGGTTACACAACCTACAACAACAGTGAATGTAATTCAGCGAACAAATACTTCATGCGTGGTTTATGGCGATAGTGGTCATTCTGCAGATATGTGTGCTGCCAATCCTGAGTCAGTGATGTTTGCAAGACATGCTCAAAGGTTGAACTATGGGAACACCTACAATGTAAAATGGCAGACTCAACCACCAAATCAACTATGGAACGCCCAACAATAGCAGTTTTAGCAACCACAAACACAAGGACATTTGACCATTAGCAATATAGAAGAGATGTTGAAATAGAATTTAGCTTCTCAAGCACAATTGGTAGTAGATATAAAGAGACAGTAAGTGGCTACAAGGAGCTTGGAATTGTAGATAGGTCAAATAGAAATAATACAAAGTACCAGGCCTCAATGTGGTTTTCCAAGTGATAATAAAAATCCTAAACTATTAATCGCAATCACTTTGAAGAGTGGTAAGGATCTCAATAAAGAACCTCCAAAGAAAACTAAGAATGTAGATGCAGACAAGTATCTGAAAAAGTTGCTGAAAATTTGAGAAAGTCTGAGTACTCAGAAAATAAAGTTATTGAATAGATGAATGAGATACCACCACCACTTTTCCTATAGAGGTTTAGAAAATCAAATTAGGATGCATGCTTCAATAATTCCTTTGACACGTTTATTGAGAGACACATAAAATTAAATCTTTCAGATGTTTTATAAGGAGTGCCCAAGTATGCTAAGTATTTGAAGGATGTCATCACTAATAATGTTAAGCTACAGGATATTGAGACAATAGCACTCACTGAAGAGTGTAGCTCTATAGTGATGCAGAAGATGCCTATAAAGGTCAAGGATCCTGGGGGATTCACTATCCCCATTAAAATTTACAATAGTGAGGTGGTCCAAGAACTTAGTGATTTGGGGGTAAGTATCAACTTGATGCCCCTATCCTTGTTCAACACATTAGGTTTGGGTAGGTTGAGACCGATCTCTGTGTTACTCCAATTGGTAAACCAGACCTTAGCCTATCCTAAAGGATTCATAAAGGATGTTCTTATCAAAGTTGGTAAATTTATTATTCCTGTTGATTTTATTATTTTAGATTTTCAGGTAGATAAAAGAGTACCAGTCATCTTGGGAAATCTATTCTTGGCAACAAAAGAAGCATGGATAAATGTGAGAGACGACATGCTCACATTGAGGTTGGATGATAAAAATACAACTTTTAAAGTGTACAAACCACTTAAAACACTATCCTAGTAAAAATATTTATGCATGACTACAACGACTAAATGGGATAAGTGTGGGGTGGTGAAGTATTTTCCACAAAAGACTTCTTTGGATTTCCTCATTAGGCTGCCCAAGACACAACTACCTAAGACCAAAATGATACATATTGATGAGAATAAAAAGGCTATTGTTGAGAAATCTGTTGACCTTGAGAGTTCATGCTCAAGAGGTAAAAAACAAATAAAAAGATGGCCCCAAGTATGAGGAAAAGGATAAAGAAAAATAGATAAGTCAAAGTTTGGGTCATTTTGAGACACTAAATAAGGTGCTTCTTTGGAGGCAGCCCAAGTTAAGGTATGTTTTATTTTTAGTATTGTAGTTTCACTTTACTAGTTTTTGTTTTTGTTGAGTTGCAGGTTGATGGGAAGTATGAATACCTGAAAATCTGAGCTAAAGAGAATGGCAAAGGCTGAGCGTGGGTTTCCCCAGATGCCTTTGATATATAAAAATGCTACTAGCTAGGCCTATAGGCCTCAGGAAGTATTTTTATCTCTA
This sequence comes from Capsicum baccatum var. pendulum, assembly GCA_030864225.1. Classification (NCBI taxonomy): domain Eukaryota; kingdom Viridiplantae; phylum Streptophyta; class Magnoliopsida; order Solanales; family Solanaceae; genus Capsicum; species Capsicum baccatum. The sequence continues at coordinate 281,705,771 of CM061555.1, read as the reverse complement.
CTTTTAAGTACACTTTGGGGACAAAGTGGATTTTTAAGAGTGGAGTGGGGAAATCCACATTTTTAAGAGTATTTTAAATTTTATTGTGTAAGGAATAGGTGTGATATTCTTGTTGGTGCTAGATTTTATTGCATGATGCAAGTGTTTTTTATGTAAAAAGAATGTTGATTATGTGAATTACTACTTTTGAGACTCCTAGGCTTATGATTGTAACTCTTGTACTTGTTGCCTTATGGTTGAATTCATGTGATTATTTGATTAAGAGTCTATGGTGATCCTTCTTTAGTTGAGCATGTTCCTTGTGTGTGTGATATTATTTGTATATCCTTGTTACATTTGATTCTAGAACTTATCTTGTGTGTTTGCAAAGAAAAATAAAGAGTATGGGTTTAGGAGATGATATAGGCATTTCTTTAATAGCCATGTTTCATACTTTCTTTTACCTACCATTGTACATAATCCTAGTTAACCTCATTAAGCCTTTAGCTTTTTCTTTGATAGCATTATATATATCTTAATCCCCTTTATTGATTGACCTTAATTTGATCCAAAGCTCCTAAGTGCTTTAGTGTAAAATTAATTAATTTAAGGAGATAGAGATTCAAGTAGGAGAAAGGTGAAATTAAATCCCCAAAGTGATAGTTATTGGTGTGCAAAAAATTGATGTGTTCTGGTTTGGAGTGAAGAAATGAAAAGAATAAAAGGTTGTTTAAATTGAATAATAAATGGATAGAAAACACCCCCACCATAATGTATTTGAATGATCTTAATAAGATGGGGTAAAACAAAAGATATGTGAAGGTAGTAGAGGTGAAAGTTGGTTGTTAAGGATTGGTCTTAATTGTATAAGGTGATGTATTAAAGCGCTTAAGGAAGATAGCCACTTGTACTTTCCAGAATAGTTCCCATTAGTCCCTTAGCCTACATTAAAACCATTAAAACCCTATTTGATCTTATGCCTAACATTCTGATATTAGTGAAGTGCTACACTAAGGGTAGGCCTATGGTTCAACTTGTGTAACTTATGAATTCCTTGCAGGAGAGTGAGTGTAATTTTATTCTTGTACCCAGTTTATAATGAATTGCATTTATGTGAGTTATTATGGGTAACTCTCTTGTTGTGAGGGTAAATATTTGATGAATGTGGATGATTTGTATGATGTCTTTTATTGGATAATATGCATGAGTTTTTCAACTAGGTTAGTTAATTCTTGAGGCTAGGATGTTTTGGAGTAATGTTCTTGAACTGTCAATTGTGTAAATAACGTGCTTAGTGTTAAAACTTGCATTTTGTGTAGTCATTATAGTACGATCTTGAGTGTCTTTCTTGTAGTAGAAGTATGGAGTCATCTCAGCTTATGATGCTTAAAGTAATGAGTTGTTCAAGGACGAACAAGGCTTTAAGTCTGGGGTGGTTATCTGAGGTGGTTTTATGCACCTCAGTATTAGTATCCTAGCTTTTTTAGACTTTATTTTAGGAAAAATTGTGTTCTTAATGTGTTAATGATGATATAATTAAGAATATAATTGTTTAAGTTCTTGATAACAATGTTTATGGTGTCTTTCAAAAAAGTTTGTACTTAAATTTGTCTCATATAGTTCAAACGAGAAAACTAGTGTTACTAGATTGAGCTACGTGTTGCTTTCGACTATCGCGGTGGATTCTAATTTGTCTGATGAGTTACTTAGGTTATTATTTTTTAATTATGTGGGTAAAAACTTGTTTATTATGTTCAAAGTGCAATTGAATCAAACCAAGAGCCAAAACAAGTGAAGACCAAAGTGGACGAAGACTAGTCTTAGCTTGAGTTTCTAGTTCACCATTATTAATGTTGTGTTGTTTTGGGATATAATCCATGGTTTATGTTAATTTATGACGAATTGTGAGTTTATTATTGTGATATATTGAGGATGTTAAAGCTCAAAGTGAAATAACACCACAAATCTTCGGATTGAAGGAAAAGTGCACAAATAAGTTGGACGTCTAGTTGAGACTTTCTAGTGATGCCTTGTGTTAGGGGTGAGAAGCAACCCTTATTAAACCTTGCCAAGATTCATGAAAAAGTAACTATTTCACCTTACCAATACTTGCATCGCAACCTTGAATCCCATTGAAATACCCAAGAATGTTGCCTTGCAAATTTTTTTTTGGTTGATTGGTGATGATCATCATATGTGTTGTGTTGTATCATTGTTGTGTGTTGTTTATAACTTGTGTAAAGGTTTCCTTGATGCATACTGATGTGTTAAATTGTTTTTATTCTTGACTTACCCCTCATTCGAGTATGCATGGTCCAAGTGGGAAAAATCATACACCTAGACTTGAACCGTTGCAAGGATAACTCCTTTTAGTATCTCTGAGGTGGGTACGATTGAAGGGATTGAGTCGTACCCTTGGTAATTACTCATACCCTACCACCCCTAACACTTCTTACCTTGAGAATCATATTAAGGTACAATACTGTCTTTTATACAACTAGGCCATCCCTTGGTTATAACTATGCATATGAGTCGTATACTATAAGGTCGTATAGAGTGGAAACATAACATAGAGGGACTATTTTTGTTATGGGTGAAACTCATGATTGGGGTATGAGTTGTAAAATTTCGTTACAGATCAATGGTTCCGTATCATACCCACAACATTGTGGTTGACCTAGTAGAAGCCCTAGGTACGAGTTAGGGTGCCACTCATAACCTAGGTCACGATTGACATAGGAATCATATGAGGGAGTCGTACCCTAGCACGAGGGGACTTTCCAGCTTTTATCCAAGGACCTTTTGGTTGTTTACCATTCCCTAAACCTTAATACCTCTCCCTATATAGGTGTGTATGGCCTCTTAAACATCCATTGGTGTAAACCGAACACTCTAAAACACTCTCTCAAGCTCATCTTTGGAATATTAGAAGCTAGGGTTTCAAGAGTGATGTTCAAGAGGCCAAGGAGAGTCAAGCTTGTTGGTTTGAAATCTTGTTTAAGGAAAGAATCTATTCCTCTCTTTAAATAAATATAAACCCATGTATTTCACACTTGGATTAGTAAGTGTACATAGTGCTTTTGAATCAAATGAAATGGGTTTTGTTACCTAAAAATGAATAACGATGATTTTTGCATATACTTATGTTGATAGATGTTATTGATAGTTGATTGTTTATGATGGTGCATTTTGTATTTTGTTTAACATGAGCGTCTTGAGTAACCATAATATTAATGTTTTCTACCATGAAAATGGCCTTGTTAAAGGTATGTACATAAAGTGTTTGTGAAAATGTCTAAGTGAGTTGTCCAGTAAAATTTTGATGATGTGTTGAGCTAGAGCAATTGCCTAAGGGGTATAAATGGTTGATGAATGATATTGTGAAAGGTATTGTGAGTCATGATAATGTGTAAATGGATGTGAATACTTTTATATGGTTGGTTAAGGCCTTGTTGGCCATGTATTGAGTTATAATGATTGTAAATGCTTGGAGATAGTTGATAAGAACCTTGGTATGCCTATAATGGGTTAGATTATGTCTTTAAATTGGGAAATTCCCATTTAAGTATGAATGTTTATTAATTAGTATTGTGTTGGTGTGGTTAGCCATGTAATTTGTTAATCTATGTTCATGATGTCTTGATGGCTAAGGAGGGGTTCAATCCCCTAAGCTCGACTAGAAATTGTGTATGTAACTAAAGTGTGGTATAAAACTTTTAAGGAGTGACGAATATTTCCTTGGATAACTTATGGTATCATGTGGGTCTCGATGACCATGGATTGACTTATATGATGAAATGAGTTAGGCATCGGCCAATTAAAATGGTCGAGCAATTAAGGCTCCCATGAGGACCACGCGGTCATGTATAGTGTTGAATTTGCTAAATGAGCTAAATCTTTTAAACGTGGGGTATTTACCTAATAGGTAGAAAGAATGATATGGATGCCAATGCATGAGATAATAGGTTAAGAGTTCAAATGTCAACTAATGATGGCAATGTTATGGCTTGTGTCTAGAGTCCATTGCCTTATAAAGTGACTTGTGGTTAAAGTCCTTTGTCCAATGGCTTGTGGTTAAAGTCCCTCATCTAATAGCTTGTGGTTGGAGTCAGATAACGCTCAACTTAGACCTCAAATTAGTGTAAGGCTGTCGGCGTCAATATATTTATCCAACTTTGGAGTCGTGGTTGAATCCACAGGGAACCATGTGAGTGGCGATTAAACTAATTTGAAATTATATCTACAAGTTAAATTTAAACAAATGATACAAAAATATAAAATGGGGTTTTAGTATTCATGTTTATAATCAATATAAATGAAAAACCAGAGTTATGATCACCAAAGGTTTTGGGTAGTGACAGATGCTAGGTAATGTTAGAGACCATCGGAATGATTAGAACAACAGAATATCCCTGACTATGATACTATATTACTAATCTCTCGATCTCACTAGACAATTTATTATCTAATTCTCTCGGACTTAGATAATTTATCTATAACCAAACGGATGTTATCTCAGGTAGATTAATCCAGTTAGGACATTAATCATAAGGTTGGTAAATTTCGAGTCCCTGTTGATAATTCACGTCCTCTAGTCTATTTCCCCATTCGAAGCAAATAAAACCTAAGGCATAACCTAAAGTTTGCAACCACTAGATTTCAGTTAAAACAACAGAATTTCAAGATGTTCCACTACTTTTTGAATCCGTTAAACACCTAGTATCATATCAAACCCTAATCCATGGATCCCATAACCCCGAATAATGGAATTAGCCGCTTATGATTTGATGAACGAAATCACAAATTGTATTCATAATGATAATGATAACTTACGATTAGATGGAAAACAACAAGTAGTTTCTTCGATTGAATCACAAGGTAGAAACCCAAAAATAGTTGATAAAAACAAGAATAATAATTAATGTAAGAGAGAAATGTTACATGCCTCACTTCCCTCGGTTAATTGTCTATTAGATGAATTATGAATGAATCAAGAACCCTAAAAGATGCTATTTATACTAAATCCAAATTAAGGTAATAAAATAACAAAATCACAGCTGGTCTCGGATTTAGGTGACGGCATATTGGTGTTGATCATCAGGCTTCTGATGGCGTCTCAGATATGTCGTTAGAAGTCATGACTTATTAACCTGTTCTGCCTCACTCTGATGATGTCCTCCGACGGCTTATCAAAGGAGTGATGGCGTGTAGCAAATATCGTCAGACCTTCTGCTTATTTCACCATATTCTATCCCACTTGACGACATCTTTTGATGACTTATCACACTTGTAATGACATATTGAGAATGTCGTCACCTTCATCCTGCAACTCTTCTTCACTGTTCTTCCTGACACCTTTTCTCTGGTAGCTTACCACATCTCTAACGGCTTGCAAGAAATGCCGTCAGACTCATATCAGCTCACTTGTACCAGATTTTACTTATTTTGTTCATCTTTCCTATGTTTTCCTCCTATCCTTGACATTCCTACAGAATCTTAAGAAATAATATCAAAAACACCAATAATTACTGAAGATCTTACAATTATTTCAAGTTAAAAAGTCCTAAATGTTCTACAAAAATCTAGCACATCAACACCCTCAACTTAAAACAATTGCTTGTCCTCAAGCAACTACATAAGACCATACTATGATGCTTAACCAAGAGACACATAAAATACCTATTAAAGTTGATTATCAAGTTTATCTCAAAACTCATGCCACTTTCCATGTTCAATTACTTATAAATCCAATTGTGCATATCAATGAAGATTAACAATGTGAACCAAAGGAATCAAGATATGACATCAACTCATCAAGAATAACCACAAATATGTAAGAGTTACACTACCCAAAAAAGTAAATATATAGCAATACAACCGATGTGCCCTTTCAACAAAGAAGTCCCTCCTCACTTATGTATGAACTCAAGTATGTCAATACGGGGACGGTCAAGAGACACTCACTCTCAGAAAGAAATTCTAATCAATGCATGTCAAATACCATATGCTTGCCCTTATTTTCATTACCAAGGTGTCCAGACAGATAAGTTATGATCACTATAGGTCATTTCTTCAGCTTGTAATGTAGGCTAAGGGCTGGTATAATATTTAATGGCATTTAGAGTGACTAAGCCTCCCTGGAACTACCTTAAATTTTGGGGTTCACTTATTAACCTTTTTCTTGTTTTTCTCCATTTCTTGATCACACATTATTCAAGATGGATGTGGCTTTTATTTTTCATTCTTTTTATTTTCTTATTCTTATTCCACACCACTCAGCTTTTTAATCCTTTTCACTTATTCTTTTCCTTTTATTCTACCTTTATTCATACCTAATTTACATCATGCACCCCTATGATGGCCACCCTCAACTTAGGTTGCTTACCTAAGTCAAGGTGCACAGTGTCCAAGGAGGGACCGGGCCAAAATAGGTTCATTATGATCTAAACGGGAAGGTGATAAGTGTCATAGAAAGAAATGGTCAATTTTGGCTCAAAATAGGGATCAAGTGCTAGCATACATAATTGGGAAGGTTATTTAGGCTGAAAGTGGCAAAAAGTCAAAACGGCCTAGGATCCTTTCCTAACCCCTATCTTTCAACTAAGTTAAGATGAACTAGGCAAATTCTAGATTCAGCAGTACAAAGGGAACTGAGTAAGATCTTACACACACATGGCACACAGGTGTATTACCAGCTACTACTCATCCAATTCGTGCAAATGTTAGTAGTGATTATCAAGCAAATAAAACTTAATTCCATAAAAAGATGCACAGTGGTTACACATGAATACAATTCACACAGCTACCACATAGACAATTGGAGAGGTAGTTACCATTCCAAGAAAAATTAACAAAAAATATGTCAACTACCATAGATACTTATTTTTCTCCAAGTTAACCACAACACATTACAAAGAAAAAATAATACGCCTAAACATGCCGGTTCTACTAGGAACAAGACTTTGGGGAAAAGAGGTACGACAACAAAAACCCCAGAAGGACATCAACACCCACCAAGTAGCCCCAACCTCAACTTAAAATCATGCAAAGTCCCGAATGAGCCAAACCAAAATAAGAGAATCAGATACATACCTGTGGTACCATGGGTGCAAAGATCTGATGTCTATCATATGATACGAATACAAAAAAAAAATACCTTGGGTTACCTCCCAAGCAGAGCTTGGTTTAACATCGCGGTATGACTCAATTATCTTGACTACTCAGACTTCATCAAGATACCTTGTTGATAATTATTTATGTCTCCACTTTGAGAATTTGAAATGTCGGCCCAAATTTTGATCAATACATCTTCGGGGTGTGTTGGGAAAATGTGAGAGCATGATGAGGAATGTTCAATCACGCCACTTTGAAGACTTGAAATACTTGCCCAATTGTGCATCAAACTTTTGTATGGGATCATTTGTCAATGGTGAGAATCTTAGACAACTACTAAATGGACATCGATCTTTAAGATCCTTGGCCTTCAATATTGGGGTTGTAGTATACCCTTTTGGTAGGACAAACTCCAAAATGTAAGAATCTTCCTCCTCATTTTCAAAATTCATCATCTGCTTAGGTGATTCGACTTTCATCATATCCACTAAGCATAATGTTGAAAAGTGATTCGAATGAGGACTAACACTCAATTTTGGAATCACTTCCCTATTAGCATTTTTACCCCAAAATGGACTAGAGTCTTCATGAGGGTTGTGCTTAATTTCTTTTTTTTTTTAACTCTAATACCATTTCCTCATCCTTGGCATCTTCATTAATGAATTGTTCGGTTGGTTGGGAAATCACCAAGGGTTGCTCAACATCAAGATCATCATCAACATCAGATTCTTTCTCTTCATCCTCACACTCTTCCGTTATTTTAAATAATTCTATAGACAAGATATCATCAAAACATAATGTAAAAGAGTGCTTTGGATGATTGACCTCTATATCCATCTCCTCATGATTGATTGGCCTTATGTCTTGATGTATATCACATACGATATCATAAGTTTCTTTCTGGAGATCCAACATTCTTTGCAACATAGCTTCCATGCCACTCTTTTCGGTGTTTCATTCTTTATTTTCTCGACCATAAGACCTGTCAGACTCATAAGAAGAACTAGAATTTGGGATAGCACAATAGGGGGAGGGGGAATTTGGGCAATTACTCCAATGTCCATCTTGACCACCACATACAGAACAATCATACTCCCGATAGGATGGAGATGGTGCATATATCTCTCTCCGGGGAGAATATCCACAGTCTTGCGAAAAGTGAGGTCTATCACAATATGGACATGGATTATTAAGATAATATTTCCAACCACCAAGATCATGTTCATTCCACGATGCCATAGTAATAAGTAAACTAAAATAAAAATTTGCCTAACACAAGAAATAAAAGAAAACTAAAAAAAAATATTTATAAGTTTGAATTCAAGCAAGTCGGCAAAAATTCTAAACCAAATCAATACGCTAAATTGTTCCACGGTAGTGGTGCAATTTTTGATAACGCTCAACTTACGCCTCAAATTAGTGTAAGGCGGTCGTCATTAATATATTTACCCAACTTTGAAGTCGGAGTCGAATCTACAGGGAACAATGTGAGTGGTGATTAGACTAGTTTGAAATTATAGCTTCAAGTTAAATTCAAACAAATAATACAAAAATGTAAAATGGGGTTTTAGTATTAATGTTTGTAATCAATATAAATGGAACCTAGAGTTATGATCACCAAAGGTTTTGGGTATTGACAGATACTAGGTAATTCTAGAGACCCTCAAAATGAGTAGAACAACAGAATATCCCTGACTATGATACTATCTGACTTATCTCTCAACCTCACCAGACAATTTATTATCTAATTCTCTCAAACTTAGATAATTCATCTATATCCAAACAGATGTTATCTCAGGTAGATTAATCCAGTTACGAAATTAATCATAAGGTTGGTAGATTTCGAGTCCCTATTGATAATTCATGTACTCTAGTCTATTTCCCCATTAGAAGCAAATAAAACCTAAGGCATAACCTAATGTTTGCAACCACTAGATTTCAGTTAAAACAATAGAATTTCAAGATGTTCCACTACTCTTTAAATCCGTTAAACACCTAGTATCATATCAAACCCCAATCCATGGATCCCATAACCCTGACTAATGGAATTAGCCACTCATGATTTGATGAACGAAAACACAAGTTGAATTCATAATGATAAGGATAATTTATGATGAGATGGAAAACAACAAGTAGTTTATTCGATTGAATCACAAGGTAGAAACCAAAAAATAGTTGATAAAAATAAGAAGAATAATTGATGTAAGAGAGCAATGTTACGTCTGATAGATGAATTATGAATGAATCAAAAACCCAAACCCTAAAAGATGCTATTTATATTAAACCTTAATTAAGGTAATAAAATAACAAAATCACAGCTGGGCTCGAATTTATGTGACAGCATATTGGTGTTGATCGTCAAGCTTCTGATGGCGGCTCAGATATGTCGTTAGAAGTCATGCCTTCTTAACCTGTTCTGCCTCACTCTGATGATGTACTTAGATGGCTTACCAGAGGAGTGACGACATATAGCAAATGTCGTCAGACCTTCATCTTATTTCACCATGTTCTGTCCCACTTAACGACATCTTCTGATGGCTTACCACACTTGTGTCGACATATTGAGAATGTCGTTACCTTCATCCAGCAACTCTTCCTCACTGTTCTTCCTGACACTTTTTTCTGGTAGCTTACCACATCTCTTACGGCTTGCAAGAAATGCCGTCAGACTCATATTAGCTCACCTGTACCAGATTTTACTTATTTTGTTCATCTTTTCTATGTTTTCCTCGCATCCTTGACTTTTCTACAAAATCTTAAGAAATAACATCACAAATACCAATAATTACTTAAGAACTTACAATTATTTCAAGTTAAAAAGTCCTGAATGTGCTACAAAAATCTAGCACATCAGTGTCCCTTGATTAAACAGATATCTTGAGGTCTAAATACCTCGCTTAATGAGTAGGCATATGATTAGAGTTCCATACCTACATGAATGTGTGAGCATGTGATTAGAGTTACATGCTCACTTGAATATGTAAGCATGTGATTAGAGTTCCATGCCCAATTGAATGTGTAAGCATGTGATTAGAGTTCCTTTCCTAAGCGATTGTGTGATAATATGATTAGAGTTCCATGTGTAAGAATGTGATTAGAGTTCCATGCCTACTTGAATATGTAAGCATGTGATTAGATTTTTATGCCTAAGTAAATGTGTGAGCATATGATTAAGTTCCATGCCTAAGTAAATGTGTGATCAGGTGATTAGAGTTCCATACCTAAGTGAATATGTGATTAGAGTCCCATGCCTAGTTGAATATATGACCATGTGATTAGAGTTCCATGCTAAATTGATTATGGTATATGGGTAGAGCCCTCGTTTTAATAAATAACTATGTGATTATAGTCCCTTTTCTTGATGAATGTTCCAATGGTTTAAGTACCTTACTTAATGACATGTGAATTTATCTAAAACTCGATTCCCAATAAGAGTGATTTGAACCTATGTATTGAATGTCAGAGTCCTTCGCTTTGTGTCTGTGTGAATATGATTGAATATGATATAATAACTTATGTTGAATGGTGATGTTATTTTATCCTTAACCATGGGTTTAATGCTAGTGCTCCAACCACCAACTGTGCCTGGATGCTATGTCCCCACATGACATAAGGGCCGAAGAATCTTCTTCTTCTACGAAGTGAGCAGCAATTTGAGTGTATTTGTGCACTGACCTTTAAGTGGTGAGCTTATATACTCCAGAATACCTTCCTCTCATGGTCACTTATTGTATGTCGTAGACTGTTTTAGGTTGGGTACTTGGCTATTGTCGAGGGCATGTCCCAACATATTATCGACTTTGGTTCTTTAGAGGTTTTAACGATGGCTATGGACTTGGGCATATTGAATAAACTATTGTTATTAATGAAATGGTAGATATTGTCTAGTATTAACTATTCACCTTATATTTCCGCTATTCTATTATATGGTTGGAATCCATCCGCCCTCTTGCGGTTATTGTGATGATGATTAGGTTTGGTTATCAGGGCTACCTCTGGTTCATGAGAGATTGAGGTGCCTATACTACATGGCCTGACGTTCGGGGTGTGTCAAGTTAGTATCAGGGCCTAGGTTTATGGTCAGGTGGGAGTCCATAAAGCCATATACAGTAGCATATATTTTATGGGTGTGAAGCATGCCATACTTATGAGAGAGAGGCTATGAGGAATTTAAGTATTTTCCCTTTCTTGTGTTTCAATATTAAGATAATATAGCGCCTAAGATCTTAGATTCCTCTGATTCCTACTTTCTTGACTTTCAAATTATACATCCAAGAAGATCTGACGTTCACACTAGCTCTTCCATCCTAACTGGGTGCAATATGGTCAAAGCTCATCCAACTTCTGGGATTCAAACCCAGTCAAGGGTTTTGACATTTAACAATTCTCGTAGGGTTCCACTTGTTCCTACTAACCCCTTTGATGGGGGTGACACTTCTCCCCAGTTTCATTAAAATTTCTGGTTTCATCGCTTCTTTGCTCAATTAGTTTAGGCTAGTGGAAAGTGGACTTGAAGGAAGTAATGGGCAGGTCCTAGCTTCCATTCCACTACTAGTGCCCCCTACCCAAATCTGTTGGGAGAAAGAAATGTTCAGACTAATATACCTATAGGGAAAAAGGCTTAATGCCTCAAAAATAGGTCTCGAGATGTCACATGGTGCTCAAGACTACAAGTAGCCTCAAGATAACCTTATAATCCTTATACTAGAGTTGGAAATCACAATGGAGAAATATAAACATAAAATCAATGCAGAAGTCTGTCTGATCAAAGTTGAAATTATCTGAACATAATATCTGAAAATACTTGACATAAAAGTTTAAACAATCAATAGTGACAATATGGATTATAACTAGCTGTCTGACAAGCCTCTACTAATAACAACTAGAGAGTGACTGGGAAAAATCCCCCAGGTAACTTGAACTAACTGAAAATACTGAATCAACTACTATAATAAGCAAGAAAATCTGAATAACTAGGTCCCTGAGCTATGAGGACTCACCAAATGTTGGGATGTAGATGGAGATGCTCGAAATTACTTACACTACTAAAACTGAGCACCTAAACCTACATTATTAAACAATGTACCAATAGACGTATATGTGGATCAGTACTTCTAGAATATACTGAGTAAGTGAGGGTGAATGTTAAGTAAAACAATATCTCAACATTATTATAAATTTGTAAACGAATGCATGCTAAGTGTAGATGACTCACATTAGCTTGAATAATAGAAAGCTCAGAATCATAATCATGAGTAGTAAAGAATGCTGTAAAAATCTAGTAAGTCATAACACTTAGTTCTAAAAGCTGTACTTGTGTTCTATCTTTAAATCATGCAGCCTAAGTGTAAAAAGGACTCACTTTTACATCTGTAAACTGAAAGCTGAAATCTAGTAGCTAATATCTTATGTAAAGCAATATCTGAATAAAGATTTGAGTCTTTACACTTAGTTTCTAAAAGCTTTTATGTTAGGATTTCTATTTTTTGTAGGGAGGTTCTTCTAACGATATACACTATGTGAGCTATAATAGTGTCCAACGCCTAGGTCCCTTATGGGAAAAATTCACATTTGGGAGAGGTGTCATAATATTACCAAAGAGCATAAATTAAGCTAAGTGATTATATCTATAACTTTTGTCCATTTAGAAATGGGAATAATCCAACAATCTAAACCTACATTGGCTCGTAGTTCTGGTGCATGTGAACATACCCAACTTGGTGCTAAATACTACTCCCTTAATATGTATGCTCATTCTATAGGATATGGAGGATTAGAGATGGGATGAGTATCTGGAAGAAGGTCAATGCTAAATTCCATTTCCTTATCAGGAGGTACCCCTGGCAAATCTTTGAGAAAAAATTAAGGAAACTCATTGACCACACAGATTGACTGAACAGTTGGAGCCTCATACTTAGTGTCTTTGACTCAAACTAGATGGTAGATGCACCTTTTTGAGATCAACTTTCTGGCCTTAATATAGGATAGGAAATGACTCTCAGGAGACACAAAATTACCTTCCCACTCAAAGACTGGCTCATATAGAAACTGAAACTTCACCACTTAGGTGCTAAAATTTATTGATGCATAACAAGAACGGAGCCAATCCATGCCCATAATAAGGTCAAAGTCTACCATATCTAACTCTATTAAGTCTGCTAACATGATCTTATATAGGAAAGTGATAGGACACTCACTACAGATCTGTTTGGAAACAACTGACTTACCCACTAGGGTAGAAACTAAGAAGGGCTTAGGGAGCTTTTCAGGATCTACTTCAAAATATAGTGCAACTAGTGGGGTCACATAAGAGAAATTTGACCCGAGGTCTAACAACACATAAATATCAAGATGAAAGTTACGAAGTATACCAGTAATAACATTTGGTGAACTCTCCATATCCTTAAGTGATGGTAAATCATAAAACTAATTTTTGCACTAACCGCCACTAGTACTGGATGATGTGTCCTGAATAGGGACTGGGAGACCTAGAGGAGCTGGTGTGCTAGAAGCCTGAGTCTATGGATAAACATCCCTGTTTCTCTCCTTAGCATGAGGACAATCTTTGATTCCATGTCCAAACTTACCACAACCATAACAACCTTTCTATCGCAGCTAACACTCACCAAGATAATTCTTACCACTCTTAGAACATGAAGGATAATTATGTTTTCCATTCACACTATTTTGAGATCTGGACATAGAAGTCTTACTCCACTACTTCTTCCTAGTTCTAGGACGGGAGCCCTGGCTAAGGATTGCACTAGCATAGACAAGCAACTCTAAAACTATAAAATATTTCCCCCTCTAGACCTTTTCTGGCCATATTCAAACTACTTAATTCTAGCCTTCTTATTTCCCCTCTCTCTCCTTTTCAAATTTTATGCCTCAATCTATTGAGCATGAATCATTAAACTAGCAAGATCCATATCCTCAATAAGCATGATAGTCCTACACTCTTTGACTACCAAACAAAATACTCTAATAAAAAACTTACTCTTACTCCATCTAGGGTCAACCATCGTGTCAGGGGCATACTTAGACAATTGGTTGAAATTAAGGTAGTACTCCTTCAATTTCATCGATCCCTACCTTAGGTTCACAAACTCCTCTACCTTATCTTCTCTTATTTTATTCAAAAAAGACCTATCTAGGCCTAAAATACCTACCAACTCATAGGAGCTGCATTCTCACCTCTACCATTCTTCGACATAACTACCCAATCAAATGCCACATCCTACAGCCTATAGGATTCTAAGTCTACACTCTCTTCCTCACTAACATGCCTAATTTGGGTGATCTTTATTACCTTATCTAAGTAATCGTATGGGTCCTCACCTGCATTTGACCTAAAAAACTTAAGTGGATTTATTCTAATCAAGTCATGTATTCTGGCTGCTGCTAAATCCCTATTCCGTTGAAGTAGGACTGTTGCCTGCTGGTTCCCGTAAAAATTGCTAGTCACAACTTAGGCCAATGCCTGAAAGGCAATCAAAAATTCAGCATGGGATACATTCTAATTCAAAGGGTCAACAGGCTGGGTTGGCTGGTTATTATTTCTACATGCATTAGCTCAGTGAGGAGGCATATTCAAGTATCACATAAGAGCATGAGTTAAAAAAAGATAGAGAAAATAAAAGAATGATAGATCATGAAAGAAAAATATGATTTCCTAAAAACATCTCGTAACCTCTTGCTCATAAATGTGGCTTGCTTCACACCCATGATTAAGACTTTACATAATGCGGCTTGTCTGACTATTTATGACTCTTATAACCTTAGGCTCTGATACCAAGTTTGTAAAACCCCAAAAATGAGTCGATATGTCACACAGTGCTCAAGACTACAAGTAGCCTTAAGCTAACCCCATAAGCCTTCTACTAAACCTCAAACTCAAAATTGAGAAATATAAACATAAAATCAATGCAGAAGTCTGTCTGATCTTAGATGAAATTATCTAAACATAATATCTAAAAATACTTGACTTAAATGTTTGAACAATAAATATTGATAATCTGGAATATAACTAGTAGTCTGACAAGCCTCTACTACTAAAAACTATAGAGTCACTAGGACAAACCCCCCAGCTGACTCAAAATGGTTGAAAATATTGAATCAACTATTCTAATAAGCTAGAAAATATGAATAACTGGGTCCCTAAACTATGAGAACTCACCAACTGTCGAATGTAGATAGAGATGCTCGAAATCACTCATACTGCTAAAACTGTGCACCTGAACCTACATTATTATACAATGTAGCACATAGACGTATATGTGAATCAGTACTTCTGGAATGTACTAGCATGTGGGGGTGAATAGATAAGTAAAACAATATCTCAACATTATTATAAATTTGTAAAAAAATGTATGCTAAGTGTAGATGACTCACATTAGCTTGAATAACTGAAAACTGAGAATCATAATCATGAGTAATAAATCTTATAGTATAAATATATTGAGTCATAACACTTAGTTCTAAAAGTTGTACTTGTGTTCTATCTTAAAATCATGCGACCAAAGTGTAGGAAAGACTGACTTTTATATTTGTAAACTGAATGCTAAAATTTAGTAGCAAATATCTTATGTAAAGAAATATCTGAATAATGTTGTGAGCCATTACACTTAATTTCTAAAAACTTTTCTATTTGTATTACTCTTTTTGCAGAGAGGTTCGTCTAACCGACATACACTATGTGAGATATCATAGTGTTTAACATCTAGTTCCCTTATGGGAAACCTTATATTAGGGAGAGATGTCATACTCTTGCCAAGGAGTATAACCAAAGCTAAGTTATCACATGTGTAACTGTCATCCATATAGAAATAGGAATAATATAATAATCTAAACCTACGTTGGCTCATAGTTCTGGGGCATGTGAACATACACAAATTGATGCTAAATATTGCTCCCTTTAATTTATATGCTCATTCTGTAGGAAATCTACTTTTAAAACTAGTATAAGGGTTTAAAATGAAAACAAACCATGCATCTATTTACTATAAACTATAATGAAACTGTAAAGTAGATTCCATATCTAAGTTGAGGATTAAAAGATCAAATCTTTGTTCAAAATCTGAATATAAACAAATCATGAGATGCTTAAAAGATTAATCTTCTTGAATTATCATCAATCAAACAAGGTCTTAATAAACCATGCATCAAATTTCATGTCAAATCATCATAAAGTTCATGTTTAATAATGAAAGTTTTGATAATTCAATTCTAAATCTATAAAATAATGTCACATGCATAAAAATACAAAAGTAGACATGCAATTCAACATCTCAATCACTTATAGGATCATAATCTTCAAATAACAATATTTAGGTATGAACCTTAATATGAAATTCATGTAAATTCATGTAAAAATTCAACTTTAAAACTAATTTTGGGCACTAGGATGAAAGAACTATCCTTGTTCATAACCCACATACCTTAATAGATGAATGGATGGAGAAGCTTTAAATTTGAGTTCCTATTTGTGCTCTTGAAGATTGTTTCATGAAGATCTTGTATTGGGAATCTAAAATTTTAAGTTATCTTTGAAAAAAATGGTTGAATTTAGATTTCTTGATGTTTGAAATTTAATGTTCTAGGGCTTCTTTAAGAGAAATTTAATGAAAATCAGCGTATAATGCTTAGAATAGGTTTAATCTCTTGTTTTACATGATTTTGGTGGCTTGGGAAAGGACTACATTGTCATTTGGAAAATTAAGTTAAGAAGTGGTATCTCAATTTCGAGCCATAGCATGATGCGGTGCCATCGTGGTGGCTTAGTGGAAAAGGGACGAGGGCTATTTTAGGCTCTGGCGCAATGCAGCGTAATCGTGGTTCTTCACTGGAAAGAACACAACTGTGAATCTGTCCTCCACCGCAATGCGGTGCTATTATGTTGGCCTACTATTTCTCACTAAAAGTGCCACAACTTCTCCACCAGGTATAAGAATTAGGAAAAATTAGTATCGTTTGAAAGACGATTCAATTATCTACAATTTAGTGAGTCTAGATCTAGAAAATTCTACATGTATAATGAGTTATTTACTTCTAAAGTTGACCCTTGATACACTAAGAACTAAACGAAACTAAGAAAATTATGGGGTATTAAACAAGGTTCCCAATATTTGGATAGTGGGGCCCAATCCTCTTTCACCTATCCTCCTTGTTAATTTCGTAGTCAATTACACCGTGGTTTTTGTTATAAAGGGAAGAGTTGGTGTTTTGTATATGGTTAGTTGGGTCACATGCAATGGGAGTGTACCATAAGGGTTGACACTTGGGTAAAAAAGAAGTCAATTATCTGGTCTCTAGTTATGGTACCCAGGGGTGCCCAAGTTCGGGATGATGGTGCCCAGTCAGCTCCATCCTTCCCTCCCTACAGATTCTGCTATCAGAGCCTTCATAGTGAGTGTAAGATATAGAGAGGTAGATGTTTTCCTTGTTGTAAAGTTGGGAACATGCAGCGAGAGTTCTCTTCTTGAGTGGCTGCCAGGGCTAACAAAGCCTCCATTGCTTCCTCATCTACTCCTATACTGAAAAGTACTATCTCCACTTCTGTTACTAGTACCGAAATTGGATGAAGATATTTGTATGCATTTTCTACTCACTAGGAGTCTGAGGCATCTCCAAATATTGTCATAGGTATGTAAAAAACTCCTTATCCATGTTATGTATGCATATGCTTTTTTTTGTATGTTTAACCCCATTAGTGTTGTGTAATTCAATTTAGTTCTAAATTATTTGAGTTCCTTTTTCTATTTCGACCCTAGAAAGAGACTTTGTTGTTATAACGGGTCTATATAGGGGTGTGTGATACCCTTTGGTAATAAAGAAAGCCTTGTTGGGTGATGGAGGTTGTCATGTTTGTATTGGATATTATTTGTGGGCGAGTGACTACACTCGTGTTGTGCTCCTTTACATTTTCGTACCCATAGGATTATGATTAATTTTCCCTAATGAGATAGTCATTGTATGGGAAGATGGTTCTTTGTTTCTTTAAGTGTCTAAAGGAAGATCCTTTTCTTGTTTCAAGGCCCTAAAAGGGTGATTTCAAAGGGGTGTTTATAACACTATGTCTGAGTTAAAGATCCTAACATAGAAAGGGCCTTCTCTAGAACCCGTTCCCATGGATACTGAGTTTCTTGCCATGTCCTTTGGGATTACAATTGTCTCGGTGACATTTATGAACTTGGTGAATAGGGTTTTCCATCCGTTCTTAGATATGGTTGCCGTTGTCTTCATTGGTGACATCTTAGTTATTCTAAGAGTGAAGTGGATCATGCAGATCGTCTCTATGCCATATTGCAAACTTTGAGGGATCATCGTTTGTATGCCAAATTCTCTGAGGGTGGGCTTTGGTTAAAAGTCATAGCTTTTCTTGATCATGTTACCTATCTCTAGTGAAGGGATCATGGAGGATCCATAAAAGGTATATAATGGTATATCTTTTGGTGTCTAGACCAAAGGACTCTACCTTTGTCATGTTGTGTTGGGATGAGTCTCATTTGTCACCTAGGTGGTTACTGTAAGGAACTTTGTACCTATGGTGTCGTGTCTCCCATGGTGAGATGGATGAAAAAAGGCAAAGGGAGAGTTTGGTCCCTGCTATATTGGTCCCTATGTGGTCTTGAAAGGGGTCGACAATATTACCTAAAATGATGGAGATGCCTTCTAGGATGAACTCCATTTCCCCCTACTTTTTAGGTTTTTATGGTTCGAGAATACATAGATGATCCTTTATTTATTGTGTTCCCTTAGAGGTCGTAGGTATTTTGGGTTCCTTGACTAGTGAGGAGACCCCAATGAGGATCTTGGGTTATGAGTTTGCCAATTGCGAACAAAAGAGATAGATTCGGTAAAGGTTCCATGGAGGGACCCAAAGTCAAAGAAAGCTACTTGGGGACGAAATTAAGTGCAAGTATCCGCACTTGTTTTCAATTCCAAAAACTTATGGCAGAGGTATGTGTTAGTCTCCTTGCATTGAATTATGTCTTTGATAGAAAATAGAGTAAAATCTCTAACATTTGAAATTTAATTATGCCTTTGATGGGCAATGGAGTAAAGTCTCCATTATGTGGAATTGACTTATGTCTTTGATAGACAAAGGAGTAAAGTCTACAATGTTGAGGTTAAGTTATTTCATGTTTAGAAAATAGGGTAAAGTCCCTAAGCCTTGAATTCATGTATGCCTTGTTAGACTATTGGTTGAGCCCCCGAAGTCAATGAGGTAAATAGTTGATTGGTAATGAGCATGATGTGTGTTATATCCTTGTTAAATGCTTGTTCTAACTTGTTTAATGGTTGTTATAATATGAGAAAATGTGTAAACTTACGTGCATGCTTGCCTTACCTATCATTGGCGGATGAATGATTCTAAGTGCGGGAAAATAAAACACCCAAGAATGTGGCCTTGTAAATTTTTTTAGGTGATTGGTGATGATCATGATATGTTTTATGTTGTATCCTTTTTATGTGCTGTTTCTAAATTGTGTAAAAGTTTCCTTGATGCATGTTGATTTTTTAACTTGTGTTTATGCTTGCCTCGCCCCTTATGCGAGTATGCATGGTCAAAGTGAGGGAGAATTGACACACATAGACTTGAATCCTTGCAAGGAAAACTCATTTTAGTGTCTTTGGAGTGGGCACGATTGAAGGGCTTGAGTCGTACCCTTGTTTACAACTCGTACCATTTTTCCCTCCTTTTTCTTACCTTGAGCAGCATATTAAGGTAACATACTATCTTCTATATTACAAGGCTATCCCTTGGTTGTAACCATGTATATGAGTCGTATACTATAAGGTCGTATGGAGTGAAAACCTAACTTAGAGTGGACTATTTTTGTCATGGGTGACGCTCATGATTGGGGAATGAGTCATGCACTTTGGTTATGACTCATTGGTTCCCACTCATACCCATAATAGTATGGTGGTCCTAGGAGAAGCCTAGGGTACAATAAATAGTGATGATTGTTGCTTATACTTGTATTGATACATATTATTGATGGTTGATTGTATATGTGGGTGAATGTTGTATGTTGTTTAACATGAGGGTCTTGAGTAACCCTAACTTGATGATTTCTACCATGAAAATGGCCTTCCTAAAGGTATGCACATAACGTTTTTATGAAAATGTCTAAGTGAGTTGTCTAGTAAAATATTGGTGATGCGTTGAGCTAGAGCAATGGACTAAGGGGTATAAATAGTTGATGAATGATATTGTAAAATGCATTGTGATTCATAATAATGTGTAAATGGATGTGAATACTTTTATATGATTATCTAAGCCCTTGTTGGCCAAGTATTGAGTTATAATGATTGTAATGCGTGGATATGGTTGATAAGAACCATGTTACATATATAATTGGTTAGCTTGTGGATTCAAATGGGGAACTGCCCCTTTAAATATGAATTTTTGTTAATTGGTATTGTGTTGGTGTGGTTAGCCAGGTAATTTGTTAATCTATGACCATGTTGGCTTGATGTCTAAAAATAGGGGTTCAATCCCCCATGCTCAAACTTGAAAGTTTGTATGGATCTAAAGTGTGGTATAGATATGTTAAGGAATAACGAATATTTCCTTTGAGACCTTATGGTCTCGCGTGGGCGTTGATGATTATGGATTGACTTATATGATGAAATAAGTTAAGGCATCAGCCTATTAAAATGGTAGAGCAATGAAGGCTCCCATGAGGACCATGTGGTTATGTATAGAGCTAAATCTCTATGCCCAATAAGAGCGTTGAATGGAGGACCATGTGGTCATGTAGCTAAATCTCTATTAAAATGCCCTCTTTACTTTAACTTCTTAATGGATTATATCATTTATTCAATAATCTTGATTATGGTTGTGTCTAGTAGTGTCTAAACGCCACTTTTCCGGGGTTTATTCCAAGAACATGTTTACTTGCGCTTTGAATTGAGTTTGTTTGGATTGCTTATCATATTTGGTTGCTTGTTTATCTTTGTTAACACTATTTTAAGGATTTGCAACCCTTAGAATACATATATTGTCGACCTTGTGAGCTTTGGAAGTGGAATATGATGATAGAACGTGGGGATAAGTAGAGCAATGTTCTTATTATTTTATGAAATAAGGAATTTGAATTAGCGACTAGGATAGCGATATACCTAGAAGTCTTGCTTGGTTCACATATAGGATGACATCTTAATGCATCTAAATGGATTATTATATCCCCACTCAATGATGTAGTTGTAGTGTCCAGTTAGGTAGAAGGTTAGAGGTCTGGATACCATGATCATAAAATAAACCCTATGAATCAACAACCAAGATAAGTAATCTAACGAATGAAGTTCAATAGCGTAGTATGATTGTTTGTAGTTCTTTAACACCTGGTTTTCATCCATTGAGTGTCCAAGTATTTACTTTCCCACATTACTCTAGTTACTTCTAGTTATAAACTTTCAAAAACTCTTTTAGTTACGTTGTACCAATTTAATCTCAATTGTTAAACTAGAATTGGATAGTTGTTGATACAAGTCTCTGAGGGATCGATATTCAGCTTTATTTAAGGCCACCGTATTACTTGGTGAGACCACGTACACTTGCGTGTGCACTTGGACGCAATAGAAACCGATGAACTTACCAATCCAAATCTCAATCGATACCTCTTCATAGGATAGGGAATCCAAAATACCCACCTCCACTAAAGGATCAACCGTCAAAGGATCACCCACACACTTCCACAATATCGAAGCATGAAACACCGGATGAATGGAGCTCAAGCTAGAAGGAAACTCCAATTATTATGCAACATTACCAATTCTCTTCAAAACCAAGTATAGAAATTCATAATGGGGATGATCTTCCCCTTCTTTCCAAACTGCATCACTCCCTTCTTGGTAAACACCTTTAAAAGCACCCAATCACCAACACAAAACTTCTACTCCTTTCACCTCACATCTGTGTAGGACTTTTGGCGACTTTGGGTGGCCTTAAGTTTATTGCAAATCACGTTTACCTTCTCCATGGCTTGGTGAAGTAAATCAGGGGCAAACAACTTATTCTTACCAACCTCAAACTACCCAATAGGATATCTATACCTCTTAACTTATACGGCCTTGAATGGAGCCATGCCAATGCTAGAGTGATAATTGTTGTTGCAAGCAAATTCCATGAGAGGAAAGTGGTCAAACCAACTACCACAAAAATTTAAAAAACAATCCTGTAGCATATCTTCAAAGACCTGTATTATCTATTTTGCTTGCCTATCCACCCATCCGTATGCAGGTGAAAAGTGGTACTAAGTGTTTCCTTAGCCCCCAAGCCTCACTAGAATAACCTCCAAAAGTGAGATGAGAACTGGGTGTCCCAATAAGATATGATGGATACTAGAGTACCATGCAACTTCACGGTCTCCTCAATTAACAACTTAGCATAATTATTAGAAGTGAAATTAGTCCTTACTGGCAAGAAGTGAGCAGACTTAGTCAGACTATCCACCATGAACCAAATTGAATCAAATTATTAGTGAGACTGCGGATGACTTGTAACAAAATCCATATTAATTATCTCCTATTTCCACTCTGGTGGTTTAGCTTCTTGAGTCAACCCACCGAGCCTCAAGTGCTCTATCTTTCTACGCTGACACACCATGCACTTAGCCAAAGATTGGCCACATCTCACTTCATGTTATTCCACCAATAAATCTCTTTAAGATCATGGTACATTTTCGTCGAACTAGGATGAATAGTATAATGCAACTCATGAGCTTCAGGTAAAATTCTTCCTTGCAACCTATCAACATCAGGAACACATAATCTGCCTTAGTACCTTAAGATAACATCACCACCAATTTTAAAAAATGTCACCTTCTGCCTACCAACATCATCCTTGATTTGCATCAAGATAGGATCCAAGATCTGCTTCTCCTTCACCGCAACACCAAGAGATGACTTTGCCACCTTTTGAATAATCACACCACCATCCTTGCAATCCAAGAGACGGACTCCAAGATTAGCGAAACGGTGAATTTTCTTCACCAAATCCTCTTTTCTTTGTCTACATGAGATAAGCTTCCCATGGAAACCTTGCTAAGAGCATCAGAAACTACATTAGCTTTTAGTGGATAATAGTGAAGACTCATATCATAGTCCTTGAAAAACTCGAGCCATCTCCTTTACCTGAGATTTAATTCTTTCTGAGTAAACATATATTGCAGGATCTTATGTTCTGAATAAATATCAACATAGACCCTATACAAATAATTCTGCCAGATCTTTAATGCAAATACTAAAGCGAATAATTCCAAATCATGGGTTGGATAATTCTTCTCATGAACTTTCAACTGTCAAGAAGAATAAGCAACTACCTTACTAAGCTGCATCAACACACTTCCCAATCCTACTCGGGACACATCACAATAGACAACAAAACCATCAGTTCCTTCAGGCAGAGTCTAGACCAGAGCTGAAGTCAATTTTTTCTTTAGCTTCTTGAAACTACCCTCATAAGCATAAGACCACATGAATTTCACCTTCTTATAAGTCAACTTAGTCAACAGGGCTTCAATAGAAGAGAAACTCTCTACAAACTTTCAATAATAATCGGCAAAACTCAAGAAGCTGCGAATGTCAGTTGGAGTCATGGCTCTAAGAGAATTCTTAACCATTGCAACTGTCTGTGGGTTCACCATGATACCTTCACTAGAAACAACATGACCTAGTTAAGTCACAATATTCAACCAGAACTCATACTCAGAAAACTTTGCCTACAAATGCTAATCCCTTAGGATCTGCAACACAAGGTGGTGGTAATTGAAATGATCCACCTTGGTCTTTGAATACACCAAAATATAATCAATAAAGACAATCAACAGATCCAAAGATGGACAACCCGAATCATAAGGTCCATAAATTCTATCGGGGCATTAGTCAAACCAAAGGACATCACCAAAAACTCAAACTGACCATACCGAGTTTAGAAGGCAGTCTTAGGGATATCCACTTCCCTAATCTTCAGCTGATGATAACCCAACCGAAGATCAATCTTAGAAAAAAACTTAGTACCTCAAATAGATCATAAATCCTCGAAAGCGGGTACTTATTCTTCTCTGTCACCTTATTTAATTGGCGATAATCAATACACATCTAAAGGGAACCATCTTTCATACACATAAAAAGAACATGAGCACCCAATGGAGACACACTAGGGAGGATAAAGCCCATATCCAGAAGCTATTTTAACTGCTCCTTGAGTTTTTTCAACTCAACCAAAACAATTCTATAAGGAGGGATAGAAATTGGATGAGTG
Organism: Capsicum baccatum var. pendulum; assembly: GCA_030864225.1. NCBI lineage: Eukaryota > Viridiplantae > Streptophyta > Magnoliopsida > Solanales > Solanaceae > Capsicum > Capsicum baccatum. Next base: position 281,681,410 of record CM061555.1, on the reverse strand, counting down.
TTCAAAAGATGATCAATGCTAAAATGAATTTCCATATTGGGAAGAACACCAGGAAGATTATCAGGAAACACCTGAGGAAATTCGCAGACCACAGGCATAGTCTACAAGGAAGGACCTTCGGATCTAGAATTTTTAACATGTACTAAGTGATAGAGTCACCCTTTAGAAATCAATTTTTGAGGTCTATGATATGAGATAAACCTTTCATTAGGCACTAGGGAAATACCTTCCCACTCAATCACCAACTCATCAGGGAAATGGAAATTGACCCTATGGGTCCGTCAATCAAGATATGCATAGCACGAATGCAACTAATCCATCCCAAAATCACATCAAAGTCTAACATGTCCAACTTTATCAAATCCACCAAAGTCTTCCTACCATGGACCAACATCACAAAACCCCTATAGAATCTTTTAGCGATAATGGAGTCACCTACTGGGTGGACACAGAGAAAAGATTCAAAATACATTTAGGATCAAAACAAAAATAGATTGCCATATAAGGGATCATATAATAAAGAGGAGACCCAAGATCAAGTAGACAATATACATCAGGAGAAAAAAGTTTGAGGGTACCAATAACAACATTGGGGGATGCCTTAGAATCCTGGCGAATAGCAAGAGCATACAGATTGTTTTGACTAGTGGTAGAAAAAAAAGCAGAAGAACAACCCCTTGGTGTGGGAGATAATGAAATAGCAATAGGAATTTTTTATCTAGAACCAACCTTAGATGGATAATCCCTCTGCATATGACAAATCTGACCATATTTAAATCACTTGTTACTCCCCTTTTTCACAAACACCATGGTTCACCTATCAACAGAATCTATAAGAATGATACGATGGATCTGAATGAGCCCCAATAGCTTGCGATTGGGCTCTTTATTCTCTAAACACACCATTATACTGAGAACGATGATAACCCGATGACTTTAGATAAGGTGCACTAGTTGTAGATTAGGAACAATAATTTCCTTAGTTCTTCATAGGCCATTTTCTACTATCTCTACCACTCTGCTACTGACCTCCACCCTAATCCGAATAGCAAAACTTTTTATTTTGCCTTTCACTCATTTTTACTTGCTTCTTCTTTTCTTCGTCCACTTGTTGTACATACACCACAAGTCTATCGATGTCCATATCTTTGTTCAACAACGTAGCCTTGCTCTTCAAGATCAACTCAAGGGACAACCCCAAAGGAAAATTCCTAATTTTATCCCTAATGGTAGACACCAATTCATGAGCATAGCGCGACAACTGATGATACTTTATGGAGTACTCCTTTATTAACATCCTAGATTGTTTTAAGTTCACAAACTCCTCAACCTCTGCCTCTCTCAACTTGTGAGGAAAGAAGAAATCAAGGAAAATACTAAAGAAATCATTCCACAAGGCAGACTTAGCATCATAACTGCTAGACTATTCCCATTCTTCATACCAATTGTACGCCACATCCTTCAACTAGTAAGCTTCGAACTATACCCCTTCCACATCAAAAGCATGGATCACATGAAAGATCTATTCCATCTCATCAATAAAATTTTGAGGATTTTTCTCAACCCTAGAAACAGTGAAAATAAAAGGACTCAACCTCATGAATTGGAAAACTATAGTGTCTTTAGATGATGGAGAAATAGAAGTAACATGATCCATCTGAGGCGCCAACAACTGGGTAAGAAAATTAATAAACTTGTGAAACTCTACATTAGACACGCGATCTTGAGGTGATTGAGGAGGTATAGGGAGAATAGGTGGAGCTCCCTCAAGGAAATCAGAAATAGGGACCCTAGATTGGGTCTAAACTCTTGGAGTTGGGCGAGATTCATCCACATTTACCTATACGGGATAGAAGACTTCCCACGGTTATCAAATCTTCTTGGAGGCATGATCTAAAAGGTGAACAAATGAGGATTAGAGAGATTCAAGACTTTAGACTCTATATCTTAAAAATAGAACAACAAGAAAGGAAAACATTCCTAAATTCCTCATAGCCTGTTCCTTAAAAGTATGGATGGCTACACATCCATAAGCGAGACTCTACTTGACAAGGCTTTGCTGGAAACCCAATGATACCAAATATAGAATCTGATACTATGTTTTTCAAGACCCAAACTACGGCCTAGCCGTGATGGGTATTTCAAGTCCCACATAGATTGAAAATTCCCCCAATACCTAACCTTGTCAAACACAACATTCCCTAATGTCGGATGAAATCAAAAATATATAACATGATAGCATGCAAAAAATTTATGGAAAATCAATACATATCTATAAACGATGACCGATGAACGACCAACCAATCGACCAACATTACCTAATATCCACAGTAATCTAAAAAAATCTTTCTAAACAAGAAACAAAAACCTGTCTTGATCAGGATATGTCCCCAACTCTGACAGATGACAATGAGAATGAAAATGATAATGTAAGTATCTAGCAAATCAAGTCTGAGAATGAAAGCTGGTGAAATACCTAAGCCTTCTGGGGTATGGAAGCTCACAACTTCACCAAAACTCTAAAAATTAACAATCTAAGATAATCTACCAAACTCAGCGTATGTAAAGTACCCTTGCCTTCGCACCCTGCATCATGTGGGGATACAATATCTGGAGATGGTTAGTAGGGTAAACACTAGCATGTAACTCAGGTATAAAGATAACATAATGCCATAAGAATAGTTTACAATATTCAAAACCAAATGCACATAATAAAATGCATATATATATATACCACATGCCAGGATAGGGATTAAGGCTTAACATGCTCATTTAATCATTAGCTTGCGATGTGTAGCTCAATAGTTATAACATACAAAGGCACCCACAGGCTAAGTGGGCCCAGCTCTCCCTAAGCTGGTAGGGCCTCAGTGTGTGTGGCTGCATGAACTAGAAGGTATAACTATGCACTATAGGGGACTCAAACCTCCCTATATATCAATATGACACAAGCACCGAATCATGTAATAAGGTGTGGGGGACTCGAACCTACCAATTATATGATAATAATAATAGTAATAATAATAAGGATGACTCAAACCTACCGATCATATAGACCCCCGCATCAACAATATTTCAGTGTTGGACCCTCGAACCTCCATTTTCATGACTCACTACACAACCCTCATTAAACCCAAATTAAAACAAGTATCACATATTTTCATTCATTGAACCATATTATACATTGTTGGTATCGTCATACCAATTATACTTTCAAGGTAACATCAAAATTCAAAACTAATTATCATTACTTGGGGGATTTTAAGACCCCCTTGGTTGAATTTTACAAATTCCCACATTTCTCATAATTAAAAAATAATTTCACAATTTGGGGTTGGGATCATAACATCTTCAAAAGTCACAAGTTTTGGAAATCACAACCCCTAGTTCATTCACCATTCCCATGGATCAAATTTACTTTAAAACCACCATTTAAACTTAATCCATGTAGGGATAAACACGAGACATAACATAAGAAATAGTGATTCAAAAATCCTTAACCCATATTTTCAAAATCATCATCAATATCTTATGAACAACACTTTAAATCACACGATTTTACAAATTAACAATGAGGGAGGAGTAATATGCAAAAAATACCCAAGATTAAGTTGAGAATTTAACTCTTGAAGCTCTACTTGACCCACTTCTTGGAAACCCTAAGTATGGTTACTTAAGAGAATTTAGGAAAGCTTTTGGAAGTGTTTTAGTGAGTTAACAATATTAATGAGGTCCCCAATAAGGGTTTAGGTCGTAGGATACAAATGGGGTAGAGGGGAAATGTCTAAAGTGCCCTTAATAAAAAGAATAAAAATTGTTGCAAGTGACTATGAGTGACTACACGGCTCATATAGACGCATTATGACTCATCACAAGGAGTCATCAACAAGACAGAGCCACCAAGACCCTATACTAGTTTGTCTACGATTCATACCACTAACTCATAACCACACTTAATGACTCATAATCACTTCCTATACTCAAGATAGCAACAAATTTGGGATGGCACACTGAACTTCCTATGATTTGCACATAGCGACTTATCATGAGTCTTTACAACTCGTGGCCTCAAGTCATAATAAAGACAGGGTCCTGGGATAAACTTTTTTCACACCTTACGACTTGGTCCTTACAACACATAAGAGGTCTTAACGACTAATTGAGAGCCACTTGTACTTAGAGTAGAAAACTAAGCTACTTGTTCTGATTAAGTGACGACTAAGTCCCTACGACCCATCATGACTCCCTATGACTCATTCGTGGAGCCGTAGTCAAGACAGTGATGATAAAATTTTAGAAAATTTTCAAGGATAAAAAACATAGGGAGTTACACAAAGACTTTCTCATATGTTAGGGAATCAAAATGCCAATGCTCTCAATAAGCACAATTAAAGAAGGATCGCCCATGCACTTCTTCAACATCAAAATATGAAACACTGAATAAATAGAACCAAGACTCAAAGGCAACTCCAACTCGTAAAAAACATTACCCACCCTCCTCAAAATCAAATATGGGCCAACATAACTAGAATTGAGCTTTCCCTTTTCCCAAAATTTCATCACTCCTTTTATGGAAAATACCTTTAATAACAACCAATCTTCAACTTCAAACTTCTATTTTTCTAGCCTTACATCCACATAGGACTTTTGGAGAGAAGTATTAAGCCTATCCCTAATCACCTTTACCTTTTCAATCAATCTAGTCTCACCCATCTCAAACCATCTAATAGGAGATCTATAACGCCCCGCATTTTGGGCTATAATATAGACCATGATTCTGATGTGTTGATAAATACCGAAGCCATAAAATCCGATGCCAATATTGCATGTTAATCAATTGTGTAGCATATGAATCCATTCAAGCTTGAATTTAGACTATAGAGGTCTTTCAACTCAAGGACGAGTTGAAAGTATTTCGATCGGCTAAGTTTTAGTAGACCTTGTAAAGTGTGTCAGCTTCCATCAACCATAACTCTCCGTCTATGACTAATTAGGAAGCCTAATATGTGTCAAATGATAGGTCTTTGATTTATCTTTCTAGCAATACCAATTTGGATAAAATCTGACACCCGAGAAAGAAGTTATGTCCTTTAAAAGTGATATGCATCGCCTAACCAATCGCCCATGGCCACTGGAAATCATAGAAAATAGCCTAGGCGGCGCCTATGTAAACAAAGGCAATAGACTAGGCGGCGCCTATGTGAACATAGGCAATGGGATGGGCGACGCCTATGTATAGAATTCAAGTGACGTAAACACTCCGTGTTGGGGACAAAATATTCTTTTTCTACCCTTACTTAGCCCTAAAACATCAAATTCAGTTCCAAGGACCCCAAAATACACCTTAATTCATCAAAAGGGCTCAAATATTCTCCTTAGGGTTTCAAAATAAAAACCCAAGAAACTCGAGATTCAACCGGGGGTTTTAGGAACAGATAGCATATTTTGAATCCTCTAAACGTAGGCTTCGAGAAACATCTAATATTTGTAGTAATAGAGATACATGGGGTTATCCAAAAATCTCATGGGTGTAGTTTTTATGAACATGCAAGCTTTTAAATAGGGATTTTCAATCAAATTCTAATGACTTGCTTTCAATATGATTTCTATTGACGAGTTGAAACTATTTCGATCGGCAAAGTTTCAGTGGACCTTGTAAAGTGTGTCATATTCCATTGACCATAACTCTCTGTATATGTATAATTAGGGATCCTACTATGTCTCAAATTATAGGTCTTCAAATTACCTTACCAACGATACCAATTTGGCTAAAATCTAACACCCGAGCGAGAAGTTATGGTCTTTCAAAGTCATATGCATTGACTAACCAATCGCCCATGGCCACTGCAAAGCATAGGAAATAGCCTAGGCGGCGCCTATGTAAACATAGTCGATATCCTAGGTGGCTCCTATGTAAACATAGGCGATAGCCTAGGCAGCACCTATGTGAACAAAGGCAATGGGATGGGCGGCGCCTTTGTATAGAATTCAAGTGTGTTAAACACTCTGTTTTGGGGACAAAATGGTCCCTTTCCACCCTTACTTAGCCCTAAAACACGAAATTCCGTTCCAAGGTCCCAAAAATACACTTTCATTCATCAAAATGGCTCAAAGATTCTCCTTAGGGTTTCAAAATAAAAACCCAAGAAACTAGAGATTCAATCAAGGGTTTTAGGAATAAATTGCATATTTAGAATCCTCTCAACGTAGGCTTTGAGAAGCATCTAATAGTTGTAGTAATTGAGGTACGTGGGGTTATCCAAAAATCTCATGGGTGTATTTTTTATGAACATGCATGCTTTTAAATGGGGTTTTTTAATCAAATGCTAATAACTTGCTTTCAATATGATTTATAAGTCATTTATTTTATGTCATGGGAATTGTTTGACTACATACTACAATGGTTAAAACCATGCATATGTGATTTGAGATTTTCCCTAGAAGTTTGATAAATATTAATGATAAATTTCTTTCAAATTCCCATGATAATGTCTTGACACCCCATATCATATTGTGACCAACAAAAGAGAGCATGAATTTGAAATAAATATTGTTCACCTCTTGTAAATGATGAAGCACCTTGGTTTTTACATGATTATGCATATGTGGAAGTGATATTGAGGACTTGAAAGTCAGGTATGACGATACCCTATAGAACATGATATGTGATTGAATTAGAGGAAATTTGAATGCATTGATTTTACATGAGAAAGGTGGATGCATGAAAAAGGTGTTTGAATGTAAGGGATCATCATTAGAAAACGTGTTTGTCAACATGGAATTTTGGTACCAGGCGAAATGATCTTATGTAATTGACTTTATGTCATCCCCAAATTGGAACTATAGGTAGGAGTCCGGGCTAAGTGATCTTGGGCACTACTAGTGGGTCGAGACATCATGCTTTGTGGTCTTGAGTGTCTCTCCCTCACTTATACTCTAATCTCGGTGGAAACCAAGGTTAGACAGTCGGTATAAATTATGTCTCTCAACTATATTTTGTTAAAATATTATTTTTTATTTTGATATCTCTACGTGCCAGTACTTTTATACTGACCCCCTCCCCTCTTAAACCTCTCAGGTTCAGAGGCCCAGTCTAGGGGTCAGGAGAATTAGTAGATCATTCAGACAGAGTTGCAGAGCAAGTGGTGAACATTTTATGTTTTGGAAGGTCTTATGTCCTGTAGTTTTTTTTTATATAATTAGATTAAGGGGTATACTGGGGGCCTTGTCCCAGTTTATATACAGTTACTTGACTCAGTCATTTGTTAGAGATTTTTGCAGATAGTTGTTTAGAGGTTGATTGATGTTGAGGGAACTTTATTTTTTGTTATTGTTTCTGTTCATATTTATGACTATGTTTCCGAATTATTGTGTTTCCTCCTCTTTACTTTGATCGTATGAATTAGGTGCATGCTTACCATATAGATAGGGGTGTTTCAGTCCTGCATGATTCAAAATACTCATCATGGCCAGGCCCTCGTTTAGGTCGTGACAAACTTGGTATCAAAGCATGGTTCATCGTCCTAAGGTGTCTGCAAAATCACATCAGGTAGAGTCCTATTTATAGGTATAGCGCACCACACTTATAAGCAGGAGGCTGCTAGACGTTTAGGAAATGTTTCCCATCTTTGTGATTTAGTTCGTGCTTTGATGATAGGCGAATTTACGCGCCTATATCAATACATTTTGCCATATTTTAGCCTAGTTTTGAGAACTAATTATCTATTTCATGCACTTTTAGTCCTTTTCCCTATAAATGAGCTAACAAACATGATTAGTAAAGTTTCAGGTATAAATGATGCAAAATACAGCATTTTATGGCTTACTTGACGCAAAAGAAAGCTCACGAACGAGATGGAAAGGAGTTGGACGCCTAAAGGACCAAATCTGCTGCATGGAAAATCTGTCCCGGGCTAAAACAGCATTTCTGAAGACTTTGGGGACTTACAGACACAAAGCTGGATTTTTGCCAAGATACATTAACCTAGTGCAATTAGGTTATGTGTTTCACTAATCTATTTGGATTATAATTTTATAACCTTACCCTAGTACATTTGGGTCAAGGATTTCATTAGTATATTAGAATTTGGTTATTTATTTCATTAGCTTAGTAGGAGTAGGATAGGAGTATTATAAATACCCTATCATGCTAGAGATTTTTATTCATCTCCTTACAATTAAGACATCTTCTTACAATACATTCTTAATTCTTCATTCTTCACTTAATTAATTTTCTTCCATCCTTCTCATCTTCCACCACAAACACTTCTAATCTATTCATCTATTCCACAACAAGAGAATCGTTACTTGCTACGGAATCACCAAAACCACACGCCTAAACACCTACTTTTCACGCCATCCACCATGCAAAACATGATTTCCTCCGCATTCATGGGTAACTAAACCTCTTAGTTGGGGTTATGGAAGCCGAATGAGTTACTATCTATAGCTGTGAGTTTGTGAGTTCAAGACACGTTTATTGCTTATATCATTACGCTCCTCATCTTAATCTACATTCTTTGCGGTTGCAAACGCAAGAATAACACCAGTCTAACATTTAACTTGTTTGAGAGAAAGGTTATTTGTCTGGAAAAGAGATAATGTCAAGGTGATAACTTGTTAGACACGCTTTAAGCTCGAGAGAGTTAAAGTGAAATAGTCCTTGTTTAGGTCGAGAGACGCTTGGATTTACCATCGACTACAATTCTGTATAAGCAATTACATGTCAAGACTCTACACACTCATAGCCAATAGAGACATATACCTCAGAAGGTGGACATAACCCCAACGCTTCAATTCTCATTGTTTCACAACCTACGAAATATTCTCTTTTTACTTTGCTATTTTCAGCTTTTATTTCATTACTTTGGTTACTTATTACAATCCCCCCTTCTTACGAGACTTGCACCAAAAGTCTATTAATTTTGCTTACTTGTTGGCCAAGCTATTCCCTGTGGGATCGACACCCAACCCAGGTTGGGTTCTATATTTGCTAACAACCGTTTTACACTCAAACGAGAGCTGTAGATTGAGCGTTATCAAAAATTGGCGCTGTTGCCGGGGAATACGAGTGTCAATCAAGTTCGTGATAATTACTAGACCCTTTGGTCAAGGATTCTCGTACTTTCACGTTTAGTTTTTGTTTTTGTTTATTGCAGGTTTTTCTTTTAGTGCATGACCCATACTAGAAGTTCTGGTCAACCGTTATTACCAATCAATCCTGAACCGCAACGAACTAGAAGAATGGAAGCACAAGCTGAAATCGACAGGATGGCTGCTCAACACGAGCAAGCAAGATTAGCTGCTCTTGCCGCTGCTCAAGTCCAACAACAAAACATTGATAATCCTGGACGAGCAACAAATCCTGACGATGAAGATTTAGGAGATGACGAGTTGATAAACCCAAGGCATGGCGCTGAAATTGCAACACCTGCCAATCGAAGAGGTCGACAAGCTCGGTACAGATATGATCGCCAACCTTTGCAACCAGCTTTCGACGATGATGATGATGATCTTGATGGTGCCGGAGCCACTGGAGCTATAATTCCACCACCATTAGCACCCGGAGCCAAGTTCAATATCACAAGCACCATGATTCATTTATTGCAACTCAAGGGATTATTTGGTGGACTAGCAGGCGATGATCCGAATATGCATCTCATCAACTTTATTTCTGCATGCAAGTCTTTTGACAATCCTGGTGTTGGTCAGAATGCTATTCGATTACGTCTATTTCCATTGTCTCTGTCTGGGGAGGCAACATTATGGTTGAATGGGCTGACTCCTGATTCTATTACAAATTGGAGGCAATTGAGAGACGATTTCTTAGAAAGATTCTTTCCGCCATCCAAGAGGGCTCAGTTAAGAGATGAAATCAGCAACTTTCGTCAGCTTCCTTCTGAAGCTCTTCACGAAACATGGGAGAGGTTCAAGACAAAGCTAGCGAGATGCCCAAACCATCACATGACTAATGTTCACCTCATGGAGATCTTGTATAGAGCCTTGAATTCAGTAACTAAACCAGTGGTGGACAACGCAGCTGGAGGTTCTTTTATGGACCTCACCTTTGGTCAAGCAAGCAACATGCTAGATCGTATGATGAAACAAAGTAGAGCTTGGCATACCAGGGATTCTGAGGTAGCAAGTCCCACTTTATCTATTGGCATGTCTGAAGACCAAAGAAGAAGAGAAGAAGAACGTGATCAAGATATGGCGCACATGAAAACCCAAATGGATCTTCTTACAAAGCATCTATTAGGGAAGACTGAAAAAGTGAAAGCTATTGCGTCAAAAGAAAGAGACGAATCTGATTCGGAAGAGGAGGCCAACTACTTGAACAATCAGGGGGTTTCCGTGGGAATGCCCAAGGAAACCAAGGTCGGAACTATTATGATAAATCTGGAGGTAAAGACCAAGGTAGTTGGAAGAAAAATAATGAAAATAGTTGTTTGTACGTTCCCCTTGGTAGACGTGATACCACCACATCTAATTCTATGGAAGACATGATGGCTAAGTTATTGAAAGGAGTGGAAGCAACAAGCGCGGGAGTTAAGGAGGTAATCGACGATTTAGCCTCCATGAAGCAATTAGTTGATTCTCATTCCACTTCTATCAAGCAAATAGAGCAGCAATTAAGCCAACTTTCAGCAGCATTCAATCAAACAAAGGCTGGCACCTTACCGAGCGATACTGTGCAAAACCCAAGGAATGATGGGTCATGCATGGCCATCACTACCAGAAGTGGTAAGGTGCTGGAAACTTCAGAAAAAGGCAAGCAACTGGTTGACGGAACAGCAAATATGGACGCCACACCTAGTGACGTCATAAGAGAAGAAGCCGCAACATCTACTTCCAACGTCAAGGACGTTTCACCTAGTGACGTGCAGCCTGAAAAAAATAAACGGAAGCAAGAGGAGAAGAAAGCCATGGAGAGAACACTTCCATACCCACCACCACCTTTTCCACAAAGATTGAAGAAGGTGGTCGATGACACTAAGTTCAGCAAATTGATGACCATGTTGAAGCAGCTGACTATTAATGTCCCATTGGTAGAGGCACTTGAACAAATGCCTGGGTATGCGAAGTTTATGAAAGATCTTTTGACTAAGAAGAGGGCAGCAAGCTACGAGCTGAAGGATGATGTGCATCATTGTAGCGCAATTGCTACCCGATCCATAGTTCAGAAGAAGGCCGACCCCGGAGCTTTCACTATCCCTTGCACCGTCGGATCTTTAGACTTTGCTAAAGCATTGTGTGACTTAGGAGCCAGCATCAACTTGATACCATTATCAATCTACAAGAAGTTGGGGTTAGGAGATCCTACACCAACTAATATGAGGCTTGTTATGGCGGATAGGTCGGTAAAACGACCGGTTGGTATTCTATGCGATGTCTTGGTGAAGGTATCTTCATTTATCTTTCCGGTAGACTTTGTCATCTTGGATTGTGAAGCAGATTCAGAGGTTCCCATAATCTTGGGATGCCCCTTCCTTGCTACGGGAAGTGTGCTCATAGATTTGAGAGCTAATGAGCTTTCATTCCGAATAAATGATGAAGTAGTTCGCTTTGATGTTTGCAAATCAATGAAGCAACCCAAAGATCTGAGTGTATTTTCTGTGGCTGATGTTGTCTTTGATGAAGAGAAAGAGTTACTTGCTGAAGAGCGAATTCTTGATGATCCTTTGGAGGCTTTGTTCATGAAAGAAGAGGATGATGATGCTGAAATTCCTGAAGTTGATATTTGTGCTCTATCGGGATTAGGAACATATCGTTATACTCCCAAGAAGCTGGATCTTGATCTCAAGAATCGACCTATACCACCAGCTAAGCCATCTATTGAAGAACCACCCACGTTAGAATTGAAGGAGCTGCCAAGCCATTTGAAGTACGCATTCTTAGGAAGCGGAAACACTCTTCCAGTCATTGTGGCAGCCGATTTAGGTGAGCAACAAGTTGCAGCTCTTATTGCAATCTTACGCAAGTATATTAGAGCTATTGGATGGACCATTGCGGATATCATTGGTATTCCACCTGGGATTTGCACACATAAAATTCAGCTTCAAGAAAAGTGCACACCCACCATTGAACATCAAAGACGTCTAAACCCACCAATGCAAGAGGTGGTGAAGAAGGAGATTATCAAGTGGTTAGACGCAGGAGTTGTGTATCCTATTTCTGACAGTACATGGGTAAGCCCAGTACAATGTGTTCCCAAGAAAGGAGGTATGACGGTGGTTGCGAATGCAAAGAATGAGCTTATTCCACTCAGGCCCGTTACTGGATGGAGAGTATGCATGGACTACCGCAAGCTGAATTCTTGGACGCTCAAGGATCACTTTCCCATGCCATTTATGGACCAAATGCTAGATCGATTAGCGGGGAAAGGATGGTTTTGCTTCTTGGATGGTTATTCAGGATACAATCAGATTTGTATTGCCCCCGAAGACCAAGAGAAGACAACGTTTACATGCCCATATGGTACTTTTGCCTTCAAACGCATGCCATTCGGGTTGTGCAACGCACCAGCCACCTTTCAATGTTGTATGATGTCTATTTTCTCTGATATAGTAGAAGACACTTTGGAGGTATTTATGGACGACTTTTCAGTTGTTGGTGAGTCCTTTGACGCATGTTTGGTGAACTTGAGCATGGCATTACAAAGATGTGTAGAGTTCAACCTTGTGCTGAATTGGGAGAAGTGCCACTTCATGGTAAAAGAAGGAATTGTTCTTGGGCACAAGATCTCCGAAAGAGGAATAGAGGTTGATCGCGCCAAAATAGAGGTAATTGAGAAGCTACCACCTCCAATTTCGGTGAAGGGAGTTCGTAGTTTTCTTGGACATGCTGGGTTTTATCGTAGATTCATCAAAGACTTCTCCAAAATTGCAAGTCCATTGTGCAAACTATTGGAGAAAGATGCGAAGTTTGACTTTAATGATGATTGCTTAAAGGCATTTGAATGCCTTAAAGAAAAACTCATTGAAGCCCCTATCATGGTAGCACCAGATTGGACGCTCCCGTTCGAAGTCATGTGTGATGCTAGTGGTGTAGCCGTTGGTGCTGTTCTTGGACAGAGAAAGGAGAAATTATTTCATCCTATCTACTATGCGAGTAAGGTCCTCAATGAAGCCCAAAGGAACTAAACTTTCACTGAACAAGAGCTCTTAGCGGTTGTGTATGCGTTTGAGAAGTTCCGTTCCTATCTATTGGGTACTAAAGTGATCGTTCATACAGACCATGCAACTCTTAGGTATCTAATGACAAAGAAGGATGCAAAACCAAGGCTGATTCGATGGGTATTGCTGCTGCAAGAGTTCGATTTCGAAGTCAAAGATAGAAGAGGTTGCGAGAACCAAGTGGCTGATCACTTATCTAGACTTGAGAATGAGTATGTGGCGCAACCAGAAAATCAGATTGATGATGCATTCCCTGACGAGGAGATACTAGCGACAACAATGGAGAACTTACCATGGTATGCCGACTTTGCAAATTTCGTGGTGAGTAATGTGTTACCTTCCAATTTATCTTACCACCAGAGGAGGAAGTTTATGCATGACGTTCAGCACTACTATTGGGATGAGCCTTATTTGTTTCGAAGATGCGCGGATGGTATCATTCGACGATGTATATCCCATGAAGAAGTGCCTACTATATTGGAAGCATGCCACACTTCGCAAGTTGGAGGACATCATGCAGGGAATCGAACGGCAAGGAAAGTCTTGCAAAGTGGTTATTATTGGCCTACAATATTCAGAGATGCACACGACTATGTGAGAAGGTGTGACCAATGCCAACGTCAAGGTGCTATTTCAAAACACCATGAAATGCCCATGTCCAAAATTCTGGAGGTAGAACTCTTTGATGTGTGGGGTATTGATTTCATGGGACCATTCGTGAATTCGTTTGGAATGAAGTACATCTTGGTTGCTGTGGATTATGTGTCGAAATGGGTTGAAGCTGTAGCATTGGCCGATAACGAAGGAAAGCGTGTTGTAGCATTTTTAAAGAAGAATATCTTCTCTCGCTTTGGAGTACCTCGTACTATCATAAGTGATGGAGGATCTCACTTTTCCAACAAGCTATTCAAATCTGTATTGGCCAAGTATGGAGTCAAGCAACACAAGGTAGCTACGCCTTATCATCCTCAAACTAGTGGACAAGTTGAGGTTTCCAATCGTGAGATCAAGCAAATCCTTGCCAAGACGATCAATGCGAATCGGAAGGATTGATCTCGAAAGCTAGATGATGCACTATGGGCGTATAGGACTGCATTCAAGACACCCATTGGCATGTCACCTTATCAGCTAGTTTATGGGAAGGCTTGTCATCTACCCATCGAGCTTGAATACAAGGCATTGTGGGCATTGAAGCACTTGAATCTGAATTGGGATGATGTGAAGAACCTGAGGTTGGAGCAGCTCAACGAACTAGATGAATTCCGTCTCCATGCATATGAAAGATCAGATTTATACAAGGAGCGGATGAAGAAGTATCATGATCAGCGGATTGTTTGACGAAACTTCCAAAAAGGTGACATGGTACTACTCTTTAATTCCAGACTCAAGCTCTTCCCAGGTAAGTTAAAATCAAAGTGGTCTGGTCCATTTAAAGTCATTCAAGTCTACTCATCTGGACTAGTCGAATTGGAAAACAATGAGGGTGTTATCTTCAAAGTGAATGGCCAACGTGTCAAGCCCTATATCGGTCCTCTTGACTCGATGAATGACATGGCCATCACTTATCTCGACGAAGTCTAAGTACTCGAGATTACTACATTGAGCCACGACAATAAATAAGGCGCTAGATGGGAGGCAACCCATCGTTTTATTGTTTTATCGTTTTGTCGTTTTATCGTTTTATCATTTCGTCGTTTTAGTATTTTTTCTTTTTGATAAAGAGTCGTGCCACGACCAAAACTAAGGCGCTTGGTGGGAGGCAACCCATCGTACTAATCGTTTTCATTTTGTTTTGAGCAAATATAGGTGCAAGAAGTATGCAACGAGGAGATTGATTTCAATCGATGATTTGGTCGCATTGTATGGTAAAGTCGGTAAGTTAGGAATGGTGATGCATAAAGCTATGAATTGAGCCTTTCTCACGTCATAATAGGCTTCGAGTAAGGCTAGGCCTTGGTAAAAATAGGCCACGAACGATGCACAACCTATTCTATAACCTAAGGACTCGGAATCTAGTGTGCTATACACTATGCGCCGCCTATTCCTAGGTGTGCTTTTGACTATGCGCCGCCTATTCTATGGCATTTGAGATACTGAGACCAAATGCCATAGACTATGCGGCGCATATGTCTAGAAATGCCATAGACTATGCGGCGCATATGTCCCATTATGCCATGGACAATGCGCCGCATATGTAAGTGATATGCCGAGGGATATGCGCCGCATATGTGGTGATTTTGTCCCCAAATCCGATTGTAAATGGGTCATAACCCGACCCATACTCCTCCTATATAAAGGGGACTTGTTTTTATGTCACACACACATTAGAAGCAACCCTAAAGGCGCCGCATATCATCCCAAATCCTCTCAAATTTTTCTTCCTTTGTTCTTCCAATCCACAACAACTTCTCCACAATCTTCAAGCAAGTAAGTGCTCTCTTATTCTTCATCTATTTATTGTAAGTACTACGTTGCTATGCTTATTATAATTTGCTAAATCATGTGAGATTGGTGGTGATGTTCATGTGTTTGGATAATTGTTGCAAAATCGTGTGATTGAATATATACGTATGGAATTCTTGACTTGTTTCCGACTTGACTTTTGTTTCAATGGCATTGTTATGATACTTGCTGAATATATGTGGCTATGAATATTGCTTGAGAGTGTTGTTTGGATGCCTGCATGATTAACCATCCCGGCCTTCGGGATAAGGTTATAGTGACTATCGACGTAGGAGGTAGTGTTTGTTGTACGAATAGCACTTCCATGTGGTAACCCCTATGTTGTAGTGTCGCTATATGCACCATGAAAGTCGTCCAAATGGCTGCACATAAGTGATGTAATGCTGATTTTCTTGTCGGAATACAATCCTAAGACGTATGTCGACGAAGTCTGAGTACTCGACCACTTTCATTTCACTGATTTGTGCTAACAAGATTAAGTGTGGGGTGGTACCCCTAGTGCTTGCATGTAGATTGTATAAAGTGAGATTGTGCTGCAAATAACATTATTTCTAGTCTCAGGTACAATGGCACCCAAAGCAAAGCTAGGCAAGGAGAAGGCTACCACGACCCGAAAGGATAAAAAGAGAAGCCGAAAAGACCAAGGAGAATCATCTTCAGCACACCTACCACGCAGAATGTTCGGAATCAAATGGGTTCTTGAGGAAGAAGCCAAGGCATGGTACAGCAGCAACAAAGAAAAGAAATATGTGCACGTCGACTTAATCAACAAGGAGACCTTAGCAAAGAAGGAGCCGCAAATGTTGGCTAAAATAATGGCTTTAAAGCTGGATTTCATCTTCCGAGACATGGGAGAGTGCAATCTTGACTTGACAAGAGAGTTTATGCCAACTGGTCGCCAAACACAACAGGCAACGAAGTCAAAATTCGGGGCCAAGTGTTACAGCTTACAGCAGATTGGATCAACTCTTTTCTAGGCCTACTTTCGGTCGACACTGCACCATACAAAGAGCTGTACAGCAGGCCTCCTTACAGAGCAATAAGACACATGCTTTGTGGAAGCAGATCAATGGCAAGATGGGGCAGACATAAGGAAACAGGCCGTCACAACACATTCCCCTATGCTCCACTAAATAGGGAAGCAAGAATCTGGATGCGCATTGTCAACTCATGCCTTATTCCTGGGACGCAATACACCAAGATATCGAGAGATCGAGTGTGTTTGGTTTATGCGTTGATGACAAATGTCCCTATCAACTTTGGGGCAATCATTCGATCTACCATGAGAAAAGCCAGACTCCACCGAAGGTCCCATTTCACATTCGGCAATTTGTTGACAGCAATGTTGCGGAAGGAGGATATAGAAGAGGAACCAGCTGACCACAAACTCCCACATAACCCAAAGAAGGTTGACCTCACCAAGGTCAAAGATGCTGAAACAACGCATGGAGTCAACCTTACCACTGCGGAGAGACATGCTCGTGACGAGAGTTTCTTCCGTCATCTCTATGGCATGACGAGATTCACTATGATGAGTGGGGGACGTATTCCAACTGCTGAAGAGCTCCAACAGCTGGACCACGACTACCCAATGAACAGACATGCCCGGGAGATGTATGGAGTGGGCGTATATTTTGAGGAACCTCTTGATGATGACGTGCCAACTGATGATGATAGACGCTTGCCTGATTCTGATGCTGAGGAGAACTCTGACGATGACTCTTATGATGATTTTGACGAAGGGGGTATGACCCCCAACATTGATGAGGAGTCCGACTAATCAGGTTCTTCCACTTTATTTTCCACTGAGGGCAGTGTCTAGTCTAAGTGTGGGGTGACAGAATCTGCATGCTATACTTCTTCGTTTGCACCTATGTTTGTATGTTTGCTCATTTTACTTTGTTTTAGTCCATTTTTTTTGTTTTTTGTTTTAGTCCGTTTTTTTGTTTTTTTCGTTTGACGTTTTTTTAGTTTTTAGGAGTAAAATTTTTCTAGCTATGCATGAAATTATTTTGATAGGCAGCATGAAAATAGAACAAGAGTATGTGCTACAATTGTGACTATTGAGACATTTAGGCTCTAGTTGTGACTTATTATGTGATATTGTGTGATTCAATTCCTTCACTTGTTGGGTTGAGAGTCTATATTACTTCCAACCAAGTTGACCATGTGCCTTATGTGTGTAAGATAATAAGTATATTCTATGTATGTGGCTGATGCTAGAACTTGCCTGGTATGTATGCAAAGCGAAAATAAGGAGTGTAAGTTTAGGATATGATTTAGGCATTTCTTTGGCAACCTATACATGTTTACCTTCAGTTTTTCCTACCCATGTAAATCATCCTAGTTAAACCCTTTTGAGCCTTTAGCCTATTTCTTTGACAACCTTGTATGTAAGCCTAATCCATTTTTTTCAAGACCATAATTTGATCCAAATTCCTGAGTGCTTTAAAGTGAAAAAGTCACGTGACAACATAAAAGGAAATTGGGCGAGTATGATGCTTTAAATTGTAATGGTGCTTGAATGCGTTATGAAACAGGAAGAAAGTGATATCATAAGAGGTATGTTGTGAAAAGAAAAAGGAAAAGAAAGCTGAAAAGTGAGTTCTGCTTAAAATTGAAAAACAAAATAGGAGAACAAGGGTGGTAGAATAAAAGAGTAAAGAAAGGTTGAAAGAAAAAAAGTGTCAATGACCCAAAGTGATGTATTAAAGTGCTTAGGAACCAAGTCACTATTCTTGGCCAAAATAGTCCTACCCGTCCCTTAGCCTACATTACAACCATCTAAAGACCTACTTGATCCTAATCTTAACATTCCGACATTTAGTAGAGTACTACATTAAAGGCAAGCTTATGGTCATTAGTTGCTACATATGAATTCTTTGTGAGAGTGAGTGCAAGGATACTTTGATACCCATGTTTGAAAAAATATGCTATATTTGTGAGTGATTATGGGTACTATATTGTGAGACACACATGGTTGATGAGTTTTGGATAGTTGTATATGATTCTATGTACCTTAACGTTTGCATGCGAGTTGATCACCATCACGAGTCTATGCTTGAGGTTAAATTGTTTCTACTTATAATCGGAAAGCTACTCTTTGTTGATAATTGTTGTGCTTGTCTTGAAGAATGTTTTGTGTTGTTGATGTAAAAACCCTAAGTTGATGTTTAGAAGGACATGATATTTTGTT